>OY728163.1:1682242806-1683492806 GCA_963277665.1 Viscum album | reverse complement strand
TTTTCTAACCGTTTGTTTGAGACAGATGGAATGACCCATCATTCTTTCACATGATCTGCTAACACATCACGAATGACAAATTCAACCTCATTACTTTAAGAGATGAAGTGGAAATTGTCCAAATAACAACAAACGGTGATACTATACCAAAATCACGAAAGTATTTCTTCTAATTCCAATTTCATCAACTTTAGGGAAATGATCTTGAAAACCAAAATGTTGTCCTAGTCTCTTATATCTGATGAATCAGATGGTACCTTATATCGTCACAAATTTATGGATTTATGACTGCTGGCTTTTCCATAGCCATGTTCTCTACCACTCTCCATTAGTACATAATGGTTAGATTTCTCTTCCATATCAATATTTCCACATATGTGGAAAAACAGGGATTAGTTTATTTGGGTAATCGTTACGTTTCATACTTTTGTTTTTAAAGATTGGTTTTGGTAGTCCTTTTTACGATGTGGGTTTCTATTAAAGAAACATTCGAATAGTAAACCATTTATAACCCCGAAGAATTTCGAGGGAGAAATTCCTTTTAAGGGGGGTAGAATGTAACACCCCGAGATTTTATGAAAAATATTCTTTTTAATTTCATTAATGTCTTGTGTTGTATGCTACACCAAAAGGAGCTTTCACAACACGCATCCTTGACTTGCCTTGCATTACACGAAATCACGACCTTCCTCGATAGCGTGTGTAGTACGCAATACCGAGTTTCACTAAACAACGATATGCTATTAAAATATTATTAAATCTAGCCGTTATTAATAGTAATAACCACTTTTTTAAATTTTTTAATTTTTATTTTTCAAAATGGACTTCATTTATGGATGCGGAATATCGAAAATAGCTTAGGGTGAAATTTTTGTACATTTCGGAAAACTTTCATTTTCTGATGAATAGTGAAAATTACTAAATGTTAATTAAAAACAACCTTTTTAATAGAAATAATTAATTGTGATAAATTATTAATTTGATTGGTTTTAAAGTATATTTAGAATATTTTTTTACAATTTAATACAATGATGATTATTGGATGTAATTTCACTTTTAAACCATACATAAACAACTGTCAATCTTTTGATAGTTATTATCTTTTAAGAACACACTATTTGTTTTGATGATGGGAATTAATTTTTAAAATAATTAATGAAACTGATATTTTTTTAATTTGGTAAAGTAGAAATCATTTTTGAATTCATAATATCAAATATATCTTAGGCCTAATTTTTGGTATTTTTCTGAAAACTTTCAATTTGTGATGAATAGTGAAACCACTAAGTGGTAGTTAAAAAAACTGAATTTTTCATAAAACTTAATTCTACCGCTTCTGTGAGTGGAATTTCAAAAATCTGAGAGACACGGTTTATATGAAGGACTAAAATGTGGTTCAATGAGATGAAAATAATTTTTGGTGAATAGTAACTTTTTACTTTTTTTTACCACGGTTAAAAGTAAATAGGGTAATTAAGGGTAAAAATGATATTATTATTACCCTAACACATTCCCTAATTCTATTGGACAAGTTTAATTCGAACAAAAACAACCTTAGAAATAAAATATGACCATTTAGACCCACATGTATTAGATTAGGACATTTATTATTAATTTATTTAAAGAATGGTTAAAATAGTTAAAATCAAAGTTTAATAAGTAAATAATTTTTAATATGGTGTTATACATAAGATAAATTCTTCTATAAATATTAATTATAATGATAAAAATATTTACTACATAATGATATTTTATTTGTAATTTTTATTTTTTAAATAATTTAATTTATTTATGACACAAAGATGATGCAATAATTATCTTATTAATGAAATATTGAAATAATTGATGTTATAAACACCAAAATAAATGTAATTTGAGACTTTTTATGAATTACACTAATTTTCTAGGTTAATATGACATGTTAGTATTGATTTAATCAACTTTTTTAGAACCAATCATTCTGTTATGAGTTTCTCAAAAATCAATTACTAAATAGTGTCAAAATTGACATAAAATATTTTTAAAACAAATATTATATTTGTAATTGTTATATTATTCCTAAAAAACTATGGTTCGACCAAATGACATAGAAAAAGTTATATATATTAATAGTAAACAACTTGGGGTTCGTTTGGCTGCATATAGTAAGTTTATTAACCTTATAGTTTAAGAACACAAGAAGACACGATAAAAGTAAAATTATTTAATTTAATGTTAAATCTAAATGATAAGGTTAAAATAGGAACCTAAACTTGTCTAAATTATATTTGATGAGGGGATTTCGACCCATACCCACCTTAGCTTCGAAATAAATAAATTTGAAGCTATTTAAAATAGAATTTGGATTTATAATAAAATAATAGTTTTAGTTATTCCAAAGGTGCCCATCTCCTCCCTTATAAAAGGGAACCTCCTCCCTCTCTTCCTCACACCACATTGGGCCTTCAAGCGTGGCCAACCCCTGCCAAATTTTCTTCTCCACTTCCCTAGAAACATTCTAGAGGTTCTGGTCTTCCTCAAAGCCCAATTTTAGTGCCCTAAAAGGAGGTCTCAAAGAGGTGCTTCAAAGGAGAGGTAATGCCAGTTACCGATTCTTTCATCTTTATTTCTTCGTCCACTTCTTCTTCTTAAGTTCTTTAATTATGAAGTAATAACATAATTATCACTTATATACTGATATGTTATTATAATTATGAAACAACCTTATTTCACCATCTATCCATCCTATGGAAAACGAAATCACCGCACGTGTGTACGTACAGAATACCGTCTCCACGCCGTGGTGTAATCTATTTTCCACCACCACCTTACTTGGATGGGTATAATGGTGTAAGTAATAACTATATATGATTATTGTAATATGATATTCATTCTGAAATAGTATACATACACTCCAATACAATTCCACGATAATGAGAATGATATCATCCCTCGTGCGTACGTACGGACTACCGTCTTCACGACGCGATGAGATTAATTCTCCACGTTAACCATTCATGAATGATTATAAAGTATATATAATTATTAATAATTAAATATATGAAATAATAATGATTCTTGATTTATGTGTATATATATGTATTCCATCTACTTAATTTCATTCAACTCAATAAGGAAAAGAAAACAACGTTCATGCGTACGTATGGTCTACCGTCTCCATGAACGGTGTATTTATTTCCATTTACTGATCTATTATATATATATATAGATTCTGAATATATATTATATATAAATCATGTTTTATACTCTGGAATTATGTAATCATGATATAATTAATCATATGAATAATTACAAGTCAAAACATGGACGACAAATGAAACAATTTTACCCAAAACGCTCTTTAACATGGATTTAACAAAAGAATGGGTAATATAAAGAAATAAGTGAACCATAAATGATATCATAACAATGAGTATGATTCTGGAATAAGTCAATTACATTATGTAAATCAATATACAGGAGGTTCAGACACATACGAAACAAATCGGACCTAAGGTATGGGATAATATCACAATATCATTTTATCCGAGATTGTTTATACATTGGTACTTACTAGGGTGTATTTTATCATCCACATCCATGTTACCTCAATATGTAATATTGTTTCCATCCACCTACAATTTTATAAATCAAATTTTACCCTTCGGTGAGTTTTTAGTAAAATATATAAAAGGAATCATTTTTGGTTTTTCGTATGAGGTACTTTTTGACTATTCCGACAAAAGTACGGGAAAATGTTTTTTTTAACTTATACGGCATGAATGGATTTTTAAAACATTTTTTCCAAGAAGCTTCCTTTAAAAGTTTTCATGTTTTTTTAATCAACTTCTTTTATTTTAGAATTTTACGACATGCTAAGAAAGGAAAAGTGTTTTTGAAAGGATATTTTCCTCAATAATGGAGTTCAAGTGTTTTATTAAAAATATTTTCCATCTAAGATAATATAGGGTTCTGTTTCTATCCATATTATTACATTGATTTTATTATGTTGTGATGGAATTATTTTTATGAATTCCTTTATCTTATATGAATTGTTTTATGATGTGATGTTGTTTAAGAATCCCATTTTTATTACATGGGTTATGTAATGATGTATGATTTATGATTTTGTGGCACACATAAGAATGGTATCATTAAGAGATGGGTGGGACCTATATATCCCTCCAATTCATAGGGTAAATATTTTATATCTCATGAGATAAGCATGGCTGGAACAGTAGGTTATACTGGTTGGGTGAAACAAGACTGAAACGAGGAGTGAACTCGGCTCAGAAAGGGAATTTGTCCACTAAGATAGTTTTGGCAATGAGTCTTGACTAATAATAAATTATTCTCTATGATTATGTGTGTATGCCACAAAGTTTCATGTTTTATGTTATGATTATTGGGATTCCATTTCACAACAATGATTTATCCCATGTTATAAAATTATTATCTCTTTTGCAGGTTAATATTTACAAAAGATATGTTCTTATGAATATTATGTAATTGATATTTCTTTTGTTTACACTTACTGAGCATTTTATCTCACCCTTTTATGTTTTCTTTTCCCCAAGACATAAAGAAAATATTTAGGTTTTTAAAAAATAAGACCTTTATAGGAGATGTTTAATATCTTTCCCCACTATTAGAAGATTATATTCTGAGTTTCTTTAGACACTAATCTATTACGGTCCTTGTGTATGTGTTTCTGTTATGTACTAAGTATCCCGCAAAAGTAATGTAATGTATATGTATGTCAAGCTTCGAGTCTCTACAGAATGAACTCAACACGAGGAAAAAAGGATTAAATTTACTACTCTAGGATTATGGTTGTTCCATTCACTAGAATCCAAGAAATATGAATTTGGTAGATAATTCACTATCAAGTAAATTTCTTAGAGTTCTAAACGAAATGAGTATTGAAAAGGGTCTTTTGTGCATAGATCTATTGAGGATGGATATGGGAATTTTCAAAGAATGTAAAACACAACTACTTTTTCAAATGGTTTCCCAACCATATTTATTGGAAGTAATTAAATATTTAATGTCTAGTGATGGGAATATGAAAAATAAAAATTATGTTGTGAAATATGGGATGTTGGATTACTTCATGTGTGATGATGGAATTCTAAAATTCAAGAAGATGTTATGTGTTCCCTCTATACCAAAGATAAAAAGGGAGTTTATTTTATGATTATCATAGCTGAAATGTCCCTATAAAGCCAAGTATCAATAAAATTTATAAATATTTGAAACAATATTTCTAATGTGAGAACATGATGAGTGAAATTGATGTTTATGTATCATGATGTTTTGTTTGTCAAAAAGTGAAGTCTCATTGACGACATCCTGGAGGATTCATGCAACTTCTACCTTTTCCATTCGGGAAATGTGGTGATATGACCATGAATATTGTCACTAGATTACCCATAACTCCATGAAAGAATAATTAAATATGGGTAATTGTTGTACGACATATGAAATATTCACATTTCCTCGATATAAGGGAAGATTTGCCACTAGAGCACCCCACACAACTAAATATCAATGATTTTATGAGACTCCAGGGGTCACCTCAATCAATTATTATTGATCTTGATCCATGTTTTACATCAATATTATAGATATTTCTTCATAATTATTTAGATACTAAGAATAGATTGAGTACTACTTATCACCCACCAAATTACACGTTATTCGAAATGAAAATACAAACCATAGAGGACATGTTGATATTATGTTCACTGGACAATCAAGGTTTGTTGGATCAATATTTACTTTTAGTTGAGTTATCATACAATAATTGTTTTCATTCATGTATTCAAATGGAATCATATGAAATATCGTATGGATAGATATGTGGTACACCAACTTGTTTGGTGATGTTGGAAATGGATTCTTGGGGGCCCCGTGATTGTGGAGGAAACAATAGTTAATGTATATACTAATCAAAGCTATATCAAGGAATTTCAATGAAGAAAGAAACCATATACTAGTTATTAGATGAAGGATTTGGAGTTTCTTGTGGGAGATCATGGTTTCTTAAAAGAATACCCATGGAATGGGATTAATAAATATGAGAAGAAAAAGAAAATAAGACCGATGTGAATATGAACTTTTCCGTTTCTGAAAATAATTGGAGCTATTTCATATCATTGGCTATGCCAACTCTCATGTCTAACGTTAATAATGTGTTCCATGTCTCATTGCTGAGAATGTACATGCTAGACCTAATGCATGTCCTCACCTCTGAATGTATAAAATTGGAACCAAACCTATATTACTATGAAGATCCTATCCGGATTATAGTAAATAAATAAAACATGTTGAGGAATAAAAATACATGAATTGTAATGATACATTGTAAAAATAATAAAATCGACAAGGCAACAAGGGATCCTAAGGATATTATGATAATGAACTACCCAAATCTTTTTTTGAAGTATCATTTTGGTAAATTTGAGGATAATTTTTTTTAGGAAGGGATAATGTATCCTTTGATGATATAGCCAATAAATACAATTTTTAATACATGAAACACTATGTCTCTACAAAGAACCACATTGTTAAACCTATACAATAAAAACATGTCTTCCACATATGAGATTTGAATTTTGAAAAATTGAAATACAAAGATGTGTTCTGTATGATATTTAGAGTGTGATAAGACAAAAATAATTTTTAGAGAATAGTTACATACTCTTATATATAGAAATATGACCCTTATGAAAATTATATAATATTATTATTTTATATTCTTAATGATATACAATAATAATATCTTAATTAATTTTTCAAGGTTATATAAAAAGGATTATAGTACTATATTGAATATATTTCAAATATAATATGAATTTATATAAAAATTTAATAAAAAATTTAGAAATTATTTTTCATTAAATAAAATTAATTTTAGAAATAACACTTCTAAAAATGATTGGGGTAAATTCTTTGTATTTTTCCGAAATAATAGATTTTTTATGAATAGTAAAATACTGAAATTTACCTTATATTTACTTCATAATTCAAATTCACTACTCCTATAATCATGTCTGATATAGGCACACATGGTTTGAACTCACATGAAAATTTTAATATTCCTGGTAATAATAATAAATACTATTGGTTGTGTTTTAAAAAATAATAAATTAATGAGTAAAATAATTTGAAAACCCTCCTATCGTCCACTAACACCCCCCAAATCCATTATCTTTTAACTCCAGTCAAGTATTGTGTATTATATAAATTATTCTAAAATATAATCCCATGATCATACCTCATTTCTAGAGGCCCTTTGTCTCATATAATGATCAAAGCGGACCCCCTAAAGTGGCTGTAATGGAACATTACTTCTAAAGGTAAATTCCTCCTTTCATTTACTTTATTACATTATCCATTCTATTCATTTCCAATAATATACTCTTTTTAAACAAACATTCTGATGGATCCATTACATTATACATACTAGAATTTTTTTAATACCGAGGAATAATAGTTTATATTATCATTTTTCACCTTCTTTTATAATAGAAATGAAACCACCACCTAAGATGTGTTAAGTTATAAGATTCCATGATGATGAGTTTTCAATTTCTATTACTGTGTTCAATATTATTAAAGAAACCATTTTTTATAATCAAAACAGAATATAATATATGTATTATTTCATATTTAGGGTTATTTAATACTTTGTTACAAATATTATTCATCTAACAATCAAAATGAACATGTTCTAATATAAAACGTGAAAAATATCACAAACAATTTTCATGAAGTTTTATATAATGATTCTTATTCACCCCCAATAACCAACATTTTTTTATAACAATGTTATATTATTATTCTTCTATAATAACATAAAGCTTCTATTATGGGCATCCATTATTATAATACATGATTATGTTTACATGAATATAAGTAAATCGATCATGGATCCAAAGGAAGAAAACACTGCCAAACAATGAAATTGAATTTCATAACACTTAAAAAGGTCATGAATGAATATAATAAAGTTATAAAAAATCAATTAAATTTTGAGGAAGTTTGAAAATCATTTATTTACAAACTCAAATTTGATTATTCATGTCATTCAGATTATGTGACGAACACCTTCAAATATATGGTAATAGATATCCACCTGAACCTCTAATTCTATTCGGGATATTTTTCATATCTATATTCCACAATTAAATTATTATTAATTTTATGTAGTTATAATAAATTATTTTCTAATTATATATATTTGTGTATCAAAAAAACAATCATTCCTTCATTTATGGGTAATTACATGTTTCAAAAAAGATCATTAAAAAATTCCTCTAGAAATATAAGAACATCTAAAGGGAATTTCTCAAATTCTTACTTATTTCTAGTGAGATTATATAATAGGTTTCTAGAATAAATTATCATTCTAAAATAAATCATTTTATGTTGAAAATATTATCATACCTCATTTATTAGTCTATACAATGACTTTTCCAAAATAAATCTTATTTTTAAAGTAAAAGAATATTTATCTTAAGAATTACTCGATGATTTTGTATGAATACTTTCATCTTTTTAAACAAAACTATTGATCATTATGTATTATTTGGATTAATATTTAGTTTATCATACAACATATTTAATTTAATGGTTTATGATTAGTTTTAATATTGATGTTCTATCTTAAAACCATTCACCAACATACTCCCAATGGCGAGTGACTACGCTTAATGTTTGTAAAAGTTATTTACCTTTTATATGTAAGTTAAAATATGAATGTATATGTTCTATATCTTTATCCCTCATCATATGAGTAATTATTTGTACATATTATTTGATCGGTGGTGCCCGCTATAGCTCATTGATGCCATGGTAGGTTTCACTAGACAAATAGATATGGATATGTCGAGGCCTTAACGATTTTTATATATGGTTTTGTCCGTAGCCTTAATCATTATTATATTTCATAGATGAGACATTGATGTTATGTTTCAGAATTTATAGCATATTAATTTTTCATTTTTATGAATCACAAAAATTATAGTTCATGTGGATATTAAATTAGTAAAATACGCATTATTTTGTGTTATAATGGAAATAATTACATAGCTCAGATTCTCGCCATAATGTGTTTATGTTTACTACTTTTAATGGAATTTGTTTTCAATTGGTCACTATTACTAATGATTATGTTAAGGATGTCTTCTACATATTTTCTTCATTTACTGAGCATTTGAGATCACCCTTTGTTATGTTTGATGTTTCCAAGTCATGAAGAGGAATATTATTATTGGATTGTAGGTGTAATCTTAGAGTGGTGGATAATGCCAGTGAAATTTTTTTGTTTTTAATTAAATTTTATAATTTTTAACATATGTATGTATATATAAGTCCACATATATTAAACTATTTATTCTTTTAGGATATGATTTTTTTTATTATTCTGTTGTAATTTAATAAAGATTCAGCTCTGGGAAACTGGTGCCAGGTATTTCTACATGATGGTTACAATCTAATGTAATTAATTTTCCGAGTTATTCTTATGATAATGTTTATGTTTTATAGGTTTAATGAGAATATCATGTTTTCATAAACTAACAATATTATACTTATTAGGTGAGAAGTATGCCTTCGTGAGAAAAATTTCATATGTTTATAATTATTCATGTATTAAATGTTTCTATACTCCTCTTTTATATCCATTGTTGGACATGTTTTATCATTAATATAAAATAAATTCCAAGGTTTTCTAGATGGGTAATAAAAAATGAGACCCCAGTTAAATGTTGTGAATGCTTTTTTTTAATAATTTATATTTTTATTACAAACATTTATATTATAAAAAATGATATTTTTTTAGTTTTACCCACATCATATTATTGGGGGTTTATATGTATGAAGTATGTCAAATTTTTCTAAAACTCTAAAGAAAAAAGTAATTTTGGAATGAAAAGAAATGATTTTTAAAGGATGTCACTATACTGTGTAATGTTTAAAGCCATTCCCATATATTTGGTATCAAATAACAATTAAGATAAAATTATGTGTTATAATGGTTTTTATATATTACCATAAATAATTTTTTATATATTTTTATGATGAAAAAATATATCATCTTATGATTACTATGTTTCTTCAATGAATATTTGTTTGTTTATAACAGTTTTCTTTAAATGAAACATCGCAACTGATGTTATAAGGCACCAAGAGGATAATATTAATTTAAATTGGTAGAGAGGGATAATTTGAATTGGAACCAAACACGTTGTAATAGTAATTTATTAGATGACATAGGATATTAATAGTAGTGGAATTCATGAAAGAGAGCAATCATATCTTAAACAAAGGAACATAATGATATTTGAAAATTTTATAAGGAAAAACCCTTCTTTTAGTGGATATTTTTACAAAATGGAAGGTGAAGGATAGATTAATGTCCGTGAAATGATTTTTGATGTCATGTGATTTCTATATTAAAAAGGTTACTCATTCCATTTATCATTTTGAAGGTAAATCTGGCCAGTGGTGGATAATGGTAAATATTATAAGGGATAACGAGGAAATTGATTCCTTGGATGATATGAATTTATGAATATCATCCCTAAAAAATATATTCATAATTTATTTCGAATTATGATTGAAAATTAGTTCATTGAAATGAAAATAATTTGGATGATTCAGTGGACATGTAGGGGGAAAACATCTCTTATTGGAAAGGTACACTCATAATATTAATCTGAATCTTGATAGAAAATCAGTCATTTTGGTGTATCTTTAAAGACAAGATATCATAGGGCATTAGCCTCTAGTGAATTAAAAATTTATGATAATCATTTATGATTTCATGATTGGGTATAAATGGAGTCTGATGATGATAAAATTTATGTTAACAATAAGAATATAAAAAGTCCAATATGGAAAGAAATATTTATGAATCAATAAATAAAATTTTATAGTAAAAATGTACAATTTCCAGTTTGTGAACACTATGGTAGAGAGAACCTTGGAGAATGCCTTAAAAAAACTGGGAAGTGTTTTCAATGTTATATGTTTGTAAAAATGTACTGATATTTCAATGTATATGATCTTAACAATAATTCTAATACGAAAACTATAATATGTTATAAAAGTGGTGTGATGGGTTATAAGGGAATTACCTGACCAAATAAAGATATAAATGATTTAATGAATCGAAACTATATAAAGAAATATATAGTAAGATACATGTAGAGTACGTTAATAGATTTCGGGAAATGGAATAATGTGGAATCATGTACATTTTTTGTTTACTTTTATTTTTCTAATGTCTTGGTTGATACATGAACTACACATTGCATTATTTATAATAATATATAGTAAATTTGAAATTTATCCTTACAAAAAGATACCAGAACATATAAATAAAACACATAGGGAAAATATTGAATAAAAAATACATTACATGAATCTTCATATTGTTATCTATGGAAAGAAATTAGATGAAATCCTAATTATTTTACTATTTTTATATTATTATGTTATTGTTTGTATGGATATGATATCATTTTATTATACTATGATTAGTTTTAGAGATAAATAATTTGTTTTTCAAAAATAGTTTCAATTTTTTTACAATAAATTACCACGATAATTTATAACATATCATCAAGATATGGAAGTTTTAAAATATGTCAATAAAATTTATCATAATCTTATTTTTTTAAAATAAGTTATCTATTAAGATTAATCATGGGTCAGTGGTAAATGAATACCTTTTTTTCATGATGAGTTTTCTAGTGTTATACTAGATCCGAATTTTGAATTTACAAATGATGTAGTTCCTTATTCTATTCCACATTAAAATAATATCTTTTTAAATGGCTTGAGTGGTACATCTTGAATTGAAAAATTAGTTACAATTGTAACGTGATAAAATATTAATTCATTATAGAACTTCACCATGGGGTGCTCCTGGGTAGTTCATTAAAAAGAAAAATGGTATCATGAGACATTTTATTTATTCTTTATCTTTTAATAAAAATACTTATAAGAATACATATCCATTTAATCATATCAATATCGTTCTTGATTAGCTCCATGAAGCTCAATTTTTTTTCAAGAATGAGATGATATATGTGTAATGTTAGTTCAAGGTGAAGTGGGATGAATTTCCTAAAAATAACGTTTCATATATGATATGGAAATTATTAGCTTGTTTTTATTCTCTTGGAATGTTAAATTACCCTACGATACTAATGGATCTTATGAATACAATATTATGTGAATATTAGACTAATTTTTCTGCTTTTTTGATTGATGATATTTTGGTCATTAAAAACATATATGATGATCATGATTTATTTTTAAATATTTCCATGAAATAAATCAATGAAAATAAGTTTTAGTAAAAATAAATCCATTGTGATTTTTTATAGAATTATATTTTTTTCTTCATAACATTTTAAATAAGGATACAATAATAGATGATCCCACAAAAAAGTTGTTATTGAATGGAAAAAACCTAAATATGTTATATGGATTTAATGTTATCATGTATTAAATGGTTATTTCTTTTAGATTGTAAGTAACATTTAATAATTATTTAACCCACTAACTATATTAACACAAAAATGGAATATATTTTTTTGGAGATAAGAATGTGATGTTTTTTTTCAGAAAATGTAGATGAGATTGTTGAATGCTCTAAATTTTTCTCTGCCTTCAAGAAATGATGATTTTATCAACTATAGTGATTCTTCATTGAAGGTAGATTGTTGTGTTTCTGATATAGGATAATTAGGTAATTGTATATGGTTTAAGACAACTGAATCAAAAGGGGTTTAATTATCCAAAACATGATTTGGAATTAGACACTATGGTTCTCAGATTTAATATTTGGGGATTCATTTATATATTGGAATATAAGAAATATATACTTATAATAAAAATTTTAAATATAAATTCACTAAGAATAAATTAATCATGAGGAAGTGAAGATAGCTTGAATAGATAAATGATTATTTTTTCGCGATCAATTTCCATCATAGAAATGAAAACATGGTTTATTGTTCCTTGAGTCGAAAACATCATGCATCAATATCCATTGTTATTATCTACTGAAGTTGTTGATGCATGAAATTCGTATGTTTTATTTTAGATTTCTGTGCATTCGTCTATATCATACATAATTAAGAATGTTCATAAGGAAGACAGTGTGTTAAATAAATTGTATAATTGGTTAAAAGGGGAATGTTACATGAAAAAAAATTATTTATGAATATTTATTAATATTTTGAAGGAGGTTATATGTGCCTCATTATTCTCTACTAAAGAAATAATTATTGATTGAATTTTTCAGTTCTCGACTTTCAGTTCATCTTGGTTATACTATGATGTATATAGACTATCAGGATTATTATTGGTGGGATTGAATGAAAAGAGATAATTCATTTTTTACTGTAAAATGGTCAACATGTAAATATGTTAAATCCACGTAAAAAATACAAAAGGGTGTTCTTATGACTTTTTTAGTGCTGAAGTTTAAATGGGAAAATATAAGAAAGGACTTAATGGTGGGACTACAAATGACTACTATAGGTGTTGTATGATGCTTGTTATTATTGACGGTCTGAATAAATCTTCACATTTCTTTCCCATGTGAGATAGAAGGTCCTTAGATCCACATTCATGAATATTTCTTAAAGATATTTTATGGTTAAATGGAGTTCCTCATTACATTTTACCTGACACTGATCTGAGGTTCACTTCTATCTTTTGGAATGGACTTCAAATGCCATTGGGAATAGAATTATATATTAGCACTAAATATTATCACCAATCCAATTGACAGACTAGGAGAACAATTCTAAAATTAGAGGATACGATTTATGCTGGTTCAATTAACATCCATGGATGTTGGGATCATCATCTTTATTTTTTTGAGTTTTTTTATAATAAGAGTTTTCATTCTAGTATAATGATTGCAGATTTTGAATCATTATATAGAAATCGTTATCGAAGATTGGCATTTTATATGAATTCATGGAAATAAATTAACTGAACCTTAAATTTTAAAGTATGTTTCTTAGAATGTGATGATAATACAACAACATTTGTCCAAATATTATTTCATGTAATAAGTTTATAAAGAAAATAAGAGAAATTATTTTTATTTCAAGGGAGTTATTCTTATTTTCCAAAAAATATCTCAATGTAATACTAATATGAATTTTTGTAAGAATTTATTCTATGTTGATGGGTCATTTGTCTTTATGAAATTAAATAGAATTTTAGACTTCTCTCATACTAGGTAGATTTTCCTCCATGTTTCTATTAGATAATTTTTTTATGATTCAATGTTAACAAAATATGATACAAATGTATTTGAGGTTTATATCCCAAAAGTAGTTCAGCTGGAAGAGAAACATCATTTTGATGAGAAAACTTTTTAGATTTATTATCATAGAGATAATGTATTTTGAAATAAGATAATCTATTATGATCATGATTTTTCGATAACCACGTGGTTGACGAATCAACATTGTTATCAAAAAATTCAATAAGAGGGATTTATCATCACTTATGTAATAAGTAAATAATTATTCTAAGAACACAAATTCTTGATGGGTGGGATAATGTAACAACCTATGTACTTTTAAAATAGTTTTTTATTCATTCTAAAATTAAATATTTTGATTCAGTATGTATTTATTATGAAATAATTTATATCTAATGAAATTATAGAATTATACCGATGGAATAATAACATGCCATTAATATTATAAATATGACCATTAGGAAAATTAATATGACCAATAGAATAGTAACTACACCTATGAAATAATATATTAAATTTATGTATCTAACTAGTGTAATTGTGAAATAATTATTTCATGGAATAACAAAATAAATGTTTTGGAAAAGAAAAATTAAGTGTTTGTATTTTTTCCAATCATATATATTGAATAAAAATTTCATAATAAATGTAATGAATTAAAATAAATTTGAATTTCATAAAAAATATAAATACATTATTAATATTTCTTCCTATTATTTTAACATAATTTTATAAAAATTTAATTAATATTCATGGTACTAAACATTGTTTTTTATTTCAAACTTTTTATTTTTCTATTAAATTAATATCTTTATTAAAAAATTATATTTCTCTAATTTAAAAATTTATTTTCAAAAAATATTTTTCATTTTCTTGATTGAAATTTATAATCTAATTAATATAATAATGTGAAAAAAAACCTCTCCTACACTATAAATTGCATCCTTGAATACCTTTTCTCTTCACCGCTAATTTCCTAGTTTATTGCTTTATTTAAATCCAATACCCATACCAGAAATATTCTCCACATCAAATACCTGATTGTCTCACAAAAAGTCCAAAACCAAGGGCATTATTGAGTTTCTCAAGGGGGAGTATTCGGGAGGTAAAAATACTCTTGCATTTAATAAAATTTCCTTTTAATTTCTTTTTAGATTATTATACTCTATTCACCTCCCATTATAATATAGGTATAAAAACTATATTATAAAATATATACAATAATTTTTTCATGATATTGATTAATTAATCATTAAACTTCTTCTCATCTTCCTTTAATTCTAAAAATAAAATCCTCATCCATGATGTGTCAAATTATAGAGATCATGGAGGGTTTGTTTTCAATTACCATTAAAACCATGAGGACATGTCATAAAACATATAATATGTTTACATAACACTATATTATACATATTAAGTGTTATATTATGTTCTGGATACCTTTTTTATACATAATAATATTTAATTAAACAAAAGTGATTTGTAGTGGTCAAAATTTTCCAAAATAAACAACGGATCATCATTAATGATTGACTAATGGTTTATACTCATACTATAAAACCATAATAATATATAAAACCAATTAATATTCAAAATATTTATCAATAAAGCTATTTTTTTATTTTGGAATTCTTCATCACTCTGACAGTTAAATCCATAATAAACCAACCATGGAAAATATAAAATAAATTAATGAGAAACTATGATTATGAGAAAAAAATTATTAATTAATGGGTTGAATGATTCTTTAGTAATAAAATATAATTAATTATAAATATTTATTTTTTTTAATATATTAATAACATTATTTAATTCTTTATACATGAGGTTCTAAAATGTTTGATGTAAGAAAAACTAAAGTTAATGGAAATCTGAACCCAATTTTCATTCTTTTGGTTAACATTATAGTTCATTATTTATGTGGAACTAGGATTATTTTTATATATAATTTTATTTATGTTAAGTTTTATTATATTTTTAAAAGTTAAAACACATATTCTATTAATTCTCACTTCAATCATATGATACTAGAAAAGAAATATACATTTAATATCATCTTTTATACATTAGTTTTTATAAAATTCAAAAGTGATGTCTTATGAAAGTATTCTTATTTTATGACAATGGTTCATGAAAATTTTTAACGATGAATGGTGCATCCGATATATCTTTCTAATTTATTTGTTATTTACAGGAATTGAATAATTTTACGCCCTCCAATGTTGATGAGGGATCTGCAATAAATGTGAATAGTGGTTCACTACTAGATAATATATTTGGATATTGTATTGTGAAGAAGGGTATGGATGGTGGATGTGATTTTTTGAACCATTCCCCCTGCCCTACCATGATGGATGCTGATAGTCAATCTCAACCAAATTAGGGAGTTAGGAAAGGTTATCGGGTGGTGCACATTTCTGGTAAATGAGTGGAGTGTTCTGATAGTGAGAATGAAAATGATGGTTGTATGGTTCAGCCCTCCTTTAGTGATATCATTTAGGGATGAAAAAAAAGAAAGTTTCTGTAAATGAGAAAGTGAAGACTGACCCACCACGATGAATTCCATAGATAGACTATTCTCACATTCCAATGCCCATAGCATCTCGATACTCTAGCGGGAAGGCTGGATGGATTGCACAATCATCTTAAGGATCTCATTTCTTTGGAGTATATCATTATTATATGTATGTATGCCACGATTCTAAAAAACTATGAATGTTAATAGTGGGAATCAGCTACCATCGAGGAATTAATCTATTATGGATGTGGCGATGGGTCTTATTTTTATGTTATGTAACATTCATTCTCAACCTGTTGTGCCTTATTGATGTAATTTTCTTTTATTTTTAATAAATTATCATAGGATTACCTCTGACTGAGCTTTCTGGATATTTATGAGGGTTACATTGTTATGAACTTGTGAGGGTTACAAATCCAATGGTATTAATGATGGTTACAATATCATATATGTAATGACCCAAAATACCATTATGTTTATATTTATGTTTTTTATGGTTTCTTGACAACATGATTTCACTAAGTAACTATATGATACTTACTTTTTGTAAAGTATGTATTTGTAAAAATTATTCCTTGTGTTTAAAAGTATTCATTTATTAATGGTTTGTCTCTTTAAATTTTTATCCCATACTAATATTTTTTTTGTCTTACCAAGTTTTCCAATTTTATCATATGTTTTTTGAATGGGTTTGTGAAAATGAAAAGGAAAGATGAATGTTTTGAAGATAATTCATTATCTGGTTTAATGTTTTTATTAAAAAAATATTATAAAAAATGGATATTTTTTAGTTGTGCAAAATTTATATACATTTGGGTTGATATGTATGATTTATTTCCTAATTTATTAATAATATAAAAAAAGATATTTTCAAATGTAAATAAGTGAATTCTAATAGAATTTACATGATTATGTAATGTTTATGGGAGGGTCCTTATAGTTGGTGTCGAAGCACAATTTAGATAACATTAATTGTTAGGATGATGAAAATTGAATACCATAAAATAGTTTTAAAACGAGTTAATGTGGAAATAATATATCATTTTAAGACTACCATGTTTCTACATAAAATAGAAGTCTGTTTAGATGGGATTTCCCAAGATGAAATAGTGATGTTGATTGTAGAATAAATAAATAGGATGATATCATTATAATTTTAACAACTAGAATGGTGGGAATTAAAACTAAAAAGTGTGTGAAAAAAATGAATCAATTGATGCAAGTCATAATTAGTGGTGGAACACGTGTAAGAGGAAAAATATATCTACCAATGAGAAACATGATGACTATGTAACATTTTATAGGGAAACAATATCCCTCTTTCAGTGGATCTTATGATATAGTGGCAGCTAAAAGATAGATTATGTCACTTGAAAAGATATTTGATTTCATGTAGTGTTTAGATAATAATCATTTTAGTCTTCACATTTTCCTTTTTAAAGGATTTGTTTACCAGTGGGTATCAATGATCTAGAATATCATGGATAGTGAGGAGATAGTTTCCTTGAAAATGGAAGAATTTATCAATCTTTTTCAAGAAATATATTTTTATATAGTGGTTCAACATAGGATTGAAAATAAATTTCATGATTTCATGGCACCCTCAAAATCTTATTGAGGATATTTATTAAAAAATAAATCACAATTATTCCTGATTAATGCCACGATATCAAAGGAAATTTCCCTCCTATGAATAAAAAATCTATAATTTTTTCTAGTGTGCTAATAGAGTAGAAATGGGGTTTGTGATGATCACATGTAAGTTGAAAAGAAGCAGAAGAAGAGGTCAAGATGGAATTAAATCGGTAATAATCAATCCAAGAAATAGTATGTTAAGAAATATTAGTTTCTAGTTTTTGAATAATTTCGTTAAAAAACTAATGCGGAATTCCATAACTAAATTGGGGAATCACTTTTCGATGTGATATGTTTGGACATATTTCTTGATATTGTAATGAAAATTGTATTAGGATTAATTACCATATAAAAACTATAAAGTGTGTTAAATTTGATGAGAATTTTAATTATGAATATACCTTTCCAAATAATTATTTGACTAATCGAAAGAAGATATAATTTAACTACAAAGGTGCTTTGAGATTATTTGTGACTATGTCTGTAGATTTTATACAATCCAATTAAGGGTTATATGTTACATTTTAACTATGGTTTTTAAAATGCATTTTTTGATATATTATCAACGAATTCCTTTATTAGTGAAAATTTTCCAGAAAATTGGATATTTAACCTCATGAAATTAGACTAGAACATAGTTTTAAAACACAATTAGGAAAATATTATAGAAAAATGAAATTATAAGAATCTTATTATTATTATATAAGGACATACGTTACATAAAAACTTCTTTTATTAGATTTTGATGTAATTCTTGGTATAAAATGTAATTATATATGTCATGCTGATATTTATTATAGATCTAATGATGTTTGTTTCAAATAGAGGGTCATTTTATATACATGAATGAACCCAAAAAATTAATATACTATCAAGAAGCTGAGAAACAATTAAATGATAATAATACAATTTATAATAAAAATATTTTTGAAAATGTGGTATTTATTCATATTAATAATGTTCTAGTGGTAAATGAATACCTGGACATTTTTCTGGAGAGTCTCAATGTTTTATAATTGACAGGGAAGTCAAATTTACAATTGACATAGTTTGTGATGAAAAGGCAATTTGAAAACCCCTCATATCAAATAGACCAAGCGGTACGTCAGGAATTGAATAATTTATTTAAGGTGTCACATGAGAAACAAATCATTTGGCCTAGAACTTATTTATAGGGTGATAATGTTTTGTTAGTTTAATATAATGATGGTTCTATATGACATTTCATTGATTATGGAAATTTAAGTAACATTATTGCAATGAATAACTATCCATTTACTCATTTCAATAACATTTTTGATAAGCAATTTGGAGCTAAGTATTTTCCAAATATTAACTTATGATCTCGGTACCATCAGATTACTGGGAAGGAAGATGATATCCTAAAACCATATTTTGAAACTAGATATTGGCATTATGAGTTTTTTATGTCTGTTGGTTTGATAAATTCCACTAATGTATTCACAATGCTATTAATCAAATATTATTTTAATATTTGTATATGTCTATTATTGGTTTTAATCATATTTTTATTCTTTTAATAAGTTATGATTATCAGGAGAAACATTAAAATATTTCCATGAAAACACTCAATGACAGGAAGTTACATAGAAAATATTTTATTTTTTTTCTTGGTTGCAACATTTTTATATTCATAGGATCATTGTAATAATGGATGGAGTAACAGTTGATCCCTCCAAAATTAAAATATTTTTTGAATTTCAAAGACATACAAATGTTATAGTGATTTTTATATTTCATGTATTAAAAGGTTATTACCTATGGTTTGTTAAAAAATTTCATAGTTATATAACCTTCACACAAAATTAACATGAAATTGTGTTAAATTTATTTGGATAGTAGAATTTGATGATTATTTTCATGAAAATAATATAAATTGGGGAATAATGTAGTTTTGGAACTTCCATATAAAAATGTTAAATTGGTATCTTGATTTTTGACTCATTCAGGGGACATGGTTGTGTTCTACTGAAGAATGATCAGGCAATTTCTTATACTCAAAGACAACTGAATCCTCACGAGTAAAATTATCTCACACATGATTTGGGATTATTACCTATTTTTTTCTTTTTTAAAATTTGGATCCATCATATTTATGCATCAAAATGTGAAATATATATTGACCATAAAGTAAAAATTTATATATTCACATTGATGGAAGTAAACATAACCTAGAGAATATGTATTGAACTAATAAGACATTATTATTATAGGATCAATTACCATCATGGAAAAGAAAAAAAATTAGTTGATTCCTTGATTTCAAAAAATCGGTCATGAATAATAATGTTATGTTTGGATCAAGACATCGTAAGAAATGATTTGGTGATTGTTATATTATATGTTGTATGGGGATGAAAATTATCTTTTTTTAATGTTTTAGTGTTCTATTCAATATCAAAAAGAGTTATGAATGAATAGAATGAAGACCATGAGATAAAAGGAAATTCATAATTTTTTAAAAGGAGTAAATTTCCAAAATATAACATTGGTAAATACTATGTTTTTTTATTTAGAAATAGATTAAGTATTTTATGTGATTCATAATTTAGAAATGATTTTTTTTGTAAAAATCATACTTCTCTATTTTATGTTCATCATATAAGTACTATTATATACATAGACCTTCTTCGCAGTTACTAGGGGGATGGAATAAAAATATATTTTTAATATATTACCATGAAATAGTGGACATGTCAATAGTTTATAGAAGATTGACTACTACCAAATGGGATGCTTCATGCTTTTCCAGTAGTAGAGTGTAAATCCAAAAAATATATCGACATAAATTAGTGTGGGAGTACAGAATAATTATCTAAGTGATAATGTGTTTGTTTTATTATTGGAAAAATGATTATATCTACACATTTTATTTCTATTCATGATACTGTTTATTTATAACATCATTCACAATTTTACCTCATGGAGATTTTCAAGTTTCATAGAGTTCATCAATCCGTTGTATCGAATTATGATACCAAGTTGACCTGTAACATTTGGATGGTCCATCAACCATAATTAAGTATAAAATTAAATTTCAGCAATATTTTTCATTATAAATCCTATGGATGGACTGATAGAACTATTTAAAAATTAGAGGATATTATTTACACTTATTAAATTTGCTATAAAGGACGTTGTGATCAGAATATTTTTTTTGTTTGAGATAACTATAAAAGTATTTTTCATCCTAGTATAAATATGAATATTTTTAAACAACTATATCAAAAGTGGTGTGAAAATATAACACTTTGGGGTGAATAAATGGAATGGAAGTGTATGGGTCCTTGATTAATAGTGGAAGTGGATACGAATGTGAATTTGATCATATAACACATGAGGACCGCTCAGAGTAGGAAGAAAAGTTATGATGATAACAGGAGGAAGGAACTTTCTTTCAAGGAAAGTGATCTGTTTTTCCTTAAAATCACTCCATGGAAATGTTTTAAACAATTCTATATAAATATAATGAAATGTATATGGTTCATTGGACCTTACAACGTCATAGAGAAATTTGGATTAGTCGCCTATCGATTATTCTTTCAACTGAGTTTCTTTTAGGTACACAATCATATTCATGTTAAGATGTTGAGAATGTATATGCCAAATTCATATCATGCATTGATCCTAGATGTATTTCATCTATAAGGGAACCATTATTTTGTAGAGAAACATTTTCATATTCTTGATTATAGAGAGTCATATTTTTTAAATATTATAATCATCCAGGATATGATTTTGTGGATAAACGAAATGGTTATAGTAGCAACATGAGAATCTGAAAATTTAATGAGGGAAAGGAATCATCCGATGTTTAATATATAAATAAATCATGTTAGGACATAATTAATATAAGGTGGGGACAATGAAACATCCTAAAGACTTAAAAAGTATATATTTATTTCAAAAATAAAATTTTTAAATAAATTATAAATTTTAATTTAATAATTTATATTTATAAAAATTAAGGAATTAATACTGATGGAATAATAACTCAACCATAAGAATAGTATCCTGACCATTAAGAATAAAAATATGTAAAATATAATAGTTACCAAACCTATGAGAGTATAATAAAAATTTATATACCTTATAAGTGTAATAATGATATAATTATATGATAGAACAAGTATACTATAAGGCCCCATCCTTAAACCTTACATAATCTTGAGTTATCACGAGACTACATGTTGAGGATCTTTTCAGGTTTAGAGTTTTAGAGAATTAGATCATAAAACTTTCATTACATTCCACATATAAACAAAGTGGTTACATAAAGATAGTATTATTCATTACCATCAATCGAAACATATTTAAAATAAACATGGATTCTTTCTTGACACTTCCTTGACACTATCACCATATCATGTACCTTTTCCTTGACCTGTGAAAATCATTTCAAAAAAAAAACTTGGGATGGGCATAAAAAGCTCAGTATGGGTTATAAAAAAATGGAAAGGAATCATGGGTATATATATACATAAGAGTGAAATCATACATTACCCATAAAACATAAGCACATTAACATAACTCATCAAATCATGAGTAAATCATTTAAATCATAAGACATAAAGGTAACTTGAGGAATTCATAACATTCTTACGTAGGGAGTAACCCTCTTGGTTATGTTTGGAATACCCATCACAGTATATTCCCTAAATCTCTTTAGATAAACCTTTACGTTTCACTCCTTCGCATTACCCAATGAATTGGAGAGCTATATCGGGCTCACCCGCCCTTAGTTTATCACGCAACCACCCGTTTTCATAATATTGCCCAAGAACCTCAACATAATCATATCACATAAAACATGCATAATGGAAACATAACATTCCCACCTTTCAATCAAAATATATCAATACAACACATTTACATACAAACATTATGAAAACCATTTTCGATACCAAAATAAAAGAAAATTAAAACATGGTTTTTATTTTTCTTTTAAAAAGAAGGTATGGCTTATTGAGGAAGCCAAAACTCAAATAACGGTCACGACGACAGAGAAGTCGTTGTCGCCGCATACGTACGACAAAAACAATCCCTTTTTTCGTTTAGTAAATGCTTCGTATAAAAAAGATTCCTTTTGAATAAAATTAAAAATCAAAAGGGTTTTATACACCGTATAAAAGAAGTTTGTGTATAAAACAAAATATGCCTCAATGAAAGGAGATTGAGATGAAGTCCCATACATCGTATCCGACTTGACCTGACTGTTCTTTAATCTCCTAAATAATAAACATGAGTTAATCTCTACTTTCTTAATAACATTTTTCAAGTTCATTATTCCTTTTATACCATGTTATTAACATCATGTAATCATTAAAGTTAATAATGTTCTTTTTGTCGGTATTTGGTTCTTAAGTGAAAAATAGACTTCTTACACTTACATGTTTTTAATTTGGTCAAAGGTTCGTTATATCCAGAATGATATTAATTATTTGGATAACATATACATCATATATATTCAGAATATACATGTATTTATAATATTACATCACAATTAGAGGTAAGAAGTCAAATGCACCGTTCATGGAGAAGGTAAGCCGTACGTATGCATGAACGCTACTTCCATTTCTATTTCGTATTTTCTGGAATGGAATCATAATGATATAGGAGTATATTATAATTCAATTATAATAAAATATATAATATCATTAACTTTATCCTTTACAAATCCCACATATGGTATTAACGAATCAAATCACTTTCAGGGGGCGGTAGTCCGCACTTCCTAAAATGAAGATATCGTGTTTACCCATAATGGAAACAATAATGGTATTCCATAAATGAAAAATACAGAAGCTTAAGGAAAGAATACACATATTATATATCATATATAAAAATAGTGTCATCATAATGGCCACCTTTGAATGTGTTAAATTAGTATTGAACAATAATCATTTCGAGCGGCAGAATTTCGCCATCCACGGAAACCGTTTGTTCATTAACCATTTGATGTATTTGTGTGAGAGTGTAGCTCTAATAAATCTTATAACAACATCCTAGTATATTGAATATACTGTTGTTGTTACAAAAGAAGTAAATAAAAATATTTTATGGGGTTGGAGAAGAAAAATAAAACAAATGAACATGAGAGAATGAATTACCATTAAAAGTATAACTCATTTTGATTTGAGCCTAAAGGCTTCCTTTAAAAGGATTATTCCCCAAGTTAATCCTCTAGGATGACGAGAGAGATGTGGAGAGAGTAAATGGGCAGGTGTTGGCCGAGCCAAAGGCTTGAGGAGTTTGTGAAATGAGGTAGAGGTGGGGGCCTTTTATAAGAGGAGAGGATGGGCACTTTTGGAAATCATGAAACTATTATTTTATTTTCAAACGTGTTTCAAATTTATAAGGTCCCGAATTGATATATTTAGAAGATAAGATTTTAAGGCTTCGAAATATTTACATCCAATATTTTTTGGACAAGTGTAGGTCTTAGATATTACATTATCTTTCCATTTTATTTTAATCGTTAAATAATGAGGTCATCGCTGAATCATCATGATGTCATAAATAATTTAATTTATATAATCTCTAAAAATTATAAAAAAAATAATATTATGTAGGAAATCGTTTTATCTTTCTAATTAATATTTATAGACAAAAATATGATTAGTATAACCCCTTCTAAAAATTGTTTTAGTAAAACAATTTATGTTAGTGTCATTTTCACCTTTATTTAAAAAAAGGCATTAAAGTCATCATCTCACTCAAGTGGCTCCATGGGGTCCCCTAAATCGACCCATGGGTTTTCTTGGTCGTCCATGATACAAACAATAGGGATAGGACATGTGTCAAACTCATCTCATTTTATTAAAGCATTATTTTTACCTTAAACCACACTAATTACCTCTAATCGCGATTAATTAAAAAAAGTTACTATTCACCAAAAAAAAATTTTAATCCCAGTGAACAACATTTTACTTCTTAATGACAACCTTGTATGTAAGATTTTTGAAATTCAAAACACAATGAAGGAAAAATTTCATTTAAACGGAAAAATCAGTTTTTCTAAGTACCACTTAGTGGTTTCACTATTCATCAAAAATTGATGTTTTTTAGAAAATTACCAAAAATTCACCCTAAGCTATATTTGATATTCCAAATTCAAAAATGAAGTCTATTTTACAAAATTCAAAACATATAAGTCACATTAATTAATTTAATAATTAATTCACGCTGTCATGACAAATAGCGTGTTTTTATGAAATAATAAGTATCAAAAGATTGACACTTGTTTAAGTCCAATTTCAAAGTGAAATTGATTCCAATGACCACCATTGGATTAAATGGTAAAAATATATTCTAATTTCACTTCAAAACCAATTCAAAAGATAATCTAATCATATAAATAAATTAGACTAAAAAGTAGTTTTGATGTAAAATACAGTATTTTTCACTATTCATTAAAAAATGATCATTGTTAGAAAAATACCAAAAATTCACACAAAGTAAATTTTGATTTCCCAATAATAAATAATAAGTTTATTTTGACAAACATAGCTTATAAAATTATCAAAAGATATATTTAATAGTTGTTTCCCATCAAAAGGCAGTAAAACAATCTTTTAAAAAATATTAGTGTATTACATGCTTAAGATTGGATTTATTTTCATTTTAAGCATCTAAAACACTATCTAATTCATTAATAGACATATATAAAAATATCTATTATTCATTACTTACTTGGGATGTTACATCCTTCCACCCTTTAGAAAATTGTGTCCCCGTAATTTATTTACTTATCGAATAAATGGGGGTACTTATCCCTCATAGGATTTTCAGATTCCCATGTTGCCTCTTCCATCATGTGGTTTTTCGACAAAACCTTTACCTGCTTAATCACCTTATTCCGTAACACTTGCTCCATGTGGTCATGAATCTGGACCAGTTGTTCCTCATAAGATAGGTTCCTTTCCAGCTGAACTACCTCTGGAATCAAAACATGAGATGGATCTGGCATATACATTCTCAACATCAAAACGTGAAAAAAATTGTGTACCTAAGATAAACTCGGTGGTAAAGCCACCCGGTATGCAACTGATCTAACTCTCTCCAGAACTTCATATTGCCCAATAAACCTTGGAATCAGATTTCCTTTCTTACCAAATCGCATCACACTTTTCCATTGTGATACTTTGAGAAAAACATGATCACCTACCTCAAAAGATAGATCCTTCCTCCTGTTGTCTGCATAACTCTTCTGCCTACTCTGAGCTGTTCTCATGTGCTTTTGAATCAGCTGAACTTGTTCCGCCATCTCTTCTACCAATTCTGGTCCCATCAACATCCTTTCACCCACTTCATCCCAGAAAGCTAGAGTTCGACACCGCTTCCCATATAATGCCTCAAATGGTGCCATCTGTATACTGGAATGAAAACTGTTATTATATGAAAATTCAACCAAAGAATGATGTTGGTCCCAACTTCCCTGATAATCCATAGAACAAGCTCGTAGCATATACCCCAAGGTCTGAATTGTTCGTTTCGACTGCCCATCTGATTGAGGATGAAAAGCTGTACTAAAATTTAATTCAGTACCCAACGACTTCTGAAGTACTTTCCAAAAGTTAGAATTGAACCTGGGATCACGATCAGACACAATGGAGAGGGTAACTCCATGCAACCTGACTATCTCCTTAAGATACAAACGAGAAATTTGATCTAGAGAAAATGTCTCTCAAATAGGAAGGAAATGAGCAGATTTTTTCAAGCGATCAACAATAACCCAGATTGCATTATTACCTCGAGATGTCTTTGGTAATCCCACAACAAAGTCCATGGATATATTCTGCCATTTCCACTATGGCACTGGTAAAGGCCAAAGATCCCTTTCGGTAACTGTCGCTCTGCTTTAACCTGTTGACATGTCAAACACTTCACAGTAAAATCAGCAATATCTCTTTTCATTCCATCCCACCAGTAATACTCCCGCAGATCTCTGTACATCTTAGTACTACCAGGATGAACTGAAAACGGAGAACTACGAGCTTCACATAACAACTCTATCTTCAACTGTGAATCACAAGGCACACACAATCTCTTTCCAAATCTCAAAACACAATCACTATCAAAGTTGAATTCAGGCAACTTACCTTTCTGAACCATCTCTAGCTTTTTCTGCAACTCAATGTCTTGCTTCTATGCTTGCTTGATTCTATCTGATAGAGATGATCACACAGATACCTGAAACAAAACAGAATAACTTCCTGCACCAACAACTTCTATGCCAAAATTCATCAAATCCTTGACCAAAGGATCATGTTCCAAATGCAACATTGCTAATGAAGCATTACTTTTTCGACTCAAATCATCAGCCACTTTATTAGATTTTCCCGGATGGTAATGAATTGTACAATCATAATCCTTGATTAATTCTAGCCATCTCCTTTGTTTCATGTTCAATTCTTTCCAAGTGAATATATAATTTAAACTTTTGTGATCTGTATATATTTCACACTTTACTCCATTCAAATGATGCCTCCAAATTTTCAAAGCAAAAACAACAGCAGCTAATTCAAAATCATGTGTTGGGTAATTTACCTCATGAGTTTTCAACTGTCGTGAAGCATAAGCAATTACCTGATCATTCTGCATTAGGACGCAACCAAGTCCTTTCAATGAAGCATCACTGTATATAACAAACTCACCATTCCTGGAAGGTAGTGCCAAAACTGGAGCATTCACCAATCTTCTTTTCAATTCCTGAAAACAATCATCACATTCTTTTGTCCAGATAAACTTAACAACCTTCCAAGTTAGCTTAGTCATTGGACTAGATAACCGTGAAAAATTTCTAACAAACCTTCGCTAATATCCTTCTAAACCAAGGAATCTACGAATCTCAGTTACATTTGTTGGTCTTGGCTAGTCTTCAACAACTTTTGTTTTTGCAGGATCAACAGTTATCCCATCTTTAGAAACAATGTGACCAAGGAAAAAAATTTGTTGCAACCAAAACTCACAGTTGCTGAATTTTCCATATAGTTTATTTTCTTTTAAGGTTTTCAAAACAACCCTTAAATTACTTTCATGCTCCTCTTTACTTTTAGAAAACACCAAAATATCATCAATGAAAACCACCACAAACTTATCCAAGAACTCTTGGAAAATTATATTCATTAAGTCCATGAATACAGTAGGTGCATTGGTTAACCCAAAAGGAATTACTAAAAATTCATAATGGCCATATCTTGTACGAAACACAGTCTTCAGAATATTTGCCTCCATTACCTTCAGCTGATGGTACCCCGATCTCAAGTCAATCTTTGAAAAAAACTGAGCTCCCTGGAGCTGATCAAACAAATCATCGATATGAGGCAAAGGATATTTGTTCTTAACATTGATATTATTCAAGGCCCTATAATCAATGCAAAGTCTCATAGAACCATCTTTCTTTTTAACAAATAAAACAGGAGCACCCCATGGTGATGTGCTAGGTCGAATTAAGCTTTTCCCTATTAAATCTTGCAATTTCTACTTCAACTCTAGAAGTTCAATTTGAGCCATTCGATAAGGGAGTTTTGAAATTGGCTTAGCATCAGGAACTAAGTCAACAGTAAATTCAACTTCCCGATCTGGTATTATTCCAGGAAACTCATCAGGAAAAACATCAGGATACTCATTTACCACTGGCACATCATTAATCTGAATAGTTCCTTTATTTTCATCGATGTGTGCAAGGTAACATTCATTTCCATCATTTACAAGTTTCTCGGCCTCTTGATAAGTTATCAACAGTAAGGGTTCATTCTTGTACACAAACTGAAAGTCTTTCTAAAAATAAACATATTTAGCTCTAAAGTCAATCTTAGCATGGAAAATAGAGAGCCAATCCATACCCAGGATAACATCAAACTCTACTAGAGGTAGAACAATAAGGTTTGCAAGTAGGTTATTTCCACAGATATAGATAGGAAGATTCTTATAAATTCTTTTTACCTCAACATTCTCCCAAGGTGTTTTTACCAAAAGTTACGGAGTCATTTCTTGAGATGGTATTCCCATTTTACTAGAAAAGGATTCAGAGATGAAAGAATGTGTAAAACCCAAATCAAACAACACACTGGCATAATCTGAAAAAACAAACAAAGTACCTGAAACAACATCATTTGATGGCCTGACGTCTGCCGAAGTAGTTGCAAAAGATTTCACCACCCCTTTCTGCTTGTAGTCTAACTGCTTCCCATCACTCAAGATCTTTGTCGGACACTCGTTTGCATAGTGACCCATCTCATTGCACTTATAAAATTTCTACTATCTGTAAAACAAATTTGGTCTTACCATCACCCTGATCTTTTTTAGTGCAATCACGAGCCTTATGTCCCATCTTACCACATAGGTAGCACATTCCAGAATTCAGAAGACATTCCCCCGCATGCCTTTTTCCACATTTATCGCAAACTGGAAACTTAGTTTTCTTACCATCAGACTTTTTTGAAGAATTCTTACGTTTCTCCTACCACCTCGGTCTCTTCTTCTGTTGGTTATAATAGAACACTTGGTCATCGGCAAACTCCATTTCCACCTTCTCAGCACATCGGACAAGCTTTTCATAACTTTTAAACTCACGAGAAGCTAATGCCCTTCGATATTTTGGCTTTAATCCTGAGTAAAAACGATTGATTGTACTATCAAGCTCTCGGATAAAATTTGGAGCATACCTTGCCAAATGAGTGAACCTTTATTCATAGGTAGCCACTGAGTCTTCCTCTTGCCTCAATTCCAAGAATTGTTTATCCATCCTAAGTCAAACAGCCTTAGGAAAATACTTTTCAAGAAACATACCTTTGAATTCATCCTAGTCGAGAGCATCAATCTAATCAGCATAACTGATATTTTTGACCATCGACCACCACTGATCTCCTTCACCCTCCAAACGAAAAGTATCAAGACTATCCTTTTTATTGTCTGAACACCCCATGACATAAAAAATCTCCTCCAGTGCTTTAATCCACCCTCCAGCTAGCACAGGTTCAGATGATCCTCTGAATGATGGGGGATGTTGCCTCATGAAATGTTCCACCACTGACATGTTCCTCTGCGGTTGATCTGGGTGATCTCGGGTATGGATACCACCACCATTTATCGCTTGAGTCAACTGCGCCATTACTGCAACAAATTGTTCAGTTCCAATTCCAACCATCTCAGGATGCTGATTCGGAAGGTTATTTCCTTCTATATGCCTTCCTAGCACTGTTTCCCTGTTTCCTCTGCGGAAATCCATTGTGAACAAACATTTCTTAGACGAAGCAACATGCTAATCTTCAAATTCTATATCACTTCAATTTGACCAAAAAAAATATTATTGGATAATCATTAAATATAATTCTAAATCTTAAAGTTATCTAAACCGACCTCTAATACCAACTATAAGGCCCCAGCCTTAAACCTTACAAAATCTTGAGTTATCACAAGATTACACGTTGAGGATCTTTTCAGGTTTATAGTTTTAGAGAATTAGATCATAAAACTTGCATTACATTCCACATATAAACAAAGTGGTTACATAAAGATAGTATTCTTCATTCCCATCAATGGAAACATATTTAAAATAAACATGGATTCTTTCTTGACACTTCCTTGACACTATCACCATATCATGTACCTTTCCCTTGACCTGTGAAAATAATTTCAAAAAAAAACTTGGGATGAGCATAAAAAGCTCAGTATGGGTTATAAAAACATGGAAAGGAAACATGGGTACATATATACATAAGAGTGAAATCATACTTTACCCATAAAACATAAGTACATTAAAATACCTCATCAAATCATGAGTAAATCATTGAAATCATAAGACATAAAGGTAACTTGAGGCATTCATAACATTCTTACGTATGGAGTAACCCTCTAAGTAACGTTTGGAATACCCATCAGAGTATATTCCCTAAATCTCATCGGAGAAACCTTAAGGTTTCACTCCTTTGCATTACCCAATGCATTGGAGAGCTATATCGGGCTCACCCACCCTTAGTTTATCACGGAACCACCCGTTTTCATAATAATGCCCAAGAACCTCAACATAATCATATCACATAAAACATGCATAAAGGAAACATAACATTCCTACCTTTAAATCACAAGATATCAATACAACACATTGATATAAAAACATTATGAAAACCAGTTTCGATACCAAAATAAAAGAAAAGTAAAACATGGTATTTATTTTTCTTTTAAAAAGAAGGTATGTCTTATAGAGGAAGCTGAAACTCAAATAACGGTCACGACGGCAGAGAAGTAGTTGTTGCTGCATACGTTCGACAAAAACATTCCCTTTTGTAGTTTAGTAAACGCTTCGTATAAAAAAGATTCTGTTTGAATAAACGTAAAAGTCAGAAGGGTTTTATACACCGTATAAAAGAAGGTTGTGTATAAAACAAAATATGCCTCAATGAAAGGAGATTGAGACGAAGTCCCATACCTTGTATCCGACTTGACCCGACCATTCTTTAATCTCGTAAATAATAAACTTGAGTTAATCTCTACTTGCATAAGATCCTTTTTCAAGTTCATTATTCCTTTTATACCATGTTATGAACATCATGTAATCATTTAAGTTAATAATGTTCATTTTGTGGGTATTTGGTTCTTAAGTCAGAAATAATCTTCTTACACTTACATGTTGATAATTTGGTCAAAGGTTCGTTATATCCAGAATGATATTAATGATTTCGATAACATATACATCATATACATGTATTTATAATATTACATCACATTTAGAGGTAAGAAATGAAATGCACCGTTCATGGAGACGGTAAACCGTACGTACGCATGAACGCTACTTCCATTTCTATTTCGTATTTTATGGAATGGAATCATAATGATATAGGAGTATATTATAATTCCAGTATAATAACATATATAATATCATTAACTTTATCATTTACACATCCCACATATGGTATTAACGAATCAAATCACTTTCAGGGGGCGGTAGTCTGCACATCCTAAAATGAAGATATCGTGTTTACCCATAATGGAAACAATAATGGTATGCCATAAATGAAAAATACTGAAGCTTAAGGAACGAATAAACATATTATATATCATATATAAAAATAGTGACATCATAATGGCCACCTTTGAAGGTGTTAAAAGAGTATTGAACAATCATCGTTTCGAGAGGCAGAATTTCTCCATCCACAGAAACCGTATGTTCTTTAACCATTTGATGTAGTTGTGTGAGAGTGTAGCCTTAATAAATATCTTGACAACATCCTAGTATATTGAAGATACTGGCGTTGTTACAAAAGAAGTAAATAAAAAGATTTTAGGGGGTTGGAGAAGAAAAATAAAACAAATGAACATGAGAGAATGAATTACCTTTAAAAGTGTAACTCCTTTTCATTTGAGCCTAAAGGCTTCCTTTGAAAAGATTCTGCCCAATGTTAATCCTCTAGGATGAGGAGAGGGATGTGGAGAGAGTAAATGGGCAGGTGTTGGCCGAGCCAAACGCTTGATGAGTGTGTGAAATGATGTAGAGGCGGGGGCCTTTTATATGAGGAGAGGAGGGGCACTTTTGGAAATCATGAAACTGTTATTTTAATTTCAAAAGTGTTTCGAATTTATAAGGCCCCACATTGATATATTTCGAATATAAGGTTATAAGGCTTCGAAATATTCCCATCCAATAGTTTTTGGACAAGTTTAGGAATTAGATATTACATTATCTTTCCATTTTATTTTAATCGTTAAATAATGAGGTCATCGCTGAATCATCATGATGTCTTAAATAATTTAATTTATATATTGTCTAAAAATTATAAAAAAAACATATTATGTAGGAAATCGTTTTATCTTTTTAATTAATATTTATAGACAAAAATATGATTAGTATAACCACTTCTAAATTTTTTTTAGTAGAACATTTTATGTTAGTGTCATTTTCACCTTTATTTAAAAAAAGGCATTAAAGTCATTATCTCACCCAAGTGGCTCCATGGGGTCCCCTAAATTGACCCATGGGTTGTCTTGGTCGGCCATGACACAACCAATTGGGTTAAGACATGTTTCAAGCTCATCTCATTTTATTAATTCATTATTTTTACCATAAACTACACTAATTACCTATAACCGCGATTAATGAAAAAATAGTTACTATTCACCAAAAAATTATTTTAATCCCATTGAACCACATTTTACTTTTTAATGACAACCATGTATGTCGGATTTTTGATATTCAAAAAACAATGATGGCAAAATTTCATTTAAATGGAAAAATCAGTTTTTATAAGTACCACATAGTGGTTTCACTATTCATCAAAAATTGATGTTTTTCATAAAATTACCAAAAATTCACCCTAAGCCATATTTGATATTCCGAATTCAAAAATGAAGTATATTTTACAAAATTCAAAACATATAAGTCTAATTAATTAATTTAATAATTAATTCCCGCTGTCATGACAAATAGCGTGTTTTTATGAAACAATAAGTATCAAAAGATTGACACTAGTTTAAGTCCAATTTCAAAGTGAAATTGATTCCAATGACCACCATTGGATTAAATGGTGAAAATATATTCTAATTTCACTTCAAACCCAATTCAAAAGATAATATAATCATATAAATAAATTAGATTAAAAATCAGTTTTGATGTAAAATGCAGTATTTTTCACAATTCATTAGAAAATGAACATTGTCAGAAAAATACAAAAAACTCCCACAAAGTAAATTTTGATGTCCCAATCATAAAGAATAACATTATTTTGACAAACATAGCGTATAAAATTGTCAAAATATAGATTTAAAAATTATTTTCCATCAAAATGCAGTAAAACAATCTTTTAAAAAATATTAGTGTATTACATGCTTAAGATTGGATTTATTTTCATTTTAAGCCTCTAAAACACTATCTAATTCATTAATATACATATATAAAAATATCTATTATTCATTACTTACTTGGGATGTTACATATACTTTTATTTGAAGATGATAAATTAAATGTTGGTAAATTTAAAAGTCAAAAATATTTAATTATCATTTTATAATTACGTTTATGATTTAAAATAAAATTAATTTCCAAAAATTTTATTCATAAATATAATTTTTGGTTTATTGTGATTCTAATATAGTTTTATGAGATGTTATGTAATTTTTAAATGTCTTGTAAAGTTAGTTATAATTTTAAATATAGTAATTTTTAATAAATAAAGATATTAATAAGGAAATTAAATAACAGATATATAGAAACATATTTTAAAATAATTTTCATTTCTAATTACTAACATAAAATTTGATGGATGAATATTTGTGAGTTTTTTGAAACTGTGGAATTATTTTTGGTGAATAGTAAAATATTGTAATTTATGGTATATATACATTATAAGATAAATACATTATTCCTTGACTAATGAAATATGTAAACTCAATAATCTAGAACATCACTTAGTTATTTTAATACATTTTATGATAATGTTAAATCTATTCGTAGTCTTGATCCAAATAAATAAACTAATGTATATAGTAATGACAAAATACACCTCCCTTCCACTATACATACAACATATCACCACCACTTCTCAATAAACCTCAATGAATTATGGATTGAATAATTAAATTCACTTCAAAATAATAATCCCCCCATCCATATAATATTATTCTCAACAAACGATAAATTCAAGGGCCTAATGGGGTTTCACAATGAGGGGGGATTCAAGAGGTAAAAATCCACTTTTTTCAATTCAACTTCATTTCTTTTATTATACTATATTATACACCATATATTTAATTGGAATGAAAGCAATAGAATCTTATATAATCTGTACTTTAATAATGTTTATGATGAAATTAATCATCATACATATCCTCCTCCCACTTATAATCTAAAAATAAATATATAGTCCGTGACGGGTCTAATTACCAATATAATGGATGATGAGTTTTCAATTTCCATTAAAACTATCATAGATGGATGTAAAAAAATTAACATGGTTAAATAATATTTTATTATACCTAATATATGTTATATTTGTTATGCAATATTTTTTATAAATAATAAAAATTAATAAAACAAAATTGGTTTTTAATGATCAAAATACATCAAAATAAAATAACGTCCATAACTAATGTTTTATCTAACAATTACCACTCATACCATATAAAAAAAGAAATATATGGACATTTAATATTCTATTTGTAATTTAATTAAATTTAATTTCACTTATGGCATTTTTCTCCATTATAATAAAAAAAATACATAATACACCAACCCTTGAAACACAAAAATAAATAAACTTAAAATAATAAAAACTATAAAATATTATTAATAAATGTGTTGAAATAGTAGATGAAAATATCATATAAGTAATTTTACATAATATTAGGGTTCTTTAATATAATAATAATACTTTTTAAATAATTATACAAGAGTTTCGAACACATTGGTATATATACAAACACGATGTAAGGGTATTCATAAACCAATTTATATTATTTGGGTTAGAAATATACATAAATAATTATGTGGTGAAAGGATTATTTGTGTAATGAGTTTTTATATTATGTTTTATTATTTTTTTTGTATTTTATATACCAGTAAGATTTATTGTATTATTTTTCACTTCAATTTTATAATATTGTGAAGGTATATTTATTTTAAAATCATATTTTAAACATTTAATATTTTTTTAAAAATGATGTTTTTATAAAATTAATCAGATTTAATTTTTATGTTATGGTTCTTATGAATTTTTATGACGATTTGTGGTAAATATATCTATCTCCAACAAATTTGGTGTATTTATGTTAGAGGCCAATCTTATTTTTACTATATGTTTAACTACGAAAGTTACACTATAAGGTACCCATGGGTGTCAAATTTTATGGTAGACGTGAGGGTTATAAATCATATAGTATCATTATGGTCACAATATTTATTGAGAAATACACATTGTTACCTTGATGTGAATATTAATTTTTTATATCTTATATGTGAATATGATGTTTTTACAATGATTCAATATAAAAAATATTGGGAGAGAATTAGGCTTTTATGATAATGTTTTAATATTTTTTTAAGTATTCATCAACTAATGATTTATAGCCATTATTTTATATCCCTTTATTTTTTTGACATCCCATGTTTTAAATAAAATTCATTGGTTATAAGAGTGGGAAAAATAAAAGGATAAGCAAAGATAAATTTCATGAAAATTATTCATTAAAATATTGCATGTTTTTATTAGAAACATTTGTATAATAAAAATGGATATTTGATTAGTTATACCCAATTGTTTTATTGTGGCTTGATATGTGTGAATTATGTTGTATATTTCACAATCATTAAACTGAAAATCTATTTTGAAATGTGATGTAGTGAATTATAAATTAATTTACCATATTATGTAATATTTATTGTCATGTCCTTATTGAAACATATTAGGACTATTTCCATTTTTTTACTTTCCCATTTCTGATATGTATTATATATATAAAATAAATAATAGTATATAACAAATCATGTATTTTTTTGACAATGAATATCGCTATGTTCTGACATACTTCCACTTTCTTCAAAAATATATATTTAAATTGAAAAAAATATCTAATTTAAAAAACAAAACATGTTATAGGGAATATAATTTATTTCCAATTAGTTAAAATATTATCAAATAATCCAATTTTCTATTCCATATATGGTACTCAATGAGTTAATAAAATTAATTCATGTGTAGAAAAATTTGATAAAATATTCCACAAATAAGTTGTAGGGACACCATCCCGTGTATTTAAATAAAATTTTATACCGACATTAATACTATAATAGTATATTCTCCAAATATTTCTCAAATTAATTATAGAAATTCATGATTCATAAACCATGAAAAATCTTATAATCATCTCTAGAAAACCATTTCTTATCAAATATTCAAACTGAACATATAAGGGATGTTATATAAAGATACATATATTTTACATTGATTAATTTGATCCAGGAAATTTTGTTGTTTGGATTTATTTACTGTCAACATCATCTCAAGAATACCAATAACATGATTAATAAATTCATCCATTGATATTTAACTATTGTTTATTTAGTGAACCTATACTAATAAACACATTATTACATAACCCTAAAAATAGATGAATGTATTATTATAACATTAATACATGAAATTGAAATTCAATGGAATTCGCAAACAAAATTAATTATTTTTAAAAATATCATATTAAATAATCATGAGTTATTCCCAATAACACATTCATGTTTATAATAACACTAACTAGCAACTTTAGGTACCATTATTTAATTTTTAACTAACATTTTTTCTTCTAGTTAGATCATTTAAATACTTATACCAACCGGAATGTATAAGAGTAAAGACATAATATTCTTTGTTCATTCACTCTGATCATTTTGATAATACCTGGCTAAAATTTCATTTTTTTTATTTTTGAAATATCATATAAATTTATAAAATTAGAATTCTTTTACTATAAAATATAATTGTATTCTGCAATAATAATTCTATAGAACTTAAAAATGAATCAATATTTTTATTATAATGTATCTTATGTAATACAATACATGATAATAATTTCTTCTCAGGGGATAAAGATGGAAATAATATTAATGCGAACAATTCATCTGATCATGATTTATCTATGTCCCCGACATAGTAACATTTTTTCATTGACACGTGGATATCAAATTCATTATTGGACATTCATATCCTTCTTTTTTATAAGACATTTATATAGTAAAAAATTGTAAAATATAAAAATGGTATCAAATACAACAAAAGAATTGATTTTTTTTCATTTTAATATCTATAATGGACATATTTTGTGGCTTCTTACAACCCTTCAAGTATTATGGAAAATATATTCTCCAATGTACATTATTTTCCTATTGAAATAATTTTCCATTCTTTTAATTTTTTTTTGATATGATGTAGGGACATTATATAACCAAATTCCATCACTCCTTTTTGAGAATATTTACCCATATTCATTTGTATAATATGCATTGAACTACTGCACAAACCTCCCATGTATTATTAACCAATCATAAACACATTTAGGAGACCAGATAATGGATTTCAGATATTATTATTATAGTAATTAAATACAAACTGAATGTTACAATCTAAAAGTGTCTATAGATTTTTTTTTTCGATTTCAATATTTGGTGATACATAAAATCATTCTAATTCATTTATATAGATAATTTTACTGTGTTTTTTAATAGATACTATGATTCCTTTTAACATCGTCCATTAATAAATTTGTTGAGACATATTATATAGTTCATGCCTAATTTTTTATAGATACATTGCAGCTTATCTAAAAAAAGAACTATTACATAATAATATTGATGTATGAAAATTAATCATCTTTTTAAATCCTAATAGATAACGTGAGGGTGAGGTACATGTGAGGACCAAAGATGTTTTGTCCATAATGTAAATCATTAAGAAGATTTCACTATTTTAAAAATATGATTATAAAATAAAATATGGTAAACATGGTATTTATTTTCAATTAATGAATAAATAATAAAATTTAAAAAAAATTACAAAAATATGGACATGGACGAAATTTTTTTGAAATGTAAAACATTAATATATTTAAGATGAGTTTTTATATCAAAGAGTCCATTTACTTGATAATAAATTAATAAAAATATTAATTATCAAACAAAATAACAAACTTATATTAATTATTTATATTTTTGAGATCCATTGAATTTTTATTAGTACTTTTATTTAATATATTTTAATGTCATAATTAATTACATAATCATTTCTTTTCACGTTACATGTTCTGAATATATTTGGCTCATATATACAAAATGTATTCGACAACATGAATATTGTTAAAGTGTCCATTTTGAAATCATCTAAATAAAAAAAATCATGAAATAAATATATTGTTTTACATATTTAATTCATTTAAAACTAATCATGAAAAATGGTTATGAAAAATTATAACAATGTTACAATCGGGGAGCCAGTATGTCATACATAAGCATGAGATATATTTACATCGTTCAGTTATAATTTCAAAAAGAAGGTAAGTATTATATTATCATTAAATAAGATAATTATATCATAAATAAGATATTAAATAATCATACTTACATGTATCATCATTTTTATGTGGCAACGAAAAATGAATCGCATCAGTTAGTAGATGTGGTAGTCCACATATATACATGAACGATTTCATGAATTTATATAGAACAGTTTGAAATTAAACGATTTATTATACATAAATTATGATTAATAAACCATTAATTCCATATATATATGTGTGTGTGTCTCTGTTTCTGTGTATTAAATATATCATTATAACCATTCAGGATTGGTGGTGATGGAAAACTAATTCCTTTGGTTTATGATACATTTGTGGGTTGTACAAAAAAACAATGTATTACATTCCCATTTAATTGTATGTTGGAGATGAATATAGGATATGGAAATATAATTATAACATATCATTATATTTTATATAATTTTTTTATTATAATATAATGTTTATATAGTATTTGAAGGAGTTAATGAGGGAAAAAATAAATAACACCTAGTTAAGAACAATACCTCTTTTTCATAAATCAAATTAATATGTCAACCCATTTAATTAGTAGGATTGTTTGATGATAAAAATATCTCCAATTTTTTAATTATTTATATAAAAAACTATTTAGGTATATATTATTTGAAAATATAGTTTTTTATGTGTGTATAAATGTGAAGAATATTTTTCCCTTTATATGAGGGGGGTGTGGCACTCTTGGGAATTTATAAAATATCAAATTAATATGAATTTATATTTATTTTTAAAAAGATCAAAGTTTTAAACAATTTAATATAATATATGTATGTGTATAAATAATATCATCAAATTCTGTTTTGACTCGTTTTTCCTCATTGTTATCCCTATTATTTTGTGTTTATACACCATTAACCCTTTTCAAACATAATCGGACAAAAAAATTTAAAGTCTTTGAGGGTAAAATAAGATTATATAATGAAAAAATGGAAGATAAAGATTAAATAGTTGTTTTTTAGACAATATCTTTATCATTTGAATGAATATAATATTTTTAATGATATTTCAAAAAATAAATAAAATATTATTTTCATAAAATCTCATTACTTTTAATTTTAGAAATATTAATTTACTATTACATTACTAACATCTTGTAAACAAATTAAATTCAAATAAATTCCTAAATTATAACTATAAAATGCTATATTAGTCCATAAAATTCATGTCTCACATTAATTATTTCTAAAATATATTATTTTTTATATATTTAATATCTTTTATTTTATTTTTCTATAAATATTATAATGTTTACTTCTATAATGCTTAACATTTATGTAAAATTTACATCATATAAAAATAAAAATATATTGCCATTATGTAATTAAATATTTTATATAATAAAATACTATTTATAATCAATAATATCCTTTTTTTATAACTATGGAAAAAATATAATAGTTATTAATAAGTAGAGTGTGACATTTTTTACTTTTCTATATATAAAATTGTATAATGGTCATAATTAAATCCAAATATCCAAAAACATTCGTATAACCTGATTTTTAAATACTAAATAAAGGATTGACTAATTCAATAAAATTATTTCAAGATTTATATTCATTTCCCGTAGCTATCATATTATTTTTTACCTAAATGTAATTGAATTACCCCTTTAGCGTGGTTACACAAATTACTATAATTACGATTTTAAATGAAAAAAATAAAAAGAAACTATTTATCAACTTTTGACATAGTGATTCCAAATTTAGAATCTATTTTTTATTTAAAATGTTGAAGTGTAAAACATTTATTTAAAATTAAGACACTAAGTGCCATGAAAAATAGTTTTTCACCAATATTCTCTTTGGAAATAATAATTCTAATATTTTAAAACATATAAAATAATTAAAATTTAAAACAAATAAATTATTTATAAATGAATTTTAATAAATAAATTATTAAAAAAACTAATAAAAACAAATAATATTCACTATTAACTAAAAAAGGCAAACATTTTACGAAATTAAAAGAATTTTATAAATTTATAATTTGATACACTAATTTATAAATATGTATTCCAATAATATGAAATTTCAAAAATTTGATATATTAAATATATTATTTCCTTAAAAAATCAATAAATTTTATTTAAGAAGAAAATATAATTTTAATGAGTAAAATAGAACTACTATAAACTGTGTGATTTTTCACTAATATTTAATCTATATGCTACTATTGAGTAATAATATTATATTTATGTTTAAAATTTATCTTAATACTACTTTTACCTTCCAATTCACCATCTAGTATAGAACAACAATATTTAATAAATAATATTTCATTGTTTTCTTAATATATTTGTTGGGTGTCTTTTATGATATTATACAAAGAATTTATTTAAGAAAAAATATTTGGAAATTTAGATCTCCCCCTAAATAATAAATCACATCATTTAAATTAAATTTGATATTTTTTTAAAGGTTATTACATTAGAAATATTATTTCTGAAAACCCACATCATAAAATATGTTAATAAAACTTTCTCATGTTTGGAGTAAAATAAACATACTTTATAGACAAATTAATTTAATTAAATGATAGACCATATTATAAATAAATATTTATTATATTAAAAAATATCATTACTAAGGATAGTAATGGTTTAGTGACTTTTGAGACTATGAACACGGTCTTCATATTTACTAAATATTGTTCAATGTTTACCTTAAAGATATACAAATTTATTATTGTTTATGGGAATCTCTAATAGAAATCAATTAATCATATCATTTGGAATGGAGACACAAAAAGGGTGATATTAGATTCTTTGTAAGGGTAATCAAAGGAAAATAAGTAATCATAACCTGAAAATAATTTTGTGACAATTTCAACATAAAATATGAAAACTATACTTTTCTTGTAGAAGATAAAAATCATGAGTCTTGTAATAATGCTTGGTAGCTCATAAGTCATAGATAATAAGGAAATCAATGAATATTTCCCATGATTGAATGAAATTGAAATAAGACGTGGAATTTTGTTAATACATACAATCCTATAAAATAAATTATATAATTGAAATAAAAAAATATAAAATTTATCATAGTTGATTATGTTTAGTCACAAAACTATCATGTAATCACAGTTTACTCCATATAACATCTTAAAATAAAATATCCATTTCTGAACTAGGTTAACATCATATCTAGGCCATTCAATCTCTTCAAATATATATCATTACCCAAAGCATTAGAGGGACATATTTGTCTCACCATTCACATAATTAATGTAAAATTAATTTGGTCCATATGATCATTAATCATTAATCATATCATATACGAAGAATTGAATTGGGTTCAATAAACCTTTCATTATATAATAAACTGTGTAAAAGAGAAATATTTTTTAATTATTTTACTATTTAATCAATTCGTGACCCATGGTATTTAGTAGTATTCATAATAAGATTTTGTGGTTGTTATATGGAAGTGTAACATGTTTTATAAAAAAATTATACTATTAACATAATCCATTCAAAGAATGAATATGAATTTTATTCTCATATTATATCACCATTAAGGCATTGCAAACATCAACTAGTGTCATATTATATTGAACATAGTTTTGAAACAACATTTAAAATAATTTATTATGAAAATATTTATAACTGAAAATAAAATTTTAAAACATCAAAATTCTATAAATATTTTATAAATATATTTCTCTGATAATATCCATGAAAACATAAAAATATTCATTAAGAATATTTTAATGTATTTATTGAGAAACATATGATTTGTGAATTAAAAATTAATTTTTAAAAAATAAAACTGTTTGAATATCATTTTATTTGAAAATATTCCTGAATACATATAATGTATTATTTAAAAATAATATAAAATGTTTTGTGAGGAATAAAACATTTCTAGTAGAATTATATTTTAATAATATAGTATTTTAGAAATAATTTCCATTGAAAAAAACTGTTATATTTTTTGAAAAATGATTTTGAAGTCCTTTAATACATTTCATTAGAAAAATAACATTTCTTATTTTTATTTTTTAAAACATAAATTTTTTTAAACATATTTTCATTTTAGATGACGTTGATCACATTTTAAAGATGATTGAAACAATATTTAAATAATTTCATAAGAAAAATATTATTTCGTTGTTGAAAAGAAATTTTTTAAACTAAAATATTATGATACAACATTTATAAGAAAATTTTATTAAAAATATATAAATTAGTATTAAATTAATATAATGGTAGGTATGATGAGAAATTGTACTGATGGAATACAAGTTAAATCAATGATTCTAGTCACATTTTCTATAAAGCCAAATGAGAATTATTTGAAAAAAATGAATAATGCTCTAAAAATATATCAAAATAATTCAAACATGGATACAAATGAATTAAATAATTAATTTTATTAATTTTAATTTTTATATAAATAATGTGTATAAAATATTATTTTGGATGAAAAATGGGGGGTATGACTGAAAATATAAAATAATAGATTTTAAAAAAAATCATTTGAACAATTGAGTAAAAGAAAATGGTTAAATTAATGGAATAAATTATTTTTAGTTAAATATATATATTTTAAAATAATATATAATTTTATTGTTAGATAAATCTTGGTATTTTTATCAGTTAGTACACAATCTAAAGGAACCTCGATAAACAATGATATTGTATAATATAACCCTAACCACTTTAATAACATTGTTCTCAAGGCCCATTAATTAATGACAATATAGAAAACAAAAAATCATGAGAATAATGAAAGAATTATATTACAATTAAATGGGGTTGTATATACACCTCATAAAATAATGTTTGAGAAAAACAAATCATATGTATCAAAGAAGGAAATACGGGACAGAAATCCCATATAACTTTGGTAAAAATGAATCCCAAATTCCCATGAATGACCCATAATAAATTTTATATATAAATTAATATAAGAATAATTATAAGAATAATTAAATAAAATCATTTGAACTGTATAAATAATAGAATATAAATTGGTGGTGAAAGTGGTATGTGTCTCATAGATGTATAAAGATGAATGAAATTGTGTACATCGATTATAAATTCTATCGTACATGTTAAAAATTAACGTTTAATAAATTTATATTTATTATAAATATATTAAAAAAACATATATATATATATATATTATACAATATACGTTATACATATGAACATTTATAACATCCATATATAAAAATATATGTTAAAATCGTTTTTACTCACTAACTTTTTTGTTTTTCATATATATATATTTTATTTTATTCCTATAATATTTTTCATGGTTAAAAAGTACCCATATTGATAAAAATTATATTAATATCATATATATATATATATAATACAATTATTTATGGTACTCTATAATGGTAAGAGAGAGAAAATGAAATCCACTGATCGTGTAGACAATATGTTTAACGTAAGGATGAACGTTGTTTCCATTTACAAAATGAAAAAAATTATTTAATCTAAATATTATATTACAATTAAAATTTTTTTTTTATCTATTATATATATCCTATTTACATTTACCTTGTTCTTATTAACTTCATTGTATAGTATGAATGGATCATATCATTTCGTGTGATGGTTGTCTGCTGTACAGACAAACGATGTTATCGTATTACCACATAATAAATAATTTGAAGTAACATGTGATATATTGATTAAATAAAAACATTAATATAATATATATAACATAAAAAAATTTCACTTTTTGTTTCCTTAAGTTGTGTTGGTTAAAAAAATTACATATGTTCCTAGGGTGGTAGTCTGATTCCCACATGAATGATGATTTCATAAACCATTTGATATAAGAGTAGAGTAATTTATGTAATTATTTTAAAATTATAATATAAATGAATACTAGTGGTAGTTCTGTTGTTATATCAACTTTTTTTAATAACAATTTATGTAATTTGATGGAAAAAATAAAACGCTCAACTAGAGATGTTACATCATCTTCTGAAATCATCTTTCTATTTGCACAAAAATAGTATTATGGTTGATTTATGAAAAATATATAGAATTTAAGAAGGGGATGTATTTAATGTGTTTATTTTTCAATTTATTGGGTGATCGAAATGGTCTTATAATAGTTAATTATAGGGGATAATGGGTGCACTTTAATAAGTGAAGTTAGTGGAACACTAGAAAATTTTGAAATAAAAAAGGGGTTCCCACGTTTTTCACATTATATAATGCCCAAAAAGTATGATAATCTCTCCATATAAAAAGTAAGGTCAATAAAATTCAAAAAAAAATGGTTTTTAACATGGTTAATTTCATTATTATCAATTATCATATTTTTGTAACCCCAAAGTAAAACCATTTTTAGGTCAAACGTGGAAAACATTTTTTCATGTTTTTTAAATTATTTATATTAAAAATATATTTTTTTGTAATTATATAATATAAACTATACATCTTAGTAACATGGAATCTATTTTACCAAATTCTATTCATAGATTTGGATAAATATAATTTAAAATTAATATCGTAGATGTTATTAAATGTTTTTTCCCATTGTGTAAATATTCCAAATATTGAACAGTTTATATATCAAAATTCAATTATATATTCATTTTATTTCCCATAATTGAATAAATATATATATAATTTACCTATTTTTACCATTTAAAATCAATTTTAAATAAATGAATATAATAAATATTCTTGATATGAATTGGTAGTTTTAAAAGACAAAGTATATTTCACTATTAATCAAAAAGTAATATTTTCATAAAAATACAGGAAAATTTCCCGATAATATTTTTGAATTTATTTAATTAAAAATGAAGTTTATTTTTTAAATCATTCAAAATATTCTATTATTTTAGAAATATTTTTTAAATAATAGCAGAAACCCTTTTTTAGAAAATATGTTTTGTTTATGTGTATAGTTATAATTTATTATCTCCCTTATCTAAAAACAGATAAGATAAATATAAAAAAATTTATTTTATATAAAATATATATATTTTATTAAAATATATAATAAAATTTATTTCATATATTATATTCATGTAAAAGGGTTTAAGTTCATAGGAATTTTCTTTAAGAAAAATAATTCTTACATTTTACATACTTTTTATATCGAATCCATATTAATTTGACACTGAATAATTAAATTTATATATATGAGTGAAAAATCAATGATTATAATCAATTAAAATTATTCATACACGTCTTTCGTGTTGTTAGGGAATATATATACCTTAATATAAACATAATTTAATATTATTTTATATGTTGTTTAAACTCTGTGTTGCATGTATCACAATATAATATTATTGTTACTAAAAATGAGGGTTAATATTGAGGCTCCATGTAATGATAAATATCCAATAGACTATATTTATTATAGAAAATATAGATCACAAAATATCATGGTGTTAAATTCTACCTCCTTTAAATATAATTATACTCTTTAAATTCATAATTTTTGTGCAGAAAAATCCTAATACTTCAATGTCATTACATCCTTAGGATCCCATATATATTCTTGAGTTACATTTTTCACCACAATAAATTGAATATGTATGTGGTCATGTATCATGGAACATTAACTATTCAAACTATAACCTCTAATGATTGTTCCTCAAAAAATATATCATTATCATGCAGTACGACCAATGAGTTCAGTACATGTGATGTATTATGTTTGCAATCCCTATGGATAGATACATAGAACATATCCTAAACTTATGAGGGGTATGGTATACTGTCCAATATATATAATAACATTATGATGTGTTCCAAAATTTCATGTGGACTTATGTACATAAGTCTTATGATTCCATTGAATTGTAATCACAATTTCATCATTTTGTTATGATTCAAAAAAGTATCACTAAAACACATTATCTATGATGTAATAAAGTATTTATATAATAGTAGTACTAAAAATTAATGAGATACTAAATAAAATGATATATCATTAATTTATTTATTATTTATAACAAAATAGTTATCATTAGTTATCAACAATGGATAAACATGCATATGGTGATGTAATAATTTAATCTATAAAAACTCAACAAATGTTTTCTCAAAATATTCAACAAATAGTTATCCTTTTGACCCATAAAATTTTAAAAAAAATATCAATAATGTATATATATTTATCATAACTAAGTTCATATTCATCCCTGAAATATCAATTTATATCTATGGATTGTCACTTTCCAAATATTTAAATACCATGATCATATATTCTTTGGGGGAAATGAGATAACAATAATTACCATAAAACATCAATGAAGACATATATTTTTCCAAAATTTTTAAATAAAACTATATATTATTGAATATATTCAATAAATTCAATAAAATATTAAACACCATTAATTATTGCTGGAACCAAAATTTCAACATCATATTAATCAACTCCATGTGAAAAAATAAAATCAAATTTACATTATATTATGAATAATATCATTATACAAAATAATAAACTTTTAATCAATAACACTAATATATTTAGGCTTATATAACCACAATAAAAATATAATATTTTCATTAAATCTATTTTCTCAACCATTAGTATGATTTAACATATTATTAAACTCCTAAATGCAAAAAAAAATGTGTAATAATCCATTAATGTTTAAAGATAACAATAAAAAAATTCACCAATACGAAATTAATTATTTAAATCTCAATAAATATTCCTACTAATCACTCTACTATATTCATACACTATATATCAGACATCCTCATCATATTCCCTGACAATCATTCCTTTTGGGTTTCATTTTTGGTTTATTCATTATCATCAACATATCCATTACTCTTAAAACCTTGTGGATTCTTTTCATGATCATTCTATATATGAAATAGAATGTCAAGATTCTAGTAAATTGTATATAATATACAGTCTACTATAGATTATATATTATCGATACTATGATAATCATCAATTCAATCAACTAATCATTTCATTTTATTCTTTTATAACTAAAAAATTTATGTCTTACTTCTCCAAACTCAAGGGAAAAATAATCATATCTTTGTGACATTAATTGGAGTCATTCTTCCCACATAATTAAAATATATATAAATATATTATTTCCATCATGGTATACACCACATAAACTATCATTAAACAATATACATCTGTTCATTGGTGAATCCAATAGTTGGTTGAGGTGAACATTGTTAATCATGTTCCATGAAAACTAATTATGAATAATCATAATATCCTTCATTATTGAAATCACCCCATTTTTTCTCATATACACATTATCTATAAAATTATATTTTTATCAAGTTACTTTTGGTTCCCACCATTTACTGAACCTATGAATCATTTACTGAGAAATGATATTCATATTGGGAATCCACATAATCCTAGAAATCACTTATATGATGTCTAAATCATGACACGTTATATTTAATATATTAAACTACTGGTTTATTATAGTTAATTATTATTCATAATCTATTTAATTATTTTATAATGGTTCATAAAGTATTTTTGAATTTCTATAGAATATTCCCCAGGATATTCAAACCACCATTTCAGTAATACCTATTATAATGCAATAGGTGATGATTGAGTCCAAAAAAATTCACCCTACTCATATTTATAAATTCTAAATTCTTTAATGAAGTATATACCTCCTAAATTATTATATATATATTTAATTAGTTAATTTTAATCAACTCATTATATCTTTTACCTTAATTTCATGAAATTTTCCAATATATTATCACAACTATAGAAATATCATCATACATATCCTTAAAGTTCTAGCTATTTGTTTATTATCCAAGTATCCAAAGGATTAATAAACATTTTCATTGATAACTAGTTTAGAAAAAAATACATTTCATACATTATATATCATATTTTAGATGATTATTCTTTAAATTTCCCAAACATAAGTCTAACATACCATGTAAATAAAGATTAATATATTTTTATATTTATTTATCTCTGTGAATTAAATATTAATATTACTATAAGGGGATTCTATGTTAAATGACGTACCCTATATGAAACAACAGGTTTTTATGAAATCTTACATTTCACAATAACAATATAATTTTATTATTTTAAATGGTAGTTAACGCCTAGCAGTTGTAATGGTGGGAATAAACAAAACTAACTAAAATATGATTATACATGTTTTTGAATTGTTTTTAAATTTATCCAATATATTTTATGGGATTAAAATATAAATGATTCCGATTTTAAGAATAAATATTATATTATTCACTAAAAGGTCGATTTACCACCTTTTGAGAGAGAAACAACTTTAAATCTAGTTTTGTTCATTTCTATATGTGTTGTTTGACAAATTAAAATTCTTCTTTATATTCGGGACATCAAAATTTACTTTGGGTATATTTTTGTAATATTTCTGATAATGTTTAATTTTTAATGAATAATTAAAAATAATGTATTTTAATTCAGAAGTCTTAATTAATCTAATTTATTTATATGGTTAGATTAACTTTTTAAATAGTTTTTAAGTATAATTATAATATTTATTTAGCATTTTATTAATTTTTGGTAATTGTAATTAATTTTACATTGAAATTGGACATAGACATGTATCAATCATTTGATAATTATTTTTTCTTAAAATCACGCCATTTGCTTTGAAAACTATAATTAATTTTAAATTAAATAATTCCACTTATATGTTTTTAATTTGGTAATATATAAATCTTTTATGAATTCGGAATATCAAATACAGCATAGCATGAATTTTTGGTATTTCTCTAAAAAACATCAATTTTTTATGAATAGTGAAACCACATAATTGTAGTTAAAAAACCGACCATTTCATTTAAATAAAATATTACTACTTATGTGAATTGATTTTTAAAAATATGACATACATGGTTTTTATTAGTAGGTTAAATAAGGTTCAATAAGATGAAAGTACTTTATGGTGAATAGTAACTTTTGACTTTTATTTACCGTGGTTAAAGTTAAATATGGTAATTCAAGGTAAAAAGAATTTTATAACATACAATCCTATCTTAAAACTTGTCCAAATTTTTTTGGATGAGTCCAAAGTGACAATGCGCATCCTTGGGGCGATTTTGAGATCCTTGGGTGCCACTTGGAAGTGATAATGACACATTAGATTAATTAATTTAATGTAATGAAAAAATGACATACACAAATATGATTTTGTAAATCTATTTTTAGTTAGGGATATATAAGTTATAATTTAGACTATAAATATTCATTGTAAATCAAAAAATAATTCTTACATAATTTTATTTTTTTATAATTTTCAGACATCATATAAATTAAATTATTTATGACACAATAATGATTCAGTATTTCAAAAATTTATAAATGATTTAAATTAAAAAGATTATAAATATTAACATAATATAAAAAACATATCAAATTCTTATTGGATGATTTTATTTCTACCATGAGTCATCTTTTTTTTACTTTATTTTTTTTCGACCATTACAAACCGAATATCATTATATAATAAAAAAATATTTTCACACATTTCGAAAGAGCCACTCCTCCACCTTATAAAAATCTCTCACTTCGTACTCATTCCCCACACCTCTAAAGACAATTGTATCATCCAAACCTTGCCCAAAAAATCTATCTAAATCCTTCTATACCTCCTAGATGCCTTTCCTTATGAAAATGGAACTTCAAGAAGTCCTTTTCATTCAAACCAAAGGGAGTTACCAAATTAAAAGTAGTGGTTCCCCATAACATTATTCTTTTTAATTTACTTCTCAAACCCCTAAAATCTTTTTATTCCTTTATTTTATGACCACACCAGTATCCTCAATATACTATGATGTTTTTATGAGATGTATTTTAACTACACTTACACACACCTCCATCTAATGGGTGTATAACATACTGTTTCTGTGGATGGAAAACAAAAGCCTCACGAAATGATGATCGTTCGATTATCTCTTACCGCATCTCATGGTGGCCATTAAGATAGAATTATATTTATATATTTTATATACTATGATTATGATTTCTTTATTCTTATATATTTTACATTTATATCATACCTTTAGGGTTTCTATAATTCGTAAACACGATAATTTCATTTGAGGAAGTGCGGACTACCGCCCCCTCAAAGTGATATGACTCATTAATGGAATATATGGGACTTATAAAACATATAGTTAATTATATTATATATGATATTATACTCAAATTATAATATACCTATGTATTATTATTTTTATTACATTAAATTATGAAACAAAAATGAAAATAGCGTTCATGAGTACGTACGACTTACCGTCTCCATGAACAGTGCATTTTATTTCTTATATAAAAAATGTTATGTAATGTTATAAATACAAATATATAGTGTATATATATGACTTATATGATAAGTTAATCTTAAATATCATTCTGCAGATAATAGACCATTGATAAAATGGACAACTTGTAATTATAAGGTGTTCGTTTTTTACTCAAGTACATGATATTGACAAAACAACCATTATTAACTCAAATGATTACATAATGTTTATAACAAGGTAATAAGTTATATAAAATGAATAATAAACTTGAAAAAGTATCTTAAGAAAGTATAAATTAACTTTATTTTATTATTCAGGGGATTAAATAACGAACGGGTCAAGTTGAACACGAGGTAACGGAACCTCATAACCATATTTATTTTCTTTGAGTTAATCTCATCCTATTAAATTATGTGTTCTATGAATATGTAATAAATAACATTTTAAATCATATCTTGCACTTTTACTTTACATATGTGTACCTATAGTGTATACACATAATCGGTCTATTTAATTTACAAAATGATCATGGTAAGGGACATCGTCTCAATCTCAATTCATTGAGGCATATTTTGATTTATACACAAATTTATTTAATACGGTTTATAAACCCCTTGGAAATTTTATTTCATTCAAAGGGAATATTTTTCTATGAGGTGTTTTAGTAAAAAAAAAATGTTTCTTTTTAACGTATGTAGTGAAAATGTCCTTTACCACCATTGTGAGTGTTATTTGATTTTTGGCTTCCTTAACTTGCCATAGTTTTTTATTGGAAAATAAATATAATATACTTTTCACATATTTTGGTATTTAAAATGGATTTTATAATGGATTAGTAATGTCAATATATTTAAATGTTATATTTTGATTGAAATGTGGAAATGATATCTTTCATTTATTTTTGTTTTATGTATTATGAATATGTTATGGTCCATGGTCATTGTTTACATATATGGGTGGTTCCGTGATAAACCTAGGTTGGGAAAGCCCGATATAGCTCTCCAATGAATTGTGTATCGTGACAGAGGTAAACGTGAATGTTTCTCCTAAAAGGTTTAGGGAATATATTGTGACAAGTATTAAAATGTAACTCCCCATGTAGTTGTGATAGCTATAATGTAATAATGATATGAATTCCATAAGTAACTTTCTAATTTGTGATTACTTTGTGTTATTCATAAATATTATGTTTTCATGACGTAAGTAAATGATTTTATGTTATGTATGTATTTTAGGAAAAATGATTTCTTTCTTATTTTATAACCCTTACTGATATTTTTATGCTCATCCCATGTTTTTAAATTTTTTCAACATGACATAAAGATGAATAGAGTCAAGGATGGGATCATGGAAATGTATTTCTATCTTAAACATAGAACTAGACATGACACATTATTTCCAGGGTTTTTATTTTATGAAAAAAATGTATACAATGTAGAATTGTCTAGATGAAATATTCCTGATTTTATGTAAATGTTATGACCTAATTCTCGAAAACTCTAAACCTAATAATATCCTCAATTTGAATTATCCAATTAATTCATGAATATGTAATGTTTAAGGTTGGGTCCTTATAGTTGGTATCAAAGGTCAGTTTAGACAAATTTATGAGTAAGAATATAGTTAAATTAATATCCATAAATTATTTTTACATTATGTTATGATTGATATGATATAGAATTTACATATTACCATGTTTTTTTTCTAAGATATTTCTGTGTTTAGAATGGTTTTCCGCAGAGGAAACATGGTTGCTATGTTGGGACGACATCTAGAGGAAGACAACCTTCCAAATCCGAAACCTGATATGGTCGGAATCAGAACTAAACTTTTTATTGTAGTGATGGAACATTTGAATCATGATATAAATTGTGGTGGTTTCCATGCACGAGATCAGCTAGATCAACCATAGTAGAACATGTCAGTAGTGGAGCATTTCATTAGGAAACATCCCACATCAATTACAAGATCATCTGACCTTCTTCTATAAGAATGGTGCATTAAAGCATTAGATAAAATTATTGATTTCACGGGGTGTTAAGAACATCAAAAGGATTGCCTTGATATTTATAGTTTTGAAGGTGAAGAGGATGAGTGGTGGTTGATGGTGAAGAATATCATGGATTATGAGGTGATTGATGCTCTTGATATGGATAAATTCAAAGGTATATTTCATGAGAAATATTTTCCTAAGGTGGTTCATCATAGTATAAAAAAAATTCTAGAATTGAGGCAGGATGATGACTCAGTGGCTGCCTTTGAGAAAAAATTCACTCGAGTAGCAAGGTATTCTCCAAATTTCATAAGAGATATTTGAAGTAAAATCAACCGTTTCCACTTAGGATTAAAGCCAATGTATCGAAGGGATTTATCTTCATGTTAGTTCCATTGTTATGAAAACATTTTTTTTGTTCAGAGATGGTGGAAATGGATTTTTCAAATGATCACATGTTCTTTGATAGAAAATAGAATAATAGGTCAAGGAGGCGGATGAAAGGGAAGAATTCTTCAATAATGTATGATGCTAATAAACTTAAGTTTTTTTTGTGAAAATTGTGGTAAAAAGCAGGTTGGGGAATTTAATTTGAATTTTAGTAAGTTTAATCAATGTGGTAAAAAGGGACATAAGGCTAATAATTTCACTGAAAAAGATCATGGTAATGGTATGACCAAATATAATTTACAGTTAGTAAAATTTTGTAAGTGCAATGAAATGGGTCATTATGCACATGAGTGTCCAACTAAGAACTCAAATGAGGGAATGTAGAAATAATATAAGAAGAAAGGGGTCGTTAAATCCATTGTAAATTCTTCATCACATATTGGGCCATCAAATGAATTAGTATCAGTAATCTTTTTGTTGTTCAGATTATGCCAATGTGTTGTTTGATTCAGGGACTACACATTCATTCATTTATGAGAAGTTTTTTAGTAAATTTGGAATTGCATCTCAACATATTAATCATAATCTTATGGTAAAATTAAAGAAGGAAATATTGAGACAAAATAAATTATAATAACCTTCATGTCTTTCTGTGCGGGAAGAATGTACCTGAAAACCATATTGTATTGCCTCTAGTAGAGTTTCATGTTATTTCGGGTATGGATTTGAATTCTGTTTATCATACAATCATTGACTGTAGAGATAAAGTGGCTTCTTTTCAGAAATATTTTTTGTTTGTCTACAATAATTAACCTTTAATTTTGATAACATATCATGAAGATGAGAAACGTGTAAAATATGGGAAGGAATGTTATCTTTCACATATTGTTGAAAATAATGGAAGTGTTGATATTAATGATGTGCCAATGGTAAATGAGTACCTTGATGTTATTCTAAATGAGTTGGTAGGTATTATATCTGATCAGGATGTTGAATTTACTGTTGGCTTTGTTCTTCATGGTAAGCCAATATAAAAACCCATTTATCGAATGGCTCAAATTTATCATTTAGATTTAATGAAACTACTACAAGGGTTATTAGATATAGGTTTAATTCGACCTAGAACATCACTAGGGGTGCTACTATCTTATTTGTTAAAAATAAAGATGGTTTAATGAGTATCTATATTGTTTATAGAGTATTGAATAACATTACTATTAAGAACAAGTATTTATTACCTCATATAGATGATTTATTTGATCAGATCTTGGGAGCTAATTATTTTTTTAAGATTTATTTGAGGTAGGGGCACCATAAGATGATAGAAAATGAAGCAAAAATTCAAAAGACAACATTTCATACTAGTTATGGCCATTATGAATTTATAGTTATGCTTTTGGTTTAACTAATGCATCTGCTGTATTCATGGATCTTATGAATTGAAATTTCATTAAGTTAATGGATAAGTTTGTGGTTGTGTTCATTGATGATATTTGGGTTTATTATAAAATAAAATATGACCATGAATGTCATTTGATGGTTATATTTCAAACTATAAAAGAAAATATACTGTTTGGGTAATTCAGCAACTATTAGTTTTGGTTACAAAAAAATTTGTTCCTCGGTTACATTGTTTCAAAAAATGGATAAGTATTGATCATTCTAAAACAAATTTGGTTAAATAATGCCCAAGACCCACTAATAAAACTGATATCCATAGTTTTATTGGATTACCAGGTTATTACTGGGGGTTGTTGATAATTTTTCACGCTTATCTAGTCCAAAAAAATAAGTTTACTCGAAATGGTTTAACGTTTTATCAGGAAAAATAATGTGATGATTGTTTTCACGAATTGAAAAGTAGAAAAGGGAATGCTCTAGTTTTGGCACTGCCTTCTGGAAACTGTGAGATTGTTATTTACATTGATGATTCATTGAGAGGTCTTGGATGTGTCCTTAGGTAGAATGATCAGGTAATTTCTTACACTTAACTTCAGTTGAAGCCTCATGATGTAAATTACTCTACACATGATTTGGAAATAGCTGTTATTGTTTTTGATTAAAAAATATGGAGGCATCAATTGTATGGAGTAAAATTTGAAATATATACTGACCAGAAATGTTTGACGATTATATTCACTAAAAAATAATTTAACATGAGACATAAAAGATGGATGACATTAAACAAGGATTATGATTTCATGATTCATTACCATCCAGGAATGTAAAATAAAGTGGATGATACTTTCATTCAAAAAAGTAATGCTTCATTAACAAGGATTCGTTTGGAAAGACATACTATGGTTTTCATTTGATGATCTTTGGCATAGATGTTTTGGTTTAGGAAATTATTCTGTTTTTTTAAGGTTTCAGTGATGTCGTCTCTATCAGACATAATAAAGAAAGTGAAGTAATAATATAGATATTTGCAGAAAAAGTTAGGGTTGTTTCAAAAGGGAATGTTTCCTGATTTTAATATTGAAAATGATTGTGTTTCAGGTTTGGGAAAATATTATATGTGTCTTGTGATTCACAGTTGAAGAATGAGTTTTCATGTGAAGTTCATAGTTACCCATTTTCAGTTCATCCTGACTGTACTATGATGTCTATAGATCATTGGGGGTATTACTGGTGGGATGGAATGAAAAGAGATATTGCTGATTTTACTATGATGTGTTTGAAATTTCATAAATTTAATGGAGAGCAGCAGTTACTGAAAGGGATGATTCTGTCATTACAGGTTCTAGAGTGGAAATGGGAAAATATAACCATGGACTTTGTTGTAGGATTACCAAATACATCTCAAGGTAATAATGCAATCTGGGTTATTGTTGATCAGTTGACTGAATCTACTCATTTTACTTCCTATTCGAGATATTGTGACGTTAGATCATCATTCTCGGTTGTATTTTAAAGATATGGTTAGGTTTCATGGTGGTCCCCTCTTCATTGTATCTGATCGTGATCCCATGATTACATATAATGTTGGGAAAGGCCTTCAAAAGTCATTCTGTACTGAATTAAATTTTAGTACAGATTTTCATCCATAATCAGATGGGTAGTCAGAATGAATAATTTAGACTATGGAGTATAAGCTACGTGCTTTTTCACTGGATTACTAGGAATGTTGGGACAAACATCTTTCATTTGTTGAATTTTCTTATAATAATAGTTTTCATTCCAGTATACATATGGCTATATTTGAGGAATTATATGGAAAGCATTGTTGAAATATTGAATTTTTTTTTAAAGTAGGTGAATGGAAGTTTATAGTACTAAAATTGGTAGACGATATGGAAAAAAGTTCAGTTGATATAGAAGAACATGAGAACATCTTTGAGTAGGCAGAAAAGTTGTGCATATAACCAGAGGAAGGATCTCTCTTTTAAAGTAGGTGACCATGTCTTTTCCATATTTAATCCATGGAAAAGTGTGATGTGTTTTGGTAAGAAGGGAAAATTGAGTACGATATTCATTAGACCTTATGAAATCTGGTAGAAACATGGATCAGATGTGTACAGAGTGGATTTACCTCTATGTTTATCCATGATACACAATATTTTTCTTGTTTCAATGTTGAGAAATTTTATGCCAGATCCATCTCATATTTTGAGCCAAGAGGTCGTTCTGATGGATGATAGTCTCTCTTTTGAGGAACAACCAATCCAGATTCTTGACGACAGAGCACAAGTGCTGTAGAATATAGTAATTTACCAGTTAATGGTTTTTTTGGAAACCCATATGGTTGATGTGGCAATATGGAAATCTGAAAATTCTATGAGGTATAAATACACCCTTTTATCTTAGATGAGAAAAAAAAATTACGAGTATGCAATTTACAAAAGGGGGAAGGATGTAACATCCCATGTAAATAAAGAATAATCTATTTTCAAATTTATTAATATTTATGAATTAAATAATAATTTAACTTTATACAAGATTCTATGTTCAATGGCGTACTCGATACATAACTGTGGGATTCTATAAAATATTATTTTGCACACTAATAAAATAGTATTATTATTATTATTTTAAATGGTAGTTTACTCCAAACTGTTTTAATGGCGGTAATAAACAAAAATAACAAAAATATAACTGTAGATGTTTTTTAAATGTTTTTACATTTATCCAATAAAATACAGGGGCTTAAAATATGAATGAATCTAATTTTAAGAATAAATACTCTAATATTCACTAAATGGTCGATTTACCGCCAATTGATGGTGAACCCTCATTAAATATAGTTTTTTTCTTTTTTATATCACTTATTTGACAAAAAAAATATTTCTTAGATTCGGGAAATAAAATTTTAATTTGGGTAATTTTTTTTAAATTTTCTGATAATGATCATTTTTAATGAATATTGGAAAATACTATATTTTAATTCAAAAGTATCTTTTAATATAATTTATATTTATGGTTAGATTATATTTTTAATTCGAGTTAAAATGTAATTATAATATATTTTTACCTTTTAATCCAATTTTAGTCATTGTAATTAATTTTACTTTGAAATTGGACATAAATAAGTATCAATATTTTGATAGTTATTGTTTCGTAAAAACATGTTATTTGTTTGGACAACGAGAATTAATTTTAAACTATATCATGAAATTTATATATTATGAATTTTTTAAAATAGAAACAATTTTTGATTTTGGAATATCAAATATAGCTTATATTGAATTTATGGTATTTTTTAAAAAAACATCAATTTTTAATGAATAGTGAAACAACCTTGTAGTAGTTAAGAAACTGAATATTTCATTTAAATGAAATTTTACAACATATGTGAATTGAATTTCAAAAATCTGAAAAATATGATTGTTATTATTATGTAAAATTTCTTTCAATAAGATGAAAATAAATTTTAACGAATAATAAATGTTAACTTTTATTAACCGCGGTTAAAGGTTAATATGGTAATTTTTGGTAAACAGAATTTTCTAATATAAAAAATTACATTAACACTTGTACAAAACTTATTTTATTAGTCATGTCGACCATAATCATACTTCTGTCAATTTTGGGACCCCATAGAGCCACATGGGAGTGATAATGACGCTTTACATTAGATAACATCGAGTAAAGTAAAAAATGACATAAAAAAATATCTTTTAGTAATTCAATTTTTACATAGGGATATATAAGTTATCATTTATAATATTAATATTCAATGAAAATATAAAACTATTTCTTGCATTATGGTATTCTTTTTATAATTTTTAGATATAAAATAAATTATATTATTTATGACATAATAATGATGCAGAATATACCTCATTATTAAATCATTAAAATAAATTAATTATAAATATAAAAACAATATCCAAAACCTATAAAATTCTTATTGGATGATTTTATATCAACCACAAGTCATATTATCTTAGAATATAATTATTTTTTGCACTTTAGAAATGGAATATCATTATATAATAAAATAATATTTTAACACTTTCCTAAAGAGTCCATCCCCCCCCCTTATAAAAAGCCCTCACATATTACTCTTTCCTAAAACCTCTCAATCCCCTTGGCTCATCCAAACCCTACCCAAATAATCTCCCAAGATCCATCTCCTTCTCCTAGAATCATTACATTAGGTATAAGGCACTTCATACAGTCCTTTTGGTTCAAACCAACGGGAGTTACCGAAATTAAAGGTAACAGTTCCTCTTATCATCATTCATTGAATATTACATCTCCAACCCCTAAAAACATTTTATTCATTTATTTTAGAAAAAATCTTATAATAAATATACATGGATTTTGTTGTGATAAGGATTCGATCTACACTTACAGACACCTCTTTCTAATGGGTGAGGTACATACTGTTTCTGTGGATGGAAAACAAACACCTCACTAAATGATGATTGTTCAATTATCTCCTACCACCTCTCATGGTGGTCATTAAGATAGAAATGTATTTATATATGATATATAATATGTTTATTTTTTTTCTTTATTGTTCTTTATTTATCATTTATATCCTACCATTATTGATTCTATAATTGGTAAACACGATAATTTCATTTGAGGATGTGCGGACTACCGCCCCATCAATGTGATATGACTTGTTAATTCCATATGTGGAATGTATAAAAGATATAGTTAATGATATTATATATTATATTATACTGGAATTATAAAAAATGAATTTATCATTATGTTTTAATTTTATTAATGTAATACATAGAAATGAAAGTGCCGTTCATGCATATGTACAACATTCCGTCTCCATTAATGGTGCATTTCATTTATTATCTCCAAAATTTTATATAATGTTATAAATAAATATATATACTTGATAAATATTACATATATTAAATCTAAATCGTGAATATCATTCTAGAGGTAATGTACTATTTACCACATCGACAACATGTAATTATATGGGGTTCATTTTTTACTCAGGTACCAAATATCGACAAAACAACCAGTATTAACCTAAATGGTTACATAATGTTTATTACATGGTAATAAGTGATTTAAAAAGACTTATAAACTATGAAAATGATCTTAAGAAAGTATAAATTAACATTAGTTTATTTTTCAGGTGATTAAAGAATGAACTGGTCACGTCAGACACGAGGTAAGGGATCTTCTTAACCGAATTTACAATATTTAGGTTAATAACTTACATTTAAATTATGTTGTGCTATTATTATGTAATAAATAACATTTGAGGTCTGATATTTTACATTTATTTTACATATATGTACCTATATTGAATACACAAAATTGGTCTATTAAATTTACAAAATGATCCTTATAAGGGACTTCGTACGATTCTACTTTCATTGATGCATATTGTGATTTATAAACAACTTTCTTTAATATGGTGCATAAACACCTTTTCCATTTCATTTAATTCAAAGGGAATGCATTTCGATGAGGTATTTTACTAAACGATTAAAAAAAATTAAGTGGTGACACCAACCATTTCTGCCACCGTGAGTGTTATTTGATCTTTGGATTCCATAACAAGCCATAGTTATTTTAATGAAAAATAAATACTAAATACTTTTGACGTATTTTGGTATTGAAAATGGTTTTGATAATGGATTTGTTTTGTCAGTAGTTATAAATGATATATTATGATGGAAATGTTCAAATGTTATCTAATTTTTATGCTTGTTTTATTTATTATGAATATTGTTTGGTTCTTTGGATTTGTTTACGTATACGGGTGGTTCAATGATTAACATAAGGTGGGTGAGACCGAGATAGCTCTCCACTGCATTAGGTAATGTGATGGAGGTAAACGTGAATGTTTCTCCTAATAGACTTATGGAATATACTGCGAAGGGTTTTCCATCATAACTCCCTATGTAGCTGAGATATATACAATGTATTTATGATATGAATTCCATAAGTACATTTATGATTTGTGATTACTATGTGTTATTCATAAATCTTATGATTTCATAAGGTAAGTAAAAGAGTTTATGTTTTGTATGTATTGAAGGAATAATGATTTCTCTTTTAATTTATAACCCATGCTGAACTTTTTATGCTCATCCCATGTTTTGAAATGTGTTTCACAGGAATTAAAGATGAATAGGGTCAAATATGAGATCATAGAAAGGTCTTGTTGTTTAAAACATTGAACTAGAAATGGCTCTTTTTTTAAGATTTTTTATTTTATGAAAAAATGGATACTGAGTAGAATTAAATACATGTATTATTCATGATGTTATGTAAATGGTATGACATAATTCTATAAAACACTAAAACTAAAAAATATCCTCAATGTGAATTATCCATTTAATTCAAGAATAAGTAATGTTTATAGTTGAGTCCTTATAATATGGAAGAGTATTATAAAGGTTTAGTATATCTGGATACTAGGTACAAGACATTCTTATTTATGGATAGATCTTCAATTTTTTGTACAAATATATTCATTTTTTATTACTCTACAGATACATTCCCAACATAAAAAATTATTCTAACCCATGGAATAGAAATATAAAAAATGGATATCCCATACTCTATGTTATGGTAGAAAATTAAAAATACAATCACATAACATGAGAATAATTATGTGACAATGTGTTCATAATATAGGGAAACCATTCAATAAAATCAATGAAAAATATCACAATTCAATGAAAATTGATTTCAAATTCAGAAGATAATAATCTGAAGGGTTTAAAATTTCATGATCTTTGAGGGTATAACATTGACGGAAAACATCAAATTATAGAGTAAACATAAGAATAAGAAATCATTTTTCATTCAAGGGTAACATATAAGGGTATTATAGTGTAATGGGTTCACAAACACAACCATCATAGTAGTCACAGTTCTCACCAATGAAAACTATTGTAGGAAATGTACCATAGTTAATTACGTTCACTATACAATCATTTCATGTTTATATCATGAGACATAAATTTTATCCCAATAAATAATAGGGAGATATTTGTCACAACATTTACATAGAGATAACCATACATAATTATGCAACGGTATCCTAAATAATTCATCATATCATAACCCATGAAATAAAATGTATTTAATAATCAATTAATAATTCCATAATAGAATAAACAAAAACAATGATATGATTTCTTATGAATTTCCTAATTGAATAACCATTTGAAGATAATCTATTTTCCTAAACATCATGACATTATATACCATTACCAATTATTGATATAATAACAATTGTATCCATTGATCATACCCCCAACAACCCATAGGAAATATCAATAGATGAACTATTATATATATTTGACATTTAATTACAATTTTAAACATTTGTGTTAGGTCCACAGGGCTGAATACCATTAGAGGGGGGGGTGAATCAGGGTATGACTAATTTGAAATTAATGCCCGTTCTGATCTTGTTTCGCTGTTAAGCAAAACACTCTTCTCTCTTTTCCTGTTGAACAATATAAATAGAATGTAAAGCAAGTATACAACACCACAATTTTACTTGGTTCACTGCTAAGGGCTACGTCCATGGAGAATACGCCAACAGATTCTCAGTCATACAAAATTCCACTATACTTCACTAGCTGTGGATACATGGTTCGGGATAGATCACTTGTATGACCAGGCTCACTGCCTTTACAATGTTTAGGGTTAGCTCACTGCTTTCCCAAAGGTTAATCCTTGTTTCTCTCTCTCTGGGACACTGCCGGTGGAGAGGATCACCTTATTTCTCTTCCCTTTCTCGCTAATTTTGGAAGGAATCCACTCACAGTTTATAGACATATAGGTCTCTTCATTTTTATGAAAGAATTCATCTAACTCTTTATGTAGATGCTCTATTAAAGTACAACTTTCACCCATGGATGAATATCTCTTTGCACCGAAGGTATCAGGAAAACATCCAGCTTCCACACAGCCCGAAAAACACTGCTGGAAATAAACCTTACATGGCACGCAAGTCTAACTCGGTGTGCAAGTATCCGGGCACAAGTCACAACAGGCGTGCAAGTCCTCCTCAGACACTCAAGCGACTCAATATTCTTCATCTCCTAACCCGCGCGACTCACTTCCTTTTACGCCCAATCAAATATTGGCGCGCAACTCCACACTAGCACGCAGCTTCAAAAACTGGCGCATAACTATCACCATGGCGTGCAAGTCCCACCTGCGCGACCACACACACCACTTGTGCGACCACCACACCTACACGACGGGATATATGATGTCTAAAAGTTTTGAACTCTGGTTGAGAATGAAGATGGGTGGTCCAGTATTTATATGCAAATTGAAAACTCTTTTATGGAAAGATACATCGTTAATTATTCAGCAACCATTCACCTTTTGCGATTCTGATAGCGATAAAGGATTTACTCAACACATACTCAATGACCACATGAGCAATGCTCGGTGTGAGAAACAAGAGTAAATGAAAGTTCATCAATGGATCACTTCATCTCTGACATCCACTGTTAACACCAAACTAATACCAATTTGTACACTACTGATACCAATTATTGAAGGACTTGTTAGAAGACCAATTTTTGTTTGGAAATATTTTTACCACATTCAAACTCTACTCTTCTTATTTTATCATGATCATCAGCTATCGTGATATCTAATCTTTGATCGATCACTTTGAGAATCGTCATATTTAATATGCTACCCCTTTCTACTCGTAGCTTCAACACCTCTTTAGCCTTTTTTCCTATGTTGTCAAAGCTAAGCTATGGCTAAGCACGTTCAACTAGCTTCAACTCACCCTATCTGGTTTCTTTACTTGTCAGCTTCTCCCCATATAATTCATGATTTATCAAATCTCCACATTGTCTCCCCCTTGAATAATCACAATTTTATCCCCCTTTGTCAATGAACCCAAAGGTCACTCCTTTGTAGTCTATAACATAGTAGAGAACACATATCAGTACATTAGGGAAAAATACATCATACCTCGGGGAGAGGGGGTGGTTCCACATCCACACTATTTCAAGTGAGGGGAATCGACTGAACTCCCAGAGCTAGTTGATGCCTCTCAAAAACTTCCTTGGGTAAGGCCTTTGTCAGAATGTCTGCAACCTGGAGCTCTGTAGGCACAAACTACAACTTCACGATTCCCTGCTCAACCTTCTCCTTGATAAAATGATAATTTATCTCAATGTTCATTTTCCTTGAGTGATGGAAGGGATTTTTGATAAGATTTATTGCACTTGAGTTATCACATTTGATTCTGATTGGATACATCACTTCAACTCCCATATCTTTAAGTTGTTGCTTCATCCACAATAACTGTGTGCATGCTTGAGTGGCCGCAATATACTCAGATTCTGCGGTTCTCAACTAAATGAAATCTTGCTTCTTTCTTAGCCAAGAAATACACAATCCACCAAGATAAAATGCACCACCTAACGTTGATGTTCTATTATCTGCTGAACCGGCCCAGTCTGAATCAGTATATCCCAATAACTCTGTTTGAGATTTGTCAGTATATGTCAAGCCGAAATCCACAGTGCCCTGGATATACCGAAGTTTTCTTTTCACTAAAAGTAGGTGGTTGTCCTTGTGATTAATCTAATATCTCGCTGCTTGGCATGTGGAGAAAACAATATTAGTCCTTGTTGCGGTTATGTACAACAGACTTCTAATGATTTTCCTGTATTCTGTGATATTAACTGCCTTTCCATCCTCATCTTTTGATAATTTTATCTGGGTAGCAACCGGAGACTTTATCTCCTTGGAATTTTCCATTCCAAACCTTCTCAGGACTTCATTGGCATATTTAGATTGAGAAATGAATGATCCATTCCTTCCTTGGGTCACCTATAGACCACAAAAAACGTTATCTCTCCAATCATTGACAATTCAAACTCATTTTTCATGAATTCGGAAAACTATCTGCATAGAGCTTTATCTGATCCGAAAAATCCTATTTCATCAACATAAACCAACACCATCATCCTTTGATTACTATCATTACTGAAATGGAGATTTTAATCAACTCCCCCACGCTGGAAACCATGATTCTTCAAGAACTGATCAAGCCATGAGTACAATGCTCTTGGTGCTTGTTCCAGCCCATACAATGCCTTCTTCTGCCTACAAACTTTGATCTCAGCCTCATGAATAAGAAAACCATCCGGCTGCTCAATGTACACCTCTTCTTCCAGAACCCCATTTAGAAATGCAGATTTGACGTCCATCTGGAACAGTTTGAACTTTCTTTGCACTGCTATGGCCAAAATTAATCTGATTGTCTCCAGCATTGCAACCAGTGCAAATGTCTCATCTACATCTATTCCCTCTATCTGGGTGTATCCCTTGAACACTAGTCATGATTTGTTTCGAATCAAATTTCCATCTTCATTCATCTTGTTGCGATATAAAAATTTAGTCCCGATGACATTCTTGTATGCTGGCCTCGAAACAATCTCCAATGATTGTTTCTTCTCAATTTTATCAAGATCTTCATTCCTAGCCTGAACCCAGTTGTCATCTTCAGCTCCATCGGAAAAACATTTTGGCTCCACCTGAGATAAAAAAAAGGATTGCTGTAATGACTTCATTCTTCAAATATGAACTGGAGTTGTCTGATCACCAATGATATTCTTCCTGTCAATTTCATCTCGACTCTTTGGCCTCCTTGCAGGCACAGACTTGACACTTTCTTGTTCATCATTAGTATCTTCTTCTGAGTCAGCCTCTGCCACTTCTGCTCCCCCTGTGTTTCTTACCTCATCGTCACTTTCGTCCAGAAACTATTCATTAGTTCGTTGAGTATTCTGTTCATTTTCAACTATAGTGAAATCATTGCTCTCAAAAATTTTTCCCAGCCTTTTGTTGAAGCATTTATATTCTTTGCATTTCCCTGAGTAGCCAAGGAATATTCCCTCATCTCCTCATTCCTTGAACTTCCTATGATTTTCTTTGTTGAGAATGAAACACTTACTTCTAAGGAATCAAAAGTATTTCAACATTGGCTTCTTTCCATACCACAGTTCATACAGAGTCTTACCTTGCATCATACACAACAGAGACCTGTTTGAAACATAGACCGATGTCATCACTGCTTCCTTCCATAATTTCTCTGGTAGGTCATTGTCAATAAGCATCGTTTTGGTAATGTTGTTGATGATCCAATTTCTTCTTTCAACCAAAACATTTTGTTGGGGAGTTCTCACTGATTAAACGTGATGCCTTATCCCCTGTTTCTCGAGATATTCTTCCACTTGACTGTTTGTGAATTCCGTACCGTTACCTGTACGGAACATCAAAATTTTCTGCCCAACCATCCTTTCTGATTCCCTCCTGTACTTTTTTATGCAACTAAACACCTCTATCTTATGTGTAATGACAAATACCCAGGCCATTCTACTGTAATAATCAATGAAAAAAACATTGTACCTTTGTCCATTTATAACTCGTGATGAGATAGGTCCACATACATCAGCATGAACCAGTTCGAGAACTCTAGTAGATATCTGTTCCTTTGGAATGAATGTATTTCTGATTATCTCCCCTTGTTGGCATGCATCACACGTATGAGTGAGATCACGTGATAGTTTGGGAAGGTCTCTAGAAGCATCACACTTTACGAGATCCTCCATAGATTGTTGTCATAGATGACCAAGTCGCTTATGCCACAAATGGTTTTCAACCTTTCTGGATAAAATACATGTATCTTATTCCCCACCAACAAGGTAGAGATTTCCCTTCGACCTTTTTCCCTGAAGAACAGCTATTACGTCTTTTCCTTTCACAACACACATCTTCTTGGTAAATCAGATAGAGTGCTCAGAGTCACATAGTTGACTGACACTGAGTATGTTATGACTAAGACCTTATACTACCAATACATCAGCACGTCGCATCTCTTTGTTCCAAACATGGATTTTCCTAAGGCAACAATCTTCAGGCCTTCATCATTTCCAAATTTGACAACTCCTTCTTTGTTTTATGGGATTACTGTAAAAAGATTCTTATTACCCGTCATGTGGGAGGTGCAACCACTGTCAAGAATCCACACACCAGATCGATCTGATGCTTTAAGGGAAATCTCCGCCACTATGGCCTTATCATTTTTCTTCTTCTTGGTCCATACTTTTTCTTTCACACACAGCATGGATTGAGACTTTTGTTCTTTCCCAAATTATGATGGACCAACCTCATCTTGCAAAGCCTCAAATCTATTCTGCATTTTTTACTCAACTGTCTATTTATTGACCTGCTTCTTACGAATGTTTTGATTCTTCTTTGGCACATTTCTCTGAATCGTCGAATTATAGTACCTAGCCATGTGCCCAAATCCTCTGCACCAAAAAAATTGTCCTTCAAAATATGTTCTGGAAATCTGTTATCTTTTTGGATGCCATCACTGTTCCTATTCCATTCTATATATCTTGGTTATGGAACACACATACTGTGAATGTCCCATTTTCCCATAGCAATAACACCTGATATAGGATACATTCCTTCGTGATACTTCAGCACTACGACTTTCCCTTTGGGATCTGTGAATATTCTGATTCTGTTTTGTGCCCAAATAAACCTTCAATTACAGTGCAGTTTCTTGCGGTCTGAAATTAACTGCCACCGATTTTTGTTTCTTATCAAGCCCTGAATCAACCTTAGCATTGCAACTTTCTTGCTGCTTCACTCCTACTGAGCTACGTGCCTCCTCTTTCATCTTCTTTGTCTTCTGAATGGCCTTATTTTCTGATATCACATTGGGGGTCAAGAGTTTTTCTTGATCCTTCATTTTTCGTCGCAGACTGACCACTTCTTCTTCAAGATCTTTGATACGTCTGACCTGCTCCTTTCCTGTTTTATTCAAACAATCAATTTCCTTCTTTTGTTCCTCAATTTTAAGCTTATTCTCAACAATATTTTCTGAGCTCTCTGTTGTTGAGGATTTTATTCTTTAAATTTCTTCTAACAGTTCTGAAATTTCTTCATCCTGTTATTTCATATAGATTTTGGCATCACGAACCACTTTATTGGATTTCTTCGCTTTGTATCTCCAAACATCTATCTCCTCAAGAGTTGCTTCCAATTCGACTTTCGTATCAACTCTCCCTTCAAATTAATCTTCTTCTTCAGTGTCAACTTCTTCATTTTTCTGAGAACTACTGACTACCGATACCATAGCATTTTGCCTATAATATTTAAAATTTTCAAACTCCTCAACCTATTTATCCTCAGACTCCTATGAACATTCAAATTCTTGTGAAAGAAGATTATTTTTCTTGAATAAATTTCTCTTGAATTGATTCTTCCCTTTCACATATGTTGAAGTCTTCTTCTTGGAAATTTCAACTTCATCAACATCATCATCGTTATCTTGAAATTTCTTGTGGAATCTTTTTGCATGATGAAAAAACTTTCCACATCGAAAGCATGCTAGTGAAAGATTACCTTTAAACATTCTTCCTCCTCTTTGCAGATTTGAAGAATGGAATGACATCACTTCATCTGTCACTTCTTCTTTATTAGAATCTTCAATGGTGAGTTTCTTCATGGAATTGAATGCCACCTCTTTGGATTTCCCCTTTTCCATTGTCTCGTTATCATTGTTTCTCATTTCATATGCAACAATAGTGCTATGTAGGTTACCCAATGTCAGTTATTTTGGGTCTTTATCTTCCAAAACAGAATCTTTCGGATTGAACCGAGGTCAAAGTTTTCTCAATATGCGCTTCACAATTTTTATATCTTCGATAATTTTTCCAAGACCCCGCATGTATTATACCACAACATTTTCCCTATCAAAGAATGAATCAACAGACTAATTCGGGTTCATTCTCAGATCTTCATACTTGATCCAAAACACTTGCATCTTTGCCTCTCTGACTTTGGTATCCCATTCATAAATATTCAAAAGATTTTCCCACATGGCGTGTGACGTTTTTCATGACATCACCTTTGTATATATGGGATTGGAAAGGCCCCCCCCCCCTAAGACATTGATTTCTTTGGAATCAGCATCCAACTCTTTATGCTCATCTTCTGATAATGCACCACTAGTAATATTAGCTGTGATACCATGCATAGGTGCTGAAAAGACATCCATTTGCAAAGATTGGAAATAGTGTTGCATTCGATTCTTCCATATCTGAAAATTACATCTGTCAAAGATCGGAATCCATCTATTATTAGTGATCTCCATTGAGAGAATAACTAATATCAACCACTCCCTGTGATACCAATTTTTAGGTTCCAAGGCTGAATACCCTGAGAGGGGGGGGGGGTGAATTAGGGTATGACTAATTGAAATTAAAGTCTGTTCTAATCTTGTTTCACTGTTAATAAAAACACTCTACTCTCTTTTCTTGTTGCACAAAATAAACAGAAAGTAAAGAAAGCATAGGACATATCAATTTTACTTGGTTCACCGCTAAGGGCTACGTCCATGGAGCATACGCTGACAGATTGCCGGTCATAAAAAATTCCACTATACTTCACTAGTTGTGGATACAAGGTTCGGGCAAGATCACTTCTATTCCATGGCTCACTGCCTTTAAAATGTTTAGGGTCATCTCACTAATTCCCCAAGGGTCACTCCCTGTTTCTCTCTCTATGTCTCACTGCCGGTGGAGAGGATCACTTTCTTTCTCTTCCTTTTCTCAATGCTCTTGGAAGGAATCCACTCACAGTTTATATACCTGTAGGTCTCTTCATTTGCATGAATGAATACATCTTCCTCTTTATGTAGATTCTCTATTGATGTAAAACTTTCACCCATGGATGAATATCTCTTTGCACCAAAGGTATCAGGCAATCTTCAAGCTTCCACGCAGCCCAAAAAACACTGCTGGAAATAAACCTTACATGGAGAGTAAGTCTAACTCGACGCACAAGTCACAAGGGGCATGCAAGTCCTCCTCAGACACTTGTGCAACTCAAGATTCCTCAACTCCAAACCTGCGTGACTCACTTCCTTTTATGCCCAATCCAATATTGGCGCTCAACTCCACACTGGCCTGCAGCTTCAAACACTGGCGCACAACAATCACCCTGGCACTCAAGTCCCACATGTGCGACCACAAACACCACTTGCGCGACCACCACACCTGCGCGACGGGAGCTCTGATTTCTCAAAGTGTTGAACTCCGGTTGAGAATGAAGAGGGGTGGTCGAGTATTTATCAGCAAATTGACCACCCTGCACGACGGCAGGCTAGTCACCTGCATGACCCAGTCTCGACGAGCAAGTCTTCTATCCTCCTAGACACTTGTGCGACCAACTCCCAAACTTATGCGAACTAGTTTCCGTAGACATATTTTGATCTTCTGATCTTGAAAAACATATGGCGCTCAAGTTTCCTATACTCCATGTTCTTGAATCAAACATGGATTGTTGAACTCAGCTCTTGAGTTCGACATTCCACCATGAAATCCTATTTGTCAACAAATTTGTATGTCATTGTTTTTCTTTTTCAAAAATCACCACTCAGATGTCCACTTTTTCAACAAACCCAATCCCCTCAAAATTGCTTAAATGATTCCTTGAGAGATTATTTTCCAAAAAATTTGATAAGGAAGAACCAACTTTTTTAATATTCATTTTAATACTAAATATTTATAAAATATTTCTGAAAAAAATTTCATTGAATATGTCCTCAAAAACATATAATTTTCATTGAATATATCCTTCAAAACATATAAAATTTCATTTTCACATTATTGAACACCATTTAAATCATATAACATGTAATAATTTGATACATTGAAAAACAAATATTTAAAATATTAATGGATATGTTGATAATAATTTAAAATTCCATGGGATTAAAAAAACATTTCAGCTTTCAAAAACACCACTCATTAAAGAATAAAAAATTATGATATTTATTTTCATTTAAAAACCTTAAAATTCTACAACTGAAGATTTAAAAGTCATCAAATACATTTTTTAAAGAAATTATTATTTTCTTATTGAAAGTATTTTTTTAATCCATATTAGTATTTAAATATTCTTACCATGGATAATATCCTTGAAAACATATAATATTGATTTAAAAATAATTTAATCCAAGTCTTCAATAAAATATATTTTACGATATTAAAAAAGACATTGAAAATGTAATTAATATTGGGAATCATTTTATTTGTAAATAATCGTGAAAATTATTAATGAATGTTTAAAAATAATAATTTTAAGCACTGTGGAATATTCAAACCATGTTACATACATTAAAATAATATATCATTCACATTTTTTCTAAAATCCAAAAAATCATTGTTTTTTTAAATACAAGAACATAATATTCATATAAATTTATTAAAAATTAATACATGTATATTTTGAATATTGTTAAAAATAATAATTATTTTTTTATAAAACATGATTTCTATTGAAAAGGATCGTTTCAACCGATGTGAGAATGAATGATTTTTTAAAAAAATATTTTTACTCTTGAGAAAATGAGAAGATTATAATTAATATAATTCTTGAATTATAATGTAATAAATAGATAAGAAAAAATAACTTAATTTTAGTAGAGATATGTAATAATATTTTTTCATTGGGATCGAAATCAACAATAATCCCAATAAATGATGTGATTATAACAGAAAAAACGTACCACTTACGAAAAATGGAATCATAAGGACTGAGAAAGAAAAATATTAAATGAAAAATATAACATAGTAAAAATAAATAAATTCTTGATATTGCATGTGAAAATGGTTTTATATATAATTCATGAAATAATATAGGTGCTTAAGAGAACATATGTCTCAATTAAGTAATCTTTGAACAAAAATCCCATACCGCTTTTGTATAATTGAAGCCATAAACCATATAAAATAAATACAATTAAATGTATTGGAATATATAAATAGATTCCAGGATAATAACCATAAAATAATTTCCTGGAATTTATATAAACCTCATAAAATAAATAGGTAGTGAATTTGTAATTTGTCACACAGATGTAAAAAGTAAGTGGAGAATCGGTTTCCTAATGTAGTGACTTTCTCTGTAAATATAAGAACCTATTATATAATAAATTTATTTTTATTTTAAATGTAATAATAAAACATAGACATATATATATATTTATATTATAACATATTATATTTATATATGACCCTTTATTACATGTTTATTATTAATTACATGTTAATGTCACGTTTTAAGAAATAACATGTATAATTTTAATGTATGATTTGATTATTTTTGAAATCCATTCAAGGATATTATTTTAGTAATATAATAATTTTATCCATTATATAAATATCTTATAAATTATATATAAAATAATGAAGGTTAGCCGATAGGAGTTTTAAATTGAAAATGAAATACATTGTTCCTAATGATGGTAGGTCGTACTTATGGATAAATGATGTTTATATTTTAAAAAATGAAAGAAATAACTAAATATAAATTATATTGACCCATTAAATAATTATTATTTTTACATATATCACATCTTTTAAATAAACCAATCTTTAATATGTTTTATGTAATGCAAGACCAAATCAATCACATTGTGAGGCAACAAACTGTCGTACACATGAATGATGTAATCATATTCTGATGGAATAAAATGTATGAATTAGCGTGTCAAATAATTGTTAAAGAATAATAACTATATAAAAAATATTATATATTAATGATAAATCAATAAATATATTGAAAAATGATATAGGCTTCTATAAAACTAAAAAAACAATTTGATAAGCAGTAGTCCACCATATACCCAAATAAAGATTTCATAACACATGCAATGGAAGTAAAAAAGTATTTATTTAATTGTATTAAAATAATAAAATATAGTTTTAAGATATTTTTATATTATATCAACATTTTTTATAAAAATTGAATTATTTTCATAATTATATAACTTACAATTCATTTTTAAGGACAATAATACTTCTTTAGATAAAATATTTAGGTCTACAAAGAAAGCATTATTTATATGGCTATAAAAAAAATAAACTTCATATGATAAGAGGGGGTATTTAAAGATATAATTATAGAAGGTATTTTCAGAACCAATGGTATGTGGATGTGTGAAATGGAGATGATAATGTGTTGGGTTTTATATGTGAGGTGTGCAGAACACTATTAAATTTGGAAAGAAAAAGGTGTCACCATTATTTTCATATTATAGGATTCTCCAAAATGAATTTTTTTTAAAAATATAAGATATTTGGTATAGATATTTAACTAAAATTGTGTTTTTACTTGTTTTATGTAATTTTAATAAAACTTATATTTAAAATAAATCCTAATCTAAATAAATTGTGTACAAAATTGCGGAAAATAATTTTCTCGGTTTTTATTATTGAGTATGGTATAATTATAAATTTACATAATAATATAATATTTTATAATTATTATTTGAAATAAATAATTATTTTTAAAAATTCCATTAATATAAAGTTAAAAATATTAATTACTATTAATCCCACAAAAAAGGCGATAAAGTAGTTTTCGAATGCCCAAATGATCAAATGTTTGAAATGTTTTTAAATCAAATATTAATATTAAATTTAATATAATGTCCAGTAATGTATTAATAAATATATAATTTCATGAGTATTTTTCATTAACAAAATCATAAATAATGAACAATTTTAAATTCATTCTTCAATAGGTAGTATTTAATAACTATTATAATTTTCCATTATTTATTAAATATCGAATAATTCAATGAAAAAAAATTCAACGAAGATTTTTTTGATATAATATATTAAAAAATAAATTTTTTTTATTTTGATATATATTTTTTCATAATTTTGAGGAATATAATTTAAAAATATTTCTCACAAAGGAAAGAAGAGTTTTTTTAGAAATATTTATCTTAAGGGTAATATTATATTAATTATTATATATCGTTTCCAAAAAAACATAATATGGATTATAAAGATTTCAATAAACTTATAATAAATAAATTTCATGATATTATGTAATAGAAAGTTACATGTTTTATTTATTTATGTATAATGTATATTTCTACTGAATAAATAGTCAATTAGAACAAAATTTTCTATTTTTCCAAATATTTTTTATTTTTATTTTTATTTAATTGTTCTATTAATAGATCATTTCATATTCATGATAAAACTATATATATGATTACTTAATTTAATGAAATTTATACATATCGTTCCAACATTAAGGTGAAAACTATCACTTAAAATAATAATATTTTAAAATTATGTCACATTTCTTTTAAAACCATTCATGTGAGTAAGGAATGATGTGATTAATATTGTGTATTAAAATAGATAAATATGGTTTTGTGTGTCATGAAATACATATCTACAATTAAATCTATTTCAAATTATTATTTCAGAAAATATTATGTTGTTTACATAAGAATGCATTATGGAATAACACGAAAGTAAATTTATATATAGTAAAATATTGATGGTAATTAGAAATATAGAAATAAATATGAATAATGAAACACAATAAATATAATAGATTTATAGAGAACATGTTTAACTAAATGATAAAAAACAACGAAATATTAAATCATTGATGTGTGATTAGACTAAAAATTAATCATAAATGATGGTAAAATGCTATTTTTTCTAGATATTCTCCCTTGTTATAAAAAATTAATTCACCATATATTCTGAATGAAATTTGGTATATGCATAATTGGTATATTATAATTAATTACTTTACTAATTTACACAAAATTAGCCACATTTTCACCAAAAAAGTTATTATTTAAAATGAAACATTTATTCCCAATGTATTAAAATCATCAAACATATGATCATATACATCCACAAAAAATATATATTCATAATCTAATATGACTTTAATCAATACCAAATTATTTTCCCTATGGTAAGTTAGTACCAAATCTGAATACTACATTAATCATTGTAATAATATGTTAATCTCTATAATTAAATAGTGTTTCCACAAGTTCAAAATGAGTCATTTTAAAAATAACATTTGTTAAAATAATTCATCATGTATTCTACTGGTATTGAACTCTAAATATTAGAATGATTTGAACCCATATTAATCGAAGTTAATTTTATAATTTATCTCCAAATAACACCAACCACTCCAAAATTATCATATAGAAATGTAAATTATATGATCAAATAATATTTATTAGATGATAATCCATTCAATAAATATCCTAAATCACTATATATACAAATTTAATAAAAAAATATTTTTTAAAATTATAATTATTGATTTATTTTTAAACTAATATAATATAATTTTTTTTACCTTAATCATATTACATTCCAAAAAATTATAGCTGGTTTATTCAAAAATAAATATAATCACATAGTCCCCAAATAACATTTCAATCAGTTGGTATTATATATTACAAAACATATTTTTAAATATCTAAATAACAGATAATTATCTCAATAAAAAATATCATATAAACCTAAATTGTTATCAATAAAATTTACCATTATTCCACCAAATATTATTTTATTTTTCCTCAAATGATACTTCATAGAAAACTAAACGGTCACGCATACCTTAAACATATACAATATGTCAATGAATATATCCAAACATATTCCCACCACATAAAAACACAAAAAGGTAGTATATATCTTTTATCATTTGAAAAAACATTAAGTATAAAAATAATTAATTACACCTATGTTGCTATACATCGATGAAATTATCCATAAACTTATTGATAATCTATTAACTATGAATTCCAAAATTATTTTTATATACTATCACCCCAAAAATATAAATGTGAATAATTTGTAATGATTCAATAATAACAAAACATTGGTTATGATATGAAAATAAATTTCGTACGCCATATTTTGTTTCATCATCTTCAATACTAATGTAATTTTGAATTTATAAAAATTACTATTTAATTACTTTCATATCCCATTCTTGATATTTCTCCAATGAAATATATTCTTATAATTCATATTATTCCCTCATTTAGAAAATTATAACTATTCCATAGGAATAATTTTATTCCCCATCAAGGGTTGAACTGATTATTTACATTTTAATTTTATTATTATTAAATTCTTATTAATATACAACATTCAAACCATCTTCCCATAATTTTATGAGATTTTACTTGGTGGGATTTCCCAAATTATTAACATATATGGCAATTAATATATTTAAAATTATGATATTTATTTCTTGAACATTTATGAAGAATTATTTCTATCTTATATGATGAATTAAGAAAATCATCTAGGTTAATGTAGTTAATTGAAACTAATGATATTTGGTTATGAATAACCACGAGACTTTTCAATATAGATCCCATTATGTTCAATTTATATTATAGATAACCACCAAATTTTCTATCACATCCATCATTAAGGTTTCTACTACTGGGTACATCCATTTACAAATAAAAAATTTAATTGTATGATCATATCAATAAATTCATAATAAAAAATACTATAAGGATGATAAACACTATAATGTCCTTAACTATATCATCTTTATGTCATTTAATTTTTCAAAAAATAACTACAATTCATGAAAAAATACTAAACATTATTGTTATGGAGGATACTTATATTTTTTCTCAAATAGAACCACAACCTCAAATGCTATATAAAACCTTCTCTAATCCAACTATAACGACATGAAAATTTAAATTACATTATATAGTTACTTATACTGGAATTAATATTCATTCATTCAAAAATATTTTTAGGTGTATAGTTTTATATAATTAGGTCATTACTATTTTACAAAAATCCCATATATTATAATGTACACATATCTATATATATTTAATTATCCCCCAATAAAAAAAATTTAAAAATAAACATGTTTTTTTTTCATTAAACATAAATAAAAATTTGATCATGACCTCATCCTCATCGTTACATTTTTTTAACCCTGATAAAAACATTTATAAATTTTAAATTACCACAAAAACATTCTACTAAAAAACTATAAGCAAAAAATTCTTAATCTAATTTATATACCTGAGATCATAAAAAGAGTTATCATTAAAATAAATAATTTTTTCTCACATATAATAATTGACTTACTCATGAATTCTACATTACATTGAAATTTCTTTCATAATAAAACTTATAAGAAATGTTTCATATATAAAATATTTCATTCATTATTATTTATTATAAGACAAGAGTTCACATAGAAGATGTTTTCTAAAATATATACTTTACTTCCAAAAAAGAAAACAATTATTACATAAAAAATATATTAATTATTATAAAAATATAAATAAATATTTATCTATGAAAATTCATTTTAATTCATTAAGAAAATTAGGTACTATAAGACATCATTGTCATATAACCGTTATAGAACACCATTAATTGCAATAACCATACATTTTATATCCAATATAATTCTATATAAAACATAATTATTACATAATTCATTGGAGTAATATTATGTTAGGCCCACATTATAAGAATTATTCAGCTCACAAAAGTTCTATAATGGGGGAAAAGGAAATTAGAATTTTCAATGGAATATACAATGAATAAAATACATTAAATCCCCATTAAAAACAAGTGGAAAATCATTAGAAATTAAAATAAAATTCTCTCTTAAATTCCAATTTTCAATATCATAGTACACAAAAAATTTATTTTTATCTTAATAGAAAATTAAATAATATAAGAGATTACAATATAAATATAATTGTTTTTGAATAATAAAAATAATTTTTGTGTTTTTATATTAATTTAGTACATTCCATTATCCTTCTATAAAATAATTCCAGACATTAAGTAAAACAATTAATCTAGAATAAAATTGAATAAAATTAAAAAGATGCATAATACATCCTTTTAAATACATTATGGTACATATAAATTCATTAATATGTTATATTTCATAATATTGATTTATATTAAAACTTTTTAAGGGAAACATCGAAATATTATTTAAAAAATGTCCCCTATATAAAACATGTAAAGGTTTTATCAATATAAATAGTTAAATATAGTAAAATATTATATGTATCAACTATTTTAGATAAATACACATTTTCATAAAAAATTATAAAAAAATGTAAATGGAAGAACTAGATTTTGAAAATAAACACTTAATACATTTTTAATTATCTCTTATGTTAAATATTGACATACTTTAACTTTGATTCATCACAAAAATTCTGTAAAATCATGAATAATAAAACATTTTTTTATAATTTATTTTATTAGGAATATTTTTCCATTTTTCAATTTCATTATTTAATATCATCCAATATAAAAACAATCCAATCATCTTATATTCTCATAATAAACATTATAGTGATATTAAGCTAAAATGTACAAAATTGGTTTGGTGATATGACCATGCTCAAATAGGTTATTAATCTATCTTATCTAGAATAATAACAATAATTTAATTATAAATTTTATATATTAATTATAATGTATAAAAAATAGTAATTAATTTCTATTAAAAATAAATTATGTTACAATCATGAAGATGATTGGTTTTATATACACATGAGTGACATTTCCATTTTAAAAAAATCATTATGGAATGAATGTAGGTGTTGCATAATCATTACATAATAATGATTATATCATTAGTACAATATTATATCTATAAAAATTATAATGGAATTATAAATTATGTAATCTAGTGATGAATAAAGAATAACAATTATTTGTTGAGGTGGTAGTCCACAAGTACACACGAATAACATTATAAGTTTTTAGTCAACAGATATTATTTAATGTTAATTATATATTATCATTTAATAATTATGAATATTTAATGATTATAATTTATATATAAATTCAATCCATTATTATAACCCCTCATTTGAGTTGTTTATGGAAAACAAATTAAAGTTTTTCAGGAGGGGATAATGCAACATACGCACGAACGATACATTCTGTTTCCAATTGATAGATGTGTGAGATAGGTATGGGTTATTTAATTAACAAAGTAAAATATCACTATAATATTTGTAATTAATTTATTATACAATTATTGTCAAAAAATATCTGAAAGAGGTGTAAGGCAAAATTTAAAAAATAATTCGGTCAATATTAAGAAGTCTTATTTATAAAATGTCTTATGATTTACACCAAACCCCTTCCAATGATTTTTTTATAAAAAACTATAGGTTTTATGTAATTACATTTATATTTTACTTTTTGTAGGAATTTTTTAATGAAAATTTCTTTTGAAGTGTGAAGAAATTAGAATATGAGTTTCTCATTTATAAGAGTGGGGAGGGGTACTATATGATTATCCTAAAATATTAAATCATATAATTTAATATTTATTTAAAAATGGATGAAAGATGATAATATTATTGTAAAAGATGAGTATTAGTCTAAATATCATCATCCAATAAAATATGAACAGGTTTTTACTTTTTTTACTTCGTGTTTTGTTAACCCCCATTAACCTTTTTCAGACATTATAAAAAATAATTATTTTCATTCAATGAGGATTCTTATTATTAATATATGTGAATAGATTTCATATATATAGATCATGGTTTATATTTTTAACTATATCGTAATCAATTTTAAAAAATATATATTCATTTTTTTAAATAATTTAAGAAATTTTTTTATCATGAAATATCTATAATCATAATTATGGATATATTAATTTATATTGATATTTATAAACTGAAAAATAATATTTTTTTAAAATAAATTATTATCTCCGTAAAATTTAAATATAAGTACAATAAAAATGTATTTTTGTATTCATTGAAAATTAATTTAGTGTTAATAAATAAAATATAATTTATCTTAAATTTCAATTAATTTAATAACTAACATGCCCGCACTACTTATATATTTATGGTAATTCCTTTACTAAAAACTCAAAAACACTTCAATGATGATGATAAAATTTTTAACATTAAAAATATTTTTAATAATCAAACATATCCTATGGGTATCTCATGATAAAAATATTTTTTTATCAAATATTAAAATGTTACATTATATAGTTTCTAATAGATAAAAAATTATTAAAGTAGAACCTAAATTCAAATGACAACATACGGTTATATAACCCAATATTTTATTATTATATATTAAATTTACATATCCAATTAAATTAATTTTTAATGAACTAATCATATTATTTAAATTTAAAATTAAATAATTAAATGTTGAAGATAATAAAAAAGTATTATTTTTTTATATAATTTAATAGAAAATTGTTTTTTAATAAAAAATTCATATATCAAAAATTTCACTCGAATGTCAAACAATTTAATATATTCATGAAGTATCACCATTAGATATTTTTTATTTTATAATTTTCAAAATGATATAATTTTTATCAATTAATATTTTTCAATTATCAAGAAATTAATTTTAATATTTATACGTTAAAAACATAAAATTGTTTTTTTATGAGAAAATATTTTATGAATAAACTAAATTTATTAAGAAAATTGATTTTATTCACTAGGAAATATTTAATATTTTTTATTAAGAAAGTCAAAAATATTTTTAAAATTTATTCCATCTTGTATATTCCAATTAATTAAACATCTATATTATAAAATTTATATATAAATAATAATATATCATTGTAGTTTTTGACACGATATTGTGTCTCTTATAAGTTATGTGGGATTTTCAAAAAAAATAGCGATATTCAACGGAGGGTTTAAATAATTCAGATCTTTTTTAAAGTTATCGTTCTACTATGTGATGCATTATGGGATAATTTTACTTAATGATGTTGTGTAATAGTGATTCAACTAAGTTATTTGAAAAAAGAAGAATCACCTATGTGATGGCAAGAAAATATTATTTTATCCATTGACCGTGGAGAAGTGTGATGCCCTATGGGTCATAGGTATGATTTATATATGGGTTGGTTTATCCATTGGGATGTTCTATGGGTTTATTAGAGTTGAAGGATGAAAACATAGTTTTTTAGAAAATATGATAGTCTATCATATTAGTCACATAATTACAAAGAATCATTACAATAATCTTGATATATAGAACATTGAGAATCTAGTGGAACATCCCTTGATTAGAGAATGATTAATCCAATAGTGTGGTTTAGTATTGAAACCATGTAGTTGAATGATTGTATTTCTAGAGGTGTCACATGGCATGATCATGGTTTTCATAAACTATAAATCACTATCCATGGTTCCATGTGACATAAATATTTAATGTATAGAGGCCATTCATTGTTATAGAATATTTTTTTAACCATGTGGATTAACCTTTCACTCTGATGTGAAACTGTAATGAAGCTGAATTTTCCAATTGAAAAAAATCATTTTTATATATAATCTCAAACTAATCCCCGTTATGCCTGATCTAATCTCTCCAGATACCTCAATAGGATTCATATGTTTCTTCTAGTATGATATATATTAGTTATATATTTATTTATTGAAAAAATGAATTGTTTTTAAATTATTTATGTTATTAATCAAATATATTGTGTTCTAATATCATCTCCTTTTCTATTGGAAAAGGACAGGGAATTGAATTCAATATATTTTGGGTTTTATGGGTATTTCATGGTGTATCTAACACATACAGAATCGTAAGGACCAAACCAATTAATTTCAAATATAAAGACTCAAAAAAGATTAGATACCATCAATTCTAGAGGTAGTTGATTCTAAAGAACTGTTCTAATACATGAATTAGTTAATATTCTTGTAAAAAATCATTGTTTGATTTCATGAATTGTTTTTTGGATTGTATCATTTAATAAAATGTTGTTTTTAAAGGGGGTTATATTAAGACTATATTATTACGTTTATGATATAAATGAAATGAATCAATTGTTTATTTGAAATGGAAATGAATTTTATAGAGTGGAAGTGGTGATGATTCACAAGGATTTTTTTTACAAAACATCATCAATGTTTAATAAATTGCATGGAAATGACCCAATTCATGTTGAATGTTTTCTCATGGAATCATAATGTGGTTAATATTCCATGAATCATACCATGATAATTTTGATATATTAATGTTTAGTAGATATCACTCTTATTAAAAGGGGATCATCAGTCAGCAAAGAAACCCAATGGAGGGGATAATGTGAGAAATTTTTATTCAGATGATTATACCCATGTGGAATATGAAACGATGCTGACTATTATTACTAGATTATGATTTATTTTATCCTACACGAGTTCATAAAATTTTGATATATGTTAAAATCAATTATTTATAGTACTTATGTTAATTGAATCGCTACTATTTTTTCAATTCTTAATTCATTCACATTGGAATATAATTGCCTCTATGGAACTGTTCGGAAGATGTTCCTAAATCTAAAAAAAATTATGATGATAGACCACATTTAAGTGGTGAGGGGTTACATGGATATCCATCATAAGAACATCAACCTGGTTATTGTATCTGATTTAATGATCAATGATAACTCCCATTTTGATAGTTATCATCATCGATTTATGTTATTATTTTACAACAGATTATCTTATCTCTTTCCGGGTTAGTGCAATTATATATTAGGAAGGTTTGAGAGTATATGTCTATATATTTAAATAATTTCAGGTATGTTATCAATGATGCTAATTTATGTATTTGAATATATATTCAAAATCCATCATTATTAATTAAAGAGTGTATACATTGAGTGGTTTTCAAATCACATTACTAGGTCATCCTTAAAAATAGAGGTCATTTTCTCTATTGGCATGCTTCACATTTTTTCCCATTTCTATGAAATTGTACCACATTCCAGATTTTATTTAATTTTTTATTAAGGTTTCTTATTCATTTCATGTGGAAAAATGAATAATTTATCATATCGTGACATTATGGGATTCAACTTATCTATTTTATAGAATTTTAGATGTATGATTTATACTTTTTTTCTTTTTAAAAAACATAATGTAGTGAGTCTTATGGACATTTATTCATTTCCATGTAATGATAAATACATTTAACACCTTTGAGGTAACAGTTTTTTTTTCTATATTTGAATTGAGTTCATATTTATATAAATTGAGTTTCTAAGAAGATAATATTCTATCGATGAAATTTAAAAGATGATAAAATAATTTTTAAAATATAGATGTACCATTAGGTATCCAAAATAAATATACGGTATTATGGAACTAATTAATTTGATCATTTATCAGTTCAGGATCACCTTCATTTACATTTTTAGGAAGAATAATTTTCTGTACTAAATGTTATATGATTAATAAATGGTTCACTTGCATATAAGTCATATATATTTTTTTATGAACATAACTTTAAAGATGTTATTTTAAAATGGGAAATGTTTATACAAGTAGTTAAATTAATTCTGAATTTTATAAATGATAGGGTAATATTAGTGGATAATGAAAATACTTTTTTGGTGATTTTATGTTATAAACTAAAAATTGTTTTTGAGAATTAATAATTATAAATAGTAGGTTGTTACAAAATTATGTTTGTTACAAAATTTATTATGGTTATATCTCTAATGATATCATTAACATGTATGGGTGCTATTTATTGTGGAATATAAAATTATAGAGTTTGTTTGAGTATAAAAATAATGGGTTACCTTTGGATCCATTTAATTTTTCTTTTAAAAATAATTTCTGGTTATGATATTTTGTACAACGCTATAGGATTGGGATTGGGGTATTTTGTGGTGCAGAAAATGTTGGTGGTGTCATATGGATGTGACAAATTTCTCCTATAGAATACGTACTATTATAACTATGACTATTAATTTGTAACATTTACACTTGATCCCAAAAATGGCGGGGGTATTTGTGTTTGGGTATATTTTTTAAATATATTCTTATTATATGTTCCTAAAGGATATTTTGACAAAATTATATATGAAATTTAGGAATGATATTTGGGGGAGATTAACTAATTCCTTTGTATTTTTATGATTTTTATACACCATTGAAAAATCATGGTGTTACCTATTTGTTGGCCATAATATTTCTAACCGAAACCAAGAAGGAATCAGTGGAGGAGTGGTATTATATGAGTTTTTTAACTGAGATGACAATAAGTGTGAAATAGGTTGAGGGGAATTCCTCTTTAGATTCTATAAAGACACTCACAACATTTAATGATCAGGTTCAAAATAAACATTTTATAAAAAATTATAGCGCTTTAGTAAAATGATAAATTGTGTGGATATCTCTAGTTACTAGTATTATCTCTCATTTATATATTATTTTCTTAAAAAACATGGTTATTAATTATCTCAAAAGGTATTCTAGATAGTTAGTGGAAACATATATTTCTAGTAAATTCATTATGAGAATAAAATTATTTATTATGATCATATATAATTTTATTAGTGGTTGTGATGAAGAACAAAAATTCAAAATTTATTTCATAGTAATATACATTTTATAGAATTAATGTAGAGAAAAATATGACATATTGTATATTGAAATCATTTTCAATTATATTGTGTTCGTGGGATGGAATTACCATGGACACCACCAATGGTTTACCACTAACACATAATGGTATGTATTTTATTTCAGTTATGACATATACACATATGAAATCATATCATTTCCTCATTATCAAGGAGATGGTGAAGGTGGTGTATCTCACCAACATATGTGTTCATGAGGTTTTAAGAATTCATAATGATCCATCTATATATTTTTGATAGGGAATCATAGTCCATATGTAGGTTGTATTTTTTTATGAGGCGATTGTTAACCAATTCAAATTGATAATGAAATATCACCCAACAATTAGTTGGAATATTGATATATCTACTCAAAACAATTAAGACATGATTCAGGAATGCATTATATAATTTGGTGGTTCATAGAAAAAGAATCTGAGGGAACCTAGACCACCTTGAGGGGGGGTGAATCAGCATGTAAACTTTTTCAACTCATTATTGAATCTTATTCCCACATTGGTAGGAACATGTATAAAAATGTATGATGCATATGTATAGTAATTAAAACATTCACATGCAGAAAATAAAAAAACACTTATACACAGTTCACCACTAAGGGATACCTCCGAGGAGCATACACTGAAATGTTTCTAGCCATACCTAATTCCTCAAATCTTCTCTATGTAAGGAATAAATGGGTTCATAAATACACACACTATAATAGGAAAACTACCTAATGGTTCAAGGATAGATCAATTCTTCCCTCGATTATCTTCTGTTGACTCCCCTCATCTCAATGCCATGGGAGTGGTCTCACTCAGTTTATTGACTTGAAGGTCTCTTCAATAGATCTTCATGAACGTCTTTGTCTATGTTTAACTTGATACACTGCTTTAATTGATGTCCTAAATTGATGTTATTTTACATTCAGTTTTCTAATTAACAGAAATTACATAATTCCCTAAATCTTATTAATCTTTTTCCTAGGATCACAATCTCCCTTTATGTTTTTTTATGATTTTGTAAACTTTTACATATTATACGAAATGTATCTGATCTGTGTATCATGATTTCCCTGGGTACCACACCTCTTTGTACAACACCTACTCCATACCCTACGCCTAATCTGCGCACCGCACATACTAGGCGTACCATTCCGGCTCTATTCACTATGTCTACACAATTCGTTATGCCAAATCAGGGTGCCATGCCTACTTCATTCACCAAACCTACTCTATGCATCATGCCTACTTCCCATCAGTACATTCTCTACACACCGAGCCTGCACCACATAATGTGACTTCTCCGTTTACCATGTTTGTGTACCACACATGATCTGTGTCTACCCTTATGTACATGCTCTGCATGTAACCTCTATGTATCACCTTGGAGTATTGTTTCTTTTCTCAGTGAGCATATTCGTTAAATTTTGTGAAATATTTCATCTTTATCCAACCTCTTTTTCCTATTAAAAATATATTCCATAGAATGTACTTTTAAATTTCCCAAACCATTTTTTCATTCACATAACACTATTTCTTACACCGAATCTATTCTACATACCACATTAAGATCTAAACGAGTTCTTATATAATGATTAATTTTTTTTATAGAATTACCTATACCATAATGTGTGGATTTGAAATCCTTATATAGTAAAATAAATCCACAAAATTTATTAATCTGTTTATCCAAATTTTCTATGTGGTAAAAACTATGAGACATACTGAACTTCATCGATGTACTATAATACTTCACAACGAACTATAATACTTTAATGTGCACTGTTAATCTTCCACCTACCAAAATCATACAATTTTGCATATAGTATCTCTTTCCCCAACAATGATCCTTCCTACATACCAGAAATCATTCATCCGCGAACCATTTTTCTCTACCATGACTCATTCTGAAAAATTTTCAGAGTAACATTCCACCTACATCGTACACAGTCTTGAACCGTTCCCTTACATGGTCATCGGTCCATGTACCAAGGAATGTAATTTTCTTCCTTCTTCGATTTCATTCCCCATTCTGCATATTATTCAATGTTATTCTGAAATTATTCCATTACCAATAACAAAATCCCAATTTGGAGGTCCATAAATATGGAAAGCACTAGGTAGTAACACGACCACAAATATCTTCTTTGATAAAAACATCCATGCTTCTTCAATGCCTTGTGGATTATTCAACTATCATCGGAATTCCTCAAAAACGACTTACACTTTAAAATATACTCTTTGGATGATTATTTTTTTCAACATCAGATTATCTATGGAGTGTATGACAACTTCCCAACCACCCTTTCACCCAGAATCATTAGTCATTCTATTCTACAATGTATATGACTCGCATAATCTTCTCATCATGGAATTATCAAATTTAAATAGTCAAATCTCCACATGATCCCCCATTCAATAATGAATTTATCATCATGTTGTCTCTAGCATGGTCTCTTGGAACAATGATATGTTTTATTATCACTTTAAAACATTATGCCCTTAAACATGTTATAATATTCTTCCATTTTTATAGACAATGTATCAACTTTGATACATGTAAATTAAACATATGATTAGTTTAACAATCATCTGAATTACCACTGTCAATAACATTTGATTTCTTAATCATCCCCTTCTTAATTTTGATCTTCATTGACAACTATTGACAATAAATAAAACCTTATACAAATTTTTTTTGAAATATTGTCCCCTTTTTTTGTCAATGCGATAATGTTATCATCAAATGGATTTGTCAATATCAAAATTGAATTTTCTCTCCCCCTTTAATTCATTTAACTTCTACCCACCATTATTAGGAATAAATACATATTTCATTAGGAAATGGAATCAAACCATAGTAATGAAATCATCCAACAATCATTTTACCATACGTCCACATGAGAAATTCTCCGTATAGAAAACAAAACTATTATATTTTGGCTGCAATGATGCCCATTAGTTACTAATTATGATAAAACCTTAGAAGATAAATAATTGAATCCATGGGTTTTCCACATTACATCCATTCTGAAGAAATTGAGTGTGATATAAAATAAATATCCAATAACTCTTGCATTCATATCTAAAAATAGATCAAAAACATTCAATTAAAATTGGGATGATAAGTGGCCTTGGGGAACTTCCATTCTACTTATGTCATTGAATAATTCTGTTACTTCCCATTTATAAAATGATCTTTATACATAGTATATATAAATGAGGGATTGAGAGATTACATACATTTTCCAATGAAAAGTTCTTCAAAAAATTTTTGTGTAATTGAATTTAATACCATTAGTAGTTGATACTGAATTAAGTAATAATTTTGTAATCTTTTTCAATTGTCTATCCTCAAGGGAAATACTCCTAATTATCTTTATCTAGGGTTATCCTTCATCATTTTAATATATTAATATAAATTGATTAATATTCCTATGATAGAAACCACTGCATATTTGATATAATGAAATGACAGATTACCCTATTTATCATGTCACCCCACGAGATCTTACTTCACATTATATTCCTTATATTATAAAACACAAATACAAGACCCACATAATAAAGAGAATAAGATGTTTCCTCCTATATTCTTAAATTTTAGTATGATAGATGAGATGGTTTTCACAACAATGAATATCCATTATATTCAATAATCATGCTATCACATTTGAACATCTTTTATGTTCTATGTTGATGTGGCATAGATCTCATCCAATTATCTTATTCCTTACATGGATAGTTTTTCATCTTAAAATCCATCGGGAATGATAAATTAGTACATCTTTTATAGACTAATTCTTGCTCTGGTATTATGGTTATAAAACCATATGCAACATGACTAGATTTCATACATCTCTCAATTGATCAACATTAACACATGTGTTTCCTTTGGATTTCAATCTATCTTGAACATTAACATCATGAGACGAATGCTATTCTTTTTCTTTTACACCAACCTTGGACATTTTATCTTCATCTTACCTTATTATATCCAAATCAATTTAACAGTTTACCAATATGTCATTTGGAACTATTACTTCTTGTTTTGATCTTCCACATAGGTTTATCGATGTTTCGTCCCTCTTAGTATCTCTGTTGAATTAATTTCCCTTAAATTTCATGGATCCAAAATACATGATCTTATATTCTTCCTTACTTGAGATCTTCTTGTGGAAATTTGTATAAAAAATATTACTAAGTATTCTTACCATGGATATTTCTTCATAATTTGTCACCATCAGATGTCTTATTTACTTTTCAACAATGAATGTATGCTGAGACGGGAATCTACCAACCTTGTAACCATTGACATTTAATACATCATAGATTTTTTCAACCATTAAAAATATATTAATGGTCAAAATATTCCTCTGGATCTGTGGATGTTTCTTCTTCTTCTCAGTCTTTCTTCCCCATGAGGTATGCTTCCTTTGTAATTTTTTATAATGAGGATTTTACCAATAGTTTACTGCACATTTCTGAAATCTATTACATCACCAACATTGAAACACGAATCGTGATTTCTTTTCATTATTATGATTCTCCGTCTTCTTTTCTTGTTGTTCTCATGGTAGAGAACTTCCTTCCACATTATTCGTCCTATTCACCCTAGACATGGTGATTGTTACCACATCACATTTCCTTATCCATAATAGTTTTGAATTTATCGTCCAAAACACATTGTATTATGAAACATGTTTAGAAACATCCGTAAAAGATGGGCTGGATGGTACCTTATACTTACCAGAAAATTTTGATAAATTAATGTGTTAATACATGATCATCATATCCCATGATGAAGGAGTTTTGATAGTAGAATCCTACAGTAACAATTTAGTATAAACAAGAATTTTTTTATTGAGATAAATCAATAAGAGTTATCACAATCATCCTATTACATGTTGGAGGTATTTTATATTTATAATCCTCCCATGGGAATTGGGTACCATCAGAAACTATTACATTCTTCTGTGAATCTTAATAAATTTCTTCTCAAGACAGGTCATCTGAGATTCCAATTCTATAATTTTCCTATTGAGGATGACCTTTAGATCATCAATCATAGTAATCTTATCGTCACATGTCTAATTCATACTAACAAATTCTTCTTAATGGGGAATAATTTATTATAAATCAAATAGTCATCTACCATGATCTTCTACAATATCACTCCCAATTGTAAACCCTTTTTATATGTGAAATATTTCAGTTTCCCCTAAAGAACATAGATTTTTCATCAAGATAATTTCTGAAATTCTCATATTCATCAACTACTTTGAGCCATTTGGATAAATTTATTTAATTTTTACTCTTTGTTTCATCAAAGGATCCAGATTGTATAGAGAGCATATGATATTCTCAAAGTTTCATTACCAAGACTTCCTCTATAGATATTAATTCCATTCTTTGATGGGTGATTTCCTTCTGCATAAATTGAAATATTCTTCAAATACCAAAAAATATATATTCTCATATATCATAAAGTTATTTTTATAGTCATCAAATTTAATCTACGGATGATGACTGATCAAGGGTGAACACACACATATCCTGGTCTGCATGATATTTTCTTTTAATGCCTGAAACATCATCATTTTCCAAATGCCATGGAGTACCAGATACTACCTTTTAATTATATTGGAGGGATTTCTTATAATTTCTCTTCAATTTATTTTTCCTACTCATCATGTTCATGCTTGGTATTTAATTATTCTCATAGATAAGTAAACATTCATCAACTATTCTCTTCATTGTTGATATAGGAATGAAAAAACTCAAATAAAAATCATAATAGAATTACTTAAGTGTGTAAATATATGCAAACCATTTCACTCTAATAACAATTGATAGACCCTTGACCACCTTGAGAGGGGGGGGGATCAATGTGTCATCTGTTTATAATCATTTCCGGATCTTGTTCTAACATTTCTATGAACTTTTTTAAACCTCTATGAATTATATTTTCATTAATTAAAACATTTACATGTAGAAAGAGAATAAAACACATTAACTTTGATCAATATTAAGGGATACATCCTATGATCATACACCGATAACATTTTAGTTCTACCTAAATCCAGTAATCTTCACTAGTTGTGGATTATAAGAGTTTGGGCACAATCAATCTATTCCAAGAACACTCCATAAACGTTCATGGATATTTCATAAAATTCCTCGAATAAAATCTATAGTATCCACCTTACTCAGTTTATTGGGAGAGGTCTAACTTAATTTATTGGCATAAAATAATATTCAACAGATCTTCATGAATGTCTTTTCCTTTTTCAGAATGAGACACAACTTGAATTGATGTCTTGAAAGAAATGATCTTTTTTATTTTTTTTGTTTTAAAAAATTATTGTATTAAATAAATATAATTTTTTTTGATGATATAAACATCCCTTTTTAATTAGTACGATTCTTTGAACTATCCCTAATTTTGTGGATTTTTTCTGATCTTCATACCATGCCTACTCTATGAATCACACATGCTCCTTGTACGGTACCTGCTCCGCGTAAAACCATTATTCTGTGAAATTCCCATGATCTGTTCACTACACCTTCTCCTCTCATCATGACTTCTCCATGTACCACACCTTCTCTATATACCACTCCTAATGTGTGCACCACACCTGATCTGTGTACCACACCACTTTTGTGTACCATTCTTGTGTAAGGCGCTTGCGTATCGTTCCTACACTACGACATCCCTTTCATACTACCACTATATATTTCCTTGCAATATTTATTCTTTTTTTTTGTGGAAATCTTCTTAAAATTTCATTAATTATATTGTATTTCATGTACCACTTTTTCCTAAACATAATTTATTCAGCGGACAGTTCCTTCTAATTTCATGAACTCATTCATTTTACATGTAATTATTTTTTTACGTAGAATCTATTCTGCGTACCACTTTCAGACCTAGATGAGTTCTTCCATAGTAGTGATATTTTCTTATGAAATGAAGCCTTCATTAATGATGGTATTGGTAGTTAATATATAGGCAAAAGTCTCTATAAATGTTGGTAATATATTTATCCCATATTTTCAATGTGAGACAAACATAACTGCATACTAAACTCCATCTGTATAATATAGGACTCCACCGCGAACATCAATCCTTTAATGTTTACCATTAATCTTCCATGTATATTAAACCTATTAGCTCATGTAATGCAACTCTTTATCCAATGACGATACATCCCATGTCCACCTAATCCATCCACCACTAACAATTTTTTGGTACCATGACCCTTCCTGCTAATGGTAATGTGTACTATTATTTTATCATGGTACACAATTATAAAAAATTCATTTACATGGTACATAGTCCATGTCTTGAGGTACGCGGTTTTCTTCTTCTTCTGATTTCTTTCACCATTCTACATCTTGGTAACTCCTATGTAGAAAGCCTTCCATTTACAAAAACTAAATCCCAATTTGGAGGTCCAAAACATTAGAAAATGTTGGGAAACAAAACTACCATAAATATATTATTCGCATTAAAACCCACTCTTTTTTACATTCATCTGATTTATACATCGTCGGAATCTCTTATCAAGAACTCCTTAGAACTTGAATGATCAGTTTCGATAAAGTCAAATTCTTCAAGGATAATTCATAAACATCACAACCACTATATCATCCAGCAACATCAATCTTTCTTGTCAACACTGAATATTTCTGGCATCGTCCTCTTAGATTTTAATGATAAATATTAAATCATCAAATCTCTACATGATCCATCATGACATAATTCATGTGTCTTCATGTATTTTCTTGCATGGTCTCGTTGAACACTAATTTGTTGCATGGTCACTTTATATATTCAATCCCTTCAACACTCTATGAAATGGATTTATTTTTGTAGATATTGTATCAAATTATATAAATTTACATTTAGTTCAAGATCAGTTCATGAATCACCTAAATTATCACTCTCAATAACATTTGAGCTCTTCTTCATATCATTCTTCATTTTTATATTCCTTGAAAAATTATGACAACAAATAAAAACTTATATGAAAAGTAGTCCCAAAAAAATCATCCACTACTTATGTTTTCTATAAAAACATTTATTATAAATAAAATATAAAGGCATAATTCAATGTGTTCTATAGTGGTCAATTTAGATCTCTTTTATACTGGGAATAGTTGGGAGAGTGGTCCTCGGTTGGACCATGTCTTATATAAGAAACAATGAATAAATTATATTTGATCCATAAGAGTTTATTGTTGTGTAAGAATCATTATAAATCCTATGCAAAACATCTACATCATCAACGAGTGTTTTGGGTTGGTGATTAGGTATTTATCATTGTATCGCCCCAATTAAGAACCATCGATTTGGAATATATTGTATGTTTGTTTTGTGTATTGGTGTCTCTATTGTGATCGTATATATACATATAATGTAATCTTATAACTTGGAGTTCTCAGTATAGTTGAAATAATTTTAAAACACGAATCATGTTTATAAACTGAGGGGTTATAAATTAGACCTTTCCATTGGGAATTTATGGGAATATGTTGATCATTATCCCAACACCAATGATTTTAATCAACCAGTTCAGACTATTATAATATATATTATTTATCCATCTAAAAATTACCATATCCTATGTGATGTGTGTCACGAACCAGGCTGGGTCGCCATCCGACCCGGCGCCCGACCCGGTCCGCGGCAAGGCCCGAAGGGCGTTCCGGATCCCCACGGGCTGTCACAAGTGCACGGGTATCAAAACTAACACATGGGAATGATTTTACCCGAAATAAAATAGAGAAAAACAACTAACCAGATAAAAAATTGAAATTAGAAAACAGACTACAAAACACACTTCCGAACTATAAATAGGTTTAGGTATACAATTTAGCTAAAAACCCAAAATGAACAACAACCAAAATAGAGAACTAATCTCAAAAACCAACCTCATGCAACACGAGAAGTTGCATCCCTAAGCTACTAACACCATCCTGCACATGAAGACCAATAACAACCAGCGCCACCATCGCTGAGCACAACGCACAACCTGGAATACACAAGAAACAAGAATCTACACACACCCAGGGGTGTATGTAGGGTGTGAGCTAAAAGCCCAGTAGGATTCCACCGAGAATAAGTTCCATGCCACAAAATCAAAATAAAATTTGATGTGCTTACTCAAAATTATACTTTCAAAATTCTTTTAAATAAATGATTTACAAACCAAACACCAAAGGAAAACACTAGAAACACTAAAAAGAACTCATTTCATAGACACAATTTTTTAAAAAAAGAGAAAAGTTCATTATGGGCACACGCACACACACACTCTCATGTTGGTGGGGAGTCTGCCCATACCTCCCCATGTTGGTTTTCTATTCTTGCCTTGGGAGTTGGTAGGTTCTTAATGGTGGGGAGACCCAAATTGGGTCTCACACGAATGTCTCTAGAATGAATTAGTGCTGGAATTTTCTTTATTGTTGGGGAGTCCACTTGAACCTCCCCGTGTTGGTTTTCCAATCTCATCTCAAGCTTCAGTGAGTTCTTAATGGTAGCGAGCCCCTTCAGGCTTCCCCATGTTGACCTTTTGGTTCTGTTTCTAAAGACTTGTTGGCGATAGGTCCTTGGACGTGTTTGGTCTTGTTTGTTAATTCCAGTCAAAAGACGTGGTCTTCATTCAATGGTGTTTGTTATGTGTCATGTTGTGAAGTTGGTTCTCGTGGGTGCGAGAGTTCCGTTCCTTGATTAATCAACTGGAGTTGTTTCACCTCTTTGGGGCGGGCGATGCATATCAGAAGCTCTTTTACGAGTTTCTTGAGGCTGTCTTTTTAGTCACCTCCTCTGAGCATGATGTGTCTTCCTCCTTTCACTCGTTTTCATAGAGATCCTATTTAAACCTTAAGGGGATGTCGTTTCTTACTTTTGGTCTCAGCCTTAGTTGTGGCTTTCCGGGGACGGAAATATTTATGGTGGGGAGAATTGTCACACCCGTCATTTTTTAAATTTACCATTTTAATAATTTTTCGGGGCATCTGGTAGTTCGGGTCAAGGCCCGACATAAACTTTCTAAGTTAATTAAAAACATGTGTTTTGACTTTGATTGGGTCCTGCGCAGTGCGGTTGAGGCTGCGCGGCCTTGCCTGGGACACCGCGTGACCCCGTCTGGTTCACCGCACGCCTTGACAATGTTAAATTAATGAGATTATTATTATTATTATTATTATTATTATTATTATTATTATTATTATTATCTTGCATAATAATTTAATTGAGAGTTAATTTTATTATTTTCATTTTATTAAGTATATTATTGTAAAGTTTAGTATTTAATTCATTTAGTTTATTTTATTTATTTACCTTATTATTATTATTATTTTATTTAGTTTTTTAAACATTATTATTATTATTATTTTTTATTTATTTCATTTTCCCCCCTTGTTAGGGTTGGCCGCGCCTCTATTTTCTCCCTCCCCCCCCCCCGTATTTTTTCATTCTTCTCCCGTGGTCGTCCTTCCCTCTGTAACCCTCGCCCAAGCATCGCTCCCCCTCTTTTTCTTCTTCTTTTTTTTCTCTCATTCTTACCACAACACCCCCGTTTCTCTTCCCCCCTTAGCGCCGCCGCACCTCCATCCATGGCTCACAAGCCGTCTGCCCGACCAGCCGACTGGGCATCAGCTATCGCACCCCTCAGACCCATCACCCCATGCACTCCCGTCCGGCCACCTAGAATGCGCCGCGCCCCACCGGCCTTCCTCCTTCCGTTCGACAAACCCCGAGCCTCCTCGCCGAACCGCACCCCTGCTCCCCGTCGCGCCGTCGCACCAAGCCCCCTCCCACCCCGGACCACCACCACGTCGCCCTACTCCCTCTCCTTCCGGTGTGCTACCTTTCGGCGACCTCCCCTCACCGGCATTGGCCTCCCCTCCCACGGATCTGCTCGCACGGATTCCCTCCAGCGGTAGCCCCTAACTAATCCCCTAATTTATTTTTATTATTATTTTTCATTTATTATTTCTTTGAGTTTTGTTCTTTTGTTTTTTTTCTTTTATTTTCATCCAGCGGGTATGAGGTGCGTTTCAGGTTGTTTTTGAATCCTTTTTTTTCAAATTCTGTTTTAGGGCATCGATTGAGTTGGTTGTGATGCGAATTAGTGACGATTGGTGTTTCGCGCCCATGCTTGGGAGTCTCGGCGTCAAAGGTAGGTGGTTCCATGCCATACCATCTTTAGTTGATTTAAATTATTCCTTAATTAAATTATAATGTGTTCTAATTTATATATTGTGTGATTCGAATTTCATTTTGGACGTGCTTTGATATGCATATTGATGAATTTTAGGTTGTTTTTAAGTAAATTCCAAAGTTTATCATGTGCGATGTGTTGTTGAAAATTTTAGACGTGTTTTAGTTAGTTGCTTAAGGTGGGAAAATGGTGTTTTCAAGAACGCTTGAGGTACAAATTTTATTAAATTGAGTTTTTGAAAAGAATGTAAACTATTTTGACGTGTTAATTTTTATTATGAACCTTGAGTATGTTTTAGGGGTGCGAATGATGTTTTAGAAGGGTTGGGAAGTGCAATTGACTTTCAAATGGTTTTCACATCTAAAATTTGTGTGTTTTAAAGTGAGGTATTATGGTATGCATATGTGACGTTTTACTAATTGAGCAATGGTTTAATTAAGTGTCATTTAAGATGCGTAATATGGTTGGTAAGGTTTTCTGGGTGGTTTCATAGGTGCGAAAAGTGTTTTCAAGTTCGTTGAGGTGTACATGTAATAAAATGTAGAATTTCAATGAAAATGAGTCACTTTGGGTGTGTTTTCCGTGTTGCGTACTTTTGGAATTAAACTGAAAAATGGTTGCACAATGGAAAACATGGTTTAGATTGTATGAGCTGCACTTTTGGTTTTAAAGTGATGTTAATATATGAAATCTGGTTGGTCGTTCTAGTGAAACCCTTTTCTTTCTTATTGTGCTATTTTGAAATGTTCTTCAAATTGTTTAGATAGTTGTTAAGTCACGCAAGTGATCTGAACTATGTTATAAAATGGTTTTGGCGTGCATGTGTGTATTTTTTATGGTGTTTGGGTATGCAAACGGTGACATGTATGTGCAATGCTTTTTTGGTTCGGGATATCTGAAAGTGATATACATTATGTGAACATGAAACTTGTTTGAGCACAAGAGAAAACCCTAGGTATCTAGGTGGGCAGACTAGAACTAGTGCGCTAGTGAACCGGATGGGTATCGTCCATGTTTCACCTAGGTGTATTGACGATTGCAACACTAACTAAACATGATATCTGAGGGTCATGGCCTTCTATGCCACGTGTTCTGAGGGTCGTGGCCTTCTAAGCCACATTTTCTGAGGGCTGTGGCCTTCTAAGCCATGTTTCACCGAGACACAAGGTTTCTATGGTCCCACTGGAGCTAGATGATCCCTAGGGGTTTTACCTATAGTTCTCTACCATCTATGGCATGGTTCCTTCCGTCGGCATATGAAGGACCATTTGGGTGTTAGCGTGCGTGTGCGCGCGTGCGCGTGTGAGTGTGAGTGTGTGTGTGTGTGTGTGAGATTGTGTGTGTGCGTGTGCCCATAATGAACTTTTCTCTTTTTAAAAAAAAATTGTGTCAATGAAATGAGTTCTTTTTAGTGTTTCTAGTGTTTTCCTTTGGCGTTTGGTTTGTAAATCTTTTCTTTAAAAGAATTTTGAATGTATAATTTTGAGTAAGCACTTTAAATTGTCTTTTGATGTTGTGGCATGGAACTTATTCTCGGTGGAATCCTACTGGGCTTTTAGATCACACCCTGCATACACCCTTGGGTGTATGTAGTTTCTGTTTCTTCTGTCTTCCAGGTTTCGACTTCGTGCTGAGTGATGGTGGTTCAGGTTGCAGTTGGTCTTCTCAGGCATAATGGTGTTGATGTGGTCTCACTTCTTCCGGGAGGTTGGGTATGCGTTTTAGTTTCCGCTGTCGTCTTTTCTTTTTAGTTATTGATTCAAGATGTAGACTTTAAACTTGTTCATAGTTTAAAGGCACGTTATTTTGTCTATTTCTAATTTCAGTTTATCTATCTGGTTAGTTGGGTTTTCTGTCTTGTATTTCGGGTAAAACTGTTCCCACCTGTTAAACTTGATACCTGGGCACTTGTGCCAGCCCGTGGGGATTGGGAACGCCCTTCGGGCCTTGCCGCGGACCGGGTCGGCGCCGGGTCGGATGGCGACCCGGCCTGGTTCGTGACAATGTGGTAGTGTGTAAATGATTTCAATAATACATGGATTCATGTATAATTTATGAGGTAACAATTTCCTTATTTTTTTATGAGTTTAATATCTTCATCTCATTATGTTGAATATTTATTTCCTAATGGAGATTATTTTAATAACCATTAGGCAAGAGTTATGATTTAGTTTGATATTGGAATACTGATTGGTTAATTCTAGAGGTTCCATTGATTCCATGGTTTAAAACATTTATTTTTTTTGAAAGATGATAGGATCATGGTTTATGAAAATAGTTAGTATGAATAGTGAGATAAAAGTATGGAGTGAAAATATGATGCTCAAATGACAATTTGTGTGGTTTGATAATGGCCATTACAACTATATATTTTTCTCGGGAAATTGTTGGGTTATATGGGTGATTTCATAGGCATTTCATGGATTATGAACAATTTTTCAAAACATAGTGTCTCTATATTGGAAGTCATTCACAAAACATTTTCAAAAGATGAAAACCATATACTATTTGTAAATGTATTGTTAAACCATGTGTCCAATGTATGCTCAGATTTGAACATCTAAAATTTTATAATTTACCTTAATTAATATAATAAATTTGAATATATTATACTTTTAAAACCCACTAGTCTTGAAAAAAAATTTCATACTATAATAGTTTCCTCTCCCATGAATTTGTTTGGGATCTCAATATGTTCATAGTGGGTCTCTTTAATGTCTGTTCTATTATTTATCATATTTATAATCATCACCATAGTAATTCTCCAGATATTTCATATTCAAAATATATTGGATCCTTTTTAGGTTATTTAATCTAGATAAAATTTGTTTGATTGGATGTTTGAGGATTTTATTTTATATCTAGGCTCGTGTGGGCCCGATCACTTTATTTAGACCCTCAGTTCTAGTATAAAAATAATATTTATATGTTCATTAATTATATGTTACTATATAATGTTAATGACGCAAGAATTCATTAATTTTCTTTTAAAATACTTATATTTTTATTTATTAAATTTATTTATTTATCATATAATCTCTTGATAGATGGGTATTACTAGAATTTGGGATTAAAATATGTGAATAAACCAATTTTTTTGTGGAAATTTGTAAATGGATGATATAAATGTAAAATTTATTTTCATTCATAGTAGTGGGGAAGATTCATTAATAATGTACTTTACTACATGTGTTTATATTTTAATATATTTTTGGACAATATAATGCATTTGGGACACTGGGTGCATCTTTAAATAAAAATATGCATCCTTAGTGTGTGTGAAAACACATGTTTTACTTTTTTGATATTGATAAATTTTAGAAGGAATTGGCATCATTCATAATCACATTATTCTTAGATAGTGTTATATTATATGTATGAGTTTGTATTCCCAAATTATATATCCTTCTTGGGATTTATTTTATACATTATTGTATTAATTCATGTTTTATTACAAACATGTTTATATAAATTTATTAACATGATAAATTATACTTACTCTTCATCAAATAAGTTTTTGTAACAATATTATTTTAGGTTTCAGTGAATATGTTTTTCCTATAGAAGAACAAAATGTTGTTTTAATGAACATATGATTAATTTGCAATTGATTCATAAAATGGGATTCATTTGAATCTAGAACAAATAGATTCATGCTGTTATATATAGGTATTATTTGGGTAAATAATAATGGCCATTGATCTCACATTATACATTTCGATTATGTGGTTTTAAATGTTGTCTTGAAGGACCTAGGAAAACTGAAGGGTTTCATATAGTTATCAAGATTATATTATTTGTCATTTCCATCAAAGTGATATGGATTGGTGGTGAAAAATTGTTACATGGATAATTATCATTTATATGCTATTAATTTATATTTTGTTGTATACATTTGGATTGGGGTTGTATGCCTCTTGGTTTTTTACACTTATTCCACAATTTACTCTAATATATTATCACTTTTTTGGATATTAATGAGGCCTATGAGTAAATTCAGGTTGAACATATCCTTATGTAAGTCCATCATTGGTGATGTATTCTACATAACTAGGATATATCATTAGAGGAACCATTAGAACATAGGTAAATCCATATGGATCCACCATAGATAGGTCAAACAATAGGGTCCACCAAATATATGGAGAGATAAAAGATTTTTCCAAATTTGATTTTGGAAATGTGATAACCCATAGTTAGAGATATAATTGAGGATCATACCAAGTGATGGAGAGAGAATTTTATTCACCCTAGTAAGTGTGATATGTACTCTCAACATGAATTTATTGAACCAAGTATGGGAATGATGAAGTTCCAACTTTTCCAGGTTGAACCACATTGATTTAACCTATATAATATTAGAAAGAGGTTCAGATTGAGTGAGTATAGTATAAAAAAAATAACCCTATAGAGAAAAAGTATGATGTTATTGATTGAGGATGATCCATGGTGATTTACCATAATATGTGATTTCCCAAATTAATTTTAGAAATATTCACCCAAATAATAAAATATATAGATTTTTCAGGTGAATGAATATTTTATAAAAATGGATGAGGTTTTTTCACACACTATTTAATAAGACTAATGTAAATATAGTCTACATATATGTTTTCCCATCATGTGACTTAGACATAATTTACGTATGATAGTTAACATAGTTTCTATGTATCATAGGCTTATTAAAGGGACATTCAAAGACATAAAAAATTTAAAGCCCCATGTCTCTCAATCTCACTTCCATATGGTGGTAATGTTTTGTTCATATAGTATTCTAATGGGATTATTTATAGGAAAATGGGTAAAAATATACATAAGGTACTCATGAATAGAATCTGGATGACATATATAATATGGATGCATAACACAATCGTGTTAGCATTGTTAAATGAACCCAGATTAATGAAAAGTGAGAATAGAAACCCTAATATATTGTATTATGTAAATGGTCATAGGTATATGTTAGGGATAACTTAATGAGTTGGGTGATAAAGATATTATAACGTGTGATGCTGGAATGAGACCCTAAACAATAGAAAAAATTTCACCTTAAAAATACCAAACATTAAACTAAAATAAATTATGATATATAAGTTTAGTTTTGATCAATGGAAAGAAAAATTTATGAATTAAAAAATATAACCTAGTTTATGTTGTTTTCCATTTAGGATATATTTTTATGGAAAAAAGTCACTATAATGCCATCAAATATTAGGTTTTATTATAGAGAACCATAATTTACATACATGGTTAATACTTCAAAATTGAAGCATACCTATTAAAAAATATAACAAAACCATTAAAGTACCGTATAGTTATAGTGTCTTTAGAAACTGGGAAACATAAACAACTTGTTCATAAAGCATCTACACTGTCTCCCATTTATTTCATCATATCTATAGTCCCTTTTTGGCATATCTTACTTAATAAACATCTTCCTAAACTGGGGAAAGAAAACATACAATAGGGTGATCTCAAATTCTCAGTAAGGGTAATCAAAAGAAATATCAATCACATCAAATTTATAATAACATAACATTTTGGAAATCTTACCCTGTAAAAGATATAATAATTTCATAAGATGGGATAAATCATGGTAGTGAAATGTAATCCCAATAATCATAACATAAAACATGAAACTTTGTGTCATACACCCATAATCATAGAAAATCATTTCTTATTATTCAAGACTCATATCCAAGACTATCTTAATGGACAAATTCCATTTCTGAACCGAGTTCACTCCTCGTTTCAGTCCTGTTTCACTGAACCCGTTTAACCTACCGTTCCATCCATGTCTATCTCATGAGATATAAAATCATTACCCAATTCATCGAAGGGAGATATAGGTCCCACCCATCTTATAATGATACCAATATTATGTTTTCCACGTAATCATAAACCATACATCATAGTATAACCTATGTAATAAAAATGTGAATCTTAAACATCATGACATCATAAAATAATTCATATAAGATAAAGGAATTCATAAAAATAATTCCATCACAACATAATAAAATCAATGTAATAATAGGTATAGAAACATAACCCTATATTATCTTATATGGAAAATAATTTTGATAAAACACTTGAACTCCATTCATGAGGAAAATATCCTTTCTATTTCAAAAACATTTTTCCTTTATTAACATGTCATCCAATTTTAAACTAAAACAATTTTATTAAAAATAAACATGAAAACTTGTTTATGATGATTCTTGGAAATAATGTTTTAAAAATAAATTCATTCCGTATAACTTAAAAAAACATTCTTCTCGTACTTCTGTTGGAAAAGTCAAAAAGTACCTCATACGAAAAAAGACAAAAGATTCCTTTCATATCTTTTACTAAATACTCACCGAAGGGTAAAATTGGATTTAAAAAATTGTAGGTGGATGGAAATAATATTAAATATTGAGGAAACATGGATGTGTATGATAAAATACACCCTAGTAAATACCAAAGTATAAACAATCTCGGATAAAAATAAGATTGTGATATTTTCCCTTACCTTAGGTCCGATATGCTTTGTACCTGTCCGAACCTCCTGTATAATGATTTAAATAATGTTAATGACTTATTACAAAATCATACTTATTTTTATGATATCATATATGGTCATATTATTAGCTTCTTATTATTAATATTTCATTACTACTTGTTATTCGGGTGTTTATTACTTTTTTGTTCTTATGCGTGTTTTGTCGAATAAATTCTTATTCATATTTATAGGATATAGATATATCATTTAAAGAATGTTATTAGTTTAATATATATCATATTAATTAATTCAATTCATTTATATAATCATTATTCAATGAATATTATACAGAACGAGTCGCATCGCATCGTGAAGACGGTAGGTCGTACGTACGCACAAGCGATGATATCATTCCCATGATCATGAAATTGTATTGAAGTGTATGTATACTATTTCAGAATAAAAATCATTTTACAATAATCATATATAGTTTTTTATTTTCACCATTATACCCATCCAAGTAAGGTGTTGTTTGAAAACAGATTACACCATGGCGTGGAGACGATATTTCGTACGTACACACTCGTGATGATTTCATTTTACGTATGATGGATAAGAGGTGAAATAAGGTTTTTTCATATTTATAAAAACATATAAGTATATGAGGGATACTTATTTTATTACATTGTAATGAAACAAAAAAATAATATTGAGTAGAAGAAGAATGGAACTTGAAGAAAATGGTAGAAGGTATTGCATCTTTCTCATAGTGCCTCATTTAAACTTTCCCTTAATGCAATAGTGTTGGTCTTTTGAGAAGACCAGTACCTCTAGTAGGTTTTTGAGAATGTGGGGAAGTTAAATGGGAATGTTTTGGATGAGCATGAAGGCTCAAATTGGTTTGAGGAAGAGAGGGATGAGGTGCCTTTTATAAGGGAGGAGAGGGGCACCTTTGGAAAGTGTGGAAATATTATTTTATTATAAACTTATCATCGGTTTAAAAAGGTTCAAAAATCATTAAAGATGAAGATAAGATGACCCATGGTCGAAATAAAATCATCCAATCATAATTGGACATGATTTCGAAAATATTTTAATCGTTATAATCTTATTTATTAAAATCATTTATTAATGAGGTAAATACTTCATCATTATTGTGTGACTATTAATTTAATTTATTTGGTGTCTAAAAATTAGATAAAAAATATAATTATGTAGGAAATCGTTTTATATTTCTAATTAATATTTATAGTCGAAAATATAATTTATATATCCCAATATAAAAATTAATTACTAAAAGATTTTTCTTAATGTCAATTTTATCTTTACATTAAATTAATTAATCCAAATTGTCATTGTCACTACCAAGTGGCTCAATGGGGTCCCAAAATCGACCCAATGATTCCAATGGTCAACCAATAATCATTCAATAAGGTTAGGACCAGTGTCAAGGTAATTTTGAAGTATTATAATATTCTTTTAACCTTGAATTACCCTATTTACCTTTAACTATAGTAAATACAAAAAATTACTGTAGTTACTATTCATAATATAAAAAAAGAAAAGTAACCAATTAACAATATTTAGACCCACTAATTACAATTATGGAATCCATTTTTAAAAATTCCAAACACATAAGTTTCAGTAATTAATTTAAAATTAATCTCGTTGTTAAGCAAACGGGTTTTAAAAGTTAAAACATTTCCAAAGATTAAAATGTTTTTATCTATGAATTCAATGTAAAATTAATGTCAATGACATAAATTATATTAAATGGTAAAAATATATTCTATTTATAATTTAAAAACATTCAATATTATAATTTAACCATATAATTTATTGGGATGAAAAAAGTTGTTTTTAATTAAAATATAGTGTGTTTTTACTATTCATTAAAATATGAAAGTTATCAGAATAATATGAAAAATATTTCCAGAGTATAATTTTATATCTTGATTCTAAAGAAGAATTTTATTTTGTCAAATTAAACTTATAAACTTGTCAAAAACTAGATTTAATGTCGGTGCTCCATCAAAAGGCGGTAAAACAACATTTTTTGAAAAAAATACTTCTTTTAAAAAAAACTGATTTTGTTTTCATACCTCATTCTAGAAAATGTATAAGATTAATTAAAATGTTATAAAATTAAAAATTCAGTTAATACTATTCACAATGGATAATATTATAATATATCATTGTTTAGTGAAACTCGGTATTGCGTACGACGCAAGCTATCGAGGAAGGTCGCGGTTGCGTGTAAAGCAAGCCAAGCTAGTGTTGTGTGTAGTGAAAGATTACTTTGATGATTTATATAACATAAAAACTAAATATTTCTCATAAAAGTCTCGGGTGTTACATTCTACCACCCTTAAAATGAATTTCACCCTCTAAATTTGTCACTTCATAACAAACAGACGAGGATACCTCTCCCTCATCATATCCTCAAGTTCCCATGTAGCTTATTCTAATTGGTGGGTCCTCCATAAAACATTCACCAATTGAGTGGTCTTGTTCCGTAGGACTTTTTCGCTACGATCCAGAATCTCTATCGACTGTTCTTCATAAGAAAGATCTTGTTCCAGCGGTACAACTTCTTAGCTGAGTACATGTGAAAGATCAAGTATGTACTTTCTCAGGAGTGATACATAGAACACATTGTGAACTTGAGAGAGATTCGATGGAAGATCCAATAGGTAAGCTACTATAGATACCCATACATTTATTACATAAATATTACATAATTTTATATAAATATTGAAAAATTAAAAAAATAATAAATTCATCAAAATTGTAATGGTTTATTTTATTTAAAAATAGGGTTACCTGAAATTTGTAATTAAAATATATACACCATTTTTCGATAATTCTCTCCACAAATAGAACCATTCATAAATTTATGATACATAAAACCAATAATTAAAAAATGCAGATAAGAAATAATGGAATGCATAGGATCAGATTCACTATAAGGGTAAATTTGATAGATATTTAGTGATGATCATATTTGTTCACATAATAATAATTATGGTATGAAACCAAAGACAAAATTGTAACAATCATACACAATCAGTCAAATATAATTAACTATAAAAAATGGAATGAGGTTTCTATCAACAGTTTTTGTATGAAACATGCATAATTAATTATTAAAAATGCCTCATGATATATGAAAACATATCATAATCATATAATATTAGTTTTTGAAACACACATTATTATTTAAAAAATAATTATTTAGTTATGGCTTACTAGATATACAACCATTATGGGTTGGGTTTTTTTTGGCCAAATTATGTTTTCATTCGATTGTTTTTCAATATATGATATATTATTGATGTTGAGAAATGATTGTGTAATAGTTTCCATGAAAAAACTCACAAAAAACGAGAATGACGCACCAGACATTGGGAATTAGATGCAAATTAAAAAGGATATAAGGATCTAAACAATAAACATCAGACCCAGATGAACACAAACTATCTCAACTCCATGTATTTTTAAGGGTAAATTTATATTTGGCTAGATCAAATCTATAATATGTTTTACATTAAACTTATTATGAATTAATAATTAATTAAAATGGAAGGAGATTTGTTTGGTACCTTATGTCAAATGATACTTTTATGATCCTTATGTTTACAACATCATGATGTTCCATTGATTTCAAGAATAAGTTTATAGATGAAGAAAAGATCAATGTTTTGATTTTTTTAGTATACTGATTGATGAACACAAAATATTATCCAATCCATGGTCATTGTGATTATATAAATGAAATACTTATTAGGATCATTCAACAATTACTATGAAACTAGAAGAAGAAATTTTTTACCTAAAATTTTTAACGGAACATGGTATTCCCAAAACTAATCATAAGTAAATTGATCAATAATGGTTGAAATTGTTTTGTTTATTCATGTGATGATATTTGATATCAATCATATATATAATTATCTAATATATATTAAATATTTATTAGAAAGTTTTTTAGATTTCTAATAATTTTATTAATGTTCAAAAGAAAAAATGTGTAGTTTATTTTTATTAAACCACTGTCATATATCTGTATGACTGAGTAAATATTAATTCGAGATGATGTTGTGGTTATTAATTTGAAAAAAGTTACACCGGTTGATAAGGATGAATCAGAGATTTATCCATCTGACACATGAGGATAAATATTATTAAATTAACAGTAATCTTTATTTGACATAGAATCATGGGTTTGAGGAATTGTGGAACAATTTAATAAAATAATATTTTTTTGAATATTTTTTTACTGTTTTCTCCATTATGTAAATGATATATTTATATGTTTTAATAATTATTCTCGATGAATAGTTTTTCTATATCAGATAGTTTGAAGAATCAAAGTAGGAATACATTTGTTTGTTTTAACTATTCAAGTGGATAAAGGGAAAATTAAATTAGTGTGTCTCAATTATGTTTTGAGAAAATTATGTAGAGTTTCAAATTGAAATTTATAAATTCTATATGATGTTATTTTTATAAGATATTACTTCATGAAAATGTTATACAAGAAATCCTGTCTAATTGAGGATAAAGAAAAAATTTCAATTGTTGTCACAAAAAAACAATGACAGGAATAAAATGATCATACCTATTATTAGGTTGTAAATTAAAATAATTATGGTTATTGAAAATTAATTAATAAGATTCATGAACCTCTAAAAAGTATCGATAAGAGTTGATGTATTCAACGATAAAGATCAATTTATAATAAAAATTAAATTTATACTGATTTCATTAAGAGGGAAATAAAATTGGATTATCCACCTTTAGCATTATGGGATACTTATAAATATGAAGCACATTTCATTCATACTTGAACTGTTCATCAGTGAGGAGCATAAACACCTTAATTTTTTTGTGATGGTTATTGAGATTCCAACTAGTCAATTTTGTCATGTTGACAATGATTATGATCCGTGTGATTATGTTCCAAAGGAATGCATCTGTTGAAATTTTTTCCATTAAAATGATTCTTTCAATGAATGGTATAATTGAACGAGTCCACTGAAGAGAGTTTAATAACTGAAATAACCATAAGAGTGATATTCACCATATTGAAATACTCTAGAAAATGATCAATCAAAAAAATGTCCAATCAGATGGAGTATCATTTTATGAAAAAGAGATGGGTTGCAAATTGGGTTTATACTAAATTAATTCATGGATGGAAATGAAATAATCAAATAGAGCAGACAAGTCATAGTCCATCAATCCTAGGATACATTATAAAATCTAATTACACTTTATTTTCTATGGATGATTTGTAAATTGAGAATTAGGAATAATATTCATGAATAACATTTTATTAATATAATTTTTTAGGATCATTAATATTGATCACATGTAATTTTTTATTTATATTTCATGTTAAGGAAGGTATAAAACATATGAAGTGGATAAGAAAGAATATGGTATGTTTAACTATTAACTACTTGTATATACCAACTCCTAATAATGATTATTTTTTTTCTATGGAATATAAGTAGCTCTGATAAATTTTATACAAGAAAGTATTGTCAGGGGTATAACCAACAATATATGAGATATTTATACTAGTTTATAGAACTATTTTTTTCTTCATTTGAATTCCAGATCAAAATATAGCCAATGAATCCATGTTGGTGGAACTATCGTACATTTAGAGAATATGTATTTTTTAATAATATTGAACATATCATATATTGATTTCTCCTTAATTTGTGGAATATTAATGATATGATTGAGATGTTTTATTTTAATGGTAAATTGCAATAATAAGATTCATATGTAAATAAAGGGTTCTAAATAATTTAATTAACATTTTCATAAATTAAAAATGAACCATTGACTCACCCACAACTCACTACGGTCTCAATCCATCCTATGAACAAGAAGTGGTATTGATGTTTGTTCCAAATGAAAAATACAAATCAAATATCAGAGATTTCTATTTCAGTGAACAATTAGCATTCCCCCTTTTTTTAAAAGAACTATCATAAATAGAATTATTATATGATCCCTATATTAAATATATTATCCTTTATGTTAGAGATGAAATAATAATGGGATGTACACCCATAATGATTTTATATGACAACTACAGATAACATAAGAAAATAAGATACTTAAATGATAATAATTATTTTGCGATGTATCTTAAAAATATTTATTACATAAATATTATGGGGTTTTCAACAACTATACAGAGATGGGAAATGTTTAGAGTTATATATGAAGGGAATTATAATGTTAAGGAACCCATGATTCATATTTGGTGAATTATATACAAGGATTTGAATATTTGTTGATGATAAATGTGTTTGTAATTATATTATAAGGGTAAATTAGAATTTGAGTAACATTATAATTTTTTTTAAATGGATGATTCTTTAATTATTATGATTCTTATGAGGAATGTTCCAGATAGATTTTACACTTTCGTATTAGATTTATTATGTCTTAACGATTTTTATTTTGATGAACTTCGTAATATTGCAGAGGAATATGATAGGATAATAGACCTTGTGTTTATGAAAAATTAAGAAATAAAAGGTTTATTTTTAAATATTATTTAAAAGAAAATATATTTTAAAATAATTTGAAAAAAAACATGTTATATAGAAGAAGAGGAAGAATAAGGTAATTTCAATACATTTTTTCCTTCCTTTGGAAGAAATTAAATAAATAAAAATTGAAAATTAAAACCCTCAAATTTTGTAATTGTGATGTAAAATGTAAATTATTTAATAAATTTTCTAGGATTTTATGTCGGAGAGTTTGAGAGTAAAAATGATTAATATAAATCAAGATAATAGAATGTAATGACATATTTGGAAATAATTCCTTATGGAAATAAGAAGAAAATTACTCTGTGTAGAAGAATAAATAATTATTCTTCATATAATGTTCAATCAGATAATCAATTAAACATCATTTCTCACATTATAAATGTATGTAATTCATCATATTATGAAAATGATGGTTAACAGATTCCTAATAAAGAGCGTAGTCATAAAAAAGATTTTCAGAAAATGATCAAAATAATCAACTCAATATAGAAATAAGATAATTAAAAATATAATTTTTATTAAAAATGTGTATAATGATAATCTGATTTTTAATGATAAAAAAATCTAAATTTCATTAGAGCATCATAAATGATGATTTTCCAGTTTTAAATTTAACTGATAGAACAAAGAAAAATCTAAAATAAATTATTATATCGGCATGATTTAATCTAAAAATATAAATGAAATTAATAAGAACCATTTAAATATAAAATAATATTAAATAAATCATAGATGTCCTAAAAAATAATTTTCTTGAGATACAAGAAAATTCGTTATAAACATAGTCAATGTTCCTTATAAAAAAAGTGAAAACAGAAATATGTGAATAAATTTCAACAATGAAACATTTTTTAAGGTGAAACATATAATTATGTTGAGAATATTGTTCTATAGAAGAATGTTTTTGAGAAAGAATATTTCTCCAAGAGAATGAATAATATATCCAAAATATATATCCCTAAGAAATGTGGTCAGTTATTTAGGAAAAATAAATTTTAAAAAAGATCTTATCAATTTTACAATAGGACTGAAAAATAATGATTTAGAGGTCACTATTATTGTTGTGGTGTTATTGGACATAGAGAATACTCAAGTTGATATATAATTTTTCTTCCAAGAAATATGTATGAATCAAGGGGATCAATGATGAGCATATAAAATCAAATTTTTCTAAAATTTCTTGGTAATCATGAATGAATACATAAATGGTTAAGAATGATGAACCATCAAAATAGAAAAATTAGAAGATAAATAAATTTTGGTGTTAATACTATTGAAAAATATAATGTGTTTGAAAAGAATGAATACATTGTAATTTTTATAACACAACCAATAATATCAAGAAAGTATGACGAGGTGAAAATATTTTCTTATTCAAATTGGGGGAAAAATTTACTCTATATAAGAAAAACATTGATAATAAATATTAAAATATCTTGATTTAATTATTTATATAATTTTTTAGAGATGTTAATGTGATGTGCATGAAATATATAACTATTTAACAATCTATTTATAAAAAGAATAAGGTGTTGATTTTTTAATATTCTGTTAATAAAAAATTCTACTTGTGTTAATTAAGAGTGTACAACTACATTTAATGAAGCCAAATATGATAACAAAACTATTAAAAAATATGAAAAGGTTAAATAGAATGAAGAAAACACAAGAAATTAAAAAACACCATGAATAATAAAATAAGTCAATGTCTGAGATAATACACCCAGTTTAAATGTTTATTATGAGAAACATGTTCATTCCTCCTTATACACAAAAAATTATATTTGTTCTAATTTTTATGAAATTAATGATTATGATGTTAGTATAATATCAATTGAGTATCTAAATTTTATTAAAAAATGTAATTATTTTGTTATAAATGAGTTTTTTAAAAATATTATTTACACTTGAAATTTATGATATGATTATTCATATGGGTTCTTGTTATTCTAATCATATATAGTATTATCATGAATTATATAGATAATAAAAAGTATAAGGAAACACGAATTTTTATTATATGAAATATTTATTATTGAAAACATTGAATAAAATTTACTATACAATATGGTTTTCTACACTTGTTTCACCCATGTATAATAAAAGCTTCATAGTTAGAGGTTGTTTGTTTAGAAACTCATCTTATTATAATTTAACCTAAAATATGTTTTCCAAAATTATTAAATGAGTAAATTTTACAATTAATGTGTATGCATTTATAGATGGAACATTCGGTTATTTTTTCACTAAGGCTGTTAAGTTATACTTACAGGCAGAATAAATGATAAGTGGGAGAAGTATTTTTAGGTAGGATGTGCAAGATTTTTTGTTGGATAATCCATATACAATACATTAATAAACATAACAAATAAAATTGTGTATTGTTGGAAAAATGTTTATTTTTTAATTCTTTCTCATTATATGATATAATATTGAGGATTAGGTACAAGGATGCTTTGGATTCCAAACACACCATTACACTATGTCTAGAATGATTCATCAAACCAAAAGTATCCATTGAAAATGAAAATCAAAACAAGGTTATAAACACTGAATACTAGAAAGATATGATTGGACACAATATGTGGTCTATGAATTTCATAACATTCATTTCTATTCAAATAGTTCTCAATAATAATATGTTGTCTAATAAAATTTTGAATCATTATTTCGGAATTAAAGGGGGATATTTTTTGGGTTACATATTTTAGATGATGTAGTGTTGATCCTTATGTTCACTACATTTTCAAGAAATCATGATTTCAAGATGAATTTTTTAAATGAAGAAAATATTAGAGTTTTGAATTTATTAGTGTTCTGATTGAATGATCCTTCATATTGTCTAAACCAATGGATAGTCTGATCTACCAGATGAAAAAATAATAAGGTTCAATTGATATATTCCATTAAATTTCAAAAAGTAAGTCACTAATGATATCGTTCTAGCGGATATGGTGTTCCACTAATTCCTAGAAGTAATAATGGATATGAAATTTATAGATTCTTGGGTCAAATTCATGTAACGGGATCATAGATTTATCAACCATGTAATGCTAAAAAATTTCTCTAAACATTTCCCTCAGAAAAATGTTTTTCTGTCATTTAACCATTGTTTTAAGAAAAAAAAGAGGTATATTTCATCATATTATAATTTAGTTAAATATTTAATAAAGACAATAATCATAAAAAATGAAATGGTTTTGATTCAATAGACAACACATAGTACTGATTCATTAGATGAAAAGAGATAATGATCCATCAGATGCATGCTAATTCCAATTTTCATCAAATTATTGACATTATCGATGACATGATCAATATTCTTTACAATTTTTGAACATTTTAAAAAATATTGAATTATTTGGAACTGTTTTATTAATTATATAAATTGGAATTGAATGTATATTTATATGTTTCAATAATGTATTGAAAAAAAAATGTTTAAAAAATTTATCTTGTATAGAGAAATTAAGTTGAAAATCAATTTTCAATTTTATTTATTATTGTGGGGCATGAAAAAACTAAATTAATATGATCTAATATATTGAATTGAGAAGTCTATAGAGTTTAAAATTTATGATTATATGTTATATCTGTAAATATTTCCGACAAAATTCCATCAGACCAATTTTCTATATGAAATTCCATTGCACTATGGATGATGAAAAAACTATCCAAAGATACAAAAAAAAATTATCAGACTCAAATTATTAGAATCAAGAATACCATGTAAATTTGATGAAGTGTTTATTTTTAGAATAATTGATATAATTCAAGAAGATCCTAGAAGTATCGATATGATTGCAAATATTAAAATATGAATATCAAAAAAAATTGATCTTTAAAGATATAATTTTTTTATTGATCAGGGATGAGAATTATATTTTCCATATGTACCATTGATTGATTTCAAAAAAATTAAAAATACAATAAATTCATAATTTCAAATGTTCAGGGTTGTCGAGAGGTAAAACCATGATTATTTTCTGATAGGTGTTGTGATTATATTCAGAAAATAGTTTTAGGTTAATGATGAGGAATATCAATCATATAATGTTCTATCAGAATGAGACAATAAGAGTATGTTCATTCAGAATGAGTCAAATATAATAAGTTACCTCATATACAGTAAAACATTGAATGTTCAGTCAGAGTATGTACCATTATAATGAGATTCATTGGAGTGGGAAATATTGAAGTGTTACATAACTGAATTATGTCTCATCAAATGGAGTTATATAATATTAGGTAGTGGTGAGTTATAAATTTATTTTATACTCAATTGATGTAGGAGAGGTAGAATATGAATCAGATAGAGAAGACTAGATGTAGTCAATCGGACATAGGAAAGCATATGGAAAAAATGAGACTATCTTTTGGTCAAGTATGTTCCTCAAAAAGATTTTATAGTAGACAATTCCACAAAAACATATTCATTAGATAATTTATGATGTAATAGACAAATATTCATATGTAATTTTTTATTCATGTTATTTTTGGAGGATGTGAAGGAAATATTTATATAGATCTGAAAATAATTTGGAAACTCAATAATGTGTTAATGGATAGATGAATATAGAGGAAATGGATTCTTTTTTTTAAGGATGTATAAATCACTATGGAAAATATGAATTGAAATAGTTATTCATGTTGTTAACTAAATATAGCTATAACATTTATAATACTTTTTCTGAAGTTTTTTATTCTTTTGACTTTTTTTCAAAAATAAATATAGTAAACGAATCCATGTTTATGGGACTATCCAAAATGGAAGGAATTGTGTATTTGTAATGAGAATTATTAATGTTGTTTTCATCATTTTATTTATATATTTTTAATATGAAATGTTTTGTTTAGATTTTATATTTTTTTGGATAGTAAATTTAATGAGAAATAAAGGTTTTATAAATGTTTATAAAGTAGTAAAAAATTATAAATTAAAAAATACCAAGTGATTCAACCATTCCTTAGTTGTCTTAATATTAACTAGTAATAGTTGGTTTCACTTTCCATTCTATTATTTTTTTAGTCATGGTTCACAACCAAATCTATATTATAAGAATATTTCTTATTTCTGTGTCAGGTTCAATCCTCATATTTCTTCTTATCTCATGAGATATCATTTTTTCCAATGATTATTTGGGCTATATAATTTTTCAGTGGACCCATCACATCATTAAATCCAAATATATTTGTGATAGAATATAATAATAAAATTATCATATAAAAATACTTAACCAATGAAAAGGATTCTGGTTACATAAATTTTAAATTATAATAATCAATATCCATCCATATAATTAATTAATAACGTAACATTTGATCACACCTTTACTATATCATAAAGATATTCAAGGTCTATTATTGTAGATTAAAATAAATTTAAAATATCTACATATCATTTTGGAGGAATATACACTTTATATTTAACATCACGTATTAATAATAAAAAATATAAAAAAACTGAAGAACTAATATCATTTGAAATAAAAACATATTACCATATAATCTACGACTCGATCAATGTTTATTAATGACGTAGAATAAATACATTCTTGATGTGTTTGATAAAACAGAAATTATGTTCACATTGTCAGCAAAAATTCAAAAGAATATAATATTTAAAATGAAAAGAAGATTATATTAAACTTTACCTATACTAATTAAAAAATAAATAATATATTTTAATAAAAAAGTGTATAAAGGTAAAAATATTAATGAAATTTTGTTAAAAATAATATGAACATAGAATAAATAATAACCAACTTATCATAGAACCATGGTCGGTTTTCCATAAAAAAATTATATAGGAATCTTCTGTACAGAAATAGATGAAAATGAGTGTAAAATAATAAATATATTAAAATTATAAATCCATATATAAAAAAATAGTACATTTTATACATGTGTCAAATACTTTTTTCATTATAAAATTTAATCATAAAAAATTCTAGTAAAAATGATATTATGGCATAATCACCATAACATTTTGGCAACTTTTGAATCATCACTAGCATGAAAGAAACAATATGAAATTAAATAGTAAATACCATGAACATAATTTTATAAATGATACAATATAACAATGGGGTATTATAAATATGTAGTAAAATAATATGGGTTTATAACATCATTCATTTAATAGAGAAACAAAATTTAGACAAAGAACACTTATGTATTTAGTAATTTTTTAAATGAAAATCATTAGAAAATTGGAAATAATTTTTTTTATAAATAATTTCAAATAAAATATATTTTAATATATAATATATTATTTCAAATTTTTTACACCATAAATATATTTTTTGTTATAAAACATTAGAACATGTCTTAAAGAATAAAAAATTAGACTAAACACTTATATCAAGTTAATCATTCGTTGTAAGAACTATATTGTAAAATATTATAAATTTAAATTTTTTATACTTATATAAAAACGTAATATATATACAATATCATATATTTTCCAATTTTATTATTAATACAATTTTTAATTAACAAATCTCTATTAATTATTTCATTAAAAGTGTTATAAATTTATATTTTCATGTTCATTATGAACATGTATAGATATTTAACATTGATCATTGTTCCTTAAAATACAAAACATTAAAAATTATATAATTATAATATATATTTATTATAAATATTTATTTCTATTAAAATGATGTGGGGGTGAAAAAATAATTACATATCTATATAGAGGTTTTTTTCAATACATGAACACATGTGATGTTTTCCATTTTTTGATGTGTAGAATAGAATATATTTATAATATTTATAATGAAAAAAAAATTATTATATAAAAACTATCATATATATACTTAGTAAAAATATCCATATTACTATCCTTGAAAAATGGAAATGAATAAATGAATCATATTGCTTCATGGAGATGGTAGGCCACACATACACCTAAGCAATATTATCATTTAGAAAATGATGATAAGAAAAAGTGGTAGATGATAGAGATAATATTTTAAATCACTTAATATATATTTAATTTACATACAAAAAATAAATTTAAAAAATAAAATAAAAGGAATTGTTTTGGGATTTTAAGTAGCCTCTCAGCATGAAATTGAAAATTGAAATTTTTCGAATTTTAAATGTTTTCAATCACATCAGATTTTTTGAAATATAATTTTACTCATTGGTTCTAAATGGGAAACTATTTTTTTCGAGATTCCTTATTTCATAGGATATATATTTCTTAACTATTTAATGTGTTGACTCATCATCACAGAGGCCTAAATAAGTCATTCATTGTTGAAAACATTCATATACGGCAGAAATTACTCCACCTCATACAATAGGACATAACATTAACATCATGTGTACAAATGTGTTTATTACAACTCAAGATGAAATTTAACTAAAATTTTCAAGCTCATGATTATTTTCCTTTTAAATTATCAAATGAATTTAGTCTTTTATATGTCCAAATAGGATGAATATGAAAGTTCACTTCAATAAAAAAGAATAGCATCATTAATTAATTTATATCATTTTATCAAGTGTCCAATGAAACAAATGATTGGATGGTGAATAGAGGATATAATTTATAACAACAATATTTTTGAATAATGTGGGATATTTGAAAGGGATGGTGGTGAATACGGATCCATCCTCTGATGGAGAGAAGCATTACAAAATATTTCCATCCCTTTATCTCTTTGTATTTAGATCTCAACATAATTCCAAGAGGTGTTGGATTTAGTGGGAATCAGTACGTTTGAGATATAGGATATTATGAAGATGATATGAATTCATTTTCATATGGAGACTGTGGTATTTTACATGTCATTTGAGGCTATGAACCATGTTGTTGTAGAAAGAGACCACCAACGGGAACTATCTTCCATGTTGCAATCTTTATGTGTGTTTTATTTTAATATTTTCTTTAAATTATATTTTTGATTTAATGATGTAGTTATTTTTATTCTGTATATATTAATTTAATTATTAGTCTAATCTATAATTTATAAAAAATTTCTTCAATATTTTAATATCATCATTAATTTATTAAAGTTGGGCATGGTGTTTTCTATTACATTTGAATTATTATAGGTATTAAATTTATTGAATCACTTATATATGAATAAATACTATAATATTGAGGAAATTATATTATATCAATGAAAAATTTGGTGTTCACAAAGTGTTCCTTAGGAGGTCCCTAAAAAATTCAATTGGAAAATATTATTAATCAAGGAAGAGAGGAGTGTTCTGGATGGTCGATCCTGTCCAAAACAACTATTTTTTTAGGATTTCAGATATATTTTATATCATATTAATTTTATTCATTACTCATTAATTTTATTTTCAAATGTTTTATATTTATATTCTATATTATTGGATTCAATAAAATCCAAAAATCATTCTTCTGGAAAAAAATAAAAAAAATGTGACATTGTTGAAACTCAATTTTTATTCTCAATGAGATAAAATCATAGGACTTATATTTTTAAATTCTCCATGTGATAAATTTATGGATCAATGGTTTTGTAAAAAATAAAACCTCACATCATCTATAATCATTGTCGATGTGGCTTTATGAGTTGATTTTTTAATAAATCGTGACCCAAAGTTATGATGTAAACATGTTACCACATTATTCTCAAATTGATATAATATATCACATTAGGGTTATAGGTAACAGAAAAAACCACCAAACATGGATTTTAACTATTAAAATTTTAATGATTTTTAGTGATTTTCCTGATCAATGGTTTTGTAAAAATAAAACCACACATCATCTATAATCATTGCCGATGCCGGTCCTTCCTCCTTCGCAGACACCGGCGGCCCAGAACCGGCCTCCGGTCACCCTGCTCCACCGCGGCCCTGCTCCGGTCGTGGGGTCTTCGGTTTTCTTCGACGCGGCTCGACGGTGCCGCGACTTGGTTCAACTTCACGGCGCGGCGCAACGGCGTCGTGTCCTTGTTCGTTTCCATGGAACGGCACGACGGTGCCACGCATTCCTTGTCCCACGATCACACGCGGTGCGACGGCACCACGCCATACTCATTTCAAACCACAAAAAAACAACACACGGATAAGGGAGGATGGTTGGCTGTGTTTGTGCGGTCCGACACCCTCTCGTTAATCGATGGCATATAGTCGTATATCCACGAAGAACGACAAACTAGAAATGAAGAAAAAAATAATTAAATTAATTAAACCCCTACCTTGTTAATAGAGATGACGAACGTCAGCGTCACGAAGAGTGGATTAGAAGACGTTGACGGAGAGTTCGTCATGGAAAACCGTCACGAAAAGAGGCGTCGCGGAAGAAAAATGTCGTGGAAGAAGACGTCACGTCACAGGTCGGTGTCGCGGAAGACGGTCTCCGAGGGCTCGACACTCCATGTCGGAGATCGTTCATTCTTCGCGTTCCTTGTCAAGAGAATGAAGAACTCAATACATCCTTAGATTTTTCTCCAAAGTCTCTCAAACAACTAAACACCAACCCAATAAAATAAGTTCTTAACTTATTTTATTAACACATCAAGGCTTTTGAAATTCATGTGTTTGAATTCCTCATTAACTCACCTCATTAATTCCATATGTTAATAAACATAAGTTAACAAAATTAATGGGAGTTGAGGAGGTTAGAGGATATGAAGGGGTGGGGTTTGTGTGGGCACCACCTCCCTCATAACCTCCCAAGGGAGTTTGGGTAGTTACCCAACTTCTATCCAAAGGATTAAACACTTAGAGTAAAAATAAAAATCGTTGCTAAATTTTTATTTTTAACTTCCACAATTTTTATCAACTTCTCTCGTGTAAACGCAACCCTGGATTAAGCATTCCTAAGTAATTACCGGTGATGCGGTTCCATCGGTGCCCTCAGAATTCGATTCCGAGCACTGGTTCAAAAGATAGGAATTCCTGCTCGTTCGTTCACTGAACGTACCTGAGATAAACTTCAGATAGACATTCCGGGCACACAGGGCCTCCGAATCAAGTGTCGTCTGAAACTACGTTCTTGTAAAATCCCAAAGAAAAATAAGAATAAATTTTCCCTCAATTTTACAGGTCATTACATTACTCCCACCTCAGGGATTTACGTCCCCGTAAAGATACATTGAAAACTAGGGAAACAAATGTGGGTACTGAGCACGCATCAGAGCCTCCCGCTCCCATGTGCTCTCCTGGAGGTTCCCGTGCTTCTATATGATGCGCACTAGAGGAATCAACAATCCACGTAGGACCCGCTCTTGTCGATCAACGATCTCCACTGGGACCTCCACAAAATTCTCCCCATCATCAATGTCAAGCTCCCCATGGTCAATGATATGCGTCAGGTCAGGCACGTATCTTCTCAGCTGAGATACATGGAAGACGTCGTGCACCTGGTGCAACTGAGCTGGTAGAGCCAGGTAATAAGCCACCTCGCCAATCTTGCTGAGGACATGGAATGGTCCGATGAAGCGTGGAGACAACTTGCTTCCTCGTCCAAATCTCCGTAACCCATGTCGAGGTGAGACACCCAAGAAGACGTGGTCTCCATCCTCGAACTCTAGTGGCCTCTGCCTCCTTTTTTCATAAGACTTCTTCCGGCTCTGTGTTGTCCTCATCCGCTCCTGGATGACCTGGACCTTCTCTATCGTGGCCTGGACCATCTCTAGTCTGACAAGTGCTGACTCCCCAGTGTATGTCCAGCACAAAGGAGATCTTCAAGGTCGGTCGCACAACGCCTCGTATGGTGCCATCCCGATGGTGGAGTGGTAACTGTTGTTGTACACAAACTCCACCAAGGGTAGGTGGTCCTTCCAACTGCGACCAAAGTCGAGAATACATGCGCAGAGCATGTCCTCGAGAGTCTGAATGGTCCTCTCCATCTGACCATCCGTCTGAGGGTGAAAGGATGTGTTCAGACGTAGCTGCGTCCTGAACGCCTCCTGCAACCTCTTCCAAAGCCGGGAATTAAAGCGAGCATCTCTATCAGAGACGATAGATGAAGGCACACCATGAAGCCGTACAATATCCTGAACATAATGTCGTCCAAAGCTCTCCACTGAGCCCTTCTCTCTGATGGGTAATAAGTGAGCCAACTTGATGAGTCGGTCGACAATCACACAGATGGAGTCGTGACCTCTGGAAGTGTGTGGAAGTCCAGTCACGAAGTCTATAGATATCCCATCCTACTTCCACTCCGGGACCTCCAAGGGTTGTACCAATCCTGCTCGTACATAGTGCTCAGCCTTCACCTGCTAGAAGGTGAGGCATCGAGAAACGAACTCTCCCATAACCTTTTTCAGGCCCGGCCACCAATGGTGTTGTCAGAGATCCTGGTACATCTTCACACTCCATTATGTACTGCCAATGGAGAAGTGTGAAACTCTCTAAAAACCTCCTCCCGTAAAGCAACTGGTACCAAGGTACATCCTCTGAAAAGGACGCAGTGCTCTTCTCCAAAGTAGAAACCATCAGGTGCCTATCTTGAGGATATCTGTGCATGCCGCGTCTGACAGTCAGCGTCCCCACGCTGTGCCACTCTAACCCGCTGCAGTAGTGGAGGAGTGACTGTGAGAGACTGGAGGAAGGTTTCTCCATCTCTATCCACGAATGATATCTGCAAATAGGCTAGATGCTCTGTCGTCTCCTCAAGTATCTGAATGCTCGTCCTCATACTGAGAGAATCGGCTACCACGTTCCCCTTCCCAGGAGTATAGACTATCTCAAAGTCTTATTCCTAGAGGAACTCATGCCATAGCCATTGTCTCAGATTCATATCCTTCTGAGAGAATATGTATCTAAGACACTTATGGTCAGAAAAGACTGTAAAGCGCTCTCCCATCAGGTAGTGACTCCATGTCTTGAGAGAGAAGACCACTGCTGCTAACTCAAGGTCATGGGTTGCGTAGATCTGCTCATGCGGCCTCAACTGATGTGATCCATAGGCGATCACAGACCACTCTTGCATCGGGACACATCCAAGTCTGGTCCCTGATGCATCGCAGTAGACTACGTACCCAACTCCTTCCTCATGCAACCTCAAGATAGTGCGTTGGTCAATCACTGTCTCAGCTCCTGGAAGCTCTGCTGACATCTGTCTGACCATACAAATGGTTTCCCCTTCTTTCTCATAGCTAAGAGTGGTGTCATAACTCTGGAGAAGTCTGGAGAAAATCTCTGGTATTATCCAGCTAGTCCCAAGAAACTCCGCACCTCCATCACGCTCCTAGGTGGCTCCCAAGCTAGCACTGCCTCGATCTTCGCAGGATCCACCACAACTCCCACCTCAGAGATGACGTGTCCTAAGAAGTGGACCTCGCATATCCATAACTAACACTTCGAGATCTTACCATAAAGCTAATGCTCTCATAGTGTGTCTAGTATAACCCGTATGTGGTAGGCCTGCTTCTCCTCAGTAGTCGAGTAAATCAAAATGTCGTCGATAAAGACCACGACAAATCGATCGAGGTATGGCTGAAAGATCCTATTCATGAGGGCCATGAACATTGCTGGAGCACTGGTTACGCCGAATGGCATAACCAAGAACTCATAGTGGCCATACCGATATCTGAAGGTCATCTTCTACAGGTCCTCGTCTCGAACTCTATTCTGATGATAGCCTGACCCGAGGTCTATCTTTGAGAACCACCGTGATCCCTTGAGCTGATCGAAGAGGCCATCAATCCTCTGTAGAGGATACTTGTTCTTCACTGTCACCTGGTTCAGGCGACGATAGTCGACACAAAGTCCCAAGCTCCCGTCCTTCTTCTTGGCGAACAAAATCGGTAAAGCCCAGGGTGAAACACTGAGTCAGATGAATCCCTTGCCCTGCAAGTCCTCCAACTGTACCCGTAGCTCTCGACACTCGGTGGGGGACATCCGATATGCTGGAGTCGATATTGGGGCGGCCCTGGGGTACATGTTGATATAGAAGTCTACCTCTCTGCATGGAGGTAGCCCTGGAACGTCGTCGGGAAAAACGTCTGCATACTGATCCACCACTGCAGGAAAATCAGGACTCCTCCCATCAAATGCTCCTAGGATGAGGCTAGCCAACTTGTGAGTGATGGGATGTCCTCTCCTCCGTGGAAGTCCATCCTGTGCTGCAAAGGCTCCATTCTCACCGATAAAGGTGCACCTGATTTATTCGATATGTACACATCACACCTTACCCCTAATACAGTCAATCTGTGCATGGACCGTAGACAACCAATACATTCCCAAGATGACATCGTAAGGCCTCGACACTGCTACAAGAAGATCCCAGCCGAAGCTCTCGCCTCCTAGAGTAAGCTCACAGTGCCGGCACCAGTGCGTAATCGTCAGGTCTGCTCCGGTAGGAGTCTCTAGCCGTAAGGATCGAGCCAACAGCATTGTCGGAATCTCCGAGTTCCGAACAAGGGCAGCAGCTATTAAAGAATGACTCGCTCCTGCGTCTATAAGTACTGAAGCAAGGGTGGAATAGAAACAGATAGTACCTCGAATCATCTCGGGCGCGTCGTGGTTGTAGGCCTCTACTGCCTGGAGATGTTCCTATCTCTACCCTCCAGCTATTTGTGGTCGGGGTGGACCTCCTGGTGGTGGTGGTGGTTGAGCCTCAAAGCGTCGCCCACCACCCTCTGCTCGGCCAGCTCCTCTGCCTCGTCTGCCTGCTCCCTGCGGACCACCATGGTCGAACCTCGGACTCTGCCTTGTTGGTCGTTCAACCGTCTACTGCTCCTTGGCACGGTGGTTCGTGCAGTCACGAGCCATGTGGCCCTGCCCGCCGCATGAGTATCACTACCTGCCTCTCGAAAGACTGGCTCCGCGCTGTGTGCCCCACACTGCTGAGCCAATGTCCTGTGTTCGTCTGCCTGAGGAAATAGTCTTCTTGGACCCATGAGTCATCTGTCGACTGCCTGCTACAGAATACTCTGCTACGTGCGGCCTTGATGTGGTTCTCGACGCTGATGTAGACTCAGCAAGAAAGCTCTCGATCCAAAGGGCTCGCTTGAGTACTCCTGTCTGAGTCGGAATGCTGAGGGAGATCAGTGATGACCTGATCTCGTGTCTCAATCGGTGCTCAAAGGTCTGGGCCCAGAAGAATGGGTCTCATACTATGTACGTAGAGTAGCGCGAGAGATCGGTAAATCTCTCCATGTAATGGGTGACCATCATGCTGCCCTGCCGCAGTTGAAGAAGCTCCTGAATGCGTACCGAATGGAGGGTGGCTAGGACGAAATCTGAGCGGAAGAGGCTCTCAAAGTCCGTCCAGGTAAGAGATGCCTCATCGTTCACCTGGAGCATCATGCTCCACCATCTTCCTACTATTGCGTGTAGTAGGCTCGCTGCGAGGATCACCATGAGGTTTGCTGGTGTCCTCACAAACCTGAAAACTCTCACCACTGCCTTTAGCCAGTCCTCGGCTGCCTGGGGGTCCGTCTCCCCTCGGAACATGGGCTGTCACTAGCGCTGGAACTCATGCAGTACACTAAGGCGACATGCATCATTAGCGGCTAGGGCTGGAAGCATCGGTGGCTCGGCGGGTAGAGCTATCGCCGGTGCCACTGCTGACAAAGGGCCCTACACCGATGCCTCATCGCTTTGTGGGTTATTGTCACGCTCAACTCTCGGAACCCAAGCTGGCCGCAGTCGTAGGGCCATCATGAAAGGGAAATAGGTGTTCCACGGTCAGAATAGTATACCTGGTGAGCTGACACAAAGTAATCACAAAGAAAACATGAAACACACACGCAATCAATTCTTTCGTGCATTAAGTCGGAAATCAGAAGTCAGGATCCTGGTGTATGGATACGTCAGCCGCCGCATCAACACTGGTCTCCCTGGACTGATAAACACACCCAATACTCTAAACACTATTGCTTCACATAGAAAAAGATGATAGTACAAAGTTCTGCGGTAGAACTGAACTCCTCTGATACCAATTTGTCACGACCCGTTCTCGGGGCCCGTGCCGTGACTACCCCAAGCCCGCCTTCCATTGGACAAGGGCTGGCGACTTGCACCAAGGCCTAAATCTGTGTAAAAAGGGAAGGCATTTCCTTTGTAAAGTAAACAAACACCACAGAGTAAACAAGTAGTATAAGTAAACACTAAGTAAAAGATGGTATAAGAGTATGTGCGGAAAAGTAAGTGGGCCAGTATACAAACCCAAACTGAAAGTAAAGTACAACTCGAAAGGGAAAACAACAAATGAAATGTAAAGCTGCAACTTTGAGCCATCCACTGAAATTCCCACCTGAAGGGTGGGTACAGATAGCCTTCACTACTCCTCGGGTCCAACCGACCGCTCTTAGTACGTCCCACCTAGTGGTCCACCTCCAGGCATCGTATTTCTCCGCAAGCCTCAACCAATATTAGCGTTGTTCGTCGTCTGCAACCAACATAACGTAGTGCGGGCATATCCCGTGCAGGAGTGAGTATAAGCTACTCAGTAGGGACCTCGAGACCCCAGAAGGTCTCCTAGAATCCACAAAGGATAATCCACAAAGGAAAGATACAATCACAAAGTAACATCCGACTCTTCTTAGTTATATGCCCATACACATACCTAAGTCATCAATTCTCGTTCGGCTCCAACATCTGAACCCAAGCACAACCCAGTCCACATAGGAAAGAAAATAGGATTCAGCTCACACATGTATACTTCTTCTATAGAAGATAGAGATGATCATTGATCCATCTAAGTCGTCGGACCCACAAAGGATCGATAGGTACTAACCCTCGTAATGACCCACAAATGATCGATAGGAAACTAACCCCCGCAAAGACCCACAGAGGATCGGACCCACACAGGATCTGTAGGCGCTGGCTCACACAGAACAGATGAGCACTGACCCACATAGGATCAGACCCACACAAGATCAGTAGCACTGATCCACATAGGATCGCTGAGTGCTGATGTCGTCACCGTCAAAACCACTGAGGATCTCTGTACAGTCGTCGTCGCCACAATAGCAGTCGCAACAATCTCTATGGTCTGCGCACACAGAAAGCTCATTCGGGAGGGTCCATTCCATGAGCCGAGAGGCTGATACATCATCTAACACATAGTCCACAGTTGATGTATCCAAATTTTTTGTATCGTCAATAGGAACTCAACATTGCAGACAGCGCGTCAATCAGATTTCCGGTCTGAGAGTTATTGGCTTTTTCGTTCAAGGGGCCCGGTTGGTTTTTAATGCAAAACCAACCCGACCATACTCCACCTGCGTCCAAACCTCAGGCGGGGTAATCCAAAAGATCCGTCTCACTTAGAGGAATCCAACAAAGTTGACAGCACGTCATTCGGACGTCCGAAGCTTAAGATATGAGTGTTTCTGCTCCGAGGGCCCGGTTGGTTTCGTGTACAAACCAACTCAGCCAAACCCAATGTATTATGAAACCATGAGTTCAATATACCGAAACTACAGTCTCAATCAAAGGATCGCATCGAAACTGACGATGTGTCGATCGGATACCCGTAGCACTAGTTATAGGCATCCGACCGAAAAAGGATCGGTATTAAGGTGTTCGGGCCCGGTCCGACCCGGCCCGATACTACCAGGGTCGACCCGAACCGGGTCCAGGTCCGGCCCGCTTGAGCGCGGCCCGACCCGGTCGGCACGGCCTGACCCAGCCTAGGTGCGGCCCGGCCCGGTAGACCATCCTGGCGGCCGGCCCGCACCGGCCGTCCGGTTCTGCCAACAAGGACCGACGACGACCGGTCCTTCCTCCTTCGCCGGCACCGGCAGCCCGGAACCGGCCGTCGGTCACCCTGATCCACCGCGGCCCGGAACCGGCCGTGGCCTGGTTCATCCGACGTGGTTCGAAGACACCGCGCCCCTCCGCCATGGACCTATTCCAGCCATGGTGTCTTCGATTTTCTCTGACGCGGCGCGACAGCGCCGCAACTTGGTTCAACTTCACGGCGTGGCGCGACGGCGTTGTGTCCTTGTTCGTTTCCAGGGCGCGGTGCGGCGGCGCCGCGCATTCCTTGTCACACGATCACTCGTGGTGCGACGACACCGCTCCATACTCGTTTCAAACCACAAAGAAACAATACACTGATAAGGGAGGAGGGTCGGCCATGTTTGTGCGGTCCGACCCCCTCTCGTTAATCGATATCATTTAGTCGTATATCCACGAAAAACGACAAACTAGAAATGACGAATGAAAATAATTAAATAAATTAAACCCCTACCTTGATAAAAGAGATAACGAATGTCGGCGTCACGAAGTGAGGATTTGAAGACGTTGACGGAGATTTCGTCGTGGAAAACCGTCATGAAAAGAGACGTCGTGGAATAAAAACGTCATGGAAGAACACGTCACGTCGTGGGTCTGTGTCGCGGAAGATGGTCTCCGAGGGCTCGGCGCTCCACGTAAGAGATCGTTCGTTCTTCGCGTTCTTCGTCAAGAGAATGAAGAACTCAAGACTTCCTTAACTTCTTCTCCAAAGGCTATCAAATAACTAAACACAAACCCAATAAAATAAGTTCTTAACTTATTTTATTAACACATCAAGGCTTTTGAAATTGAAGAGTTTGAATTCCACATGAACTCACCTCATTAATTCCACAAGTTAATAAACATATGTTAACAAAAATAATGGAAGTTGAGGAGGATAGAGGATATGAAGTTGTGGGTTCGTGTGGGCCCCACCACCCTCATAACCTCCCAAGCGAGGTTGGGTAGTTACCCAACTTCCATCCAAAGGATTAAACACTTAGAGTAAAAATAAAAATTATTGCTAAATTTTTATTTTTAACTTCCACAGTTCTTATCAACTTCTCTCGTGTGAATGAGACTCTGGATGAAGCGTTCCTAAGCAATTACCGGCGCTGCGGTTCCATCGGTGCCCTCAGAATTCGATTCTGAGCACTTGTTCAAAAGAAAGGAATTCCCGCTCATTCGTTCACTAAACGTACCCGAGCTAAACATCGGATAGAAATTCTGGGCACACTAGGCCTCAGAATCAAGTTCCATCTGAAACTGCGTTCTTGTAAAATCCCAAATAAAATTAAGAAAAAATTTCCATTGAATTTTACGGGTCTTTACAACGAGAGTACACCAATATGACATACACAAAACCACAAACAAATCCTCCTATGGGTGGGATATTTTATATAAAAAGGACATAAACAAATCTATAGTTTTCCTCATTCCCAATATAATCATGAAGAATACATAAAGTCCAAACCATATTCTTAAAAAAATTCAAGGTATATTAGATGTTTTATCACTTTCGGGATGAAACCATGAAATAAATACCATCTTAGAGAAAACACAAGATCCTCTAAATTGGTCAGTGAGGCTATATATATGATAATGATGGTATTGGTTCTCAACTATCATCTGGTTCAACAATCAGTAACCAACACTTACGAATAATTTCCCATTTTCCTTTTTGAAAATAATATTGGGTTATCCCAATGTGATGTACTCAGATGGTTACATACATTATCCAAAAACTCTACAAGATAATTAAATTTCTCTTCATGTTATTTTTTTTCCATCTGTAACGTGGCATGAAACCTAGTTCTAAAATAGGAATTAACATAATAGTAAAATAAATAAACCTATTAGGGGGAATCCTGAAGAAGTCCTCTAGAAACCAATCCATGAACCGGAGAACTGTAGGTGGAAAAAAATCACACATCACACCCCCATAATCCAATTAAATGACTAAAAACTAGGCGGTGATCATCAACAGTTACTCACACAAAACACTAGAAGGCCTTCCTAGATATCCCCCTATCCATGATGAACATAATTATTTCCCGCAGGAGTTGTATATTTAACTCTCTTATGGTAAAAATATATACATGATCAGTATGATACTAACTACCCCAATACCAAAATCAATTTGAGGCCTATAATGTCAATGAAGAAAATTAAAATTTAAAAAAATAATCCTCACCATCGATAGAATAAACCATTCAAAAAAATGTCCTCTGAACATAATCCAAATTTTATTTCAATCATGATAGAACAACTAATGTTATCTAATATTTTACTGAAATTGTTTATTTTTTTGATTGATATAAATTATTTGGATTCTCTAGTATCAAATAAGACACTACAATGAGTGGAATCTACAATGATAGTGTTGTTGACTTCTGATGGTATAACTCACTACCACAAATGCAAGATGAAATACATGCCACTATCCCACCCTATTATTTGTTCTAAAGTATGAGTCCCCTAAGATGAACTACGCTACTAATATTTTTACACTTTCCCAAATTTACCATCTCTACTACCAGGACCACCGGGACTAGTAAAACATCAACATCCTAACTGATATACGGTACATTACCCCATTCCATCACGTTCATTTTAAATAGATCCTTCATTAGTATCCAACTGTCATGAGATCCAATAAAATCATTTTAAGGGAATTATCATTTGATAATCGCTCAACTAAACTAGTGGTAAGAGGAAATCTCTATGAACATGTACTAGCTTACAAGAATGATGGTAGATCACTTAGATTTGAGATACTAATTCAAAACTTCAAAGAACATATTTGCATAATGATTTTAACCACATACATAATATAAAATTTAATTTCATCTGAAAAACATTTCATTATAGTAGCCTCATCTCATACTGATGATGGAAAATAGAACTACTAATTAGTAATGTGACTCAAATAGTACATCATATATATAATCACATATGTTAACAATATTATATGATAATTCATTTGAAATTACCATTTCAATGAACCTATTAAATGATATAAGGACAAAAAATATAGAATCTATATTTACTATTAAAATATCATGCTTTAAGAGGGAATATTTATTTAAAATATGGTATATTTCATGAAAAATTGGTAAATATTTTTATTAATAAGTTTAATATAAATACGATATGGAATGTAATAGTTAATTATTAAGTGGTGTAAATATACATATATTTATTAATGCAAGTATAGAAATAATTTTTCTATTATTAATATAATTTTTAAGTAATATGAAATATATATTAATGGACAACATGCTTCCATAATGTTTTCAGGGATCCTATGGAAGCATGAATTTTTCCCATTGAAAATAAATCATCTTGTGAACATTAAATTTTTTTTATTCCATGTTATTTTGAAATCATTATAGATTACACATTTGGATTATTATCATGTTTTTTAATTCACATAGAAAAAAATCTTTTTAACCAATTTACTAAAAAAATTATTTTGTTTATTACTACTTAATCATATCATATAACAGTATGATTCTATATATATATATATATATCAAATTGGTTTTATAGATCCCAATGTAAGGTATCAGAACCATATCGTATGACACTAGGTGTGTTGCTAAATACCATGGATCATAGAGGAAGCATAAAATAGGTCAAGTGGAGTTGTATAACATAAATATGAAATCATGGAGGATTCATGAAACAGAAATATTTCATAAGGTGAATTTTTATCCAGGATATGCATTAGATCTATATCCGTGGTTAGTAAAATTGGATATAGAGAGACATTAGCTATATTGATCCATAAAGTTTGTGAGCATGTCTATGTGGTTGGATAAACTAAATGGATAAATAAACTACAAAGATATATAATCTTAAATTATCAGCCAAATGAGAGATCAGTAATTTGATTGACAAGATATGTAAATAAGATATGTTTATGGATCAACTATTCCAATTGAAAATATGAGAAATCATCGATGTGATCAATCAGATACATAAGAGAATGACTATAAAGATCTATTATGTGAGATATATGCTATTTGAATGATCATCTATGTGAGTGATAAACAATGTAAATTGGATACAAAAAATGTATTTTTGGAGCTTTTGGTTCTAAAAATCGGCTACCAGGATTATACCACCATCCTTTTGAAAACAACCTTGAAAGTATTTTTCCATAATGAATCAATTGTCTCAAAATTCTGAATATTAAAGGATTCTTATATTCTATATTATCTAAGATGGTCGAGGATGTAAATGTTTATATTACATTTGTGATTAATGAGATCCAAAATAGTTGGAATTATATATTTTTTATATGAAATATATAATTACATCCTATATTTCGTCTTGGGATTGATTGTATTTTAATTCATTCCTTCATGATTTAATTCTAGTAAAACCATATATTATATATTTTTTCACTTGGAGTCTTGTTAACCTACAGTCATTTAATATTATTTCTTCAATGGGTGATTCCATCTTGTTTTGAACACTTTTTTTTGGTAAAAGAGGCATATGGAGCTTTATTCATTCCCATAAGGGATTACTTTCCTATACTATATACAATAATTCATAAAGTTGTTATAGTTTAATCCCATAAATAGAAATGTAATTAACTTCATGAATATTAAATATGATTAATTTTGTATTATATTTTAATCATCATTCATTTTTTCTACTGTGCTAACAGTTTTATACTTGAGTATTGAGATAATGTACAATCTATGATAAGATTTTGTATCATTCTATTATAATAGTTTTATAATGTTATACATTAATGAAAATGGTATGTTTCATAAGGATTTAATTACTTGTTAATTAGTTAGTTTGAAAATAAATAGTAATTTTTAATGAGTCCTGAGTTTTTTAATAATTTTATACTGATCAAATTGATGCTAGTATTCAAATATAATCTAATATTTAATTCCTTTTTTGGTGAAAATAATTATGAATGATTATTCTTATAGTTGTATAGATTTAATAGCAGTTTATTAATTTATAATTCCACATGTTAGTTGAAACCGTATCATATAATATAAATCATTATTATATTAATTATTTACTTAATTAAATAGAATATGATATCTTGATGCAATTAGATTCCCATCAATGAAATATATGAAAAATAAATTGGTTAAATTAATGCGAAAAAAAAACTTTTTTTAGATAAATATAATTATTAGTTTCATAGTTTTTCATATTCTTATGAAGGAAAAGATCGTTGATTTTGGATTTGTGGGAGACCATCCATGTGTAAATTCTCAATGCCTTATTTGAGGTATTAGATTGCTCTTTGGCATGTGTTGTTTTGTTACTTGTTTCTTTTTTAAGTCCCAATTAAGTGATCTTAAAACATCATATTAGCATGGGATGTGTGAGTCTTTTATAGTTTATTTGATATGGTGTTGGGAGTCTTATATGATATTATGTTCCTAGAATGGATGATGTGATATAGGGGGAGGTGGTTTGGATGATGTTATGAGTCCAGAATAACGGAACTAATATAGGGTAGGGATGCACATATTATTTAGTAGTATTTGAATACTATGATAGCGAGGTGTATCATTATATGAATTCGGATATTTTGGAGTACACTAGATATGATTGAATGAGTTGATATCAGGATGCCCATGTAGATGTATAAAAGTTTGATACATTCTTAAAATGAATCAATTTAATAGATAATGGTTGGGTTATTTTTTTATCAACATTTCATTCCTCACTTTTGAGGTAGTTGGGTGTATAATGTTTCATTTTTTCTCTCTGTGGTAGCATATGATTATTTTCCAAGAATACCATGATTTTTGAATGATGTTAATATTATATTATAATTTGTCTTCCCTGGTGTTTTTATTGATTTAATAAAAATGAGGACATGATGTTAGTCATTAGATAATGTGGACACCATTTTCATTAATCATAGAGGGTGTCAACTATAGTGTGATGATTGTAATTTTTGATAATTTTTCTGTTTAATTAATTGAGAATATATTAATTATGGTTTTGTGAATTTTATGAAGAATGAATATAATGAATTTGAATAATCACATTAAATGATTAGGTACTTATATTTTATATTTCACCACGAAGTGGAATATTGGTTTCATTGAAAAATATTTGTAGCTGATCTCAATAAATTTTGTCACCAATGTTTTCTTGAAAGATATAATAATTTATCAATGATTTTTTATCTAATATCGTACCCCACAAATGTAGGTTATGCGAACTGTCTCCCAATGTACTCTAGTATGATGTTTCCCTAACATCCAAAATGGAGCATGAATATTTTACTACATCATCTTTCCATACTTTCTTCCTTTTCTTGTTATTTTTGTTGGTATACCTGCAAATTTTATTCCCAATAAATTTTTATTAATGGAAGTGATGGTTTGTGGTTATTTCACACGGGTATCCTCAAATTTAGAATCCAAATTTTTATTATAGTTATTATGTATATAGGTTGTGAGGGAATGAGGTACCTTAGTGAGTGTATGTGATGTTATATGATAAGGTGTAATACTCGATATATGATAAATTCCATAAGATATATAGTGGATCAAGGTAACATTGGGTTATATTATGCAGATGTGAAGTGGTTTTAGGAGTTGATGTGATTCATGATGTGCATTTTTTGATGCCTTTCACATGTTTATTTAGTTATATTATTTTGAATAGAGAATACGATGTCTAATAATATTATGTAATATAAATAACACTTGGGAAGAGAGAGCGGGTACCCTTGATATTTAATTATTTTATTATATCATCTCTTATGTAATTAATTAATTATTTTTTTCCATTGTGATTTTGGGAATGATTCTATAATATTGCATAAGGACACAACAATGTCATTACATTAAGGAATAGATATAAATCAGAAGCCCACTATTTCATGATCATATTGATTGGTTTAGAGAATTCAATAATCCTCCCTTAAATTATTCAATAAATTATTCACATCCTATTTTACATACGAACACAACCCCTTTACAAGTACTCTTGGTCATTGTGTTGGCTAAAATTGTGATGTTATAAACATAACATTGATAATAATCAAATGATCATATAAAACAATTTAAATTAGTTATGTTCATTGGAGTACGCCATTATTGAACTAAATTTTTATTTCCAAGATCAATTGTGATTCCATCCATAGAGACAATATGGCCCAGAAAATAAGCACATTCAATCTAGAAATCACAATTGATAAACATTCCATGTTGCCTGTTTCTTCTAAAAGTCATTCAAGTAATGAAAATGTGATTGTAATGATATTATTATATTTCGTAGTATACCAGGATACCATCAATGAATACCATAAAGAATTCATCAGGATATTAAATGTAAACTGTATCAATTATATAAATGAAAATAGTGGGTGAATTAGTTAGTATAAAATGAATTGCTATAAGCTTATAATTCCACACAATGTAAAAAATTATGTCTCTATAATATCATCCTAACTCATAGGAAACTGATGATATGTATGTAAGAGGTCATTCATTGAAAAATATTGGGCTATGTTAAGTTGATCAAAAAATCATCAATCTGAGAAAGGGGATAATTGTTTTTTTCAATAATATCATTTATTTCACTATAGTCAATGAGTAGAAACATATATCCTTCATTCTTTTTGAAAAAGAGAAAAATGGATTCCCATTGAGAAACATTTGGGTGGATAAATAATTTATCACATTATTCATCTAGTTTTTTTAGAGATACTAATTCCATTGTGGCCATTCTATTTGGGAACATCGATGTTGGACTTGAACTAGTAATTATGTTAATAGATAACTCAAATTACCACTATAAAGGATTTCCAAGTAAATACTCAAGAAATAATTCAACATATTCTATCACAATAGATACATCATCGATTTGAATATTTCTTCCCCCACCGATAGATATATTGTTATATTCCTCCACATGAATTGAAATCACTTGTGATACAGAGGATGGATTTAGAAAAGAATCATACGGGGATGTTTGTTCTGTAAATATAATGGATTCTACCCATTCCTCGATAATTCTAATTTCCATCTTCTTGAAATATATTTTCACATAATATTTTTAAAGCTTTCCAATGCCAAATATTATCTCAAAATTAACCATAGATATAATGTTAAAATATTACGATAATGAGAATTTATATGCCATAATGTGGACTTCTTGACACATCTTTGTTAAAACTAGACATCCCTTGTGAGATTTGACTGATAACTCCATTATTAATGAGAGTTAGAAATATATAATTTTTTAGGGAATATGGGATGATATAATGTAATGTGATATTCCAGAATCAAATAATTCATTGGACATGATTATGAAAATTATTATAGTACATGTTATCTCATCTTTAAGAACTTCAACTACAATAGTTGTGACCTGATAAGCTTGATCATTCTCCATTGTCCATCACTTTTAAATACATACTTGACACTTAAGAAAGTCATTGTAAAAATTTAAAATCTCGTCACAATTGTATAATTGATCATTAATATCTTGTTTCATTCCCTTGAAATCCATATAATAATTGACTCTTTCTCCACATTTGAAACATACTCCTTTTCCATTTATCTTGGCTCCAAAATATTTATTTTTATATGTATCTATAGTTGTAATGTTATACTTTTTATTCAGGAAAATATGAATTCTTTCATCTTCCACCATATTCTTCTCTTGAATTAATTTAATATCCTAATATTTAAAAATTTCATTATATATGTTGATTGAACCTGATACTATGTCTTCATATAATTAGAAAGTTTGGAAGATGATTTCCCTTCATAAGAATTGAATTAAACCATCAAATAATTCATAAATCCTTCTGCATTGATTAAAAATGATTTGTTTGGAATTGTGGTATGGCCATCTAAAATAGGATTCACACATCACAACATTTTTATCATTTTTTCATTAAAACTCAAAAATTGCCTCTCCATATCTACCAATTTTTCTGAAAGAAAATATTTTTATAAGAATATTTCCTTAATTTCCCTCCATTGTATTACATATATTTTTTAATCTTACTCTTTTTTTGATTCATTGACCATCATTGATCATCATCTCCCATTAGATGATAAAAATCCATGAAATCCTTCTCCCATTCGTTTTAACCAATGTGTGAAATATTATTTCTAGGGAACTAATCCACTACTCAATAAAAATGGGTTTTTTTCTCATTTAATGATGGGGATTGTTTCGTCATAACGTGAACTAATATTTCACCTCCACATTTTGGTCTAGGATGCTCTATTCGGGTATGGTTATTGTTCATAACCTCAGTCAGCTATCCCAGTAGAGTTACAAGCTGCTAAAAAGCAATTGTAGTTCCAATACCATTGTCATTCTAATTCACTTTAGTAGTATCATATATAGGATGTATTTTTTCATCCAATTTATAATAAAACCACTAGGTACTATTTATATATAATATCAAACAAAAAATTAGGTTATGAATCACAATGTGTAATGTTAAATTAGAAATACAGTTAACATAAACTAAATTTTTATACATATATAATCTAAGAATAATAAGAATGGTTTCTTTGAGAACTATATGCATTTAAATCTTTCAAAATAGTTTATTAATAACATGTTAATTGTCCAATTAATGTCCACCCAAGAGTGTCATACCAGCAGTGTAGTAAGTCCAGTTATTGTGTACCATGATACCTTGATTCAATCCTAAAACACCTTGTCTGAGTTGTCACTCCTTTGTACCTTTATGAAAGAACCACGTCCACTTGTAGTATATAGATAATTATGTAAATTCTATAAATAAACACATAATATCTACCATACCTAAATTCATGGATGATCTTTTATACTTATATTCAAAGTGTACCATAGGGTTTTCATACCTAATTTATGTTTTCTACATCAATTGTCTGCATTATCTACTAAACAAACTCTAATATCAACTGTAAGGATCCATCACTAGTTTCCATAGCTGGTGACTAATTTTATTACATTGTAATATAATTAAGTAATTCATATCCTAATGGAAGGATTAGTTTAGCAGAATTGGAAAACAAGATGCATACATATGTTCACCATTACATCTTCGGTGGAAATACGACATATCAACTTCTATATAATCAAACATAAACTACTAGATTATCCTAGAAAGTAATTCATAATATTTATCTACACAACCTAGGGAAAATAAAGTATAATTAAGGATAGAGAACATAATCTTATTAAGTGTATGAAATACATTAGAAGTTATCAAAAAAATAGACATGAGGCATAATGAATAATAGAAAACACATGCCATTAACAATTATAATTTACCATAATATGTCATGAATAAAAGATAATAATACTCTTCCATATAAATGACCATTAATTAATGAATCCAAAATATTAATATTATACTAGTCAAATAATGACATGGTTTATCAATTTCTAGTACCATGATGAGGGAATGCAAAATTCTCGTCATCTGAAACATGTTGTCAAGGAATTGACCATGACGTCTATAAATAGTTGGGAAAGGGCTTAGCTGAAACCCAATAATATTTTCTATAATGAGAAGTACTATCTTTTCGAAGGTATATATTTAGAACCACCCTTAATTCTAATGTATTAATAATATGAAAGTGGATAAGAAAAAAAAATGCGAATATATTAAATAACTATATGTACACAAAACACTAACCATTCTAATTAGTATTGTGAATGGAATCATGATAGAATATCCAGAGTAAAACTAATCACAAAAAATTTCTTGGAATATTTTAGATGATAAACATAATATATTATCCTCGATAGGTCATAAAATTCAACAGAGGTGTTGGAAAAGTAAAATATACTTTAAAAAACTCATCGAGGAGTTTTTGAGAGAAATACACATTTACATTGAAAATAAAAATACTTTTGTAAAAATCATTGTATATAAAAAAGAATTATCTAATGTTTTACATTCATAATGAAATGTGTGATTTTATAAAATTAATTTTTTCATAAACATACTATATTGTTCCATTGAAAATAGGTATGAATTTGAGAAGTTTTGTTGAATCATGATTGTTTATGGAAATAATTGAAGAATTACATTTATAAAACATTTAAATTACCATAAAATAAAGCAGGATTATTATTGGTAAAAATATATAGATAAATTAATACATAATTTATGAGGAATAAATGAGAATTATAAACAATTTAATTGGGATTAAGATAGATAATGTGTAACCAAACATATAGAGATTTAGGTAGAAAAAATGTACCTTGTGCCTGAATCAGTTATACACATTATCTGAGTGTCAGATACAATAAAATTACCTCATTTATTAATTATTAAATTAGTTATGTTATTTACATTCATTTTTTTAAATTTCTATTAATTTGAGTTATGTTCATTTTATGAGTTATAATTAACAATCACATTGCTCGTGAGAATTCATTTTCTTTGTTTTCATGATCGTTATAATAGTATATGATAATGGAAGTTCATGTTGAATGGGTCAAACTATCCAGATTTGAATTTATATGATATTTATTTTACTGTAGTATTGTAAATGGTTATACATATCTTTTTTTATATATAATGAGTGTGAATAATTAAATAAGACATTTATAGATAATCATTTATATTTATACGATGGGGTTTCGATCACAACAAAATAGTTTTATTCTATTATTTAATATAATGTAAAAATGATGGATAATATACCATTAAATAAGATTTACTACATATTTTTTAATATGGTTCACACATACTAATGGTTTCATGACCATCCTTGAATAATAATATCATGAAAAAAAATCATCATCCATGAAGTTTGTAAATTGGCTCCCCCAGAAAGATTATTTCATTTAAAAACTAAAAGATAGAGTGTACGAAGATTGATGATGGGTCTTCCATTAAAATTATATAATTATAGATTATAAATTATACTAATGTTATAATGATCATTTTTAAATATTCGGTGAGTAGATAACAATAAAATAAGGATCATAAAAGAAATTTAAAGGAAAAGGAAGAAGAATTTACCTCTTGAGTACACCTCCTGGAGATCCTCTTTAACTGAAGGGGTTTTGGTCTTTCAGAAAGTCATGTTCTCCTAGAATTGTAGAGAGACATGGTAAAATTATTATAGGAAAACATTGTAATTCTCTATGTCATAGAGGAGTGAATAAAAAATGGATTGAGGGGTGGTTTTATAGTATAGGAGATGAGTGATACTTGACAATCCTATACTTAATTTTATTATTTTTCTCAATACTACAAATAGTGTCGATTAACATAACAAAATATAGTAACAAGTTCATGTGAGTTAGAAACAAGTTATATTACACCATAAATTTCTCAAGGAATATTGTATTTATCTTATAATGTATTTAAACAACAAATTGTCGAATTTTACTATTCATTAAAAATATTGTCTTTTATAAAAATAAAAAATATTCTCCATAACCATTTTTTGACATGTAGAAGTTAAAAATGGACTCCATTTTATCAAAATAATTTACTAAATATGTGAAATTTAATTTTTATATAAAAATATTATTTTGTTGAAAAACACATAATTTAAATTTTTTTTAAAAAATTATATATATAATCAAAAATAACAAAGGTCTCATAAAATTTACATGCGGTAATTTAGAAACAAAATAATTTTTTCAGAATAAATTTTATGAAAAATAAATTTATTTTACAGAAATTTATTAATTGAACATTTTAATTTAATATATTTTACTCCCAAAAATATCAATGAATTATTATTAATTTTTAAAATATACACTCTCAATTTTTATGGTGCCTAAATTTTATTTAAACACACATAGACGGTGTTTCTATTCATAAAGGTACATTAAGATTCATAAGGGTATGTTTATATTAATATTGACATGTTACTGACCACCATAATTGTACGTTGATATTAACAGAATAAAAACATATTACTGATCGCAATTGTTTATTTCAAATTTTTGAAATTCAAATCATAGAAGCGACAAAATTATGTTTAGTGGCCAGTTTACAAATACCTCCTATAAAAAAGTGAATGTTTCTAAGCGTCTCAAAGTAGAATGAATTATATATTAAAGTTACTTCTAAAACCTTGTGGTGTTATAATCATGAATAACATGAGTATAACAATATCATGAGAATTCCAAAGACATAGATCAGGTTATGTAATTATTGGAGACCTAATATTATAAAATCCCGATAAATAATGAAACTGTAACATAAAATCATTAACATTATGTATACATGTAATGTTATTACACATGAAATAATAACCTATAATTAACCATTAAATATCATTTTTTAAAAAATTTATGATATTACATGTCAATTATTTAGTTTATTTCACTAATAAAATAATTCATTTTTATTACTTAATGTTTGTCTAAAAAATAAAAACTGTGGAAAACTGGATAACTAATTTGAAATATTTTGAACCATGAACATCATTAAACACATATAGTATAATCGAAATATTATAAAAAAAAATTATTTAAATGAATTTTAAAATTCTTTTATGTCTAGAATATATATTACATAAAAAACATGTGGTTCATCTAGCATATGTCACATAGAAAAATAAAAGTGAAATTAAAATCCATTACAATTAGTATTTAATTATTTCACACATACTCAAAACAACCATTACTATCAATATAATTTTTTTTATAATAATATTATTGAATATATATATATATATCATAACATATAGGATGTACTTATGTACTTATATTATAAATCTATTAATAATTTTATGCTAAAATCATGATTTAGGGGATGATGACTTTGTTTTTCATATATATTTTGAATTTTTTTTATTGATTATGTTATTTTGATTACAGTTCCCTAAAATAGAAAATAATTATCATGAAAAAATAAACATATTGTGAAATTAAATACAGATTTAATACAAATCATGAATGGTGGATTTGATAAATAATGTTTATTAAGACTAAAGAGATAGTTGGTCCTTCAAACACAAGTGTAAAATATACATTTATCAATGATCTTAATATAAGTGTGGAATGTAATATAATATATTTAAAAATTAAAATAATATCACAATATTATTTTATTTATATAAATATTGTTATGTAGATCATATAGGTAGAGTGTTGATGAATATAGAGTCAAATCGCTTCATGAATTCTGTAATCTACACATACACAAGTGACATTATCATCTTTTAGTGAGTGGAATAGTGAGAAATAAAATTAGATATATTAAATTACTATAATTATAAATTTTTCATAAAGATAAAAATTATTTTATGTGTATTACATATAATCACTGTGTTTACCCATATCACAATTTATGGAATGTATAATCCAATCACATTGCTTCGTAAGGTGGCACTTATCGATACACGTGAGTGGTGCTACCATATTTCCAAAAATTGAATTTCTAAATTTATTATTGATATAATAATTAAATAATAATAAATAATATCATCTATATCATCTATAATCAACAAATCAGTCATTATGTAAAACCATTAGTGGTTTTAATGTAAAAAAGAAACGTTATCTATTAGATAAGAGTTAGTCTTCCATACACAAGAATGATTAATTTATAACCCATTTCATATAAGTAAGGATGTTATTCGTTCATTAATATATTATAAAAACATCACATTATAGGTAACATAGTAATTTTATTATAAAATAATTACATTAATATAACTGAATGAGTCATAGAAATATAAAAAAATAAAAATGAATGTTAAAGAACATTACCTCATCTTTTGGAATCCCCATTATCATTTTACTAAACCCTTTCTAGGATGGATTAATATACCAAATTAAGATTATATGATTATTAAATGAAATATTTTGAGTGTTTTTTTGTAATGGAAAACCATATATTTTTTACTTTAGGAAAATTAGAGGATTTGGGTGGCCTTATAAAGTTATGGAGGGGACACAAATTGTATTATTGAAATAAAATAAGTTATAAATTATTTTTAATATGTCACATGTGTCATAATTTTGTAACTCTTGAACATTTTTGGTAAATTAATCCCTTAAGGCATCATCTCATTGTATTTATTGAGATTTTTTTGGATTAAAATTGTGATTATTGTGTTTTAGTGTGGTTGGGGTTTCCAAAGTAGTTTCATTTTAAGAGGTAAAGATTCTCATTTTTTTAGAAATTTTTGCCACTCATAATTAGGATAAAGTGATATAGAAACAAAAATATTTCCATACAATAGTTGTTCTATTCACTCCATTAATGATGTTGAAGACAAAAAAATGAGTTTCTTGCACTATTAAAGAGCTGAACATTTTGCGAACGAAGGAGGTGAATTATTTCTACTATTATGGATTTTACACTATGTGAATCAGAAAGTTTGATACATGAATGATATAAAAAATTCAATTCTTTAGAGGAAAATCATTTTAAATATTATCTTCATTCATGTGAGGCTCATAGAATATGAGTGGGTTGTCTTTCGTAGCTAGGGGATGTGATTGAAGGCCGTTGTAAACCATTTTTTCATTTAGAAGACATCATCCTCTATAAATGATAATGGAATTATGAGAACCACATATAATTTTTTAGGGGTTGGATGTACTAAATACACGTTTAAAGTAGAGTGAAATTCATTATTGAATATCATTTTTGGATAAAACCATCAATGACTGAAGAGGTTTTTGTGAGAAACAATCTCCAGTGGGAATTTTTCGTGAGGAAGAAAATCTGTGATGAAGAAATATAGTTTCAAGGGAGAATTATATAAAGGATAAAGGGGTCCATAAAAGATGATTCCATGAATGAATAATATGTTATGAGAAATAATAAACGAATGTACATGATATATGCAGATTGAAGGATATTTGGGAAGCTTCAGTAGTTTTTATGCATCCACAATTCATGTATTAGAGGCAGCTTTCAATGAATATATTTTCACAAAAAATCATGCAACATTTTGTAATCTAGGTTTTGGAAGATTCATATAGTTCATTGATGGTTAAAGTAATGTCATTTAGGGATAAAAATAGTTCACCTGATAAATTTATATAATCATAAAATACATTGAAGAGTGGATAACTTCTATTAGATGAAAACCTGACTTCATGGAACAATAATTTATATGTGAAACAATTATGAGGTGATTCGAAACATAAATATAATATTCATGAGGATATATTACCACATATTTTTTGAGAGATATGTAATATATTAAATTCGGATTGGATTTTAACTAGGTGGGATAATTAGTCCTCTAAAAAAATTCTAATGGATGTTCACGTATTTATAGAATTGATATAACCATGGCCTAAATTTAGAAGCATGGATTAATAAATTCTGTACATAAGAAAAATATATAGTATTATCATAGGACATAGACCTTTGTGGGAGAACCATGTTATATTATTGTGTCTCGTATATTCTATAATTTTTCTTCAAACATTTCTATTCTAAAGGGAGAGAATAAAATTTCTTGAATAATAAAATAATATATGAAGGGGTAGTTTTCATGATCGGTTGCACCCTTATTCAACCCCTCATGGTACATAACCTTATTTTCTAAAAATTTGTATCATAGAGAAGTATTGTTATAACTTTTTCCCAATTACAGGATTCAATGGATATTTCAATCACAACATGATTTCATTCTATGATGAAAAATTTCCCAATTAAAAACGAATCATATATAGCACTACTTGAAATATATAGAAATGGATGTATTTACAGTATCGACAAATGATATTTATGTAGGAATTGGCATTAGTGCTTTATCAGAATCTGAATGAATGGAAGTGACTGGTGTCTCCAAAAAAACCAGCATTTTAGGGGGAACCCTATCTAATAAAATATATATGAATGTTATTCCATGACTGTATTAAAATTATATGTGTAAAAATTTAAATAATATTTATGTTTGAGAAAAAAAATTCATAGAAGAATTGTTGTAGGTAATATAAAACTGGTACAAGGATTTTAGAATGCACCATAATTAGTCCACTTATTCATTCCATGCAAGAGTAACGGTTGTTTTGTAATACATTAATGGTATTGATGAAATTATTGAATATTTAAAGACATTATGGAACATATTGAGAATACTAACACCTTGTTTTAATCTATATGATTTTGTATTATAGGATAAATATCGAAATTAGAAGATATTGGTTAGGTGAGAAAATAATTATTTTCATATGAGATGGAAAAATATTATAATGGTTCTGTGGAAAAAAGAATTGAGAAGTGGTGTAAATCAAGGCCATTAGTAATACCACCATTTATGATTCACATTATTACGATGATATGGATTTTGTGATTTCATTCTATTACCCAAGTCTATAATGTGGAATTGAAATGTTCATAGAGAACCTCTATCTTGGATGTTTTCTATGTTAAAAGGTTATAAATCATGTAGTTGGGTGATTAATGATGTTTTATAATGACGATGATGATGAAATCTAAATTCCAATGATGGAAAATATATCCTATGTGAAATGTAAAAAAATACTTAAATTTCATTTCATCATAATGATGTATATCCAGTCATAAGAAAATTACAATTTAGAAGGAAATGGTGTTGGGGAAATTGAGAACTGAAATAATCATAGAGAAAATTATATATTGTATGTTGTCAATATCTCCTAGGAAATTTATTATTGAGACAATGATGATGAAGAATTCAATTTAAGTGGTGATATTCATGATAAATAATAATAATCTATAAAAAATATATATGTGTTTGAAGATACATAACAAATAAATCTAACATAGTGTTTTGTGATGAAAAACATTACATGAAACATGATGAATAAGAGAAGTCTGAGATAGAAAGAAAATTTTATATGGTTTGGTATTTAATACCAATGATTTTAGATGGACTTATTGAGTTCATGCTATTAGGTGAAGAATAATAAACTCTGATATATTTTTATAATAAATTAGTAAATTTCCAAACCAAACCAATTGAGGAACATTAATAGAAATTCATCAGCCAAAAAAAAATATCGATCAAGAAAAAATTGAGACTTATAACTTTGAATTGAGAAATTAGATCATTCTGGTGATAAAAAATACATAAGTTGGGAATATATTTCTTGCTGAAAAGATATAATTTTCTAAATAAAATGATAATTTTGGTATGGGGCCTTCTAAAAAAAGTATCCTTTGTTGATATCCAACTAGAGTAACCCACTCACTGATTGATGATTCATTTTGTTAAAAATCAGAAACAATATATTCATATAAGCCAACGTAAAATTTGTATTGTAGTAGTGAAATATAGGAATGAACCTTTCTTTATATGTTTTTGTTGGTCGGAGTGGATACTCAAGAGAGGTGGTGAATTGAGTTCTAATTAAAAATTTCTATTTAATGATTTTTATTGAAACCCCCAATTTAAAAAGAAGTTAAACTGTAGTGATTTCATAAATCTCTAAAGGTTCAAATAGATTCTTAAAATATTGATTATGTCTTACTTAATTTAATCAGAAGATTAATTTTACTTTTGAAGCTAATCTACTGATTTACGAAAGTTACAACCACTTGATAATTTAACTATCAGAGTAACCTTAAAATAGATTCGTATTTCATAGTTAATAGCAGTGGAAAAAAATATATATAAAATATACTTTGAACTTAATCTATGATTCACAACACATATAACCAAGAGGTTCAGTATCAAGCCGAGTCATAGTCCTCTCAAGCAATTTATATAAATTTGATCCACACTCTAGATCAGGGAAAACAACAGTACAGAGGTTGTTTATGTCTTATGACCTATACCATAGGTCTTAGTGGGAAAAACAAAAGCAATAACTCTCAGAATTTTCAGGTCACACTTGACCTCTTCCACAACTAATAGTGGTATACAAGAAGGTATAGAATGTTTGGTGTGAGGATTTAATATCCTATAGTTCAGCTCAAGAGACAATGTGTATCTAGAGTAGAAATATGCACACACACACTGCTCAGAATGTCAAGCAAAGGAATACAACAGAAGAAATAATAGAGTTTTTAAAGCTCTGTTTATTTTCAAATATGCTCTGGACTCATTTTGATGTTGTAGATGGAAGTCAAGTCCTTTCTTGTAAGGATGAATCAAAACATAGTATCATTGTTCTTCTCAGCTACAACAATTTAGAATTGTGCATATGATTTAAAGAAAGACACATCTATTAGTATTTGTGTTTTTTCAGGGTGCCGGATCTGCTTCAGGCTCTTTGATTTTGACATGTGTTCTTTGAATTCTCCTTTTGTTCTCTGGGACATCACACATGCACCTTCTTTCATGTATAATTCTCTTTTCATTCGGCTCTCTCTTTTTAGTACAGAAATTCATTTCTTTATTCCTTGAGATATGGAAAAAATAATGATTACATTTTTACAGGTTCAAGGTATGGTTTCATGACATCCAACAACTATCATTAAATAATATTTATTGCATTAAAAAACATCATATATGACCGTTGGAATAAAATAAGAGTTAATAGAAATTCAAACAGTTTTAAGGAATATCAGTGAGTCATCGTATTTTTAGGTCATCTGATCAACATCGGATTCGGTAGATCGTGTGATCAGCATCAGTATCATTATCTCATGTGATCACCATTGGTTTCGGTAGCTCATGTGATCATCATCGGTATCGGTAGCTCATGTGATCAGCATCAGTTTCAGTAGCTCATTTGAACTTCATCGGTATCGACAGCTCAGGTGACCAGCATCGGTTTCGGTAGATCATGTGATCAACATCGCTATCATTATCTCATGTGATCAGCATCAGTTTCAGTTGGTATCATCAGTGCCAACGTTGTCATCTTTGCAACCATTCTTCATCGGTGCAACTATTGTCATCGGTGCAACCGTTGTCATCTGTGCGACTATTATTATCTGTGTGACCATTCTCATTGGTGCGACCATTCTCTTCAGTGCGATCGTTCTTCATCAGTGAGACTATTCTTTATCAGTACGACCATTCTTTATCACTGCGACCTTTAAATATCGTTGACTCATGATAATAACTAACGGGTAGTCAAAAACATGAAATACGCACCAAGTGTCTGTTCAAACCAGAACACTTCCAGGACAATAGAAAAACATAAATAATCATAGATAAACATATTTAGACATGAATAAACATATATAATCACATTTATAAACGAATGAATAGTTCAATAAATTTACTTACAAACAGAAATAACAATGATTTGTGTCTATTAAAATTACCATTTCACAAAGGGTTCAACAATATCCCCCAATTTGATAATAAAAAGTCAATGGAGTAAAAGAAAAGAGAGGAAAAGATGTAAAATTCCATATACTCCCCCTACGTATACATAATATATAACCAACGATAAACAGATCATTAGAGAATACATCAGATCATAAATAAAGTGTGATTATATACACATAACAGTAGTAATCATTTATGAAGTCATCATTTCTCCCCCTTACTTTATATAGTCTGATTGTATGCCTATTCTCACCCTTTGGAATTATCAAAAATAAAAAGAGGGAAAACAGAGAAAACAGAATAATGTTCCCTAGAAATAACCACTAAATACAAACATACAAGAAAAGGAAACATTTAAAAGACACCCTATCAAAAATGACAGTCATGGCTACTTTTTGGGATGCTGAGGAGCTTTTCCTTCAGAAGATGGAAGAATGGATGGGCCAGAGGGTGGCTTGGTGGATTTTTGATCTGGCCGGATGTAGAGAGGTGACAGGGCAGCTCTGGATGGAAGTAGAGTGGGTGCTAAAGTCAATTGTGTGTGAGTATGAAATCTTATTGAAGGAGGGTGCTGAATGACTTTCTGAATTTGAGAGAGAGAGATTGAGAAACTAATACCTGAACATGAGAAACATTGGATGGACTGAGAGGATCAGCAGTAGGAAAAACAATTGCATTAGATTTCACATGAAGAATGTTTTTGAGAATATTGATAAAATCATGAATGACTTCAACACCATAATTCATGGACTTCTCAAAATCATCTTTGTTCTTCATGAAGATCTCAAGAGTAGAAGTAAAATCTTTCAACTGATGTACTTGAGCCTTAAAAGCTTCAATGAATGGAGGAAGTATCAAATTGTCATCTATGACATTAAACTATTGATTCAACTCATTCTTGATATATATTTTAATGAAATAGTGATCCACTTTTACTTTGATCTCTTTCTGAGCCTTCGTAGCATCAGAATAATAAAGCTTCACCATATTTTGAATGTTATCACTGTTTTCTTTAATCTTTTTCAATGATTCCAAATCAAAAATCTATCCAGGAGTAGCTAACTCTTCTTTTATAACATATTTCAATGTATTGATCTCATGACATGTAATCTTGGTCACTTTGGAGGAGTTAGCATGGGTAACAACCTGAGTTATCTCAACATTCATCTTTCACAAATATTACTTTTTCAGATGTTCTATCAATTTTCTCATAACATCAATCATACCAAAGATGGTTGATCTAAATTCTCTTGATAGAGAAACTAAGTCATTTCCTAAATCCTTGAGTGATTGATTTGAAGAGGTAATGTGCCTGAAAATCAATTCACTAGTATTTCACAGGTCTGGCTTGATAATACATACTACTTTTTGAGTTATAGCATCTATAACAACCTCAGATGAATTCATAGGAGCATGAGTAAGATCACGAGATGATTCCTCTTTCATTTTCTCTCTAAATGCATAGAAAAACTCATCATTAAATCTGTTTATTACTGATCGAGAATCTGAAGGACCAGGTCTTTTTGTTGTCACTTTCACATTCTCAACAACTAGTCTAGCCGTAAATGAGAGGCTTTCCCTTGATTTTTGCACCCATTATTCTTCTTCTTCCTCTGAATAATCAAAACCAAGAATAGAAAAACATGGGTGTTCAGCCCATGCATCTTTACAAGAGGTATACTAGGGCCTTACAAATTTATCATTTCTTGATTTTTCATGTGATATTTCTTCACATACATAAATCCATGTATAAATTGTTCTTTAAACATCAAGATGATCTTCTTTTTAAACTTGTTGGGGTTGTGGATCATCATGGATAAAATATTGTCCATCTAATGACCTTGTAGCAACATCGTCATCACCACCATCATCATTATTTACATCATCATCATCACCATCATCATTATTTCCATCATCATCATCACCATCATCATTATTTCCATCATCATAATCACTATTTTCATTTCCAAAATTATTTTTTGATGTCACATCAGTACTATCTTTTCTACTTGATTCATACTCCTCAAAATTTGATTCTTCAATTTCAGCTTCTATTTCATCACCAAGAAGAGGTTATGGATCTGGTAACTTTAGAGGTGGACTAGCTGGTCCAAATTCCATGTTTATTTTCTTAGGAATTACTGTATCAGGATCACTCATGTCATCTAGAGGTGACTTAAGCCCTTTTTTAGTATCCAAATCATTATCATCCTCAGCTTCCCCTATTCCATTATTAATTGACTCTCCAGTTTCCTTAGGAACTTTTGTCTCCTTTTCTTCATCAGAATAAACAACTTATTCATCAGTTTTTAAACAATGATCTCTCATCCCCTTTGGTCTCTTAAGACGCTCAAGAAAGATTAAAGGAGTCATACAACTTATCATCATCAGAAACCCATGCATTTTCCATGGATTTCAGTTGATTTTCATTATCTTGTAGATGTCTTTGTTAATAAAAAAACTACAACTATATGTGATACACTAATCTCCATATTCAACTTAGCCTAAAAATATAAACACAGTAGAGATTTTCTTATAATTGAACAAGGTTGTAGCTTTCTTGGATGGCTTCACCGTCTCAGCAATATGGACAGTAAAATATCTACAAAAATTAATCTTCTCTTGATTTAGCAATAAAAACAACAGGAAATCATCATGACACTTCAAAACAGTAAAATCATCCTTTCTGGGACAGATTTTGTGCTTAATAAACATAAACAAAATTCTAAATTCACAATCTAACTCAGCAGCCGTTATTCATCTGGATTCAGAATTTCCAGTCAACATATCCAGAGCACGTTCATACGAAAAAGATTCAGTGGTAGGAGGAATGATAGCAGAATAATCATCATATATAACTTTTTCAGGTACTCCAAAACAGTCAGATCAGTGCTTTGAGGAAAAATAAATCATTTCTCTTTTACTGCTGAAGATAGTATTTCAGCTTCTACTTCATCCAACACAATAGCTAAGTTCAGATAAAACCCATGTACAAGAATATGGATGTAGTCTTGTTCATTATTACAGAACTAGTCTTTCCATCCCTGCATCTCCAATAATTTAAAAAGAACATACTTACTATTTAACACCCATTCAGAACTCACTTCCTTTTCTGAGGTGACCACCCAGTTTTCCAACTTCGGGTTCACTGACCATTAGGTCATACTACTCGATTCTCCTGGTTAGAATTTCACAAGAGATGAACCTTTAGATTCATTTTTTTTCGCTATTTCATTCCCATTTGGAGGTTCGAAATTTTTGAGATGTTGAAAAGGTTCGATGGATTTAAAAAGGTTCGAGAGGTTCAAGAGGTTAATGTTTAAGAAAAAGTAATATTCGGTGGGAGATGAAGAGTCATAGCTCTTGAGAAAAGAAATATTCACGGGTCATTAAATTAATCATATATGGTTACAATAGTTAATATAATATTGATCAAGTAAAACAACGTCATTTTTAAAATCACAAAAGGTGTTAAAATTTGTATGACAGAAACAATATCAAAGATCAGTTTCCCTGATCGGTTTCACTGATCGGTTTCACTGATTTCTTTCACTGATTGCATTCACTGATCGGTTTCACTAATCGGTTTCAGAGATCAGTTTCACTGATCAGTTAAACGGATTGGTTTCATTGATCTATCATACATGAATCTTGCATAATAAAATATAAACTTTCTGAGATCAAGGGTTTGGTGGAGATATCAGCTAATTGAAGTTCATATTCAATAAATTGTAGAGAAATATCAACCTTCTGATAATGATCTCTCAAAAATCAATGTTTGACATCAATGTGTTTGGTCCTAGATTGAGACACCGGATTCATATATATTCTAATTGAACTATCATTATCATAATTTATAGACACATGTCTAAATTGATATACATAGTCTAACAGGGTTTGTTTCATCCAAAAAATCTGTACAAAACAACTACCAGTAGAAAATTATTCTTCTACAGCAGTAGACAATGCAAAAGAGTTTTGTTTCATACTGGACCAAGATACCATGGACTTTCCCATAAGGTGGCATGTTCCAGATGTTCTCTTCCTATCTAATTTGCAACCGGAAAAGTCAGTTTATGAAAAACTCATTAAGTCAAAGGATTGTCATTTTTCTTAGAAAATCCTAAATTTGGTAGTCTTCTTAAGATATTTTAAAATCCTTTTAACAACAAGTAAATGAGATTCCTTAGGATTAGCATGAAATATTGAACACATGCATACACTAAACATGATATCTGGTCAACTAGCAGTAAAGTAAATTATTCTTCCAATCATACCTCTATAATTTCATTGATCAACTGGTTTCCCAGTTTCATCATCATCCAACTTACTAGTGGTACTTATAGGTGTATCACTTCCCTTATTACTATCCAAGACAAAACGTTTCAAAAGATCCTTTGTATATTTACTTTGATTTAAAATAATACCATCTTTTTTTGAAAAATTTGAAATCCAAGAAAATATTTAAGTTCTCTCATTAAACTCATTTCAAATTTATTTTGAAAAAGTTTTTAAAAATTAGTGCATAAATAATTTTTAGAATTTCCAATGATAATATCATCAACATAGATTTGTACAATCCAAATATCTTCTAAAATTATTTTAATAAAAGAGAGGGATTTGTAATTTCATTAGTGAAACCTTTATAAATAATAAAATTTGTATGTTTATCATACCAAGCTCTTGGAGCGTGTTTTAAACAACACAATGCTTTAGTAATCTTAAAAACATGATTTTGAAATTGGGTGTTTGTAAATCCAGGTGGTTGTTCAATAAAGACATCATCAATTATAAAACCATTTAGAAAAGAACTTTTAACATCAATTTGATATAACCTGAAATTTAGATAAGAATCATAGTCATGTAACATCATAATGTCTTCTAATCTAGCTAAATTTGAAAAGGTTTCATCATAGTCCTTTCATTCCTCTTTACTATACCCTTGTTCAACTAACCTACCTTTGTTTCTTACAATATTTTCAGACTCATCAACTTATTTTCTAAAAACTGATTTAGTGCCTATGGTCAAGGTGTCCTTAGTTCTTTCTACAAATACCTAGATATTGTTTCATTCAAATTGATTTAAGTCCTCTTGCATTTACATTATCCAAAATTCATCATTGATTGCATCATTGATATTTTTAGGTTCATGCTGTAAAAGAATGGCTTGATGTTCAACCAGATTTCATAGAGAAGCTCTAGTATATTACCAACTATCAATATTACCAATAACATCATCTAATGGATGACTTTTTATAATCCTAGTTGATCTAGTAAAGGTGGGACTAGACATTTACGGTTCTTCTCTAGGTTCAGATTCATCAGAAGCATGTTCTGGAACATTTCCAGAGTGGGCTGTTTTTCCAAAAAGGTCACTATTTTTGACATTAATGTACAGAATAGACAATTCTCCTTTAAGATTTTCAATAGAAGGTTTAGGTTCATGTTGATCAGTTTCATCAAATTTGATGTGAACAGATTCATCCACACACTTGGTTCTCTTATTAAATACTCTATAGGATTTTCAAGTAATTAAATATCCAAAACTGATTCATTCATCACTCTTGGATGAAAATTTTTCAATATTATCCTTAGTATTAAGAATAAATACTTTTCAACCAAAAACACTGAAGTAATTAACTGTATGATTACTATAATTCCACAATTCATAAGGGTTCTTTTTAAGAATAGGTCTGATAAAGACTCTATTTATAATATAACAAGTTTTATTTACAGTTTCAACCCAAAAATAAATGGGCAGGTCATATTCATTAAGCATAGTTCTTGCAATCTCTTGGAGGGTTCTATTTCTTTTTTCTACTACACCATTCTTCTGATGTGTTCTAGGGTTAGAAAATTTAGGATTATAGCCATTGTGTGAGAAATAAGATTCAAACTCATGATTTTAATACTCACGACCATGTTCTCTTCCTATGATCATAATCATAACTCCACTATGGTTTTCTACATACCTAGAATACTTAATAAATTTAGAACAAGCTTCACTCGTGTGAGATAAAAAGTATACCCATGTATATCTAGAAAATTCATATAATAAGACATAGATATATTACATTTCATTTAAACTAGAAACTCTAGAAGGTCCAAAAAAATCCATGTGAACCAACTCAAGAGGTTGAGATGTTGAAACTTCTTTCTTGGATTAAAAATAATCTTTATGTTGCTTTGTCTTTTCACAGGTATTATAAATGTTGTTAGTTGGGAATTCCAGTTTAGGTAGGTCTCAAACTACGTTTTTCCAAGTCAGTTTTCTATGTGAATAAAATTTTCAATTTCCTAATATTCTATTCCATTCCCAGGACTATTTATGAAAAGGATTTAAGCTTTTAATGTTCTGTTTAGCTAAATAATTCAAATCAACATCATAATCATTTTCATTTCTCAAAGTCGAAGATACTAAAACATTTTTATAATTAAAAACCTTGCAGGCATAATTTCCAAATTTAACATTGAAACCATCATCAAAGAATTGATAAATAATTATCATGTTATATTTATGTCCACAAAAAATTAAGGCTTTGGAAATTAAAACTGAATCAGTGTTACCAATATGGCCTAATCCAATGATTTTTCCTTTTAAATTATTATCAAAGGTGACATATCCTATTTCAATTTTGATTAAACAATTGAAGCACAAGTAATATTTAGTAATATTACTTGAACATCCATTTTCCAAGTACCATTACTTATTATGGTAACTTTTCAAGAAAGTTTCCTACCAAAAACATTTAAATAGAAAATGATTTTGGTACCCAGATTTTGTACTGTTCAGACAGGTTAGCAATCAATGATTTAGGTACCCAGATTTTTCTTATGGAACTCAAATAATTTACAGAATCGATATATTTTTAATGATAAAAATTATTTGATCTATAACCAATTTAATAACTAGATGATTAATATAAATTTAATGAACAATAACTTGCAGCATTCTTGTCTAGATTTAGGAATAAATATATTTTTAGTAATCTGTCTCTGTCTAGGATAATAGCCTATACCAGCAGTATATTTTGGTGCCACATGTTTTCCTAACATTATTGTTAGTGTATCTTTTAAATTTGATAATTTTTATATTTTCTTCTTTAATTTCTCATTGGAAAATTTTAATTCGGTATTTTTCATTAAGTAATTGAGCTTTCTTTTCTTTCTCTATATCAAGGGAAGATTTAAAAGAGATTGTCAAATCATGAAATTTCTTCATGGTCTTATAATGGTCCTTATGCTCATTAAAGCTTTCTTCAAGCATATTAAAATATTCATATGACTCTTTACTAGACATATTTTATGATTCTGAATCAGAATCAACTTCAGAATAATATGAATATAAAGAAGGAGTATCCAATGTCACCTCAGATGTGTTTGTCATAAAACACATGTGAGCTTTTTGAGATTTTTAATCCTTAGTAGAATCAGAATCACATGAACTATCTTCTGAAGAACTCTATGTTTCTTTCATAGATTCCATATACTTATTGTCCTTGTAGTCATGGATCTTTTTTAACATTAATTTTGGATAGTCAGCTTTTACCTGTCCTTTCTTTTTTCACTCATAGCATACAATCTCATCACCCTTATCATACATCTTCCAATCAATCTTCCAGTGACCTTTGTTTTCATATTTACCATTGTAGTTTGATTTTCTGAAAAATTTCTTCTTCATGTAGAACTTCTTGAATATCCTAGCTATTTGAGAAATCTCAACATCACTGTCAGAATCTGATCTTTCACTTGTTGAGATTTCAGTAGGGATTTGATCTTTCTCTTTTTCTTTTAGTTTTGAGGAAGTAGACTTAATTCCCACTGACTTACTTTTTGATCCACCACCATCTTCCTTATTTACCTTATGTTCTTCATCGTACATCAAAATCTTACCAATTAATTCATTAAAAGTTAAAGCACCAATATCACATGATTCTTTAATTGAAACAAAAGTTCCTCTCCCTTTTTCTACTAAAAATCTTAATATCCTCATGATCAGTTCTTTTGATGGAACAACTTTTCCAAGTGAGCTCATCGTGTTAACAATCTCATTGAACCAAAGATACATGTCAGAGATAATTTTATTAGTCTTCATTTTAAACTTATCATACTTAATAGTTTATGTGTTTAATCTCATTTCATTAACATTGGTTGTTCCCCTATGAGAAACTCCCAAGGTATCCCAAATTTCATCGGCAATTTTTCAAGAAGATATGCAATAAAATTATTCATCGCCTAAAGTAGAGTACAAGGCATTCATATCCTTACAGTTATTATTATAATTATTTTTAGTAGGTTCATCCCAAGTAGTTCTCTGAGTGTTTGGAATCTTATATTGAGTTTTTATCACTATCCAGATGTCAAATCACATACTCTATAAGTGAATTTTAATTTAATGTTTCCATTGGGAATAATTTGTACAATTGATGAAACATGGACTATTGGTAGAAGCAGCTTCTATTATATTATCCATGACTATATTTTAGAAGATATATTTAACGAGATAAAATTTAGAACAAATAAAATTTACAATCGTTGAGATATAACTAAAATCACAGTTTACAAACAGAGTACTCAAAAATCCTTTATAACTAATTTAATAAATTGATACTAAATGTTGGTTGGAATAGATACTCAAGAGGGGGGGTGAATTGATTCCCAATTAAAAATATCTATTAAAATATTTCTATTAGAACCCCTAATTTAGAAACAAGTTAAACTGTAGTGAATTTATAAATATATAAAGGTTCAAATAGATTCTAAAAATATTGATTAGGTCTCAGTTAATTTAATCAGAGGATTAAATTATCTTTTGAAGCTAATCTACCAATCTACTAATGTTACAAACAATTTCTCATTTAACTATCAGAGTAACATTAAAATAGATTTGTATTTCAAAGTTAATAGTTGTGGAAAACAAAATATGTATAAAATATACTTTGAAATTAATATAAGATAAAAAAATGATATAACCAAGAGGATCAGTCTCAAGTTGAGACATAGTCCTCTCATACAATTTATATAAATATGATCCACACCCTGGATCAGGGAAAACAGCAGTACAGATATTGTTCAGGTCCTAAGACCTCTACTACAATTCTTAGTTGGAAAAACAAGAGCAACAACTCTATTTCTATCCAGGTCACACTTTACCTCTTCCAAAACATACAGTGGGATACAAGAAGGTATATAAAGTATAGTGTGTGGATTTAATATCCTCCAGTTCATCTCAAGAGAAAATGTGTATCTAGAGTAGACAGTTGTATACACATACTGCTCAGAATGTTAAGCCAAGGAATACAATAGAAAAAATAATAGATTTTTGAATGATCTGTGTATTTGCACATATTCTTTGGACAGGTTTTGATGTTGTAGATAGAAGTCAATTACATTCTGGTGAGGATGACTAAAAACAATGAATTGTTGTTCTTATCAGCTAAAACTATTTATACTTGTGCATAAGATTTTTAGTAAGACACATCTACAAGTATTTTTGTTTTTTTCGGGTGCTGGATCTGCATCAGGCTCACCGATTTTTATAGGTGTTTTTAGAGTTCTCTTTGTGTGCCCTAGGACATCACATGTGCACCTTCTATGATGTATATTTCTCATTTCATTCTGATCTCTATTTTTAGTGCATATCTTCCTTTTTTATTCCTTATGATCTGGAAAAAAGAATGATTACCTTTTTACAGGTACGAGGTATGGTTTCCTGACATCCAACAACTATAATAATATAAAATTTAATCCATTAAAAAACATAAAATATGACCGTCGAATTAAATAAGAGATAATAGAAATTCAAACAGTTTTCTTGACTATCAGTGAGTCATTAGGCCTTTAGGTCATGTGATCAGCATCAGCTTCAGTAGATCATGTGATCTGCATCGGTATCGGTAGCTCATGTGATCAGCATCTATTTCAGTAGGTCATGTAATCAGCATCGATATCAGTATATCATGTGATCAGCATTAGTTTCGGTAGCTCATTTGATCAGCATCGGTATCGGTAGCTCATTTGATCAGCTTCGGTATCGGTAGATCATGTGATCAGCATCGGTATTGGTAGCTCATGTGATCAGCATCAGTTTTGGTAGGTATCATCAGTGCCACATTTGTCATTAGTGCGACCATTTTTCAACATTGCAACTATTTTCATCATTGCAACCATTGTCATCGGCGTGATCGTTTTCATCGGTGCGACCATTCTCATCAGTGCAACTGTTCTCATCAGTGCAAATGTTCTTCATCAGTACGATCGTTCTTTATTGGTGTGACTATTATTTATAGGTGCGCCCGTTCTTTATCTGTGAGTCATGAGAATAACTAACGGTGAGTCAAAAACATAAAATACACACAATGTGTCTATTCATACTAGAACACTTCCAAGACAATATAAAAACATAGATAAACATAGATAAACATTTGTAAACATGATTAAACATATATAAACACATTTAGAACAGAATGAATAGTTGACTAAATTTACATAAAAACCGAAATAACAATGATTTGTGATTATTAAAATAACCATTTCAATGATGGATCAATTTGTTTTATTATAGAAAAATGAGAGTCTAAAAAATGTCTATTAAATATCAATATTTACCAAAGGAAAAAAAGAAAAAGAGGGGTTTCCATAGAGAGATAAATATTATAGTAGATTATTTCAGGTTAAATATTATTGTTGTGGTGGACTCAAACATGTGATAATATAATTATTATCCCCAAATTAGGGAAATAGTCCAAAGTAGACTGAAAGTGGTCATAAAATAAAACAGAATGTTTAATCAAATGTGGTGAACATGAGAAATAGATTTCAATCACTAAAAAATGTTCTAGTTTCCTAAATATCAATGTAAAATATATATTATCAATTTGTATTGGTTCTGAAGTTAAACACATTGATTAAAAGTAAAAGAAAAAATTGTTAGGGTTTGATTATATTTCCTTTAATGAATCAAATTATTTTAGTGGATGGATCCATGATAGTGAATAAACATATCATATTATAGGTAGAAATGATATTTTTAAATACATATAATATAACGTCAAATTTCATTTAAAATTTGTGAATGTCGTATATATGATTATTACTGGATTGAGAAAAGAAAACATTTTCATAAAAACAATAAGATATTATGATGTTTTATTTTTTAAGGACTTAGTAACAATATGATTATTGTTAGTTATCTATATGACTCTAGGTATGAAATAATATTGACTAATAATATATATATCATCAAAATAATATATGGAGAATTTATTTTAAGGAAAAATAATGATATGGAAACACTTATTTAATTATAGAGATGATGATATGTTGTTTTTATCTAGAGAGATTGAAAAGTGGTTGTAGCATTAAAGGCTTTTCCAAATATGATAACCATCCATGGAAGATATTTTAAAATGTGTTGTTACTCAATATCTCATTAATCTACTACGATATCATACTCATTCATGTGATTAATTTCAACAAGGTATGATTATTTGAAATATATACAAGGAGAAACAAAAAGTCATCCAATGTTCTCGAATTGCGGCATAAATATATATGGGGACCCATCTCACCATGATCCATGAATGGTTTGATATATTAATTTATTTTCTTTGATTATTTTTGTAGAATGGATTATATATCTTTAATTTTTTACCTGTCTAAGGAGTTTATATGCTTGAAATATTTTTTCATGGGATCTAAAATTATTATTGGACTGTATATTCTAGGGATTCATAGTTATTATTGAACATCATTGAAAATAATTCAGTTGGATTATTATCTTGATAAATAATAGATAGGTTATAATGATTTATAAATTATATATAATTAACATAATGACCTCTTTTATAGGTGAAATTGGATAATAAAAAATATAGTGAGAACAATGCTTATTGAAATCGACCAACAAGGGAAATAATTGAATGAATATGTATTGACATGATTCTACTTATCCATTAGGGAAAAATTATTTTTTAATGAATAAAATGATCAATATGATTTGTTTTATGGGAATAATTCAACAATTTAAAACATTAAATTATTATAATTAAGTGTTTTATTTACAAAAAAATTGAAACATGTGTAAATTGAGTCAAGTAGAGATGATTGGATATTTCATTTATATTTATGAAGAATTAAATAATATATATGTTTAAATTTCAGGTTTTAATGATAGTTTGATGTAATGATTATAGTATTGTATAGAATTAATAATATCAACAACACATAGAAAATTTCCTTAAGGAATGTAATGAGGAGGTAACCACTACCAGGAGAGATGAAGTGGAAAAATATGATTCATATAAATATAATATTAGGGATCATGAGGATGTAAAATCTATACTTTAATGAAAACTAAATATTGGAGAATACATTTACAAGCATAACATCATTGAAAATTTCTCAGTGCCACAGAAAGGATAATGAATGAAGAAATTACTATACGTATCAATCCAATATCAGAAAGATCGTAATAGGTTTGATGAAGCATCTAAAGATGAGAAATAGGTTCATGATATGAATCAAGAGATTGATAAAATTGTGAAGTATCAAATGTTGGATATTTTTTCAAATCCAACATTTTATAATACAATGGGACGAAACCGGTCTTTCAGAAAAAAATTAATGGCTATGGAATATTGGTTATAAGAAAAGAATGATTACTATTCAACGTTACCCACATATATATGGTATTGATGTCGATGTAATATTTTCACATAAGGAGGGGATAAATACAATCAGATTATTCTTTTTCTTAGTATTACTAAGAAGGAACAATGCTTCTTACTAGAAAAAAAAAGTATTCTTTTATAAATAGTATCCCAGATGAGTAGTATTACATTGAAAAACATGATGGTTTTATCATTTCATTAATACGAAAAAAGGTGTTTTAAATTAAATAGGGTGTTATGTGAGATGAAGCAAGAACCAAAAGAATTAAATTGATAGTTATATTAGTTTTTAAGAATCTCAGTTTTTAGTGTGGTATAGTTGATTATAATAGCTACGTTAGCAATGAAAGTAATAAAAGGATGATGGTGTTGTTGCATGTCAATGACATATAACATGAGGGATCATATGAGTAATTTTGTAAAAAGATAGAAGAAATCATGAAAATTTAATTTGAAATGTCAATTAATAGTGAACTGATGTTTTCCTTGGCTTAAAATTTAAAATAGGAAGTAATTTAAAATTAATATCTCATTAAAAATAATCATTTGGGGTTTTGATATGATTTTCAACGGATAATTACATAAAGATAAAGACTTTTGTGGATTCACAAATGAATTTGTCAGGGGATAATGAAAGATATACAATTAATGTCATATTATAATGTTAAATAATTTGATGTCTATTATACATACCAGTGGAAAGACCTGATATTATTTTGGCATCATTCAATGAAAAAATATATAAGATATTTCATTTTGAAAAACATATGAATTTAGTCAAAATAATACTTCGTTATAGAAATAAAATGGGTGATTTTGTATTATATTACAATGAAAAGTCTCAGCAATAGTTAATGGGATATATAGATATGGATTGTGATGGTTCAGAAGATAATAGAAAATCAATTTTAGAGGGTTCTTTATATCTTGGTTGATTTTTTATTTAATGAATATGTAAAAATTCATGATTTAATTTTGTTGAGAGTGTTATAAGATAATTATATTGTTTCTATTCAAGTGTGTATGAAATGAAAATGGATAAACCACCCTATTGATTAAATGGTACTTGAAGTTAATTCTCCAACGATAATAGAATAAATAATTGATGTAATATAAATTATAGAAGAAATCTATTCCAGTGGTTGATGATAAAAAACATTGAAATCAGGTATCAATTTATCATGGATATAGTGGAGAAAAGGATTGTGATGTTTCAATATGGGCCAACAGAACTATTGGTTGTATATATTCTGACAAAGAACATACCCAGTGAAGTGTTTGAATGTTATCTACTTGCACTAAGACATTCATCAACATTTATAACATTAAAAAGTGTTGATTTGGGACCCCATATTCCCAAGGAATGATGTGTTTTCCACTAATGTGTAGATTTCTGTTCTTTACCCAGTGGGAGAAAACAAAGGGGATACATTCATGTTACTTGACAGAGGATATGAATTTGTGGTTATAAAAGTGGGATACAATTACTTATTCATGATATTTGGAGAATCCAATTGGATTTTTTTAAATATATTGATGTTAAATATGATGGATCAATGGTTATATATCAAAAAAAATGGGGTTTATGGTGAAATCAATTGAGTTGTTTTTGGAATGAAATGATTCAATGATGAACATTACAAAATACTATTATTTCTCATTCCAAATAGAGATCATGTTGGATTAGAGGCTATTTTGTGTGAAATATTTGTTCACTATAGGAATCACCAGAATATTATGTTATAATAATATGTAAGATGTTTTAATGATGTATCATAATGCGAAGAGTGTTCAAAAAACTCAATGTATGTATTTTTTAGAAAAATTTCCTCAAGGTGTCATCTCAGTGTTTTACGGTGATTGTGCTTATTGAAAAAGTTAGAGGATATAGATTTAGTATTTGTGGGGTTTGTTACTCAAGGATGGATGTAATTCATGTATGTATTACACTTAATGGGATGTTTATCATCCATTGAAGGCTCTTCATTTGGGCCATGATGCAGTGTTTAATAGAATAAACAAAGTATATTCATCTTTGGATGACTCCAGCCACTCTAATGGATAAAGTCTCTATGTGACATGAATTTAATGGTCATGGGGAAATCTATACATCACTATATTTAATTTATGTCTAAATTATTTTGATAATATCATCACTCAATTTAGTGATATCAAATGTGGTTCATGAAGGAACAATTCTATGAGGTATGTAGTTTCAAGGGAATTGAATCGTAATATAAATGAGTTTCATGAAGGATAATCCCATAAAGGGGTAAGAGGATAGTGAAGGAATATTCCTTAAAGCATAATACATGACTAGAATGAATATCACAACGCATTGATCATCCATTGAGTTTAGATACATTGTGTAGCATAAGTGGTTCATAAGGATTCATTCATCCACGATGTATAGGAGGACTGTGAAGAAATGGTTTTCTGTGAATAACTTGTGACGCAAATTTCAATGTAGATGGAAGAATAAAAATGATAGTTCATGTAGGGTTTATGGATGGTAGATAATGGATTATAATAGTTCAAAATAGAAATTCCAAAAACAATATCTATGTGTAAAATATGATTTTATCTACTTAGTTAATATATTTCTTCATGGAAGACTAATACATATGTTAGAAAATTTGATGTTGATTCATAACAAAAAATGATTCTTTGATATGAGTAGTGAGTACACTTTTTTGAGAGAGAATTGATCATTCAAACTATTATTAGTTGAAAACCTGGTTGGGTATTGAGTATTCTATTTACCTTGTAAGGGCGTTGAGCCTAGGAATAAAAGTTATCCTGCCAGAACATTATTTTTGGAGTGATCCTTCAAAGATTTTGTATATTGGATCCTTTTATGTAATTCATCTTGGATGTATCTCATTATGCGTAATGATTGTAATTTTTTGTGTATTTTTAATTCATTCATTTATGTTAATGCATATCTATGAGAATGGAAACGAGGGATATTATGTCTATTAATGAAATAAGATATGAATCCATAGTTGTTTTAATATGTCATACCCTAATTCACCCAACCCCTCTCATGTTATTTTACCAAGTCAGGATAATAATCATTATTAGTGGAATGATCAAAATATTTCAATATAATTGTATTTAGAAATGTGTATATGTTATCTTCACACATATCTATTTAGATTAACCCTTATTAAACTCAATTTTTCTTTAATCGTGATATTAAATTTTTACATCATTCAGTGTTATTTTTTATTGATATTTTATATTGACCATATTATAACTAATAATTTAAATTTATTCCAAATATAGATACTATTTTTCTAATTTCCATTCATAAAACAAGAAAACATTATCCTATATATGTGATGAGAATGCATGTTTTTGACGATAAAATGTTCATTAGTTTGAAGTGTTTTTTTCTATAAATTAAAAATTAATTTTATTACAATAAGATAAATTATATTAATTAATATGAAATTTATATAGTTTAAATTTTAAAAAATAAAAAATATGAATTAAAAATACATATTTTTAAATGAAAAGTAAATTTAAAAATAATTCAGTATTTTTCACTATTGTTGAAAATAATGAATATTTCTAAAAAATATAATAAATAAACCATAATATTATTTTCACATTATAAAATTAAAAATTAATTTTATATTATAATATTACATTTATATAATTTTAAAAAATTAATTATTTTAACTTAATAATTTGACTATAAAATAATAATTTATTATAATAATGTATTTAGTGTAATTTTTTTTCGTTATTATTTATTTTCTAGAAAACACATAACATGAATCATAAACAATTTTTTGAGTATATAGAATTTAAATTACCTTTAAATAAATAACCAAAAGTTTATTTTATTGATATAAAATGGACTATCTGCAAAAAAAATATTATTTTCTAGTGAAGAAATTTTTTTTCAAAAGGATATAAATTCCATAATTGATTTATTAATCACCAAATAATTCATTTAACAAATTTTTTTGAAATATATTCTCATTTTTTATATTTTCTAACAAATATATAACATTCCAATGGATAGATGAATGATATCATAATAATATTGTAATAATATTCATAATTTCATTTAATTATAGTGTTTTGTGTAATACAAGCTATGCTTAATTTTGTTTTTAACCGAAGAACAAATCAATTTTGTGTGTAACACCATATTACGATAGTTTTTCATTAATATTGAAATATGATATATATTATATTATTATAAAATAAATTCACAAAATCACAAGGTGTTACATTATTCCCCCATCCAAATGGGCATCCCCTTTAAAATCCTTCTTGGCCATCATAGGCTTACCAATTAAAAATTACATCATTGAAACTCACATCATATATCAGTTTAATTAATGACCCTTTTTTAATATTGAATGTTTTGTGTATATGTTGTATAGAATAAAAATTACTTAATTTCCAATTGGCAGAACAATGGTGGTAATTGAAAATATAGACATAGAATAGAAAACTGAATCCTAAATATTTTGGGAGATTGTTAGGAGAAATTGGTTGAAATAAATTGTGTGATATAGATATTTATATATACCATAAATCCATAAAACTATTTGTTATGAAATTATTCAATTATATCATAAAAAAAGTATTCCAGGACAAAATTTAATTTCATAAATTTGACAAGAATATATCTCTATTTATTTCATTACATTTCACATCAACTATATCACCCTTTGGTTGTGGCATGATCAATTTCATCAACATCTCTTCTTCATGATATGAAGGTTAATTTGTTTTTCCTGAATCATGAATGAATTATATGATACATTATATATTTATTATTCATTAATTATATATATATATTTTAAAAAAGTTTCCCTAGTTATCCAATATGTGAAAATATTTCTATGTTGATGTAATACATACATATTTAAAACCACATATAAATTAAAATGTAACCCTAGCATGAGTGTTAAATCTTATTGAAGTTCCAAAATAATAAAAATCTTAAAAATTTTATATAATTTTAGATTATTTCAATAATACAGTTATAATTAATATCCCATACAAAGTAAACTGGAATATGATAGTCACAATCCATGCAAGTGAATACCCTCATATTGCATTATATTTAAATATGGAGATAACCAAAATGATCATAAAACCACATAGAAATAATACACGATTCTTTATTTCATGAATATGACTATGGATTATGGAATTTATTCCATAGGCCCAATAATTCTATGATCTTAATCATTGACAACACAAATCAATTTTTTCAATTCATTTATACGTATTGAGGTCATCAATACTATCCAATTTAGATAATCTATATCAACCATCTATTTATCAATGTTATGTGTAATTATCTAATCCTCATGAACATATTATAGATTACCTTCCCATAATCATGTTTTTTAAACGATATAAATATTTTACATAAAATAATAAAACTAGGTCATCATTAACATTCAATATCTCATTGACAATTCTCAAAAAATTATACCATACAATACTTATTTATTTTATAATTCCTCTATTCAAAAAATGAAACAAATAAATTTTTCTACTTCATACATAATCCATTAACTATCTTTCACTATAATATTTCATAACTCACATTTTCTTTCACTTTTCAAATGTATTCATATAATCAAATGTCCTGTAACAATTAATCATACAACTTTGCTGATTATCTCCAATATATTTTCCCCATGGCCATTGATTTTCATGATGTTCATAAATTTCACCATTAAAGTATTCACCCATGGATGATTTCTTAGAGAGGACAATATTCCCACAAATTTCATTAAATAAATAATATTTTTCACTTTATATTTATATTATTTATATCAATATTTTATATATCCAGAATAGCTCAGAATTCATCAAATAAATTCACATATGTTCTTCTTTATATGTTTTTAGGCATACAAGAAATTGAATGTTATTTCCTCCATGCTTACCAACATATGAACTCTTAGTGACATCTTTCTAAATCATAATTAGTGAGAATGACAGTTTGTTATGATGAACATATTTATTTATGTTCTATGAAATATGATTAGGAATAATCATGGAATCATTTACTATAGTCATCAACCAATTTTCAATCTCAAAAACAAATTACTAATAAGAGTAAATTTTAATATACTTACTTATGGTTCCATCCATTTATTAAAAAATATTTATTGTGTGATCAATTCAAATAATATTTGAATATCACATATTCAAATAAATAATTTTGGTTGTCTAAATCATGAAACATTATATTTAATCTAGGGAACCATACGTTTATCATAGGTCAATCATAGTGATCAAATATTTAAATTGACATGACAATTCATAAGGTTTTTAGGATTTTCCAAAGTATATCCCAATGTAGTTTCAATCATGGAGTGTAGAAAGTCCCATTACCTTTTTATTGTATCTGATTAAGTCATTATTAACACAATTTCTTCATGTAAGTTACACTTAGTTATGTTTACTAAATATAAACATCTCCTTGTAGTATCCATAAAATGATAAAGTTTCTTTCAAAACATACTCTATATCCTTTATAATTATTCATGGAAATTTTCATATATGTTAACTCATCCAAACACTTATCCATTGATAAATCCCTATATAAATCTTAAAAAATAACTTTATAGACTTAACTGATGTCTTCTCATTTTTTCCCAAAGGATAACTAATATTTTCCTCTGATACAAAGTATAGTTAACATTGATTCTTAGACATGGATATAACAGCTTTTTAGATGAATATTCCATAAATTATACAAAAAATTCCAATGGACCACATTATTTTAGTGTGTTTTGGATACAAGGTATACAATGTTATTACTTACTTAATAATCAATAACATATCAAATAAATATCTTCCCCTTTATAACTATTTTTAAAATATATCCAACATAAACCATTTATGGATAACCAGGAGAAGAGAAACATAAGAATGGGTGAGGTCATATTTTCATTAAAGGTAATAAAGTAAGATATCAATGATCACATAATTGTGATATGGGAATTATCATATGATAACTTAAACATATCAACTGAAATCTATAACATTCAGAAAAAGATTATAATATATAAGCATAGTGTAAAACATGTAATTTAATAAGACGTGAATAATAACCAAATAAACATTCATGATCCATGTTGTCATATAATTTTAATGATGCATAGAATTTAATATATACAAATTATTATAAAATATTTAACGTGTATAAATATAAGCATTTTTACTCATTACATTTAGGACACAAAATTATATCCCCAGATGAACTTATGGTCATGTTACAATGTTCTTGCACAACATTATGAAGATAAAATTTATATCAATTCATAATATTGGGATCAGGTAATTAGTTTCATATATAACAATGTAAAAATATAATTTGGTTCATTCATAACATAATAGACACGAATAACATGTCCACACATTAAATCATTGTAGTCAAGATTCACTCCCAGGACTATCATTGCAAAAAATGTCCCTTTATGAGCCAAGTTCATATAATTTTTTCAGGCCATTATAACAAATTAAATATAAATATTTACCTAATCCATTATAGAGAGATATGGGTCCCACTATTTTTGGGTTTTAACAAAAAACCATATTAAATTATAATTTAACAACCATCTTATATTTGATCTCATAAATATATGTGTTAAAAGATCATATAACATTCCTCATATTAGAAAAAATTAAATTAAATGGGCATTAAAATACATAATAAAAACATTATCTATGGAAGATAAATAGATTTTATAATCAGTTCACTATTTATTCAAAGCATAACTATGGAAAAATAACGATGTCCCAAAATAATTATATCATTTTATAAGCCATGTTAGTGAAATTGGATTAATATATGTATTATCATCATAAACATAATCCATTGTAATAAACTATAGCAATGTATCCTTGTTTTATATCCCATATAGAGTAAATGTAACAAAAATTAATGTCATTCTAGATAGAAAATGATTTTTGAAGACTATATGGAAAAATTCTTAGGGCTAATATTTTTACTATAAATTATATTTTCCCAAATATAAAATTATGAAAATAAATATTATTGACATTTTAATTAATAAAATATAATAGTATATTTTAAAAAATAATTATAACATTTCATTTGGATCTTTTTTTTACTATAAGATATTCTTTTTCATAAAAAATTCATTCAAAATCCATTCCACTCTATAATAATTTTTTTAAATCTAAAAACATTCCAAATATTAAAAATAAAATTTTATTATAATGGAAAATTTATAACATTTATTATAATCATTATTTCATTTATATTCATATAAATGAAAAAACAAATAATTTCGTGTTAAAAATAGGGATTCTGTTCACATTTTAGTTAAAATTCATATTGAAATTGTATTAGAAAAAAACATGAATATTCATTTCAAAATATTTTTTCAATATTTAAAACATATTTAATAAATATAAATAATAATAATTGGATAAAAATAAAAAAAAATTGTGAAAATATTACTTGAAGAACATGTTTTGGAGGAAAATGAATATCTAACAAAAGTGAGAAATAATGTGTTTTTTTCTAAAAAAACATTTTTCTATTATCATAAGGAACCCAATAGATAAAAAATTTATTTATTTCTTAAATATTTAATAAAAACCAATGGATAAGAAAAATTATTGGAATTTTTTAAATTTTTGTCATCATATTTTCACATTATATATATTATCCAATACAGTTCTGATAAATGATGACATTTTAATACAAAATATTTACCATATTTGAATCATTTCACCATAATCCCTATAAAGTAATAACACACAAAAATATAAATAATCATGATGAATCATAAATTATATTTATATAAAGCCCCAGCCATAAACCTTACATAATCTTGAGTTATCACACGATTACACGTTGAGAATCTTTTCAGGTTTAGAGTTTTAGATAATTAGATCATAAAACTTGCATTACATTCCACATATTAACAAAGTGGTTACATAAATATAGTATTCTTCATTCCCATCAATGGAAACATATTTAAAATAAACATGGATTCTTTCTTGACACTTCCTTGATACTATCACCATATCATGTACCTTTCCCTTGACATGTGAAAATCATTTCAAAAAAAACATGGGATGAGCATAAAAAGCTCAGTATGGGTTATAAAAACCTAGAAAGGAAACATGGGTACATATATACATAATAGTGAAATCATACATTACCCATAAAACATAAGCACATTGACATACCTCATCAAATCATGAGTAAATCATTGAAATCATAAGACATAAAGGTAACTTGAGATATTCATAACATTCTTACGTAGGGAGTAACCCTCTTGGTTACGTTTGAAATACCCATCACAGTATATTCCCTAAATCTCTTCGGAGAAACCATAACGTTTCACTCTTCCACGTTACCCAATGCATTGGAGAGCTATATCGGGCTCAACCTCCCTTAGTTTATCACGGAACCACCCATTTTCATAATAATGCACAAGAACCTCAACATAATCATATCACATAAAACATGCATAAAGGAAACATAACATTCCCACCTTTCAATGAAATGATATCAATACAACACATTGATATAAAAACATTATGAAAACCATTTTCGCTGCCAAAATAAAAGAAAAGTCAAACATGGTATTTATTTTTCTATTAAAATGACGGTATGGCTTGTAGAGGAAGTTGAAACTCAAATAACAGTCACGACGGCGAATAAGTCGTTTTCGCCGCATACGTACGACAAAAACATTCCCTTTTGTCGTTTAGTAAACGCTTCATATAATAAATATTCCTTTTGAATAAACATAAAAGTCAAAGGGTTTTATACACCGTATAAAAGAAGGTTGTGTATAAAACAAAATATGCCTCAATGAAAGGAGATTGAGACGAAGTCCCATACCTCGTATCCGACTTGACCCGACCGTTATTTAATCTCCTGAATAATAAACTTGAGTTAATATCTAATTGCTTATGAACCTTTTTCAAGTTCATTATTCCTTTTATACCATTTTATGAACATCATGTAATCATTTAAGTTAATAATGTTCATTTTGTCGGTATTTGGTTCTTAAGTCAAAAATAGACTTCTTACACTTACATGTTGTTAATTTGGTCAAAGGTTCGTTATATCCAGAATGATATCAATGATTTGGATAACATATAAATAATATATATTCAGCATATACATGTATTTATAATATTACATCACATTTAGAGGTAAGAAATGAAATGCACCGTTCAGGGAGACGGTAAGCCGTACGTACGCATGAACGCTACTTCAATTTCTATTTCGTATTTTCTGGAATGGAATCATTATGATATAATAGTATATTATAATTCCAGTATAATAACATATATAATATCATTAACTTTATCCTTAACACATCCCACATATGGTATTAACGAATCAAATCACTTTCAGGGGGCGGTAGTCCGCACTTCCTAAAATCAAGATATCGTGTTTACCCATAATGGAAACAATAATGGTATGCCATAATTGAAAAATACAGAAGCTTAAGGAAAAAATAAACATATTATATATCATTGATAAAAATAGTGACATCATAATGGCCACCTTTGAAGGTGTTAAATGAGTATTGAACAATCATCGTTTCGGGAGGCAAAATTTCGCCATCCACGGAAATCGTATGTTCTTTAACCATTTGATGTAGTTGTGTGAGAGTGTAGCTCGAATAAATCTTATATAAACATCATATTATATTTAAGATACTGGTTTTGTTACAAAAGAAGTAAATAAAAAGAGTTTAAGGGGTTGGAGAAGCAAAATAAAACAAATGAACATCAGAGAATGGATTACCTTTAAAAGTGTAACTACTTTTGATTTGAGCCTAAAGGCTTAGTTTGAAAGGATTCTTCCCAAAGGGAATCCTCTAGGATGAAGAGAGGGATGTTGAGAGAGAAAATGGGCAGGGTTTGGCCAAGCCAAAGGCTTGAGGAGTGTGTGAAATGAGGTATAGGTGAGGGCCTTTTATAAGAGGAGAGGAGGGGCACTTTTGGAAATCATGAAACTATTATTTTATTTCCAAAAGTGTTTCGAATTTCTAAGGTCCCACATTGATAAATTTCGAATATAAGATGATAAGGATTCGAAATATTCCCATCCAATAGTTTTTGGAAAAGTGTAGGTATTAGATTTTATATTATCGTTTCATTTTATTTAAACTGTTCATTAATGAGGTCATCATTGCATCATCATGATGTCATAATTAAATTAATTTATTTAATGTCTAAATATTATAAAAAAAATATCCTGATGTAGTAAATAGTTTTATCTTTCCAAATACTATTTATAGACAAAAATATGATTAGTATAACCCCTTTTAAAATTTTTTTTAGTAAAACAATTTATGTTAGTGTCATTAACACCTTTATTTAAAAAAATGCATTAAAGTCATTATCTCACCCAAGTGGCTCCATGGGGTCCCCTAAATCGACCCAAGGGTTGTCTTGGTTGGCCACGACACAACCAATAGGTTTAGGACATGTTTCAAGCTCATATAATTTTATTACAGAATTATTTTTACCCTAAAATACACTAATTACCTCTAATCGTGATTAAGAACATAATAAGTTACTATTCACCAAAAAATTATTTTAATCTCATTGAACCACATTTTACTTCTTAAGAAAAACCATGTATGTCGGATTTTCGAAATTCAAAACACAATGATGGAAAATTTTCATTTAAACGAAAAATCAGTTTTTATAAGTACCACTTAGTGGTTTCACTATTCATCAAAAATTGAAGTTTTTCAGAAAATAAAAAAAACTCTTCCTAAGATATATTTGATATTCCAAATTAAAAAATGAAGTCCATTTTACAAAATTCAAAGCATATAAGTTACATTAATTAATTTAATATTTAATTCCCGCTGTTAGAGCAAATAGCGTGTTTTTTTGAAACAATAAGTATCAAAATATTGACACCAGTTTAAGTCTAATTTCAAAGTGAAATGGATTCCAATGACCACCATTGGATTAAATGGTAAAAATATATTCAGATTACACATTATGAACAATTCAAAAGATAATCTAATCATATAAATAAATTAGATTAAGAAGCAATTTTGATGTAAAATGCAGTATTTTTCACTATTCATTAAAAAATGAACATTGTCAGAAAAATACCAAAATTTCACACAAAGTAAATTTTGATGTCCCAAACATAAAGAATAAGTTTATTTTGACAACCATAGCTTATAAAATTCTCAAAAGATATATTTAAAAATTGTATGCCATCAAAAGCCAGTAAAACAATCTTTTAAAAATATTAGTGTATTTCATGCTTAAGATTGGATTTATTTTCAATTTAAGCCTCTAAAAAACTATCTAGTTCATTAATAGACATAGATAAAAATATCTATTATTCATTACTTACATGGGATGTTACATCTTTCCCCCCTTTAGAAAATTGCATCCCTGCAATTTATTTACTTATCGAATAAATGAGGGTACTTATCCCTCATTGCATTTTCAGATTCCCATGATGCCTCTTCAACCATATGGTTTTTCCATAAAACGTTTACCTGATGAATCACCTTATTCCGCAATACCTGCTCCCTGTGGTCAAGAATCTGGATTGGTTGTTCCTCATAATATAGATTCTCTTCCAGCAGAACTACCTCTGGATTCAAAACTTGAGATGGATCTGGCATATACTTTCTCAACATCGAAACGTGAAAAACATTGTGTATCTGAGATAAACTCGGAGGTAAATCCACCCGGTATGCAACTGATCCAACTCTCTACAGAATTTCATATGGTCCAATAAACCTTGGACTCAGCTTTCCTTTCTTACCAAATCGCATCACACTTTTCCATGGTGATACTTTGAGAAAAACATGATCACCTACCTCAAAAGATAGATCCTTCCTCATGTTGTCTGCATAACTCTTCAGCCTACTCTGAGCAATTCTCATGTGATTCTGAATCATCTGAACTTGTTCTGCCATCTCTTCTACCAATTCAGGTCCCATCAACTTCCTTTCACCCACTTCATCCCAGAAAGCTGGAGTTCGACACCGCTTCCCATATAATGCGTGAAATGGTGCCATCTGTATACTGGAATGAAAATTGTTATTATATGAAAATTCAACCAAAGAAAGATGTTGGTCCCAACTTCCCTGATAATCCATAGAACAAGCTCGTAGCATATCCTCCAAGGTCTGAATTGTTCGTTCCGACTGCCCATCTGATTGAGGATGAAAAGATGTACTAAAATTTAATTCAGTACCCAACGACTTCTGAAGGCCTTTCCAAAAGTTAGAAGTGAACCTGTGATCACGATCAGATACAATGGAGAGGGGAACTCCATGAAACCTAACTATCTCTTTAAGATACAAACGGGAAAGTTGATCTAGGGAAAAATTATCTCGTATAGAAAGTAAATGAGCAGATTTAGTCAAGCGATCAACAATAACCCAGATTGCATTATTACCTCGAGATGTCTTCGGTAATCCCACAACAAAGTCCATAGATATATTCTCCCATTTCCACTCTGGCACTGGTAAAGGCAAAAGAATCCCTTTCGGTAACTTCCACTCTACTTTAACCTGTTGACATGTCAAACACATCACAGTAAAATCAGCAATATCTCTTTTCATTCGATCCCACCAGTAATACTCCTGCAGATATCTATACATCTTAGTACTACCTGGATGAACTGAAAACGGAGAACTATGAGCTTCACATAAAAACTCTCTCGTCAACTGTGAATCACAAGGCACACACAATCTCTTCCCAAATCTCAAAATGCAATACTTATCAATGTTGAATTCAGACGACTTACCTTTCTGAACCACCTATACCTTTTTATGCAACTCATTGTCTTGCTTCTGTGCTTGCTTGATTCTGTCTGATAGAGAAGATTTTACTGATACCAGAAACAAAACAGAAGAACATCCTGCACCAACAAATTCTATGCCAAAGTTCATCAAATCCTTAACCAAAGGATCACGTTCCAAATGCAACATTGCTAATGAAGCATTACTTTTTCGACTTAAAGCATCAGCCACTTTATTTTCTTTTACTGGATGGTAATGAATTGTACAATCATAATCCTTGATTAATTCCAGCCATCTCCTCTGTCTCATGTTTAACTCTTTCTGAGTGAATATATACTTTAAACTTTTGTGATCGGTATATATTTCACACTTTACTCCATACAAATGAAGCCTCCAAATTTTCAAAGCAAAAACAACAGTAGCTAATTCCAAATCATGTGTAGGGTAATTTACCTCATGAGTTTTCAACTGTCGTGAAGCATAAGCAATTACCCGATCATTCTGCATTAGGACGCAACCATGTCCTTTCAATGAATCATCACTATATATAACAAACTCACCATTCCTGGAAGGTAGTGCCAAAACCGGAGCATTCGCCAATCTTCTTTTCAATTCCTGAAAACAATCATCACATTCTTTTGTACAGATAAACTTAACACCCTTCCAAGTTAGCTTAGTCATTGGACTACATAATCATGAAAAATTTCTAACAAAATTTCGGTAATAGCCTTCCAAACCATGGAAGCTACGAATCTAGGTTACATTTGTGGGTCTTGGACATTCTTCCACAACTTTTGTTTTTGCAGGATCCACAGTTATCCCATATTTAGAAACAATGTGACCAAGGAATGAAATTTGTTGCAACCAAAACTCACACTTTCTGAATTTCCCATACAATTTCTTTTCTTTTATGGTTTTCAAGACAACCCTTAAATGACTTTCATGCTCCTCTTTAATTTTAGAAAACACCAAAATATCATCGATAAAAAAAACCACAAACTTATCACCAGATTCAACTGAGCCATCACTGAAGTAAACTTATCAATTCTGATTCTGACTATCTTAGTATGGTGATTTGGAAGGTCATTTTCCTCTGTATGACTTCCCAGAAAATTGGTTTTATTTCCTCTATGAAAAACCATTCTGAACACAGAAATATCTTAGGTGAAGAAACATGGTAATATTTAAATGCTATATCATTTCAATCATATTATAATTTAACACTTTTATAACTCCTAACGTTTTCTAAACCGACCTTTGATACCAACTATAAGGCCCCAGCCTTAAACCTTACATAATCTTGAGTTATCACAAGATTACACGTTGAGGATCTTTTCAGGTTTAGAGTTTTAGAGAATTAGATCATAAAACTTTCATTACATTCCACATATAAACAAATTGGTTATATAAAGATAATATTCTTCATTCCCATCAATGGAAACATATTTAAAATAAACATGGATTCTTTCTTGACACTTCCTTGACACTATCACCATATCATGTTCCTTTTTCTTGACCTGTGAAAATCATTTCAAAAAAAAACTTGGGATGAGCATAAAAAACTCAGTATGGATTATAAAAACATGGAAAAGAAACATGGGTACATATATACATAAGAGTGAAATAATACTTTACCCATAAAACATAAGCACATTAACATACCTCATCAAATCATGAGTTAATCATTGAAATCATAAGACATAAATGTAACTTGGGGCATTCATAACATTCTTACGTAGGGAGTAACCTTCTTGGTTACGTTTGGAATACCCATCACTCTATATTCCCTAAATCTCTTCGGAGAAACCTTAATGTTTCACTCCTTCGTGTTACCCAATGCATTGGAGAGCTATATCGGGCTCACCCGCCCTTAGTTTATCACAGAACCACCCGTTTTCATAATAATTCCCAAGAACCTCAACACAATCATATCACATAAAACATGAATAAAGGAAACATAACATTCCCAACTTTCAATAACAAGGTATCAATACAACACATTGATATAAAAACATTATGAAAACCATTTTCGATACCAATATAAATGAAAAGTAAAACATGGTATTTTTTTTAAAGATGGTATGGCTTGTAGAGGAAGCCGAAACTCAAATAACGGTCACGACGGCGGAGAAGTAGTTGTCGCCGAATACGTACGACAAAAACATTCCCCTTTGTCGTTTAGTAAACGCTTCGTATAAAAAAGATTCCTTTTGAATAAACGTAAAAGTCAAAGGGTTTTATACACTGTATAAAAGAAGGTTGTGTATAAAACAAAATATGCCTCAATGAAAGGAGATTGAGACGAAGTCCCATACCTCGTATCCGACTTGACCCGACCATTCTTTAATCTCCTGAATAATAAACTTGAGTTAATCTCTACTTGCTTAAGAACCTTTTTCAAGTTCATTATTCCTTTTATACCATGTTATGAACATCATGTAATCCTTTAAGTTAATAATGTTCATTTTGTCGGTATTTGGTTCTTAAGTCAAAAATAGACTTCTTATACTTATATGTGGTTAATTTGGTCAAAGGTTCATTATATCCAGAATGATATTAATGATTTGGATAACATATACATCATATATATTCAGCATATACATGTATTTATAATATTACATCACATTTAGAGGTAAGAAATGAAATGCACTGTGTACGCATGAACGCTACTTCCATTTCTATTTCGTATTTTCTGGAATGGAATCATAATGATATAAGAGTATATTATAATTCCAGTATAATAACATATATAATATCATTAACTTTATCCTTTACACATCCCACCTATGGTATTAATGAATCAAATCACTTTTAGGGAGCGGTAGTCCGCACTTCCTAAAATGAAGATATCGTGTTTACCCATAATGGAAACAATAATGGTATGCCCTAAATGAATAATACAGAAGCTTAAGGAAAGAATAAACATATTATATATCATATATAAAAATAGTGACATCATAATGGACACCTTTTATGGTGTTAAATGAGTATTGAACAATCATCGTTTCGGGAGGCAGAATTTCACCATCCACGGAAACCGTATGTTATTTAACCATTTTATTTAGTTGTGTGAGAGTGTAGCTCGAATAAATCATATAAAAACATCCTATTATATTGAAGATACTTGTGTTGTTACAAAATAAGTAAATAAAAAGAGTTTAGGGGTTGGAGAAGAAAAATAAAACAAATGAACATGAGAGAATGAATTACCTTTAAAAGTGTAACTCCTTCTGATTTGAGCCTAAAGGATTCCTTTGAAAGGATTATGCCCAAATGGAATCCTCTAGGATGAGGAGAAGGATGTGGAGAGAGTAAATGGGCAGGGGTTGGCCGAGCAAGAGGCTTGAGGAGTGTGTGAAATGAGGTAGAGGTGGGGGCCTTTTAAAAGAGGAGTGGAGGGGCACTTTTGGAAATCATGAAACTATTATTTTATTTTCAAAAGTGTTCCGAATTTATAAGGTCCCACATTGATATATTTCAAATCTAAGATGATAAGGCTTCTAAATATTCCCATCCAATAGTTTTAGGAAAAGTTTAGTTCTTAGATTTTATATTACCGTTTCATTTTATTTAAACTGTTCATTAATGAGGTCGTCATTGCATCATCATGATGTCATAATTAAATTAAATTATTTAATGTCTAAAATTTATAACAAAAATATCCTGATGTAGTAAATCGTTTTATCTTTCCAAAGAGTATTTATAGACAAAATTATGATTAGTATAACCCCTTTTAAAAATTGTTTTAGTAAAACAATTAATGTTAGTGTCATTTTCACCTTTATTTAAAAAAGGCATTGAAGCCATTATCTCACCCAAGTGGCTCCATGGGGTCCCCTAAATCGACCCATGGGTTTTCTTGGTCGGACATGACACAACCAATATGGTTAGGACATGTTTAATGTTCATCTCATTTTATTAAAGCATTATTTTTACCTTAAACTACATTAATTACCTCTAATTGCGATTAAGAACTTAATAAGTTAATATTCACCAAAAAATATTTTAATCTCATTGAACCACATTTTACATATTAATGACAACCATTTATGTCAGATTTTTGAAATTCAAAACACAATGATGGCGAAATTTCATTTAAACGGAAAATCAGTTTTTATAAGTACCACTTAGTGGTTTCACTATTCATCAAAAATTGATGTTTTTCAGAAAATTACCAAAAATTAACCCTAAGCTATATTTGATATTCCGAATTAAAAAATGAAGTCCATTTTACAAAATTCAAAGCATATAAGTCACATTAATTAATATAATAATTAATTCCCACTGTAAGAGCAAATATCGTGTTTTTTTTGAAACAATAAGTATCAAAAGATTGACACTATTTTAAGTCTAATTTCAAAGTGAAATTGATTCAAATGACCACTATTGGATTAAATGGTAAAAATATATTCAGATTACACATTATGACCAAGTCAAAATATAATCTAATCACATAAATAAATTCGATTAAGAAGCAGTTTTGATGTAAAATGCAGTATTTTTCACTATTCATTAAAAAATGAACATTGTCAGAAAAATACCAAAAATTCACACAAAGTAAATTTTGATGTCCCAAACATAAATAATAAGTTTATTTTGACAAACATATCTTATAAAATTGTCAAAAGATATATTTAAAAATGGTTTTCCATCAAAAGGCAGTAAACCAATCTTTTAAAAATATTAGTGTATTCCATGCTTAAGATTGGATTTATTTTCATATTAATCCTCTAAAATAATAAATATATATATACCTTGATAAAAAATAATATTGAATAACATAATATATATCACAAAGTTGAAAAATTTTGATAAAAACACACTACCAATTTTGTATGTTTCAAACCCAAAACCCCATGAGAGAGATATCCTAAATCGATATGTAACTAAAAATAACTATAAGCCTATGAATCATAAAATAACTTATGGTTCATTAAATATAAAACATTATTGAAACATACGGTGAACAAGGCATGTGTCTTGTAATAAAAAAGTGAAACACACATCTCTTACCTTAGGTCATAAAATCTTTTGTATAGTTTAAAACAATTATATGTAATAATTATTAGTTAATCATAAATATATTTCAGAACAATAATTTCATATATCATACCATATATGATTTAAATTTGTTTATTAGTTACCCATTTATAATACATTTCATTATAAAGTCTTGTTTTAGGAAATAATTGATTTTTTTTTCATAATTGATTTATTTTTTATTTTTAGAATACTAACGTTGATCATGGTTACTTATTTTAATGTTCTATAAAAATTAAATAATTTTCATATTTATACGTCAAATATACTATTATGACAAATAATGGAATATGGTTTTGTTAAATTAAGCATTTTATCATCATTTGGTTGATAGATCTTATGTACACATGAATCAAATTTCAATTTTTCAACGATCATTATGTAAAAATGGTATGTAATAATGTATATTTCCATTATTTAAATAATATCATAACATAATTAGTATATAAATATTATTATATGTATCATACACGCGGTGTGGTTATGAAAAGGTAGTCTCATCGCTTCATGAATATGGTAGTCCACACCTGCATGAGTGGTGTGACAACATTTTATTGAGTGAAAATTTAATTAAAAAAATTATATATATTTTCATCACATTAAGTAAAATATTAATTTAATATCATAATAATTTCAGGTATAAAACATATAATTATTAAATATACCATTATAAACTTCTATATAAGCTGTGATTAAATATCATCGCTTTTTGAGTTGGTTGTTAATCATATCCAAGAGTAGAAATATTCATATCCCCAATTAATTTATTTAATATATGAATGAAATATAAAATAATTACATAAGAATTATTATATAATATATATCATATATAACCAATAAATCAGTCATTATGTTCAATCTTTATATAAGGTAATGTAAAAAAACAAATATCTTCTGTTTACAAGGATGTATTTTTCCTTACACACTTACAATGATTTTTTTAAACATATGATATAAGGGGATATGATTTAATGTAATTAATATATTTTATAAACATCCTATTATATCGATCATAATGATTTTATATATCATAATGGTTTAAAAATATTATATGGTTTTGTAAAAAGTAATTGAATAATAGTCTATGATGAACATTACATATTCTTATAGAATCATCCTTAGGGTAGCACTAAATACCTCCTAGGTTGTCATTCTATCCATAATGAGGAATATATGATCAGAGGAGTTATTTATGGATTTTATATGTGTAGGTTTTGGATCATCCAAAGTGTTTTCATGTTTTAATGAATATAAGAGATTGGTGGCCCTTTGTATGTGGGGGAGAGGATACACATGGTATTTTTTAGAACAAATAACTACTCCCACATTATTCATTTTTGAATTGTCTCGAAATTAGATATTCATAATAAATATATATATATTTTGAATAAGTATATATAAAATTGAATTTAGACAAGTTTAGTAGTTAATTTTACCCAAATCATATTATTTAAAACCTCGGTAAACCAAATTTTATCTTATACGGGATAATTTATCGTTTCTAATTTTAGTATTAATATTTCTATAAAATTTAAATTCACATAATAATAAATTATAATTTATTAGGATTTATAATAATTAATAAATTTTTTTCTAATTCCATAAGAAAAATTGGCTAATTATTCCCAAATATGTAGTGATAAAAGAAGTTTTAAAGGAAAACTGGTCAGTAGTTATAATTACATTTATTTAAAATAATCAATAAGAAATTGATTTTAATGTAATAAATTGGGATAATTAATATAAAACTGAATTTTTTTATATTTATAGAATTAAAAATTTCATTTATTAATTTAAATAATGTAAACAGAAGATTGTTTTTGATTAATATTTACTATTTTTACAATTTATCAAAAAAATAAAACATTACAGTGATATTCTAACAAGAACTCTTAAATAATCAAGACATTTTTATTTCAAAAATTATGTTTATTTATTCAAATTATTTTAACAATACTATCAAATATTATTTTCAGAAAATTTCAACAAAATAAAACAAATGTTTAAAAAAAATATATTTGTTTATTGAAAAAATGGATTTCAAATTATTTCTTATATAGAAGACACATAATATGAATGGTAAAAAATATTCAATATAGCATAAATAAAATTTATTAAAATCATTAATTTAATGTTTTATGTTGTATTATTTGATATAAACACGAAATATTTTTTAACAAATAGATTTATAAGAGAAAAATATTTCATAATATTTTTAAAGGGGTTTTATAGTCATTTATTATTAATTGGGAGACAAATAATTAATGTTATATAATTTTGTAAACTGTATATTTAATATGTAGTTATTCATATTATAATTACCATTCAAACATCTAGGAGACAATTATCATAGTAATGTTTTATCCATATGAAACATTTCATTTAAACTATGGATTCTGTGTAATGGAAGATCATGTTAGTGTTTCATGAGAGGATATAAATACACTGTATTTATTATATTTAAGGATAAACATGGTTTTGTGAGTAATGAAAATTATAGAAAATATTATTTTAAGAAAAAATTAATCATAAAATCATGGTGTTATACAGTTTTTAAATATTTGACGAAAAAATATATTTGAGTAATTATCAATTTTAAAATTCATGAATAAATGAAAAGATTTGGTTGTTAGGCTATTTTAATGTTTGATCCTACTAAATTATACTATTATAGATTTTATGAAAATTTTCATGTGTTTTTATACATAAAAATTGATATCTAAAATTTCAATCTATATAAAATAGAGAGAGATATGATGTGGAATTTTTTTTTATTTTATGAAAGGTGAATTATATTATTTTTTTAATTATTAAAAGAAATATTTTTTTTTTAAAAAAGAAAAAACTACTATTTTAGAATGAAAATTTTTATATAAAAAGGGGACTCTTTTTTAAAACATTTTTAAAATATAAAGAAGGTTATTTTTTGATTTTTTTAATTTATAAAAAATAGTAGATTATATTGACTATGACATTTTCCCATGAACAGTTAAATGTTTAATAAAAAAATCCATATATATTCCCTCTATGATTAATATTGAAAAGAATATAGATATTATTGTTTGAGAAATGGACAACATGTAGAATATTATAATTAACTTTAACATTATTAATTAAAATTTATATTCATCATATATAGGATTATGTTAAACTAATGTTAATTTATTTAGTTTTTTTGAAATAAAGAAAATAATGTTTTTAATATAGTTTAGTTTTATAACCTCTTACATATGAATTTGGATATAGTGATGTACCCTATAAAAATATTCATCATAAATAATTTAAACCAAATTTCGATGTACCCTTAAAAATGATCAGTATGATAATATATATGATATTGATGACCATATTTCTCTAACATATGACAACAAGTTTTAACGTTATAACAATATATTTCTAAAATATGCACTGTACGTCAAATAATTTACCCCTAAATATCCAAACTATTTGAGTCTGTATCATCCTGATAATTATATTATATCAACCTTATTATATAACCCTTGTGAGATATTTTTTAAAGGTTCAAGCATGAATGTTTATTAAACAATATATAAATTATGAATCATACTAGACTGAACAATTTGTTTTCTAAACACGAATGGAAACATTAATATCTTATTACAATATTTATTTTTATTTTTTATTTGATAAACTCAAATCTAATTTTCACACCATTTTAAATTAATATATATTTTATTTTAATGGATATTAATAGGGCATATATTATGGTGAATAAAAAAAAATTCAACAATGGTTAAAAGGAAGGGTATATTATTTTATTAAAATTTAATTTACTATTTTTACATAACTACAATTGAATATTTTGTCACTATTTTATATACCATTTATACGTTTAAATATTATAATGGAAATCTTGTGTATATTTTTTCTTTGAGATTTTTGTGGAAAATATTGGGTTTACCTCGATCAAGGAGATTGAAATAAGAAAGTTTAAAAAACACTAAAGTAATTATTTTTCATTCAAAATTACCTCAATGATTTCATGTATTAGGAAGAAATTATCATTAATATATATCACATTTCAATTTTTTATTCTATAATTAATTTTATTTTTTACAATGGGCATGAAGAAACACTATAAATATAGTTTGGGAAAATTGTGAAATATGTCAATGGTGAGGATCCATTAGTGGGGATAGATCACAATATCAATATATGGTAAATAAATTTAAATAAATTATTCAAATTATAGAAATAAGTAGTGAAATTGTCATTTTTTTAGATTCATCATTCATCACATTACTTATCATAAAATGTTATCTAGTCTACCTCAACATTCATATTCTCATTTTATAAATTATGGTTTTTGGAATTAATTTTTCTATCCACCCTATTTAACATTGAGTTAACTGATGAGATTAAATTCAATAGTAGTAGTGGTTTTGTATTATTATCCCTATAAAATTTATGTTAGATTGTGCCATTTGGAGAGAAATTATGTCATATGTGATGGTACTTGGGATAAAAATGAAGTGTTTTTTAGTGTCTCTATATATTAATAAAACTGTTGTATTGGGATTTAAATCCCCAAAAAATACATGGTTACATTTTAATTGGATTCACATTATCAAATTGAGTGTTTTAAGATAAATATAAGAAAAATTTGAACTAATCAACAATAAAATACAACAAGTTTATATTTTATTTTATTTTACTTATTAATTTATCTATCTATTATAAATATATAATATCTAATAAATAAGTAAAATTTAACACTACTAAAAATACTAATATCTAGATAATATAAAAATTATACATGTTAAATTAATGGATTATAGGGTTCATATGTATTGGAAAAATTAAATCTACGTGAATTTTGGAGTACTTTTATGTGGTATGTGATTTCAAGAGACGGTTAAAATATTAAAATTTTATTCCATCGACTAAAAAACCATCATCCTAGAGATACTAATATAGTTTATGGAATACATGAAATCATTCAAAAATTATCATATAAAGGATAAAATTATCATATGTTATTTTTCAAAAGTCGAAATGGATCCCTATTCGCATTTCAATTTATGATGTCTTGATTGCATAGGGAAATGATTGGGAGTTTAGTGACCAATCCCTGCTATTAGAAAATGCACTAAAATATAAACTATGTTTCGCATTGTGAATAGGGACACAACTATATCTCATCATGCACTTGAAGAAACATAATATTTTCTAGAATGATTTCCTTCGAATAAATTATATTTTATTCATAGAATTTTTTATTGGAAAAAAAATCAATGAACCTAAACATATTATTGAAAACTTATTATGTAATGTGATAGATAGACTATCTATTTAATTAAAAGTTATAAATAAGGATAATAAAGTAGTGATCATATATATATTATGTATATAAAAAATTAATGTGTTTTTAATTGTTTAAAAATAAAAATAAAATAATATATATATATTTTTAATGAAAAATAGTTTTTATATGAATAATCAATTTACATTTATATAAATTAGATTAATATATAATTATTTATGGAATTAATTTTACTATTTTCAAATATATTGAATATTTTTTTATATCCCTCACATTTTTTTACATGTCATGGAATAAAATAAATACATATTAATTTTCAATTAATCATGTATCTAATTTTTTTTCTATAAAATATATTAAATTGAATTTATTCCCCTAGATGATATTTATTTTTTAAAAATGCATCCAAAATTTTGAATCAAGATGATAAAACACGATAAATATGTGCCTTTTCTTTTTGGTCATTATGAATAGTAACATCAAAAATTTTTTATCACTGAATCATTTCATTAAGGATTTAAAATTTCACTAATAGTAGTCATTATCATATTTGTTGTGTCGAGATTAAGCATTTTCATTTACCACTATAATATATGGCCATAAAATTTTATTTTTATTTAATTATTTCATTCATACATATTTATTAAATGGGTAAATAATATTTTTCACTAACATCCGATTATTAACATATTATATTTACCTCAAAGATGAAAAAATGATTAGTTTGGTTATAAGTTTATATTTTATTTGTGAAAAATTGTTTTATAATTATAATTTCTTTTCAATTCTTAGTGAATAAATAACTAAAAAAAATTCTTACTCAATATATATATATAATTTATTGAATTAATAGAAAAAAATAGTAAATGAATTTAAAAATACAAAGAGTATAATTAATGTTATATTTTATTGTGTTATAAGAATATCGTGTATAAAAATAACTTATTATAAATGTTTTAATGGTCTATATAAGAATAACATGACTATCATGATTAATTTAGATTTAATGTAAAAGAATTGTAAAGACAATTTAATTAATTATATTTTATAAAAATCAATACTTAATTAACTTATTTAAAAATCAGAAAAATCATGATAGAGGTCATGTATGAGGATGTATTGTTGAAAATTGTATCCCATGGATATTTAAAAGTTAAATATTATCATATTATTCAAATTATTAACATTTATAACTAAAATATTACTTTTTAGTAAATTTTAAAATATATCAATTAATTTTTCATATATAAAATAAAGTTTATACTGAAACCAATTATTGTTTAAATATCATTGAATGATGATACTTCTACAATGAACTGAATTTTTTCTAACTCATGTGTATGTGGAATCAATGAACATGTGTAAAAAAATTATTATATTTAAAAAATTATAAAATACAAATTTATACATTCCCTCCCTTATAAAACAATACCTCATAGTCCATTTACATAAACATCCTTATGCCATCTAGATCCACAAATTCATTCCCATTTTTTTTCTAAATATCAAAATAGAATAATATTACCTCACCTATTTCAATTTAATTATTCACTTACCTCTTCTAAATATATTTTATTCACCCTAAAATAATAAATTTCGTATAAAAACATTAATGAAATGTAATTATATTTCTAGTACCCCCATTATCCACCACACATTCATTTAATTAAAAAGATAATGTATTGTGTGTTTATATGTGTAGACCATCACCTCCATATAGATATGTAATTTATTTTCCATCCACAACATGCATGGATAATTATTGGGATGAAATTAATGATTATATATGATATATTTAATATTTGTAAGCTTATAAAATTAAAATATTTTTTATACCTAATGATATTTTCATTTGTTGGGAATCATTAAAATTGCTAGTGTGAACATGTGGATTACCAACTCTATAATGTGATACGAGTAGTTACTCATTTCATATTTACATTGATGGTGATAAATATTTATTTAATTAATATATATAATATATATTATACAATAATGACTCTAAAAATATTAATTATGATTTACCAATATTTTTTATATCCATTGAAATCATAAAACAACCTTATTTTATCAATATTACAAATCATCCCCATAATCAATATAATAAATTTGTATATATAACACATTTTAGGGGTTACTCTGAAATAAAATTTAATGAATATAAAATTTAATTATATATTATTATTAATATTAATGATATTATGGTACCAGGATCAATGAAAAGGGTCAGGACTACCCAACAAACCTTGTAATGAAAATAACCCATTATCATAAAAAAAATAATTTCATAAGGAATTACTACTAAATGGGGTTTGTAAATTTATAATAGTAATATAAAAGAAATTATATATAATAAAACTTCCATATATTTTATTTACTTCTAATTTTTATCATCATTTGATTAGATATTATTCTAGATTATTTCAGGATATTTTTCAAAAGATTATAGAAGTTTTTAACCTTGTAAATGGTTAGCGAGAATTGTGTGTATTGTACCATGAAACCATGTTATGTAAAATGTTTTTATATAGTGATAGTGGTGACTGATTATTCCGTAGCATTACTCCGACCCTAAAAATTATTAATATATGGATAATGGGGAGACCATGGTTAGCACATTGACACCAAACTATGCGGCCAAACCATGCACCATTTTTCCAGTATCCAGAAAGGGATTATAATATTGTTGAATAGTGTGTATAACCATAAAACATATTCCTGAATAACACCTTATCCGACTAGTAAGAATGAAATTTTAGGAACATTACTTTTACCAACTGTTCAACCTAACACAAGAATAATTGTTATTTGATATTTAATCCTATAAATATTGAAATTATATGGTAAAACCCCAACTAATAAATCCTCATATCCTACAAATAAAATATAATGTTACCCTTCATATTTTTTTGGATATTTATATAGTATTTTTATTCCTCCAAAAACAATTAATTTATCGATGTCTCAATGGATGTAATTGATACATCTTTAGGAATTGTAATCACAATGATTTTGAATCCAATTTTATTATATTCTCTCATTCTTTGAGGGGTTTTTATCCTCATGTTTTGGACGGATGAAGAGATATATTTGATGTATTACTTTTCTATTGATTAATATTTTACCATCCTCACCTTTTATTCCCCATTGGATGTTATCATTTTGGGTGAGTCCATGGTCATGTGATTAAAGGTATGATATTCCATAACTATTTTACCTACACATGAAACCATGAATTCAATAATGATATGAAATTTATACCATATAGATTTCAAAAGATTGAATTAGGTATATTTTCATTTTTTATAACAAATTTCTCCGGATTTTGAAATTCTTCTCATCTAAGGTGGTGCATGTTCAGGATGTGTGGAGATGGCACAACAAGGATCATAAACCTTCCCATTTTCCATAGAGAAGGGATCTCATCAAATTTACCATTACTTTGTTACAACTCATTCAACATCATTATTATATAAAGAAGGTTGAATTATCCCTGTTGGAACTATTGTTCCTTAGAGGGTGATTGTGTGAGGGTAAAGCACTCAGGAATCTAGTCCTTCCCAGATATAACTTCCTTTGATGACCACCAATAGGTTTATTTGTGGAGCTAATAATGCCCAAAAACCATAGAATCCATAATTCATGGATCACATTTCCAAATACAGGTTCTCGTCAACTGACGATTTGGCCAACGACTGATGAGGACTCCATTGGTCGAGAGGATGGGAGGTCAGGCTATCGCACCCTTTAGGGGGAGGATTTTTGCATGTTTGTAGACTCTCATATAGATTTATGTCATGTTCATTGTTCGTTAATCCCTTCTTCATTCTCGATGAGTGTGTCCATGGGCTACCATTGGTTTTAACATTCCTCATGATCATGAATATGTTTGATGCCACAATGGTGGTACTAACATAGCAATATTATAAGTCACTCTAGAGTTTATCATCATCCAAGGAAGATAAAAGGTGACTTGATATTGTGATAGGGCTCACAAGGAGTAATTTTTATGTAACAATGGGAGAGGAATCAAAACCCACATTTTTTGGATGTGTGCTTCTTACGCATAGAAGTTTCCCCTTTGATAGACATGATTTGGTGGGCCCTTTTGGGATTGGCACCCTATTGAACATGGGCCTTCTGGAAGGCATCCTACGTATCTTGATATGATCTGGAATCATAGTTATCATAGATCAAATGATGTGTTGATGTAGTAATCCTTTGAAACCTCTAATCCCACATGACTCGTAATTGGAGTGAGTAATAAGAGGATGTGAAAGATTCGATAATGTACATGCCTCCTAACCTACTAGTGGGGGAGGGAGAGTCTATGGCAGAAGAGGTCAGGGAAACTGTGGGAAAGGGCATAGAGTGATGAAAATTTCCATTTTAAAGGGTATTAAATGTCACATGGCCCTACCTTGGACGATTGGGGAACTAACCCAGTGAGCTAGCCCCAGATCATGTTCGATTATGGGGAGAGTTTCATCCTCATCAAAGACAGAAGCGAACATAACCCATTTGACTGATCATTGTTCATCATAGAATGTAAAAACATGTGGTCACAAATATTCTTGAGAATGAGTTGGTTCATGTCGTCTTCCTATTGTTGGGATCTGGGATACTATGGGAATGTAGCCTTATAGGCATTCCAGAATCACACACCTTTTTTGGAAGGGCCTCCGTGACACCACTTACTGTGGATATATACACTCAAAGGGGATCACTGATTTTCTTGATGGCATGATCATGTGTGTCTAGTGGCATTTGAGGAGGCTCTTTTCTAGCGCCAAATTACTAGTTAGTGGAGGGATTATGGAAGGATAGATGGTATTGGAGGGATGATGATGGAATCAAAGGGAATGATACCTAAAACCCCCATTCCACGTACAGGTTTTCCCTGTGGGTTGGGGAAGGCTCCACATACCGTAGTGCTATGTGGGAAGAAGGTCCATCGGCATACTAGTGTCTTACACATGCATGGGTATCTCCGAAGATGTACCAAATTGGTACGCGGCTTACCCTACCAAATAGGGATATAATCGTGTACCGATTGGGTATGCGGAGCGGTGTTCAGTCAACATATTGGTACGCTACCCAGAGTGCCAAATTGAAGGTGTGTCAAGGTAATTATCATTCATAGTTAATTCCCTTATGAGATGTCTTTGGATTGTGTTTCACTAATTCAGTTCATGGTTCATATTATTATTATTCAATCCCTTATTTTTCATTGTTTGCAGCCAACTGTATCTACGTAAGAAGTAGTTTGTGGTTTGTGCTTCCCTTATGAAACAAGATGGAAGACAGAGTGGAAACTCTATTTTCTCCTCAACATTTTGTCACCCATCCTTTCCTCTATTTGTATCTCCTCTTCCCTTTTATATTGTGCTCCCTTTATAGAACATAGGAGGGATCATATATACTGGGCATGTGACACCATTTACATAGGCACATTGAAGCAATTTCCTAACCCCTGGAAGACTTGGTAAACCGAGGTTTGTGGAGACTTCGGTTAATGATAACGGTTCCTAGAACCCTAATCATCCACATATTTCATGAACTGATGGGTCCATGACATGGTATGTGGGTGATATTCCAGGAATACTTCCCTCATTAGATGTGTTTCATCGGTTTCCCTGCTCGATGTCCATCATTTGACAGGCCAGTGGTTTGTGGACCAACTCGTATACCTGGTGGCTTGTGATCTATCTTCATAGTTTAACTTTCTCGGTCAAGGTATGTATCCCATTTGAAAACATTAATACATTCATGTTACTTAAAATAAATACAACTCAATTTGAGTCAATTCACCTATACAAACATAGAGCACTGCAAGATTCCTTCTAAAAGGATATTACAAGGGTATTTCTTATCCTTGGAGAAATTTTCATGACCCTATAAATGCCCCCGTTATAGGGGAGTCTATTCAGAAAGAAAAGGTGTATATTCTAATATAGAAGAGTTCCTGAACAAAAATGGTGTGCGACAGAACTGGTAGACCCAATAGGATGGGAAAAGATAAATATATAGGGGCCCCAGTCATTTGTCTTTTACCGTTTCTCACAGAGATAAGAGCTCTCGATTTCCCAGCATCCATAACATTCATGTACCATGATCCATGCGAATACCTTTTTTGCAACCTTCTCTATAAATTTATTGAATTGATTTCTTCACCATTTTACCATCCATGTGCCACATTTGGAATTCTATGAACGAGAATATGTAAATATTAAAACATAAAATCTAGATTCCATGTTTATAAACTCTACATAGATGACTTTTTCACATACAGTACGTGGATCAGCGAGCAGAACCTCAAAAACATGCTAGTACATTCATTAATTTTAATCCACTACTTCTAAACTTAAACATTACCGAGGCCGAGGTTCATAGTTTCTACATTACATGGACTGTTCTGTTCGCTGGCCAATAGTTACTGGGAACTCGCCTCACGGTCATTCCATATACCATAGTTGTATATGGGGAATAGTATCTATATACCATATCTGTTGGATTAGTATATTAATCGATTTATAGTGTATATGGAAATCCCTTTTCGTGTAATATTTTTATAAACAATATGTGGAGCCTTTTTCATACATGTTTTATGTCCATTAATCATTTTTTCAAATTATTTTCCCAAAAATTATTATCGAACTAACTTTTCATAGGCCTTTCTATATTCCTATACAAGTTATATTTGTTGATTCACAGGCTTCTGAAATATCGATGAAGAAGAGGGTCACCCGTGCAAGAAATAGTGATGATAATATTCAAACTCACATCATTCCTTGAGACATCTTTCAAACAATCTTATTTACACTAGAGCATCAATCATATCTATTGTTCATTCAATTTCCACATTATGGGTTTGGTCTCCCTATTGACATACCTCTTCCATTTTTAACCCTAATGTAATGCCCCGACCCCAGTTACCCATAGTCTGTGCATTATTACAAAACATTGGCATGATCATAAGAAGGATCAAATCTCGAAAGTCTTATTAGTTTAGTAGCCTTGGAAATACTAGATATAATCATAAGTATTACATTACATCATAAAAATGAAAACAATAACAAGATAGTCACCGTATTCCACACTCATATCCCCTCATATTATCCTTTCTGGTCATTCATAAATTACTTCTTCACATCCTGGGAAAAATAACACATTGAAAGGGGTGAGCTCAGATGCACAGTAAGGATAACAATATAGCGAAAACATTCATAAATAAACATAAACATTTTATGCAATCTAAATCTAAAACAATATACTTTTAAACTTAAAATTCAGCATAATATGGAAAAGATAAAATGAAATATTTCCATTTACTTATTCACATGTATATTCTACAAGTCGAATAATCACATGCAATATCAATAACCACTTTTATAATGATGGAATGCATAATGCCACACCATCATAACCACACAGCTAAGGCCTCATTCCAATACTACAAATAATATTTTGTCAAGGCCTTGTGAAAAGACACTATTATGTCTCATGAGACATACCGATTCATCGAGGAGCTATAATGAGCTCCACCTGACACTTATTATGTCCAATTCATTCCTCATATGAATAGGTTTAAACAGAATATAATCATTCGTATTAAAACTATGATAAAAAATGTCAATAGAATCTTCATAAACCATGAATGTTATAAAAATAAAAAATCTATAGTCAAAATATCACAAAACCATCAATAAAAAATGGATGTTTTGTATCATAATTAATCAACTCCAAATAAACATAAAATCCATCAAAAGATATTGACATAGATGAAATCAAAACTATTTTTAGAGAAATATCTCTTTCTATTTTTCAATTATTTAGAAGTCATATATTTATAAAATAAAACATTTTCTTTGACAATATTTTTATTATCTTGTAATGTAAGGTTCAATGATTTTCTAATGGCAAAAAATAGCCACACCCGCCGTATAAGTTAAAAAAATCATTCTTACCTTAATTCTGTCAAAAAGGTTAAAAATGACCTTATTTATAAAACCACTGAAAGATCCTATTATAATCCTCTTATAAAATGTAAAACACGTGTATAAATGACTTTAACCCATATTCTATTGAATAGTAAAAAAAATTTGAAATACATTTTTTTAAAAATGAATGTGGATGGTATAGAGGTCCCAGTAGATAATTACGTATTAACAACCTCGTATAATGAAGAGATTTTGAGATAACCCTTACCTTGTACATTTTCATGGTTGATGGTATTTTATCCTCCGTTATATTGGGGAAATAATTTTTATTGAATTATACAATAATCATATATATTAATATGATTTCATATATTATCTTTTTACATAGATTTGTTAATAAATTCATTGTATTATCGTTGTTTTGGGTGTTAACTTACTCATTTTCTTTTATATGTTTTGTTAAATAAGTCATTTGTTTATGGATATGTTGTATCATATTCATATCCAGAATTATATTAAGTATTTAAACATTATTTTTAACCATCAACTGAATATAATTCTTGAATGGATATGATGGGGAATGAATCATATTGCGTTCGTGGAGACGGTAGACCATACGAACGCACAAGTTACAAAATCATTCTTTTGATATTAAAATAATATATAATTGGATGGTATATCAAATATACAGAATCATTATCATGTTATATTTATTATTTATATTAATTACACATCATAATTATACCCATCCAAATAGTAATATATTGAACAACAATTACAGCACGACGTGGAGACGGTAAGCCTTACGTACGCACGTATGGTGACATGTCATTCAAAGGACAGATGGAATATTGAATATGGTTATACCATATTTATAATAACATCAAAGTATATTTTAATACTAGAGTTATGATTTTAGAATGGGAATAATAAATAAAGAAGAATTTGAAGAAGAAATGAACTTGATAAAGGGTGGTGAAAACATTACCTCTTCTTCAGGTTCTTCCTTTTTATTTGATCAAAAGGGATACATAGGTAGGCTTTCAAATCAATCTAAGGCCTCTGGGATTATGTAAGAAAAGATGAGAGTGTATTTAGGCAGGGGTTGGCTGAACCAAAAGGCTTTTAATGTGTGAATTAGTGAGAAGGGGGAGTGCCCTTTAATAAGGGTGGCTAGGGGAACCATTGGAAAAGCTAAACATATTATTTTATTAAACAATTAATATTAGGTTTATTATGGAACCAAAGTGGATTATTTAAAGGATAAGATGGGGATGGGTCAGAAACCACTCAAACAATAGAATTTATACTGGTTTGTGTCATTAAATTAACCTTATCTTTTAGTTTTAACTCTTAGTTAATTAGTTTGACACTTACCATGTCACATTGTATTTTTATATTATATTGTTAATAAAATTACTATATACCTCCAACAGACCCCCAAGTGATCCATTAATGATAATACTCTCATTATATAGTCTCTTGGATGAACCTTCGATTTTTATAAATTTAATAACAATTAATAATATAATATTTGTTTTAAAAACTATTTTATGTGAATTTAGACAGTATTGAATAATTGATTTTGGTTAAAGTCATAAAAAAATTATTAATTCTATAAAAATTAATTTAAGCAATCCTAACATGTAATATTAATCTAAAAAATTCATGAATTTCATTAAAAGTCTCAAATTATATTTATTTGGGTATTTATAATATCAATTATTTTAATATTTCACTAATAAGGTAATTAATGTATCATCATTATGTCATAAAAAAATTAAATTATGTAATTTATAATAAATATAAATAAAATACAATTATGTATGAAATACTATTATCTTTCTAAATAATAATTATAGTCGAAAATACAAAATATATAACCCTATTTAAAAATTGTTTTTCTAAAAGATATATGCTTATGTCATTTTTGTATTTACTTTAATTTAATTAATATAATGTGTCATTATCACTTAATAGTGGGTCAATGGGGTACCACAATCGACCCAATGATGTCCATGATCGGACATGTATCACAAAATAGGGTTAAGACACGTTTTAGTGTAATTATTTATTATTATAATATTATTGTTTACCATTATTTACTAGATTTACACTTTAACCGTGGTAAATAAAATATTTACAAAATTAATTATTCAAAATGTATAAAAATGAAAGTTACCTATTTACACAATTTGGAAATCCTGATTCCAAATATGGAATCCATTTTTCAAAAATCAAAACACAGAAGTGGCAGAAATTTATTTAAAATTATTTCTTGTTGTTAAAACAAAAAGTGTGTTTTTAAGAGATAATAACTATCATAAGATTGACACTTGTTTATTTCTGGTATAATTTTTGAATTTTGTCCAATTACCTTAAATGGTAAAAATATATTCTAAATATACTATAAAAACAATCAAATTAATAATTTATCACTATTAATTATTTCGATTAAAAAATATTGTTTTAAATAATATTTTGTAATATTCACAATTCATCAAAATATTAATTTTATCCAAAAATTTAAAAAATTTCACCCTTGGATAATTTCGATATTAAAATTCAAAAAATGAAGTCAATTTTGAGAGATAAAATTTATAAAAATTAAAAACGCGGGTACTACTATTCATAACAGCTAGTTCGATTGGTTGTGTTGTGTGTTAGAACTCGAAGTTGCGTACAACACACACTATTGTATTATTCCATGTGAAGTGTACCATGGAAGATTGGGGTGTTACATTCTCCCCTTCATAAATAAATTGGGTCCTCACAATTTGAAATTGTTTTTCAAAAATAAAATTTTGAAAATATAAAGAATCTGTGTGTGAAAACCCACATCGAAAATTGGGTTAATAAAATTTAGTCTTAATAAAAGGAAAAGTGAATTGATCGGGTCACCACCAAATTATGACCTAGATTAGGAGAACATTAGTGGAAATTAGAGACATGTAATTGGAGGAAAAACGTAAATATTTTTTGGGAGTGATTGATGTCATCAATCACAAACAATTGTAGAATTGTGGGCCTCAAAGCCACCAATTTTTGATGATTTAAAATACCATCGGTTCAACAAAACGTAATGTATTAGGATAACAAATTTTTGGTTTTAAAATCCCTTCCCTAAATTTGAATAACTAATTTATCCATAAAATAAGAGGATATATATATATATATATGTGTGTGTGTGTGTATTTATATTTACTTTACAAGTAGACTTTCGTCCTTCAACTAATTCCTACTAAAAACTCTTCTTTTACTCTAAGAGATTTAATATATATAAATATATATATTCTATTTTTCTTAATATTATAGGGTTCCAAAAATAATGAATTTATAATTCACATATCAGACCCTTTAAAAAACTACATTATTCTATCCAGGACATCATGCGGGCTAGTGGTAGGTCATACCCCATGTCACCCTTCGGTTGTGGGTTCAAGTATTGCGGCCTTGCCGGATGTGACGTGTTGCCGCCGAACCTCCGGGTTGTCCTTTTATAAAAATACAAAAATAACATTTCAAACTAAATCCCTTCCAACCTTTATACTTATCAAAAATACTTCTGTAAAATCTCAGTCCAAAATTTATATGAAAGGTAAATAAAATGTAGATACTTTTTACCTCGTAATAGAATGTGAATACCATCATCATGTATACCTTTAAAACACTGAAACATCCTAAATTACCATAAAACCTTATTTATTACATTCATTCTCCCTTATTCCTTATAGAATACTGGATATACTTCATCCATCCAAAAATGTTTAAAACTCCAACAATGAAGGAATATATAAATTTTTTATCAGTTTCATGGTAGTCAAGAATATCTAGTATAATATACCGAAATCATCCATATCATATTCCAAAATTTGTACCTGAATATTAGGACCATATTAAGGTTTATCTTTCCTTCACACATGTAATTTACAAATAGTTTAACTCGCTGAAGTTTCACTCTTCTTAATACCATAAAATCTCAAATCCTCAATGAAATAGTACTGTAGTACAATCCTTATTAATTTCCAGTACATCATTGACACAATACTTCAATAAAATAATTACAAAATAAAAACATAATAACACAAGTCATTACTCTTCATTTGTGGGAGTATCATAACATGATTATTATCCAATAGAATCATTTGCGGCATAGTCTGATGATTTGGACATCGATTTGTGTAGTGTCCAAACTTCTTGTAGATGAAGCATTGTACATTTGAAACCTTTTTCACTCCCTTGCAGTCACGTACTTGGTGTCCCTTTTCTCCAAACTTATAACATACTCACATTCCCTTCAAGCATATTCCAAGGTGATTCTTTCTACAGTTATCACATATCGGAAAATCCTTCTTTACTTTATTCCCTTTATCTTTCCTTCTCTCTACCATCCTTTCTTTCTCTGGCTTCCCTTCAAAGCAATAGGACTCCGAGAATTCATTACTTATCTTATCACCACATTATACTATTTCTTTATATGATGATAATACGTGGGAGACTATTTCCCTTATAAATTCTGGCTTAATACCATGAGATATATGATCTTTCTTACTCTTTGGATCATGCATATTGTTGGAGTTCTCAATACTTCTACTGGGAACCATTTCTAAACAATGGCCTACACTAGATTAGTTTATAGATAGCAATACCAAATCCGAAACTTTTAAAACACTTAACATAAATTAACATGTTTATGGATATAATCCATAATCATAAAAATGTCTTCATTAAGGATGTATATACTCATAAAACATTCATAATGGTTTGTAATGAAAATGAGTATTATCCTAAGCATATCCCCCAGAGTGTCGTAACCAAGAGTGCAGCAGGGCCCGTTGTCGTGCACCAGTTCTCTTTCGAGTCTAGATCAAAGCGGTGTTTTCATGTATTACCCCTAGGTACATCTGTGCTAGAGCCACCACTACCGGCATGTATCCAGACAGGGATGTATTTTATGGAAAACTCACAAAATATCTACAATACCTAAATTCTAGGAAGTTCTATTATACTAATCCTCAAATTCCATCATAGGTCTATGTGCTCTAATTAGATTTTATCTAAATCTAGCTTCCAAGGTTTGTACTAAACTTCTTCTTATACCAAAAATAACACCCCGACCCCACATACCCAGAGTCAGAGCATTATTAGATAACAATGGCATGATCAAAATAAAGATCAAATCTCGAAAGACTGATTAGTTTAATAGCCATGGAAACACTAGATATATTCATATGTATTACATTACATCATAAAAATGAAAACTAAAAAAAAGATAGTCTCCATATTCCACAGTCATATCCCCTCATATTATCCACGCAGGTCATTCATAAAATACTTCTTCACATACTTGGAAAAATAAAACATTGAAAGGGGTGAGATCAGCTGCTTAGTAATGACAACAATATAGCAGAATAATTCATAAATAAAGATAAACATTTAAGGAAATGTATAGCTAAAACAAAATCCTTTTAAAATTGAACTTCATAATAATATGGAAAAGATAAAATCTAAAAATTCCATTTACTTATTCACATGGATATTCTACTAGTCGAACAATCACATGCAATATCAATAACCACAATCATAATGATGGAATCCATAATTCTAGACAATCATAACCACGTAGCCAAGGCCTCATGCCAGGACTACAAATAATATTTTGTCAAGGCTTTTTCCAAGACACTAGTTTGTCTCATGAGACCTACCGATGCATCGTGGAGCTATATCAGGCTCCACCCGTCACTTATTAAGTCCAATGCATTCATCATATGAACAGGTTTAAACATAACATAAACATTCATATTAAAACTAGCATATGAAATGTCAATACTTTCTACATAAACCATGAATGGTATAAAAATAACACATCTACAGTAAAAAATGTCACAAAACCATCAATACAATATGGATGTTTTGTATCATAATAAATAAACTCCAAATAAAATTAAAAGCCATCAATGGATGTTGACATAGATGAAATCAATAATATTTATAGAGAAATATATCTTTCTATTTTGAAATAATTTGACAGTCATATATTTATAAAATAAAAAATTTTCTTTGAAAATATTTTTATAATCTTGTAAGGGAAGCTTCAAAGATTTTATAATGGTGGTAAATATCAACACCAGTAGTATAAGTCAAAAAAACATTCTTACCATAATTCTGTCAAAAATGATTAAAAAGGACCTTGTTTGAAAAATGATGGAAAGATTATTTTATAAAACTCTTATAAAAATTCAAACAACGGTATAAATAACTTTAACCCATATTCTATTATATAGTAAAAAATGTTTTGAAATAATTTTTTAAGAGGTCACATTAGAAAATTACGTATAAACAACCTTGGATAATGGAGAGATTGTGAGATAACCATTACATTGTACTTCTCCTCGGTTGATGGTATGTTAACCTCTAGTATAATTGTGAAATAATTGTTATTTAATTTTACAATAATCATATATATTTATATGAAATCATATATGATCTTTTAACATCTCTTTGTTAATAAAATTTTAGTATTATCATCGTTTTGGGTGTAAACTTACTCGTTTTCTTTTATATGTTTTTTTACATAAGCCGTGTTTTTTATGGATATGTTGTAACATATTCATATCCAAAATGATATTAAGTATTTAAACATTATTTTTAACCATGAAATAAAAATCATTTTTGAATGGATACGATGTAGAATGAATCTTATCGCGTTCGTGGAGACGGTAGTCCGTACGTACGCACGAGTGAAAATATCATTCTTTTGATATTAAAATAATATATTTTTGGATGCTATATCATATATACAGAATCATTATCATGTTATATTTATTATTTATATGAATTAAACATCATTATTATACCCATCCAAATAATAATATATTGAATAACAATTACACCACGACGTGGAGACGGTAAGCCGTACATACACACGTTTGGTGACATGTCAATAAAAGCATGAATAGAATATTGAATATGGTTTTAACATATTTATAATAAAATCACAGTATATAGGAGATATTGATGATTTTATTTTATAATGGGAATAATAAATAAAGAATAAGTTGAAGATGAAATGAACTTGAAAAAGGTGGTGAAAACATTACATCATCTTCCTGTTATTCCTATTGATTTGATCAAAAGTGATCCATGGGTATTCTTTCTGATCAAAATATGGCCTCTAGGTTATAGTTAAGGAAGTTGAGAGAGTATTTGGGAAGGGTTTGGCCGAGAAAAAAGGATTTTAATGTGTGAATTAGTGAGAAGGTTGAGTTCCCTTTTATAAGAGGGGTGAGGGGAACCTTTGGAAAAGCTAGAAATATTATTTTATAATAAATTAATATTATGTTTCTAATGGCTCTAATGTACATTATTAAAATATTAAGGTATGGATGGGTCTAAACCCACTCAACCAATATAATTTAGATAGGTTTGGGCCATTATATTAACCTTATATTTTAGTTTTAACTCTTAGTTAATTAGTTTGACACTTACCATGTCACTTTGTGTTTTTATATTATTAGTTAATAAAAATACTATATACCTCCAAGAGACTTCCAAGTGGACCATTAATTATACACATATCATGATATAATTCTCATTTTAGAAGCATAGATTTTTTTAGGAATTTAATATCATTTAATAATATAATAGTATTTTAAAAACTTTTATATGTGAATTTTGACACTATTCAATAATTGATTTTTGATAAAGTCTTAACAAATTTATTAATTCAATAAAAATTCCTTTATTCAATCCTAACATGTAATATTAATCTATAAAATTCGTGGAATTCATTAAATGTCTCAAATTATATTTATTTGGGTATTTATAATATCATTTATTTTAATATTCCGCTAATAAGGTAATTACTTCATCATTATTGTGACATATATAAATTAAATTATGTAATGTCTAAAAATTATAAATAAAATATAACTATGTACGAAATATTTGTATATTTCTAATGAATATTTATTGTCGAAAATCCATCATATATAACCCTATGTAAAAATTGTTTTTCTAAATTATATATGCTTTCGTCATTTTTGTATTTACTTTAACATAATTAATATAAAGTGTCATTATCACTTACAAATGGATCCATGAGGTCCTGAAATTGACCCAAAGATATCCATGGTTGGAAATTTATCAACCAATATGGTTAAGATACATTTTAGGATAATTTATTATTATAATAATATAATTGTTTACCCTTATTTACTGGATTTACCTTTTGACCATGGTAAATAAAATATTTACCGAAGTAATTATTCAAAATCACTAAAAATGAAATTTATCTATTTAAAAAAATTGGAAATCCTAATTCCAAATATGGAATGCATTTTTCCAAATTCAATACAAATAAGTGGCAGAAAATAATTTAATATTAATTATCATTGTTAAAACAAAAAGCGTGTTTTTAAAAGATAATAACTATCAAAAGATTGACACTTGTTTATGTCCGGTTTAACGGTGAAATTTTTCCCAATGAACAAAATTGTATTAAATAGTAAATTTTCTTTATAAATATACATTAAAACCACTCAAATTCATAATTGATCACTATTAATTATTTCAATTAAAAAGTTGTTTGTAATTAATATTTAGTAATTTTCACTACTCACCAAAATATAAATGTTATCCGAAAACTTCCAAAATTTTAACCTAGGCTAATTTCGAGATTCTGAATTCAAAATTGAAGTTATTTTTTAGAGAAAAAATTTATAAAAATTCAAAAAGTGGGTATTATTATTTATAATGGCTAGTTCGATTTGTTGTGGTCTTTGTAGAACTCGAAGTTGCGTACAACACACGCTGTTGAATTATTTAAATTGAAGCATACTGTGGAATCTTGGGGTGTTACACATAACATCCCATTCAGCCTTTTATATACCCCATGATATCATGATCATGCCATCATTTCCTCAAATGAAGAATTCATCGATGGTCCTACTCAGGAAAACATTTTTATATTGCGAGGATTAGCATAGACATAAGGTAATAACAGGGGCCATAACAATGTCCCAAGACTAGACAAACAAGAATAACCATTGATTATGATCTTTTCTCAAGAAAATCATAGTGGAAGGTGGAGCACCCTATGTGATTTGAGGGGCGGGGGATGTTTTTCCAATGAGTGGGACTGGGTGTTTTGGGTGCATCAGACCTTTCTAGTTTCTCCTGATGAGTTGGAACCGGTGGGCTAGCACTAGGAAGCCCAGGTGTCTCAGTTTTTAGCCTTCCCTTTTGGAGAAATCCTTCTGGAATTGTTGAGTCTATAGTGTTCAATCACCAACACCATTCATCTACAACATGGATATGTGGGGATCAGTCTATAAGAAATCTACCATATTAGAGTTCTCCTTATAATTAGATATATATATATGATGAGTTTCTCCTAGTATCTTCCACATGGAATGACAGTAATCGGGGGTCTCCTTTGACAAAGAGTTTACTAGTAATGGCATGCACGATCACGGGATCATGCCCTAGAAGCTCGTTCCATCATCCCATTTGAAGCATGGATTAAGTTATTATTGTTGACGAATGAGCCTATGCTGATGGTGGACCGTAGTCGAACTCACCCAACATGTTAGTACTTCTATACTCTATATTCCTACTATGATATCATCAAAGAAAGGAGGTATGGAACATGGAGATATGAGCATCATCGTATCATTTCACTAGAGGTTAGGCAAATGGGAATCTTATAATTTTTCTGAAGTGGATGGATCAACCCTTCTCATGACATATACAATGGGGTTTAGATCTACACCATGATGATATACGCAATGCTGGAGGGGGGTCTACCCATTAATTTGGCCTTTCATACCCTCACTCGACTTTATGAATTTTTAGGATAGATCCATGAAGTTAGTTCTCTACATAGTCTAATTGGATCCTTCCAATTGTTTTATTTAGTGGATGGAAGAACACTTACCCTATTATGAATATCATCATACCACATGGGTTCCCAACTCTAACATTCATCAAGCCCTTCTCCACATTTATTTTGTTCATCCCCAGACTCTGATTGTTACTGATGCAGTCAGGATGTTGAATGATACCTCTTAATTCTCATTTGAACCGCATACTACCACTCATGGATAATTGAGATGAGATAGTGGCAGTTTCGTGGAGGAATGTCCATACATCATAAATATTCATTACGGGATTCTTACTTCTCATGTAGACCGAGTATTTATTTGTGAACCATACCACCCCTTTTGGTTTTCCAGGAATATTGGGTGCCTTCAACAGAATAAGTTGTTTACGGTTATTCAACTAACGGGATAATTTAATGTATTTGTTCTCTGAAAATTGTGGATTATGATGATGAATGATAGTGATTCTAGAGAGATTAGTATTCCTAACATGATGGGACCTACTTACAATCACAGGAGTATGCCAAACTATGGATCGATTGATTCCCCATGGGGATGCTGTAAGGACCAGTTTAGTAGGTAAAGAAACCCTTCATTGTTTTCTATCTCGTTCCTTCCCCAAAAATAACACTACACATTCACTTCATCATGAGCGGTCCAACAAACACTCTTTGTACTTATATCACTTCAGCATCAAATATGGATACACCTCTTTCTCCAACTCTAGTGGTGAGAAGTCGCTTGATCTGTCGTCAAAATCATCTATGAGGGGTCTCATTAGTACAATCCATTTTGGTGGGGAGTGATTAATACTACACCCATAATGTAAATATTTCCCTAGATCATGACTATAAGGGCACAAAATGAGCATCTCCAATCATCTAAGTGACCATAATTAGTCCTCCTTATCTGGATCTAGTGGCTAGGCCATTATAAGGAAAAGAGGGTCTGCTTCCTTGGGTGACTAGCCATAGGTCCCTCCCCACTCCAATATCGACGCTTCCTTCTTACAAACATATAGCAGTATGGTTGGATTGAAATTACATCATTGTGGTGATTCACTTGGAAGTATGCAATGAGGCATGGTTCCAGATACATCCTCTTTTCATGGAGACTCCCATGGAAAATTTGGCCGATGAGGGTGAAAATTTTCAGTGGTTTTTTGGTGAGCTCAGTTTTAGAGGCTTTTATTATTAGCACCTTCAATTCATTATATACCAAATCCCAATTCCCTATGAATACCTTACCACCTAGGAGGAAAAGGTTTCTAGGTTTAATTCTTCCCATCACTAGGTCGAAAACATCCATGATATTGCAGAAGAATATGATCATCTGTCGACCATGTAGGTGAAGGCCCATGATTTATTGGAGGCTCGAGATGAGAATATGCCAGATTGTGAAGCCCACACAACCCAGATTATGTAGAAATTGTCCTCTCTACCTTCTAATAAAAATGAAACCCATAAGGACTGTATGGGGCCTTAAATTTGTCCCAGATTGAGTGAACCTGACAATCAATGATGAAATGGAATAATGATCATCTTTGGAAAAAATAACTGACGACCCACAACAATCAATCACTATTATTTTTTAATGGGTGAACCAAGACCTATTGTAGCTCTATCCAAAATTATGGCATGTACCCACACCCTTTTTTAACCTAGAGAGACTCTAAATTGGATATGTTACTCTATTGTTTCTAAACGTGATGAAATAGATTTGGCTTATAAATATATCTTATATGTCTCTTCCAGTCAGCATCATTTCTATAAAGTGTTAATTTTAAACAATGTCTTGAAATCAGTAAACTGAGAAAACCGATTCAAGATCTATTTTTTTCCTGAGGAAAGGGACTCAGCGAGCATTGTTCAAGTATTACTGAGGATGAATAGAATAACTAAATAAAGTTTATATATTTTTCATTATTACCATAATTTTTCCCAAATCCTACATGACATGGGTTTCGTGGGAATAACATGGCTTATTCATAGGACTACCTTTGTAGGTTTTCTTCCTAATAATCATTAATCTTTTATGATGTGTCAATGCAATTTTTTAGTGAACTTATACTTGAAATTTACCCAGAGGATTATTCAACAGATTTTCCCTCCAGTGATCATAATGTATCTTCTTTATATGATAGTCCACAATCCTGTCATTCAAACATATTACATATGTTTAAGGTCATGCATCTTTGACCAAATTTATGTGGGTAAGGCCCCGACCCGGGACTGTTAGTTGGGAATGTTCTAGTTTCATTCAGACATGTGTTAGGTATTTTTCATGTCCCGGGATTTATGGATCCAGGACATGCATTAAGCTCAAAACCAACTATACACATGAATAGGTAATAAAAGACTCTCCTAGAAACAAATTTGACGTTTATTGAAGGAAATTTTTGAGTATGATGTATGCAGACCCATCGAGGAATGATATACATAGTCATGAAAAGGTATCCCCGGGATAGTGGCCATCCATTCCCAATGGCCGGGTGGGATTTTCCACATTCTATATTTATCATGATGTTGTGTTCCATAATAAGTGGATGGATTGAGTATAATTATCTGAGAACATCAGGATCATTGACATCGGCCTTGAGTGGGAAATAGATCCCACACATTCCAAATTTGTGTGAGGGGGAGTTAGTTAGTGGTCGGTTCAGTTAAGAATTATTTCTATGTCGGGGGTACTTGTGATGACAGAGGTATATAAGCCATCATCCATGATCTTTCTGAATCATGGGGTGTCACAATATTTGAAATTCATTTAATTGTACGAAGGCTATAAAGGACTCTCCAAGAGACAAATTTTCCTTTGATTGATTGCCTTTTTTGTGGGAGAAATATGCAGTGCCACTGGGGAATGATATACTTAATCCAGAAAAGGGGTCCCCATGACACTGGCTTTCCACCTCTGATGGTATTTTAGGATTATGTAGATTGTAATATTTTTAAATATAGTTCGTGTCACTCGACCTGGGGTTCCCATGGTCAAAGGAGAAGGATTTTTAGCTGAAAGCATTGGGGAAACCAGGAAGCGAGTTGAGTCACTCTTCTTTTTCATGTGGATCAACATTGCGCATGCATAAAGGATATATTTTTAAATCATTAAAATTGACCAATGGTGAATTGTGCCCATATTTTCAAATATATTCAGGTTGTGTGAAAGGGGGAAAATGTAAACGAGGACATTAAGGTCTATTGAATAAAGAGATGTTGAATGAGGCTTGGATGCCATTGGGCATATTGAGTTATGAGAGGACTCTCCTAGGGAAGAATCTTCCATTGATTGACGACCATTTTTACGAGTGATGTATACAGAGCCATTGGGGCATGATATGCATAATAAATCAAAGGTGTTTGTAGGACACTAGCCTTCCATCCCACATAGACTTGGATGGTCATGGGGATTCAAGATGACATAGGGAAAATATTTTGGAATATGAAAGGGGTATACAAGGACATATTGGTGTTATTTGGTTTGTGATTTCCTAATGAAATGGTGTACCTTACGTAGAAATGACCCATATGCAGGGTAAGGTATTCGTTCTATCTTTAGGATACCCAGCCATTTAATATCTCATTTTCAGGAAATAGGGTTCCTCTAAGAGGATCGAACCATGAAAAACCATTAAGGTCCATGCTACTAGGATTCAATTCAGGAGCTGTTTTTCCATAATGTCACGGTAGAGCTCTTGATAAGTTCTATATGACCACATGAGCAATGATTAATGTGAGAAACAAGGGATCTCAATGGATTTATGTCTTCATTTTGAATAGTGAATTCAATATTAAGGGAACTTTTAGGCTCAAAAATTTCATTATAGATTAATGTTTTGCGGAGAGAACAATTTTGGCCATCTGTTTTAAGGTAATGAGGTGAAGATGATTTTGGTATTTATGTTTAGCATTGTGTGGTGAGGAAGATTTTTCCATTCAGTTTAGCATCATGCTGTGAGGATGATTTTTTCCTTACATTTTATCATTGTGCGGTGAAGATGATTTTGGGCATACAGTTTAGCATCATTTTGTGAGGAAGATTTTGGCCTCAGAGTTTAGTGTCTTTTGGTGAAGATTATTTTGTCCATGTAGTTTATAATTATGCAGTGGGGAAATTTTTTCCATAAAGAGATCTTCAAAAGATTTAGTTTAATCATTGTCAGGGTGTTCCGACATTCCATAGTTGCGAGTGATGATATACGGTGTAAACCATATTCTTGTGGGCAATATGAATAAGGAGGGATTACATGGAGAATGAATTTCATTGGCTGTACTGAGGTAGGAATGGACTATCTTGATGAAAAAATTTCCTTTTATTGATTTCCATTTTTGTTGGAGACTTATGCAGAGCCACCAAGGCATGATATGAAAACTCAATCAAAGGGGTCTGCACGACAATGTATTTCCCTCCCAGATAGACTTGGATAATTGTGATGATCCTTGTATTCCCATGGTATATAGTGTGAAAAACTGGAAAGTTAAGCTTGGGAATGTGAGAATACCCAGTCCATGATTAACATTGACCTTCTTTGAGCTTCCACATAAGTCTAACCCATATATGGTGAAAAGGAGGCATTTTTTGCTGCTGGTCGGGCCAGTTTGTAGAATCTGAACATCGCTATGTATCTCATAATATAAATAATCTATCAACACATAGTTCTAGATTTTCCCTACAGATATTTGTTTAATTTTTTAGGGATACATTAAAGAATTTTCGGTATTACATTATATGGGTGACAGACTTACCATACTCCCCTATGTGTTATTCTCTTAAGAGAATCCCTACCACTGATCCTAATCTCACATTAATTATACTCAATGTGATAAACAAAAAGTGATAAGGGTCTCCATTATGAATATGGTTAGACAGGGGGCATGATGGGGTCATTTTTTGACTCAATGTTTGTGGTCTTAGATTTTGGACTATAACATGGGAAAATTTTGATGACTCATTGTTTAGGGACATAGAGTTTGGACAATGACATTTGGAGGAAATTTTTATGACTTATAGATTATGGTTGAAGAGTTATGACCAATACATAGTGGAATTGTTTTATGGCCTATAGATTAATTTCGTATATAATAGATTATGGAACTGGGGTGATATTTTTAAATCACATTTTATTGCATTAGATTTTGGACTTTCACAATGGTAAATTTTTAACTCATAGTTTATGGTCATAGATTTATGAACATAACGTTAGGGATTTGTCGTTACTCGTAGTTTAGGGTATTATTTTTTGGACCAACACCTAGGGACATTTTTATATAATTCATGGTTCCACATCATAGAGCATGGACATTAGCATTGGGGTGATATTTTGAACTCATAGTTTAAGGTCATAGTGTATGGTAATTGGCATGGTGATATTTTTAACACATATTTAATATTATTAATGTTTGGACAAACACATAGGGGAATTATTATGTGATGTACATCCTCATATACTTCGCATTTGTGGGTTCCATGATGATATTTATGTCCATTTATATTTGGGAGTACACTCCAATGTAATAAACCTGATTTATAACATATTCTCCCTCTCACATTTGTACAATATTAAGGGGATTCTTCCCTATTATCATCGAAATTATTATGACTATCAGCATTTCCCCTATGAGAAACGATCGAAGAAGAACCATTTTTTAAAGGCTTGTGCAATCATGTTTTTTAGATTTCCATATGGTTAATAGTGTGTAACCTTTTTTTGTCTAACTACTCTAATTCATCAAATTGACTTTGGTATTTCTCATCCTTCGACAGTTGATAATGAATGGAAAAAAAATGTTACAAATCTTATATTTCAATAGATAAAACATCCATTTACCTATCTACTAGTGAGTACGGGGTCACCAATGTGGAAATGCAGATTGTTGTCTGGTAGACCCACAAAGCATGAAGGATCTTGTATGGCCACAATTTCTTATCCTTGTCAACAATCATTTGAAATATGTTGGACATAGTCTTGTTGAAATCTTCTATCATCCCATTTTCTGATTCATTGTAGTCGGATGAACAGTTTTCCTTGATTCCATATTCCCAGTACTGCTTATCCAGCTCAGTATAGCAGATGTTGGTGGTGTTGTCCATCTGTATTGTATGAGGGACACTAAATATAGGGATGATGTTGGCATTCACAAAGATAATGATGTTTTTAACAAATACTTTCTTAAGGGGTACTGAATTAGACCATTTATAAAATAAGACTGTTATTGTGAGTATGAACATCAATTTTCTAGTTGTAGAGAGAGGATACAATCCCACAAAATCAATAACCTAGGCGACGAATATCCATGAATATTTAGCTGCATGTAAAAAATCTGAGGGGTGGTGTTTGAAATTAGCATTAACATGGAAGGAATTGAATTTTTTAGTGAATATGGAAAATGTGACAACCGGGCCCCAGTGGCAGCACAACCACCCCGCCTTAACATGGCTCTCGGGTCCTGTCCTACCAGGTACCACCAGTTGCCCCGCAAACATGTGGGGCCCACCCCAGGGTCCACCCACATGGCCGAACGGGTCATCTGACTAATGATAGTTCCCACAGACCAACACATGTCCTTTCCAGTGTGTTTTGTCCTCACTCACACAGACCCTGGGAAACTTCCAAGAAGGTCACCCATCCTAATCACTTCTCCAAGCCAATCACTCTTAACTGTGGAGTTCTAATCAGACAGGCTCTAGAAAAGGAAGGTGCACCTTGTTGACATGAGTCATATCATTTAGTCATTTAACCCTTTATCATTTGGGGATGTTACAATCACCCACCCTTTAGGGCACAATGCCCTCTTTGTGGGCCCTACATCTCAACCCATTCAGTGCAGCGCACTTAAGGATGGGGTACCACCTCTGATACCAAATATGACAACCGGGTCCTAGTGACAGCACAACCACCCCGCCTTAACTTGGCCGGCAGGTCCTGGCCTACCATGTACCAACAGTTGCCCCGCAGACACGTGGGGTCCACCCCAGGGTCCACTCACATGCCCGAACGGGTCATCTGACTAATGATAGTCCCCACAGGCCAACACATGTCCTTTACAGTGTGTCTTTTCCTTACTCACACACACCCTGGGAAACTACCCAGAAGGTCACCCATCCTAATCACTACTCCAAGCCACGCACGCTTAACTGTGGAGTTCTAATCAGACAGGCTCCCAAATAGGAAGGTTCACCTTGTTGACATGAGTCATATCATTTAGTTATTTAACCCTTTATCATTTGGGGATGTTACAGAAAAATCATGTATTACAGTGGGATAGTAATACCCAAGCCTCTAGATTTGGTGAGAGAGCATGGTTGCTGACTTGTATGCTCCACAAGATACGATGTGCACTTATATCCAGAAAGAAATAGTCTCTTATCCAGCAATGAACCAAAGAAGGTCTCTATCAAGGAATCATTTTTTGAGGTCCTTCTATTCCCTCACCCCATTCTACATTGTAATGTTGACTACCTTCCTTCAAACCTCCTCCATTTCAGCCCTAACTAGTGGGAGTTACCTATTCAGAAATTTATTTCTGACAGGTGTCATCCAACTAATGATATGACCATAAGGATCAAGAATGGCGATAATTTCATCAGTTTACTACGTATTTCTCTATATGAGGAGCAAGAACATCTGATGGTGAACAACACTAATGGTTATTTCATCCTAGTTGAGATCATCCTAGACTGTGGCTATATTTTCAAAAGCAATGACTTGAGAATTCAGTGACACATGGACATGAGCAAACATTGGTTCTGGTTGAAATTCTGTCATCAGTGCTCAAACATGTTTCATCAAAGGAAAAAATACTTTTCTTTGATATCATAGTCACCATTGTACTATTTGACAACTAGATCATAATCACCATTTATTTTTAGGTGTTTGGATTTCCCCAGGAATTCCAATTCGATGCCTATAAGGAGGGCCTCATACTCCGCTTAATTGTTCTTACACACTTCAGAAAGCATGAATGAGTAAGGCAAGATGTATTATTCAGGGGATATGATTACTACTCCCAACCCCACTTTTTTATGCAAGAGATCCTCAAGAAGTTCCCTTTCAGTCTTTTGGAAGAACTTTCTATTACATTTCCCATATCTGGGGATTCTCCATGAAGGAAAAAACTTCTTCAACTAGATGTTTATTATCAAATGGTGTCATCTCTTCTATGGGGTGCTCGTCCATGATGTCTGATAATTCATGGCCTTAGATGGACTTTTGGGTTATGTATTTTATGTAATGTTGTATCAGGATGACCGTCCATCATGATAGGTACCCATTTACCATGGGAAGGTTGAGTTTAAACGTTAGCGGGTTGCATCTGGTGACGAGGTGGATCTCATGGTGTTGTAGTTAATTATTGAGCTTATGAACTACTATGATTGGGGAAATGATGTTTTTTCAATATAATAATAATGTGTTTCAGCATCAATCATTTTGTGGATGAGGTAGTAGTGGTCCTTCTCCCTACCGACATCATTTTTCTGCCCGAGGAAGGGACCTAATTATTGTTCCAAGGATGTTACAAATAAAATGAGTAGTCTCCCCTGAAAATGTTATGTGAGAAATGATAGGCATATGAGATATATTTTGGGGATTTAAATGCTTCCTAAGAATCATTATCTAATTAATACATAACTCTTTTCATCATGAGCCTTGTGAAAGAAAAAAATTTACCTGCTAGGTTGGTTGTGAAGCACCTAATATAGGTGAGGTTCCCCTGGAGATCTCTCACTTCAGTGAAGTTGCAAAGTGAGGTAATTCCAATAATGGAATTCATCTTCTTGACGTAAAATTTGATGACATGATGGTGTACAATGAAGCCAATAAACTTTCCCGAGGTCACACCAATGGCACATTTCAAGAGATTCATCTTTATACTCTATTGTCTCAATTTGTTGAAGCACTATTCAAGGTCGGCCATGTGGATCGAACACTGTCGTACCTTAACCACCAGGTTTTTGACATAACAGTAAACTATTTTTTCCAAAAAGGTCCTAAATATGTAATTCAGGATGCACTGATATGTGGATCTCTCATTCTTTAGGCCGAATGGCATCACATTATAATAGAACTCCCCCTAAGGGGTCCTAAAATTATTAGCTTCTTCATCTCCTTGGGCCATTTAGAGTTTATTGTATCCAGAAAATCCTTAAATTATGGATAGGGATTAGTATCTCTAAATTTCATTAATCAATAATTTTTTGATTGGGAACGAGGAGATTTATTATGGGAAATTATGATTAAGGTCCTTGTAGTCAATTGGTATTCTAATCTATCCATTATTCTTTTTGATAGGGACTATGATTTCTGGCCAGATTAGTTTTTGGACTTCACGTATAATGTTTCCTTCGATCATTTTTTCAAAATCAGCCTCCATTTTAGAAATATGCATCGGGTGGGTCCTTATGGAAGACTGATTATAATTTTGGTAATCTTCGGTTAATCCCAGATGATGGGTGGCGACATTAGGATCGAGTCCTAGCATATCTATGTAATTCCAAAACATCAAATCTCAATTATTCTTTAGTAGAGAGGTATATGCCTCATGTTCCTCTGAAGGCATGTTCAAAGTGATTAAAGTGGGTTTTGGTTCGTTTTTAGTTCCCAAATTTAACTCCTTATGTTCATCGATGGTGGTGGAAACACCTTCTTCAAATACAGGAAGGACATCTCTGAGGACTTATTTCTCTTATTATTCATCACCTTTATCATAATCCACTTTTTTGGTGAATGTATTTTTGATATAAAATCTCAATAATTGTGAAGGAATTTATTTTTTCTTTAGTGTGTGAGGAGATGGAAGTTTGATGTCTCATGGTTGGGCTTGGAACTTCATTGGCATGGACTTTTCTATCAACATGGATGTCTGCCCATTCTTTTATATATTCAGACTTGGTTGTCATAGTATATAACTTTGAGAAAACATAATCTGAATTTGGGTACGTAGTTACACATTCAACATGGCTGATGGGTCATTCATAATTCTCCCAAATTTGTGGGAAGGGGTCGGTGGAAGCCATCTACAATCCATTTGTGGCATTGATCTAGTCAATATTGTTGGCTGAATGGTGTTTTTTATCTGACTCTATGAACACTGTGTTGATGTAATGCCACTCACATAACTCAAATGGGGAATTATCAGTTTGCAACATCAAATTTTTTCCATTAGAGCATTATTTAATTAATAGATGGTATGAGGACAGAATTGCAGCATGCGGATGCAGCCAAGGCCTCCCTAATAGAACATTGATGGTTGTACTTTTCTGCACCACAAGGAACCCAAAATCTGATATGATATCTCCAAACCATATTTTGAGCTTGATTTTTTCCAATGGATTCTTCTAACATTTGTCATATCCAATCAGAGTTGTAGTGCGGGGTGTCAAGTTGTCTTCATCATTTCCTAGTCGACGAAGCATTCTTTTTTGGTGGAGGTTAACTCCAAAGCCTTTGTCGATGAAGATCCTTTGAACATCAATTCCTTTTATCTTACCAGACCCATATAAGGGTTTTATGTTCCTTTCATGATGGCTTCCCCATCCCCTTATGTGAGGATATGACGTCATGACATTCTTCGTGACTAGTCTCCATTTGGTTGACTTCAACTACTGCTACTCCAACCTCGAACTCTTGGCGAATTTTCAAGGATTTTATGAGTGCCTCCCCATGATTTGCGGACAAAATTAATGCATCCAAGATTGAAAAAATTTTATGTACTGATGCCAGATGATTTAAAATTTCATTCGTATACTCTAATTGTCGGCCCTTTCTTTCATGGGGTTGGTCTTTCACAGACATAATAGGGGTTTATGCTTTGGAAGTAGATGGTTTGATCTCTATAGAAAGAGTCGACAGTGCCTTAGTTCATTCCATGATTATCTAGAATGGTCTACAAGTATATCGTGGGTAGTTCGGTACTTTTTCTTCCCCTAATGGGTATTTCCAGATGATTGGGCATGGTCTTCCTCTGATGGGGGTGAAAGAGCATTATGGTTCCTATTGCATCTGTCGGTTGGTCCTTACCTAAGTTTTTGAGATGATAAAAGTTTTACTTGTTCATTGTATAGGAATTTTACTCCTTCCACGATCATGCCTTCGTTGAATATTTTGGCCTGTATGGAATCCTCTTCCAGCACTCCTTTTAGGCTCGAGGAATTCAGTTTCATGTCCACAGTCTTCATCAAAAATGGGTCCATCATTTGAAAGACATTAATTTAGCCGAAGATCAGTTTTGGATCTGATAATTCACTTATCTGACTACCTCATTCTGATGTTACTATTTGAGGATTGTTTCCCATTATACAATTTGTAGGGGTAGTTCCCATTGAACCAATTCTATTGGAATGAAGTCTTAAAGTGTCAACAATGACATTGGCATTTCTACTTGCTCATCTTCTTGATCTTTCATTCTTACCTTCCAACCATTAGAGGACCGCGAGGCTGAGTATGATGGAAGTACTATTTTTTGAGATTTTTGGGGAACAATAATTTCTTTAAACTATTCTTGGATGATGGAATGGACTCAAATAACGGTCCCCTGGTTCATCAAATTGATAAAAAATTTCTCCTTCCTGGTGAAAATTATTTTACCATCTTCTTCCACTCTTTAGTCTTAGGTGGAAACATACAACACTTGTGTGGGTGGTGGGTACCACTTGACATTACTGGAATCCACCATATTTTTTATAACATCCTTGAATAGAAAGAATTCCAAAATGGTGTCTCCATGTATCTGGTGAAACAGACAATGATTTGGACTATTGTCAAAACCCACTTCATCGGCTCGCTTTTGTACTTGTCGCATGTGCATATTGCAATTAATGGAAACTACGAAATATCCACAGACTAGTTCGTCTCGTAATGAAGAAAAAACAATTTCTTTGTCCTTCTAGAAGATTTATTTTAGCACCATTTCACTTATCATTCCAAGGATGTGGGTGGTTGATGGTGTCAAGTGGCTCTTGTATGGTTTTGTGGGGGCCTCACAAATGTGGCAGTTGTTGGGGGAGGATTAAATGTGACAAAAGCTACTTCATATTTTCCCATTATTTTCCCAGGGTCCTATGGCACCAATCGATACTTAAGGTTAGTCCTCTTTAAGGAGTCTACTATCCATTGGGAGATTCTAGAGATTTCTTTAAACCCACTGGTGCGCATCACTAGGATGAGTGGCGTTTGAAATGCATCCCCAAGAATATCAATGATCATGGTGATAATATCATCTTATAGGAGTGGTCGGTTCATGGAATATGTTAGGCCTTTCCATATAGCAATGAAATATGAGACTCTCTTGTTCCCTAATTTCTAATAGTTCATGAGATCATTGACCATCATCTTGGGAAGCATCGAACAGAAATGGAATAGAAACAATCAAAGGAGGTCCTCCTAGCCATTAATATAATAAGATGGTAGGCTACTATAACATAAGAAAGTTTTTCCCTTCAAGGTTCATACGAAACACCATAGTTTTATGGCTTCTGGATACTCTGGATTTCCTATAATGGGGTCTTAGTAAAAATTGTAGTTCTTCAAAATAATTTATTGGTCCTTCGAGCCATTGATTACTGGTAATATAGAGTTCCCAACGTTTGGTGGTGGTGGAATATTACACACCCACTCAGGTTAGGGTTTACACTCTATTGGTATCAAAGCACACCACCCCTATATGGTTTATATCTAGTCTATCTGCTAGTCGACATTGTTTAAGATCCCTTGATGTATATCTTTTCGGGCTTGAGCTTGAGCTGGTGAAATATAGGAAAATATTGTGTCTTCCAATGCAACTATAATTTGGGGTGGATACTCAGCTTGGGGATTCATTTGTGGGTTTACATGGGTATATTTATGCTTTATTCTTAGTCGTGGGATGTCTTGATGTCTATCTAGGGCTAGTTGAAATGTTCCTATAAGCTTGGCTTCCTTCATTGGGATGAGTTCTCGTGGTATGATATCCTCTTCTAGGAGAACCATCTATCATTCCATAGAGGGAAGACATCATCTGACATAACTCCCTCGACATATCATGTCATTAATTCATATGACTACTTTCATTTCTTCCTCCTGCATGGAGAATCATTACTCATGGGTGAGGAATGAACTATCATGGGGAGGAGGTAGTTGTTAAAAGATGACGTTGGATTTATTGTTCCCCTCCATGAAGTATCACTGCGGTGGTAATGTCGGATTGAATGAGGGGGAACATAATATAGAACTACCCTATGGTTCTGGGTATGCACACCATCAGGATTATTTTGGAATTCATCTGGGAAGGAAAAAATATTCCTTTGGGTCTTCTACCTCATATTCATTTCATATGAGATCCATGTCATTAATGCACACACATTTACTGAAGTATACCACATTAAATGTGGTCTAACTGGTGAAAAATGGTTGGAAGAATTCTTCCACCCTTTATTGGAATATCTTCATCCATTCTAAGGCATTATATTGGATTCATGACTGTTATGGACTCAAAGGGTGAACTAGTCTGACCTCGTAATGTGCCTTTGTCTCTATGGGTGCGGACAACAAGAATGGGTGGAACTTTTAACCCCTTTATATATCATTATTCCTATATGGTGGAAGAAAGATTTCCACTGTTTCAGGATTTGAGGTAAAATTTCCCCCAGTGCTACTGTCTTGGGTTGTTCATGTTCCCCTGTCACTGTGAGATAACTGAGATTTGTTGGTTTTATGGAGTAATTTTTATTTGTAAATTCCCCCATCCATGTGGTTTGGGGTTGTTCCCGTATCACGGGTGTAGCCACCGCTATTTCCACCCTTTCAATTTCACATACTCCCATGTGGGTTTCAGTCGAGTGAGTCATTGGGCCTACATAGAGTCTATGGTCCTTCAAAGTCATTAGAAATAGATGTTGATTAGACTCCATTAGGTTGGAAGCATGCTTGATGTTCTGGGTCCCCAAACACATATGTTTTTCAATTGCTTGATCTCTTCAGCCCTAATGATTTTGAGACATTCTCTGGGCCTGTTTTTGTGGAGGATCCCATCTTTATTAAGCAGGGGATTCATTTGATTGTTTTCACTGGGTGATGACATTTCATGATGTCATATCCATTTGGGATTTATGGACATGATGTGGGGTGAAGTGTAAAGCTCCATGTTCTCCCCTCCCATGAATTTTAAATCTAGTTGGTGCATTTCCTATTATGTAATGATATTTTTTCAGTGTATTAAGAAAAGCCAGTTCTAGGTTTTTCTTCCACCTTTTTTATTGTGGCTTCCATGCAGTCCTGAGGGCTTCCATGTTGATCAAATGGAGATTCACCCCTATGATGCTGACTTGATCCACATATCCATTTATGGGTATGGATTTTTTATTCAGCATACAATCTGTTGTACATATATTAATGTGAATTTCTTGTGTGCATTCCCCAGACAATTCCTTTGGTATATTAATGTGAGAGACGATCATAGGCTAATACATCACTGGTATATTATCCTTATCTGTTGGTCTTTTCCCATGTAACATATCATGCAATTGTTCATTTGGAGGCTTCTCTAATTGATATTACTGAATAGTCTTTTACTTGATGATTACATTCGATGCGACGTTACTAGTGGCTGCCATATCGATTGGCGGACACCGCAGGGGTGGCTAAGATGATGATTATGTCCCCAGGACATCCTCTTATTGAGAAAGAATACCAATTATTATAGATAGATATCTTTAAGATTTCAAAACCTTTCTGAGTGGCTCATCATAGAATGGATTTTCTATATTTGTTCCGGCATGTGGAGGACCTTCTTACCAGTATGTATTTTGATTGCCAGCAGGACCTCCGTGATTGGTTCTGAAATGGAGATAAATATCCTGAAAATTAGATGTCCATCTGGGGGAATTTTCCCAAAATAATTTATCCTACGGAGGGCATTCAGGGTGGAATATTTCAAATGTTTTACCTTCTTGTATCAGGGAATTTCTGTGTGGTGGAACATCACAGTAACAATCAAAGCAGGGCGGGCCTTTACATTGATAGTCATCTAGGTGAGGACTAACATAATGACTTGATATGTGGTTATAGGGGGAATATATGCAGTATAAATCATGTGGAGGACCTTTGAGATGTATATTAATCAGGGGAGGTCCTTCTCATTAGTTTGTGTCATTGTGGGGAGGACCTTCATATCAACTGTCATTGTGGGGAGAGCCTATGCAATGACCGTCATCGTTGTGTGAAATACAATCATGACATGATGTATGACTACTGGGAGAAGCCTATATGTAGCCTATACCTTGAGGTTTACTATTAGGAAGGATTCCAGCAAGGGGAGGACCTTCTTGTCATCTTATTTTCAGGTCAAGGGGAGGGCTACCATAACCCGCATCATGTGATATCATTTGTGATCAATCATTCTTTGAACCACATAGTAAGCCCCTTGGGTGTTCTATGGAGGAACATTGGAGATGCTGGTAGCTAAATTGTGGGGAGAACATTTAAAACTGCTTCTACCACTTCCATAATATGGTAATAGAATGAAAAGTTCTTGAGCCTTTGTTGATATGTGTTTGTGGGCAACGAAAACACCATCTTCTAGTAGAGAATGATCATGCACATGATTTATTTTACAGTGGCCTTTGGTTATTTTCATTTTTAGGACGCACTCTTGTGGGTAAGCATGACCATCTGCTGTTGGAAATTTATATCATATATGGGACCAGTTCTTATTGGGTCCCATGATGAAATCATGATTTGAGGATGAGTATCTTGAGTTTTGGAAGGGATATATGTCTTCCCTTTTGAGGCCACCACGTCAGACCTGCATCCCCCAGTAAGAAAGGGTATTTGATCCGGATATGTTTGTATATATGTCCTGGGATATTGGGGTTAACCCTCCTAGAATAGAGCAGGGATGCATAACTCTCCCGGGTGACTAACTTATTTTGAAAGTGAGTCATTCTGTTTGGGAGAACTGGGTCAGGGCCTAATTATTCATATTTCCTACCGATGTAATTATATCATCTAATGTTCGGAGGATATGGTATGGAATCAGCGTCTAATCATTCATCATGTCTACCTTGTGACGAGATACATCTTTGGATGGAGTGGGTATGAAGGCCCCTTTCGATGTTGGAGCAGGTGTTTTTTCCTGCTCCAGTCCTCCATGAGTTTCCATTAGATACTGGAAGTTCGGTGGTATTGGGAATGAGGAACGAGTTTGTCACCATTTATCTTCACCATTTTCCACTATATTTGTCTTATGGTCTTCATATTCATGGGTGGGGATTTCATCCACTCTCTTTCCACTGTATTGGTATCATGGGCTTTGTATGAATCCACAAAATTTTTACTCTACTCATATATTTGTTCTTAACCTATTGGGATGGTAGGCATCATATGCATCAGCAGGTATTTGTGCATGTGTATAGCATGTTTCATCCTTATTTTGATGGCAGGATTGGAGTGCATCAGCAGGTGTTTGTGTATTTGTATAGATGAGTGTTTTCGTATTTGTATGAGGGCCTGTCATACCTTAGAAAATATTTTCATGTGCCTATAGTTTTCCACTCTGTCTTCATGGAGTGACCAACGAGCACTAGAAAAAATGTGCATGTGCTCGTATTGTACCACCCTACATATGTGGTGGGCTTGAGTGGAGAGGGCAGAGTTCTGTGTCTTTCCATTGAACTATGTCGTGTTAGTCTAGTGGAGATTCTCTTTAGGAACCAGGGTGATAGTGTTTCCCTATTTATATATTTTCCTCCCTTGACGGGAAACCCTAGGGGATCATGTCTCTAAGACATTGGCAGGTTCCCTCTGCATAAGATCCTCCTCTTTGGGAGGATGTATGGTCATCTGGTGTCAGTGGAAACGCTCTCTGGCAGTGGCATGTGGGTAGGTTCCCTATGATGTTGGTGTTAAGTCACCATGATTGACATAAGTAGCCTCTCTGATGTAAGGAAGCTAGCCATTGTCATGCTCCTCGGGTAGGATCCCAATAAGGTTTAAGAAAACCATTGGGGCCTCCATGTGTTGAGGTATCAGTAGCAACTCAAGTGGTAGTTGGATAACCATCACAGACTAAAGGACTTTTCATGTGGCCTCCAATCTGGAGAGAGTACGATTTTGATGGTACTTTTTGATCTGTGTTTTGGAAACCTAGTGTTGAGGACGATGGGTAGGCATATGGGTCCTACTCTTTATTGAGGACCTGGTCGCCCGCAGGGTCGCTGATTCGTCTATCTTCATGGATCGTGGGGATTTCATACAGATCTAAAGTCTCTCTGCATGAAACTTCAATACATGTATAACGTACATACCACTATCCATCTTGAAAGTGGGATTCCTTTAAACACATGAATATTTGGCAATTAATCATGGCCCAATCCTCTTTTCATTTACTACGGGTGAAGGGGCCTATGTAGGGTGAGACTATCACATTGGTTATGGATACAAGTTGGGTTCTCCATTTTATTCTTCCCCTCATATGGAAGATTTTTCTCATAACCAGGTGATAAAAATGGTCTAACATGCAGTGTCCATTTTTCTTTTATCATTATCATTATAATGGATAGGTTGGTTGAGGATTCATGTCGAGTTCAACATTTTAGTTTCGCCTCTGAGGTGGCACGTGTGTAGGCAGTGTGGAGATGGCATAATGAGGAACATCACCCATCCTTTTTTCCATAGAGATGAGATCTTTCCCAATTTTCCATTCCAATTATCTGACCCATTCATCGTTATTATAAATTAAAATACTTGAATTAACCATGCGGGGAAATGTTGGTCCCTAACAGGTTATTGTGTGGGGGAAAACCACTTATGTAACGGGTCTTACTCATATAATAAATCATTGGATGGCCTCCCACAGGTATATTCATGGATCCATGAACGCCCAATGACCCTGGTGTCATTGATTCATGGACCTATTTTCCAACATCAGGCAGTCGTTGGCTGGCATTTTGGCCCATAACACTTGAAAACTCTCTATTTTCGAGTATATGGGATGTCATGCTCACCAAACCGTTTTGGGGGGAGGATTTTTTTCCTGTTCTGATACTCTCTTATAGATTTAATTCAGGTTCATATGTTCATGAATCCTTTTTTTATTCACTAATAGTGTATCCATAATCTACCCATGGTTTGCAAGATCGTCATGAGCATGCATATGTTTGATTCCATAGAATTGATGCTAACATAGTTATATTATAAGGCGCTCTGAAAATTATCATCATCCCGGGGGATAAAAGGTGACTTGATGTTGGGATTGGGGCCACAAGGAGGGATTAATACGTATCCTAGGGAGAGGAATTAGAACGCACATTGTTCCGATGTGTGGGACTTATGCATGAAAGTTTCACAATTCTCAGACATGATTGGGTGGAACGATTTGGGATGGAAACACTTTTGCACTCAGGCCTTCTGAAAGGTTTCCTAGGTATCATGATATATTCCAGAATCAACATTATCATACTTTATATGATTTTATGATGTTGTAATCTTCAAAAACCTATAAGCATATTTGATTCATGCTTAGTGTGAGAAAGAAGTGGATCAGAAATATTTGACAATTTAGATGCCTCCTCCCCTGCTGGTTGGGAAGGGAGAGCCCACGGCTAAAGACACTGGGGGGACCATGGGTGAGGGAGTAGAGCAATAAACCATTCCATTTGATATAGAATTAATGGTCACATGGTCTTGCCTCAAAATATTGTGAAGTTACATTAGTGGCTAGTCCTAGGAGCATGTTCTGTGAAGTGGAGGATTTTCGTCCCCATAAAAGTGCTATGTGAACATAACCCCTTCAACTTATCACTTTTCCTTATTGATTGGAAAAGTAAGTGATCACCCAAAATATGGAGATCGGGGAGGTTCATGTCAGAATCCCATTGTTGGACTCTTGGATACAATGGGAATGTAGCCTTACAAGAATTCCCAATGCACACACCATTGTTGGGAGGGCCTTTGTGACTCTGATTTCATAGGGTATGTAGACTCAATGGGACGCGTTGATGCGCCAGATGGCTTGATAATATGAGTCTAATGGATTTGGAGGAGGCACTTTCAGTTCTGGAAAACTGGTTAGATAAAGGATTAAGGAGGACTAGAAGTTAATGAAGGGTTAATGTTGGAACCTGAGGGAACAATACCTAAAAACACCCTATTTCGCATACCGATTTCTCATGCAGGATGGGGAAGGCATCACTTACCTTTGTGGTATGCGGGTAGGAGGGCCATACCTGTACTGTTGTGTTACGTGGACAATGTTATCTCTAACTTCGTACCACCATGGTATACATATTTCCATTCCTCTTTGGGTTATATCCGCATACTTATTGGGTAAGTGGTGTCAGGTTTTGTCCACATAATGGTATGTTACGCCTAACACCATATTGAAAGAGGGTCGGTGGAATTACCATTCACGGGAAGTTCAACTGAGAGTTTTCATTTTTTTGTGTTTCACAAGATGGGTTTGAAATTATTATTATTATTGTTATATTCCCCTATTTTGATGTTTCTTAGTCGGATATACCTAGATAAGAATATTTGTTTTGTTCGTCCTTCGTTGATGAAACAAGATGGAAGCTGGAGTGCAGCCTCAGAATATCCATCACGCTTTCGTCAATCAACCATCCCTCTATCCTTCTTATCACTTCAATTTTCTATTATGCTCAATTTATATAGAATCAAATATATCATATCTATTGGGAAAACAATATCATTTTTGGAGGCCCATTAATGAAATTTTCAATCCCATGGAAGACTCAGTCAATTAGGGTTTGAGGAGACGTTGTTTCACAAAAATGGATCGCAAAACCCTACTCGTTGTTTAACTAATAGGTTCAAAACACTATATGTCGATGTTTTTCCAAGAATAACTCCTTTTATTGAAATGATTTGTGTATTTCACTACTCATTGGCCATCGTTTCTCAGTCCAATAGTTTGTGGACCATCCCGCATACCTGGTGGTTCACGATCTTTCTAGTGCACATTCCTTTCATGGTGATGGTACATGGAAAATTTGAAATCATGAATTCCATAATGTTCTGTCAAATAAATACAATGAACTTTGAGTTCATTCGACTGGATAAACATGTAGAAGTTAATGATTCCATTTGCAAAGAGATTACAGGGGTATTTCTTCTCCTTGGTGGAATTTTCAATACCCTACAGAATTGAATCCCAATTTTTTTATTATTTTAATGTAATTCTTGGATTTTTAGAAAATATGGAATTAAATACAATTTAATTTAACAAAATTATTTATTAATTATTCATGAGAAATATAGATTCAAATTAATGATTATCCTGATATGAATGAACATGTAGAAAACCAAGGATCATTTTTTGAAATGGAAATTGCAGGTTAAGACTATAAATTGTGTAATGAAAATGCGATTGTTGAATAAAAATAAAAATACAGATTATTCGATGATTGATTAACTGTTTTATCAAAACAATATCTGATACTCGGTAGTTAATGGGTGATAAGAAAACAAAATGTGTGACTCTAAACCACATAAAATAGATTTATTATGACAAATCTAAATAATACATTATCATAATGAATCCCTACAAATATTTTTTGACTAATTATATTCTAATATCATAATACATTGGGAATTGTGCACTATTTGAGTTAACATTAACCAACTAAGAAGTGCGAGGATCATATATTTTTCAATGGAAAAACCTCATGGTGTATGACTATGATTCATTATCTAGATGTTATTGTTAGATTCAATTGTTTATTGATGTTTTTTATGTATACCAATCCATTTTATAAAAAAATAAAATAATTTTTTTATATACATTCCATCTATTTCACATGAAATGTCATCTAAATTAATTGTGAATCTATTTTTACATTCCCTTTATTTATTTAAATTAATTAATAAATTGTATAATTATTATTGATATTATGGTGGAACATTTTTAAAAATTATACACCTCAATTATTCTCAAGACGTTTGTTTACCTATGGGTTTTCTAGATTACGTTATTCTAGTTATTGGAAAATGAAAATGAAGAACAATGAGGTAGTATGTTTGATTGATTAAACTTACAGTCAGTGTTGACGATTACAGATGGAGTTTTTATCATCCTTTATTCAAATATCATTTGTTATTTATTGGTGTATATTTTTTCATTTGTTTTTTTAATTTATCACTTTTGGATTTATATCTACCTACATGTGAATTTTATATAATTGAAAAGTGTTTGGAATAAAAAATCATTTATATATATGCACCTATTCTTTTTTAATTTCTTTATTATGGGGTGAAATCATTCCCTTGGACCACTTGTTTTCCCTGTTGGTAACCAACATCCCATGATGATTTTAACAACATTCAGTCCATGTATGTACCTTCCATGGTACATATGAACAGGGATATTTAATATGGTTTATAGAAAATTATAATATCTATGTTTTGTGTCTTTATATTATGTCTATATAAAACATATTATTTCCAAGTAGGAATAATTTTAGATTGTTGGGACATCTTGTTAAATAATATGTTCAGGTAGAAAAGATATCTTTCTAGGTTAATAAGTGTGTTATAGGGAATCAATAAATGTAGTGAGACTCAAGTCATCATGGGTGTTTGAGAAATGTTTCTTTGATATTAACTTTTATCTGATTATAGTTTTCTAGTTCATGATATTAGAATTTAGAAATCCTTGAAAAATTAAATTCTAGTAGACAGATTTGGTATACATTTTTCAATTGATTGTATCAATGATATAGGTATCGTTACTTATGTTTTCATTTCATATATTGATGTTATAGAGGTCCATTCCCTCATGATTATTTTGAAAAAAATCTACAGAGGGAGATCCTAATGTATAAAAAATAGGGAATCCTATAGTGGATCAAAACCTTATAGAGATAAGAGTTCTTATTTTAAATCCCCTTGTAATGGTTCCTAGACCCATTCTTATTTAGGATTCAGTTTTGAATCCACTATAAGATAAAACTATAGATCATTTTTAAGAGTTTATAAATAGGAATCAAGCAAATATATATAACTAGAATGATCCACTCGAGGAAGATTATTAGTTAAAATTTATTGATAAACTTTTGGTGTTTTTGGAAAAACTATATGTAAAAATAGTAACCCTTTTTTCTTCAATAATGATGAACCTATATGAAGGATGGGGGATTCAACGGTTATGATGAGGAAACATGAAGTATTTTTTAGGAATGAATTCATAGTTATTTTTATAAAGTATATTATTTTAGAATAAACATTTTTATAACATCATTTTTGGAATTCACAATCCACAAACATGTTTATTGAGAGATTATACAGAATGATAAATAAATTTTTGAGCTTTATCAGGTTTATCTTGAGGAAGTGATCAATGAGAATATGATTGTTTGATGATTTGATATGGGTCATCAAACTAATATATGATCTCAGGGTTTTACTAAATATATCACATCATACATATATATTCTTTATAGATATTTTATTATTCATAATGATGTCAATAGTATGTTAGGGTTCATTGGAGTCCCCTTATATATAGTTACAGTTTTGTTTGTTCCTCTAATGTAATGAGGAATCTATAAACATGTCATGGAATATTATGATATCATAAAACCATCATACCATAGGGAGTGTCTACACAATTCACATTGACATGATTTAATTATTAGAATATTTTTCATTTGAAGATGGTTTTTACCAAGGAAACCATGATTTTTATATGGTTTGTCAAGCCACCTATAGACGACTATCATTTATGATCTACCCCATGTTGTAGAATTAACTAAGTATCATCATATTGTACTATGATGTGGTCATATTCATCATGAAAAATTTATTTCAAATGATAAGAATATAAAATGAAACTTCTTATCCCAATTTAAAATTCTATAGAGGAAGATGGTAAGGGTCCATTGATAGTGAATGGTACTATTTACACATATTCATTATGATGAAATTATGTGATTCTAGTGTATATCATTAATTTTTATAGTTATGTTTTATGAATAATTTTAATAATCCAATTATTATTATTTCATATGTAATGGATATTTTTATTCCCAATATAATAATATATATAAGGGTCTTTGATATACTTCCGATTATTTTTCATTTTTAATGATCATTATCCCCAATGATTTTTTATTCCTGATATGAACCCTATATATTTCAATCCTATAATGGATTGGATAATTGATATTAAATACTGGAGTTCCTATTTTTGTTAGTAGGTATTTATTAACTATCCCAATTGGGATTGCCATGTTTTATTGGTTTAATGGGTGTCAAGATTATGTATAGGTTTACAACCTATCTAGGAGTTGGGTATGATCATATCCTTATTTTATGTCAATTTATATTAAGAATATTTATCAGTGATCATCCTCAAGTGGATTTTCATTTTCTATTTTAATTTATATTTTAATTTTTTTCCTTTATAGAGGTGGAGAATGTAGAGTTTTGAATTACATTACTACAATGCACAAAACCTATTTCAATTATATTATACCATATAGATCCAAAGGAATTGAAGGACTTAATAACCTTATAGGATGATTTGTTAGATAAGGGACTTCTTCAATAGAGTGTGTATTATTGGGTGGTACAAGTGGTCTTTATTCTGAACAATGAATAAACCATCATAAGTGAGTTAGTTAGTTTAATTTGAATTGATCCATTGTAAAGAAAAAAAATATATTTCGTTGTAATGGAAATTTGTAAAATATGAGGAATGGGGTGGTGTTATTCTTAATGATTAATCATCGTTCTGGTGAATAACAACTATGTATAAAATATTACGATATCTCAAAGACCACCATTTTTTATAATTATGACCACAATGTGTTGTTTTTATTCCCATTTTATTATCTAATTATTCTATAGATTTAATTAAAATAATGAATATGATATTCTGAAAGACTTTTTTTTCAATATTTAATTAGTGGAGAAAATCATAGTTTTCTCAAGAACAAATCTATATCATTGATTTCATTTGAGCTTTGTCTTGGATTCATTCATATTTAACAAGATTTATTCAGATCTATTTTCATGTATTATTTAAATTAGGCAAATGAAATTATTGGCGAACATGATCTGAGAACATTGGAATTTCACATTATCCAATGAACAAGAAAGATGTTTTAGAATGGTAAAAACCATGGTATTTTTTCAATATTTTTATCATAATCATAATTGTAGGGTATTACTATAATTTCAATATGTTTTTATCGATTCGTGATTCTATAATTACATTTATCACTTGAAATTTTGTAATGTTCATTTAGAATTCAATGAGTCTGAATTCATTTAATGATTTGTATCAAAACTACCGTAGATTTTTCATGATCTAGACCAACACTTTATCATCACTAAAAAGAAATGATAAATATTTTTCGTGTTTTGTTTTATCATTGGTTCATATACCACTTTACTAATGATTTTTTCATTTTAAATAATTTTTTTTTATTATTTCGTAATAAAATGTTGAGAAATATGTTTTTTTATCATTTCTAAAAATATTATTCGTTGCACTAAACAATGATGCATTTTATATAAATTTTATGTATCATAAAAAATAAAATATTAATTGAAAATATATTTATATTAATATCAAATATAATATATATTATAAGATATAATATCTATAATATGATATCTGAAATAACACATAATGTAATAAATATTTAGTCGAAATGGCTATATAAAATATTTATAAAACAATATTAATTAAAAAAATTATTATTATTATTTTATAAATGAAATGAAATAACAATATGTATATAGAATATTTTATTAAATTAATAAAAAATCATAAATATTTTTGAAAAATATCTCAAAATTAAAATTCCCATAACATATTCTCTAGTTGTTTGTTTAAGTTCTATGTCACATCATGTCGAGTAATCTGGTAATTTATAACCAATAGTGGGGAGGAGAAACCCGAAAATTTATTTTGGTTTGCAAAACAGCTCAAAAATCATTAAAAATTGTTTTTTGTGTACCTCCATTATTTAACATTTGATGGAATTTCAACCTCATTTAATGTTGTATTCTTATAATTTTTTTGGAGATTCAAATTAATCAGAATAGTAATCATAATATAAATATTATGGCCTTAATATTCTATAATTATTCAGTTTTTACAATTATTTATATTTATAAATAGAATAATATATACATAATTTTATATAGTAAACATAAAAATTTATTTCCATGACAAAATAATTAAAGATATTTATTTTTTAAAAATAATTCAAAATATATAATGCATATTAATGTAAAATATAATATCCATTTTAATTAATATAAAAATTTATAACTATTTATATAAATATTGAATGTATATATAATGTATATATAGTTTTATATACATGTTTATTGACAATAATTTATATATTTATATATATATATTCTCATATATTAATATATAAATTCAAATATAATATATGTAATTAGATATAAATATTTAAAATTACCACTATAGACATACACGCACACACACACACACATACACATATGTATATATATATTTGTATATATTAATATATGCCCACAGAAACATAGAAAATATATTATATATATGAATTAAAAAAATATACAAGGTTGATTAAATCCTCCACCGCATAACACAAAACTAGGAAGAAAGTTAAAGTAAATCGCAAGGTTGAGCACTTGCCCCCCTAACATTCTCATCCCCCACCAAAAACCCTTACCACCCCACCACGAAAAATAAGGAAATAATTATATAATTATATATATATATATCTCTGTGTGTGTGTGTGTGGATAAATAATTTGAAAAAAAATTATATGCATAAAAATTTTACAATATAATGCGGGGATTGGTAGTAGGAGAACCAGAGAAAATAAAATCGGTATGAGTCTCTAATGATGAATAATTATTAAAGGGAGGGATGTAAAATGGGGGATAAATGTTGGGAGGTAAAACCCTTTATTTTTTAATTTTTTTTCTTTTATCAGAACTATATTTATTTCTCATCAAATGGGGCATTTTTCATCACTATTTTTATGACATATAAAAGAAACCATTTATCACCAATTTCATAGACCCAATAAAATGGGCCTTTAGGATTGAATATGCTAGAACTATGAAAATTTAACCCATTTAATGCTTTTAAAATCAATAATAGATTTCATTAATGATTAAATATTTTTCATTCCCATTAAAGGGGAAATTTGTTAATAGTGATCTATTGTATTTCATTGTTAGTGTTTACTCATCTCAATGTTATTTTGAGTGATGTGACCTGTTCTGATGAATTAAATCATTTATACATAAAACTAGGTCATCCAATGGCTGTGTATGTCTCCTAAACACATATGACCCAAGAGAATAACTATCATATTAATTATACATAACTCATAGTTATGATTAAATCCCTCATTTCACGGTAAAATTACATTTTCATTTATTTTTTTACCATTTATTTCGATCCTAAAATCCTAAATTATATACTATCTAAAAATAATTTATTATCCATAAGTGGTATTTGGTTGAGTATATATAATTAATTGATTTTTATATTTATTTTTCACCAATATTGAGTGTAATATATTTACATATACGTTGAGTAATAAAATTAAGACCCATGTCATAAAGGAACTATTTGAATAGTGAAATTTTACTGGTACCGTTTCTTATATGAATTTTGGTGTTTATTAGGAGGGGAATTAGTTTTATTTTCAAAGAATTCAATAGACCAATTTTCTTATCAAGATGATTTTCAAAGGGAACTACGTCTATAATGACTCATGTATCATTAGAGAATCTCTGATTGGTGGGGAGACCATCAATGAGTGTTATTTAACATTTAAGAGAATACATTGCTTCCAAATCCGATATTTTATACCTTTTCATGTGAGGAAATATGTTATGGTGGATCTCTGTAGTCCTATATGGGTGTAACACATTTACACCATGAGGATATACCACGATATTCTACGGAATTTTATGATGTCATTGTATGAGATATGGAATAAATTATTTTGTTTCTCACTATTATACCTATCATCCAGATAAGGACAAGGACCAGAAATCAATATGAATACCTTAACACATTCTATTAAAAACGTGTAATTGGGATGTGATTTAAATATAATTTGGGTTTGGGTATCCATGAACCCCTCAAGGATAGTATGTGATACTATTAGTTGTTAATAGGAGGAGAAAATAAGATCTCTTTATCACTATTCATAAAAAAACCAAATATTTGGACTAGTTCATTTTAAATATAAGATATTTTACAATTAGTTTCTAATAGGTATTCCGATTTAAAATTCTTTTTTATAGTGACCTTCAAGAGGTTAAAGGCTCCCGTGTTATTCTTAGCAATAAATTTCATCAAAATATACAATTCAAAAAATATTTAAATTTATACTTTATTTTGTATTATCTTCATTATTGTATTCTCAAATTTTGGGGAGCTTGGGATATATAGTTTCACTATTAGAGGTGTATTCTTATTAAAATTACTATCCATTAATCATGATGGAACTATTTTATGTTTTGTATGTCCACTTATGTAAATATGCAGTATATATAGATGTGATTTTGGTTGATTCTCTGGTTTAACTTAATATGATCTAATGGATGATTTCATGAATTAGATGATTCATCTAATGATTGTCATTTATTATTGATTTTATAAATCCATTAATAATTATTTTTTATTAAATTATGGGTTCTAGTTACTTACTAGGGGTTTTGTAGTGTTTCACCTTGTATAGGTATCCACCATGTTGGGAAATAGGGAATATTAACTATAAAATATTTTAGAATATTTGATGTTTCTTTGTAGAATGGAAATATATCATTCCAATTTTTATTTCCACCACAATTTACATTGATTCATAATGTGATTCACATGTCACATTATATAATGAGTCAATTTGACCCATTTCAAGTTTTCACCATAGATTACCGAGATGTGGAACCTATTTTAGTTGTGACTAGGTGGATTGCTCGGACTATTGATTCAATGATGAAGGTTTTTCATTGGAATTCAATAATTTTGCATTGCAATAAATAGAGATATAGTTTTGATTTACATGATACTTTGGATCATAAGGGAATGAACCGAGTTTAGAGGAACCTTATATTCTATGTATATTTGTATTTGTTGGATTAGTATGAAAGAAACATTTATGGTGGGGAGGATGAAACATACTATTACTAGCTAAATGGTTCTTCTAAACCCTTTTTTATCATAATATGTTCTGATATTATTTTCCGTCATTTAAAGTTTTTTCAGAAAAATTTATATTATTTTGGATCATAGTAAAATTGGAACATAATTAGGGAAAATAATGGTTGTTAGACTATTAAATTTTGTTTCATGATATATCATTTTTGAGGGGGTCAATGGTTAGTTCTTTCTCTATTATATCTCCTTACAATTGAGTATCTTTTGATAGTTTTTACACCATATTTGGGGCATGGATTATAATCCTTGTATTGAAATAATTCACCTTCTCCCCAGAAGCCATGAAATTAACACACAGTTGGTGCACTTATTTATTATCCCATGTAGCCTAACTGTGAGGTTGTCTCTAGAATACTAGTAAGGATTCATGTCTATGTTCATAGTTTCTATTAATAATGTGACTTATTTTCATTAATAATGTGATAATATTTTAAATCCTTTGATAATAATATTTAATTTCATAAACCCCCTATTGTAAATATTATACACCTCATATTCAATCAAACATTAATAAAGTGGATGTGGGATTCCCGAATGTTGTGGATTTTAGCTCCACAAACCCCTATCTACAATGCTTTTAGTGTCTATGGATAATATTTATCCATATCTAGTAGGTGTTATTTCCTTTATTTATAATCTAATTTTCTCCTCATCCCTCCAACATTGTGAGTAATATATAATCATGTTTATTGAATCTGAACCATGATTTAAAATAAAGATATTATATAGATTTTACAATGATATTCCTCAATTTTGACCCTCTATTGGTAGTTTTAATTTCTAGATATTTATTTATTATTGGACTAATGGTAATTTGATTAATAAATCAATTCCTATCATATGAATCATTGCTTTCATTCTTCATTTGAAATGAGTTTTATTTTATTTATACCCATATAATTCATATTATTTTGATGGTTGTTTTCAAATATAATGTAATTGTGAATAAATACGCATATTAATGTCTTTGAATGTATTGTGTATGTATAGATAAAATATATTCCAATATAATTTTTTTTGACAAAATAATTTTATTTTGATATTTTAGTAGAATGTATTTAAATAAAGGATGATTTTTGTGGGAATAAACATGATTAAGACCGATTATTTTTTTTAAATTGAAATGGAAGATTGAATATATAAATTTGGAATTTAAACTACGAATGATAAAAATATAATGATTTTTTTATCATGATTGATCGAATGATTTTTTGAAGGAAAAAATATTACCTCGCCATTTTGGTGTGTTATTATAATAGAAATATACGAATATGACCTCCTAAAAATTTATTAAATAAAAAAACAAGAACAAAACAACGTTCCACATGATTCTCCCCAATGTGGTGCTGATTGATTACAAATTATGTGTAAAGACCTGTAAAAAAATCAAGGGAAATTTTTTCTTAATTTTCTTTGGAATTTTAAAAGAACGTGGTTTCAGACGGCACTTGATTCTGAGGCCCAGAGTGCCTGTAATTTCTATCCGATATTGAGCTCCGGTACATTCAGTGAACGAACGAGCAGGAATTTCTAACTTTTGAAACGGTGCCCAGAATCGAATTCCGAGGGAACCGATGGAACCGCAGCGCCGGTAATTGCTAAGGAACTCCTGTTCCGGAGTTGCGTTATCACAGGTGTGGATGATAAAAATTGTGGAATTTAATTTATTATTATTCTACAATTATTATTTTCCTTTTGTGTTTTAAGGATATGGGTGGAAGTTGGGTATCTACCCAACCTCCCTTGGGAGGTTATGAGGGTGGTGGGGCCCACACGAACCCCACTGCTTCATATTCTTCAACTCTTCAACTCCCCATTAACTCCCCTTCATTTAATTTGACAACTTGTGTAATTTTAATGAGGTGAGTTAAGTGTTGTTAATTGAATTTCAAACTCTTGAAATTCAAAAGGGTAAGTTGTGTTAATAAATTAATACTTGGGGTTATTTTATTAATTTTATAGTTTATGCCACGTTGAGAGGTTTTGCGAAGCGTGAAGATCTTCTTCATCTCCAACGAAGGAAATCTTCAATGAAGAACGTGAAGAACACCTCAGACTCCGACGAAGAACACCGTTCTTCAACGAAGAACTTCTATGCCGAAGAAAGAGGAGAACTTCTCCAATGACGTTTCCTCTTCGGACGTACCTCGATGATAATGGAATCGACGTTCGTTTTCTGCGACGCCTGACCTCCGCGACGCTCGTCTGCTACGGCTCATTGACGTGCACCATTCATGAAACTGAGGTAGGGGATTGTATTTAATTAATTCGTTCGTGATTACTTTCTTGAATTTCTTCGTGATATTTAACCAACTACTATCGATTAACGTGAGTGGGGGGGGGGGGGACCGCACAAAAACGACCGACCCACCTATTTATTTTTCTTGTTGGATTCTTTTGGATTGAAATGGAAGTGACACGGTGTCGTCGCACCACGCGGAATTATTGCGGTAAGAAATACGCGGTGCCGACGCACCGCGCCGCGAATTAATACAAGGACGCGACGCCATCGCGCCGCGTCGGAGACATCTGAAAATACCGCGGCCGGTACCAGGGCTGCGGTAGAGGGTTGTGGCGCTGTCGCGCTGCGCCAGACGACAAGGGCCACAGCCGGTTCCGGGCCGTGGAACAGGGTGACCGACGGCCGGTAACGGGCCACCGGCGTCGGATCTGGAAGGGGACTGGCCATCTCCGGTCCCGTTAAGCAGGAACCGGCCGACCAGACATGGAGAATCTAGGGGAATTAATTCCCCAATATAGCCATCAATGCGGCCCCCAATTAAGGGGCTACAGTTACAAGAAAATCGTAGGGGTAACCCCCCCCCCCCCCCCGCACGAGCCAAAAACGGCTCGACCGTTTTGGCCGAGCAGCCGACCCGCGCGCCCAGTGCTCGGGTCGCCGGTCCGGGCCACCGAGTCGGGTTGCGCCTTCCAGGTCGGGCCACGCCGCGCATTCCAGGCCTGGCCGCGCCCAGCCGGGCCGGGCCATGCCAGGCCGGGTCGACCCGGTTCGGTCCTACCCAGGGGGTCTCGGGCCGGGTCGGTCCGGGCCCAAAACCCCTGTTTTCCGACCGTTTGGCTTCAATTTCCCATAACTCGGGCTACGAACCTCCGATCGACGCGCCGTCAGTGGAGACATGGTCATTGGAACGAGACAGTCGTTTCAGTATATCGTACTCAAGGTTTCATAATACTTTGTGTTCGAACTAGTAGGTTCGTACATGAAACCAACCGAGCCCTCAGAGCGGAAACGCTCATATCTCAAGCTCCGGACGTCCGAATGACGTGCCGTCGACCTTGTTGGTTTTATCTTAGTGAGAAATATCTTTTGGATTACTCCTCCCGAGTTTTGGTTGCAGGTGGAGTATGTTCGGGTTGGTTTATCGTTATAAACCAACCGTGCCCCTGGGACGAAAATGCCAATAACTCTCAGACCAGGCGTCCGATTGACGCGACGTCTGCGACGTTGAGTTTCTGTTGACGATATGGAACCTTTGGATACATCAACTCTGGACTATGTGTCAGTCGATGTATCTGCCTCTCGGCTCGTGGAGCGGACCATTCCTAACGAGTTTGTTGTGTGCGGGAACCCTTGTGCTGGCTGCGACTGCTACTGTGACTACGACGACGAATGTGCAGATATCCTCAGTGGATTCGACGACGACGACTGCAGCACTCAGCGATCCTGTGTAGATTAGTGCTACCGATACTATGTGGGTTCGATCCTGTGTGGGTTAGCGCTCAGCGGTTCTGTGTGAGCCAGCACCTACAGATCCTGTGTGGGTCTGATCCTGTGTGGGTCATTGCGGGGGTTAGTACCTATCGATCCTTTGTGGGTTTGACGACTTATATGGATCAGTGATCATCTCTATCGTCTTTCAAAGAAACATACATGTGTGAGCTGAATCCTGTTTTACTTTCCTGTGTGGATTTGGTAATGCTATCCTGTGTGGATTTACGTTTTGCTTTCCTGTGTGGATTGGGTTGTGCTTGGGCTTGGATGTTGGTGCCGAACAGGAATTGATGACTTAGGTATATGTATGGGAATATACCTAAGCAATGTCGGATGTTACTTCTTGATTGTATATTTACTTTGTGGATTATCCTTTGTGGATTCTGTTAGACCATAGGGGGTCTCAGGTCCCTACTGAGTACCTTATACTCACACATGCACGGGCTATGCCCGCACTTTGTTGTGTTGGTTGCAGACGACGGACGTCATTGATCGTGGTGGAGGCTTGCAGAGCAGGACGGTACCTGGAGGTGGACCACTGGGCGGGACGTACTCGGAGCGGTCGGCTGGACCCGAGGAGTAGTTGAGGATTTCTATACCCACCCTTTAGGTTGGATTTTCCAGTGGATAGCTCTTCGTTGCGGCTTTACCTTTCAGTTGTTGTTTTCCCTTTCGAGTTATACTTTACTTTCGATTTGGGTTTGTATACTGGCCCACTTACTTTTCTGCAATTCACTCTTATACCAACTTTTACTTAGTTTTTAATTTTTCCTCTTTCTTACTCTGTGGTGCCTGTTTACTTTATAAAGGAAATTCCTTCCCTTTACCAGGTTTTACGCCTTGGTGCTAGTCGACAACCCCTGGCCTATGGAAGGCGGGCTTAGGGAAGTCACGGAACGGGTCCCGAGGACGGGTCGTGACATTATGAATTGATCCATGTTGATATAGGAACAATTTGAGGAGTGATTGATTAACTGATGAGTATGAGGATCCTAATGTTTATATCTAATAAAAATAAAGTATTATGAACCAATTATTTTAATTCCATTTTATTATTACATCTAAATTTTTATTAATAATATTAATTCATTAACTCATATGTATGAAAATGATTATTTATGAAAAATTTGGCATACATCCAATGTTGGACATGATATCTCATTTTATTAAATTGTGAAACTATTTTTTGGATTTTCATAATATTAATTAATAATTAAATTGATTATTTATTATTTAATAACTTGTTATTTTTTTATATCCAGTTTGGAATTTTTTCTCCCACAACACCTTTGTTAATGGGAATTTTTATATGTTTTCATTTCATATATTAGAATTGGTAATGTACTGGTTTGAGTTTATATGTATTATTGAATCATTTTAATTTTTGTGATGTTGGTGGCTAGTGGAATTTTGACACACTCATTATGTGTCGATGCTAAATTTTCACCAGGAGAAATGTTCTGTCATTTTTTAGGATGATATATCACTTTGGGATTTTTACCTACAAGAATGTGAGTTTTTTCCTTGATGATCGTTTCAAATAATAAATATTTATTAATATATCATTCACTATTCTATATTTATTGGTTGAAGTTCTAGTGAATTTATTCCCTCTAGTATGTTTTAATTCCCCATTATTACTTTCCTACCCGTGGGGATTGGTATCTGCCTTCAGGCCATGTTAGTGTCATCTCGTGTACCGATGTACTAGGGTATTCCGATTATTTTGTGAATATATATATATATATATATGTATGTTATTCAATTATTAAATTATAATAAATAATATATTTTTATACTAGTGGTTATATCTCTTTTAATTAATGTTTCACATAATTTAAGAGGCATTCATTTCACTTTTATTTCATTTATACACATGCAGTATTACTAAATTTTTCAATTTTTGTTTCATATATACTTCCTGTAAATATATTTTTGGATATATAACATGATAATAATTAGTTCATTCATATCTATATGTAGTTCTCTATTTCTTATGGTTTCATTAAATTTTGGAATTTTCTAATGCATTTATTATACAGTCTCACTAATTATCAAGATTGATTAACATTAGAATTCCCATGATAAAACTACATTACATACCTATCAATAAATCCATTAATTTTCTTCTCGTATGGTTATTTATAGAAATTTCTTTTTTTAACTTTATTTCTGACTCTTTATGAACTCAGGAGAATGCAATAATTTTTTTATTCAAAATTGACTTTATTTTTTTCATCTATAGAACATTTTGTCTCTTCAAATTATATGGGTTCTTTAAAATATGTTTGAAAATGTGTTTAGAAATATATAATTATTATTTAATTTCATTTTAACCATTTTATACATTTATTAAATTATCTAAATGAATCAACATATCATTTTCTGAATGTGGTAATTTTTAATTTTTTACATAATATGAAAAAATCCTTATTTTGTCACAATATACCTAAAAAAATTATATTCTTCATAACCTATGAATTAATAGATGATTAATTAAATATTTTCTAATTTTTATTAATATAAAAAAACTCTATAATATATCATATTTTTTATTTTAAATATATTATTTTAATGTAATAATATTATTTTTTTCAGGAGATGTTTAAGTGATATTTTAAAGGAAATATTAATCTATAATAAAAAAAATTGATGTTACTTATTATTTACTAGTGATTTGATCCAATGAAAAAATACCCTGTTAATAATTTGTTGACTTGTGAGGTATATGATTTATATATAATTATTTTGGAAGTATTTTTTTCCTTGGGTAACATACATTATAAATAATCTATTGTAAAATATGCTTGATTTTCATGCCTTTTTCTATGATGAAATGATTGAATGTTTATGAATCATGTTTCCATTCCAAAATTTAAGCTATAATGAATGATTTGTGATATTGTGTAACACATAATAATCATTTTTATTATGTTAATGGTTGGTCATAAATTATATGTCATTGTACTATTGTAGGAAAATATAAATATTTTATCAGGTACTAAGGATTGAAATTGAATGTAAACCCAATTCCATAATAGATTTTCACATTATGGTGGACTTGGGATTGATGTATGACTGGGGATCTGATGGATTTACTAGTGATCCAAATCCAATATTGTAGTATTTATATATAGTATTGAAAAAGTTAAATTTTAAATGATTATTTATATTCCACAAACATAGCTCCTACACAATTATTATGCTTTTATATAGCATGTTATTAGAGTCCTTGTTTGATTCATGCATTTTGAAATATCATGAATTTTTTCATAACACATTATTACGGTTCATTATGTTATATATATTGTAGAAATTTTTTTTTTAACAATATCATACTAGTATTATCATGTTATAGATAACTTATAATTGATATCACTATTTTTTACCTTAACAAAATTTGAGGACACAATTTATTATGCTCTCCTTTAACATTGATATTATGAATGGTTTTACATATGATTCATCTAATATGGGTTGATGTTATGGATATCTATGAGTGATATGATGGGGATAATTTATGTACCAATCTTTTATGTTTACATATTTTCAATTTATAACATGTGGTTGTTCAAATATAAAAAACATAAACTAATGATAGATCATAAATAACATATGGATATTCTCATTGGATGAAGTAAAAATTCAAGATGATTTTTGTGTATTAAATAATTATTTATAAATTCCATAGTTAAAAATAAATTATTTCTAGTATTTAAATATCAATTTAGATTTTCATTCAATGTATTTGTAGTAAATTATGACACAACCCAAAGCCTCTATATTTTGTATCACACATTAACATGTTCCTTATACATACAATATTTACCTTTATAATTAGGTCCAAAATGATGTTGGAATAATATGAAAGTATAAGAATAAATGGTTTTGAAATATATATATATATTGTAAATTGGTACTCACATTGTAAAAAATATATTACAACATTAAATTAACATACATGATAAATTAAAATATACAATATTATCATGATACAATACATAATTTTGAAAACAAGTCATACGAAAACAAAATTATTCTTCAACTAACGGGTTTTATGAGATTAATATTTTTTATATTACCCCCATGATTTCTATTTTTTTACATTTAAATCAATAAACACATTCCCCTAATTTAAAACATGTTAATTTTCAATAATCTATGAGGAAGATGTTTCTTAGTACAATAAATATGATATGATACAATTTCACTATATACATGATTAGATGAGTTAAATGGTAAAAAGTATAAGAAAGGTGAACCCTGAAGTAATGAATTTGATGAATCAAGATTTTTGGAGATAGTTTTGTATAATAAATGATATTTTTTCTATATTTGACAAGTTAGGAATTTATGATATATTTATTGATTATATTGTTCTATTTTTAAATTTCCATGTGATGTTTTACAAAACCAAAATGTTCTAATCTATGACAATGATTAAGAACCGAATACTTCCATCTATTTGTTTTGTATTTTTCTTCAATGTTGAAGGCATGTTTTTTCCTAAAACATTCATGAAATTCTATCAAATATATTACTGAAAAAATTTAATATGAATAAATAATTTAATTATTTAGACTATATATCCATTATCTAAAGATGATATTAAGAATTTCCATTTGTACATTACTTGAAAAAACTTTTTATAAAACCAACCATGTTTAATTCCTATTTAATATAGTCTTATCTGACGTATAATATATTTCATTATATTAACAAGAATATGTCATGGGAAAAGCTTTTACATGGTAGTTGGGGTTATAATTAAATTTTATAATGTTTATCGTGATATGTGGGGAGATTCTATGACTTCATTTACTTTATTATTCATATATCTTAATAAAGGTTAAAAAAATGTTGAAATGAAAAAAATGGAAAATAAGGTATTATCTATTTCATATATAAATTTTCACTTCCAAAATGATGATTGTATGATTGTATTTGGTTTGGTGATAACTGTGAGATATTTCTAATGTATTTTTTCTAAAATAATATATTATTCATTCATTTCGTGGTTTTTTACCATGTGCCTATTTTGAGAATTAAGGATATTTGGAGATATAATATTCATCTTTTCAATAATAATATCAATTATATTTTTATTTAATATATATTAGAATTAAAATCATTATAATGTTCTTTATTTATCATTATTTATAAATAATTTATCCTACCAACCAAATTCCATATATAATTTTAAACCCAATGAAAATTTGTGATGATTAATTTGGATTTATGTCATTACATATGGAATAAGATAAATTTTGTTGAATCATATGTTTTGTGACATGTAAATGTTGTATAAGAACAAATATATATTGATTTTATAGATTTATAAATGATAAAAAATAATTAAAGGTGATTTTTTTAAATTTATCAGTATCATTAATAATGAAATATGATAAAATTGATGGAATTCAGGTCATTTCTATATTGATAGATGGAATATAAAATGAATGTTCATATTAATTTCAATTACAATAGTGGATTACCAAAATGTATTTAGTTTGAAATTTGATGAGTTATTTTTCATTTATAAAAATTTTATATTTTTATTTTATCATTAAAATATTTGAAGGAAGGAAATCCTCTGTAAATTTATTGCGGTTATAATCATGATGAAAATAATATTTTAAGTGTATGGAAATTTAATATCTAGTATTTTATGTGAATATTTTATTATAAAATAAAAATTTTATTAATTTATATTGACCTGAAATTTTGGAATTTATTTTTTTATGTTTTATTAAAGGATAAATGTAATTTTTTAAAATTTGATTAAATTTTATGTATTCTTCTGCGAAAACATGTTTTGTGAATAAGGTCATGTGAAGGCCTGATATTGGAGGTACTAAATAAATAATCTTCATATAATTATGTGGAATCAGATTAAATTTATAAATATACAATCTCAATACAACATTTGAAATGTATATTAAATCTGATAAGTGATACAAGACATAAAAATGAAAAATGGAGTTACAATAATGTGTTATTGCATAACACATATCGTCACACCATATGACTGCCCAATCATAACTAGATATGGTTTATGTTGTAATAAAAATTGGAAATGGTTTATCGCAAAAACCTTCACATTATAAAAAAACCTCATACAATTTGAAACCATTTATTTGGCATGGAATCCTATGTTTTTATCAATTTAATGACAAAAACCCTTTTATGAACCTATTATAGAAAAATGAACACTATTAAACATTTATTTTTTAATTATTTAATGATTTATAATCTAGATGGATAAATAAATAAAGGCTACTAATAAGAGAAATAATCTTCCTTTTCATAATGATTCCCCACCATGCCGCACAATAAGCAATCATCTTATTTTGATGTTGTTTTAATATTATCACTCTTATTTTCTTGTAATATAATTCCATATTTTAATATGAGTGTTAGTTTTTCATAAATTACCACTGTATTTTCTATATATATATATATAATTCTTCATAAATAATTTACAATCACTTTATCCACATTCAACTATTATTGTTTTAATTTTTCAATTGTAGGTGTTTATCCCTTGGTCAAGCCTTGTAGGAGGTTTCAATAAACTGTTTATTATTAATTTTAATTCATTGAATGATACAATTTAATTAGAAGATAAAGATAATGATGTTTATGGTGGTGGTGAAAATCTAATAAATCAGGGAAATTACATTCATTCATATTTTAATCCTCGATTGGGTAAAATAGAATAAGTGCTAGTGGATTATTAGACATGTTATAAATATTGATCCATGTAGTATATAAATTTTCATGTATGAATGAAAATATTTAGATGTTTTATTATTAATAAATGAACCATTGTTACCTATATATTTTAAAATGACAAATATTTCATAATCTTTTATATTTTTATTCTATATTTTCATTAAAAAATTAATGGAATTATATTTAAAAAACCCAAAATTCATAAATACAAAATTCATTTTTTTAATTAATAAATAAACTACTAAAATAATTACATTTAGTTAATTGTATTTTTTTTATTTATTAATTGTGATTCTCCTCATGTGAGATCACCTAGGTCGTTCTCTTTGATACATTATGATATTTAATAATATTTTTAAAACACTACGGAAGGCACATAAAAATACCTATAAATTTTATTAGATTAACGAAGGGCATGGAAACTCTTATTCATGTATGTTATTAATTCATTATAATAATTAATTAAAATTGACAATTTTTTAATAGGGTTATCATTCCATAAAATTAAATTCATACTTGACTAATGTGATTAGCTTCTATATTTTGTTATCATAGTCCTCATTTTTCTTCATAAAATATTACTCAGAGTCATCATTCATATAAAGTAAGGATATTAAAATATCATGGGATTGATCATGTTATAAAATAAAGGATTTTAATTAGGTATCATTAAGTTATTTCGAATAATATCATGATGCTTTTCCTATAGAAAAATAAAATCATTTATCAAATTTATAGTCATACTTCAAGAGGAATAATGGGATTTTATCTCTGTGTAAGGAATCTAATAATAAATGAAAATAAAGACCACCTTGAGAACTTGACATCCTTGGAAACCACTTCTGGGTATTGGTATGTGGTGCGAAAATCAATATATGAAACCCCCTAGTGGAATCTCGATATATAATCCACATTTAATATTAATAAATGATCACTATGCATCATGTTAGTCATCTTGTAAACATTGTATGTTTGGGGATATAATTTATTATGTTAATGTGGGAGATCATCTCGGTCTATTGATGTGAAAAATAATGACATTAATTGGAGACATTCAAGGTCATGTGAATGCAGTTCTTATTGATAGTAAAATATATATCCACAATGTGTTCAATCATTTAAATAAGGATATAAATTTATTTCTCTATAGGATTATTTTACTCATGATCAATGACGACACTCATAAATCCTTCCCAAGTTATTAAATATATGGTGAATAGATTTATTCCTTTATGGGGCATTAGATATGAAGGATAAAAAAATTTTAATTTATGTACATGGATTCATATTAATATTACTCATTTATAGTGTAGGATGTTCCATTCCACATCATATGTGATAATTAATTCCATGTTCCTTGTATGTTGGTTAAAAATTGATTGCTATTGGATAGATACCTTGAATTGCTCTCATCACTCATAGATTTCTCTAAGGAGGTATCATAATGATCACCCATATCATTTAATGGTTGTTTAATGTTCCCTATAATAGACCAATAAACCATGTAATTTTATGAAGGATACTCTAAATGTACAATTTTTGGGTTCATCATCAGGTTATATTAATATTATATTCTTAACACATTCTCTGGATAATATAAATGACCTAATATTTTTTAGGAATTATACATTAAATCATTCATATAGAAATAAAAATTATTTTATAGAAATGTATTTATTATCAAATGTGTATCCCATTGGTATGGTTCTATAGAAATATTCAATGAAGAATATCACATGGAATTGAATATTACATATGGTTTCATGAATGATGTAGCCTTATTTTTTCATGGATAGACATATATTTTTATTCATTGAGTTCTCAACCATGAATGAGATATCCTATAATATTGTGATTTCATCTATAAATAATTCACTAATCCTGAAAATATATTTGTACTTCGATCATTGTATTTCTGGATAATTTTTTTTAAAAAAAACATTGATTTTATAATTATTCTTTTTTATGATGAATGCATAAGCTAGCCACATGGATTATTGAATCACCCATGAAATACATGATTTTAACTAAACAAATATTGCCTCAACCATGTAAATTTTATAGTGATACAATATTCTTGGAGGTTATTTGTATCCATAGCGGTATATGGGTAGGCCTAGACTATGGATTGAGATCAAATGATAAATACATGTAAATTATTTATCGTTATAAATAAATATTTAATTTTTATTCATTAAAAATTAAATATCATTCTCATTTTCATTGATATTAAATATTCCATGTTAATTTTTTACCTCAAGTCTTCTTTTTTACCAAGAATCAGTAATATCATCTCATTGATAATTTTAAAAAATCCATCTTGATTGGAAATAATGGATTCAACCACTATATACTCATTAGATATGTGAAGGATGTATGGGTATTATATCCCTTTAAGGACAAGTGGTGGAGTTTCATATCATTACTCGGATTGGGAAGAATACTCATACATATATTTGAACTATTTAGGTTTCCCAAAATTAAAATATCTTCCCCTGAACTCCACCAAAAATTTCAAAAATGCATGGAAAAATTGAATGTTAGAAGAAAAAAAATATTATCAAATACAAAAGGTTGATATATTCATTGATTGGAGAAATGTGACCACTTTTATGGGAACACGGAACTGGTTTACCTTCCTTTAGATTAACATGTTTCTCATTTGTTTATGATATGATTTGGGATCACTAAATTTTCCCGAAAATAGTGTACTAGATTCTATGGTAATGATTTTTTTTTCCTCTACGTGATGTATAAATACTACAAAATGTAACTTTCTATCGAACCAGGGATCATATTATATGAATTACATGTCCATATGTTGACTAATTCATATGGTTCCATCAATATTTATATATTTTCATATATATTTTTTTTAATTATGGTATCAATGTAGAAGGTATCACATGAATTAAAAAGTGATTCATTAACATAGATCACACCTCTTCATAAATTAAAGAAGCATTCTAGTAACTGGTCATATGAAAATAGTATGAATTATGGTTGGTGATCCATAGATATTACAGTAATGCATTAATATAAATATCCTAGTATACAACCACGAACTAATTAGAGGTAAATAATTTTCAAAATATGGATATAAGTGGTTTTTGTGGTACTATTCATAAATATTGTCATATAAATGAATTAATTTGTTGTATGGTTCAATATTTGCATTTATATATCCCATATTACAAAGTTATCAAATTAGGATATGATTTATATCTTATTCAAAACGCACTAAAAAATATCTATGTCAATGATAGTGATATTTAATGAAATATAATGGTTCACAATATTTATATCTATAAAAAATGACATTTTAAAAATATATGATAATCTAAAACTCTTTATGATGGATATGTTTTTAGTTGTAGGATAAAATAATGTTTTTTTATTAATAGTCTCTATATCTATATTAATGGACTCAATAATAACCTCATTAAATTACATTATCAAGTAGAGTGTATCATGCATTGAAATCCATGATGGGTCTTGAGTGATGTGGTAGAGAACATCATACATCCATTTCATCAGAATAAAATTTCTATAAATAGTTTTTTTTTCAAAAATAGGCTCCATGAATGAATCTTCTATTTAATGAATTTTTTCTTGTTTAGAGACATCAAATTTATACAAATGTTTTGGGTACTGTGAATCATCCAGAAATTGCACTATTAATTATGATATGAATCTATGATATAGAATTATTCTAAATGTTCTTATTCACAAAAATTTCTAATAATTCATACATTCTCATCTCCATTGAATTAACATAACATTCAGGTGTAGCTCCATAGGAATATAGACAACACATTAAATGTATTCCCTTGGATCTGATGTCTCATGTAAGGGATTCGGGAAGATATGGTAAGCATACATCCTCCATTTTCATAGATCATAATTCCAGCAATATGTTAGTATTATCGTAGTCATACTATTGCTCCTTATAATATTATTCTAAATATAAATTAAGGATATTGAAATTAAATGTCAATGTATTGAGCATTAGATCCATTACAGTGAGATCTATAAGTTGAATCCTTAATTAAATTGAAATCATTATGAAATCATCCATAACACATTCATTTTTTGTTGACCATGACTCTGAGGGTATCAAATGATATGATGAACTAGTTGTAGAGTATTTTTTATATTTTACCCACAAATGAATATATCCAATGACCAATGTTGAAAACATCCATATTATTTAATCATTGATCTATTGTTAATCTTAGATGAAGATAAAGTTACAATCCTTATACCTTGATAATGACATCTGTGGATTAAATTCCGGAAACGTATGACTTAGGATGTCCCACATTATCAGTGATTTCAATAAACATGTTATATTTTGGGATATTGGGATAATGATATCACAAATTCTATGAAATAGAATCCAATGTTAGGAAAATAAATTTATATAATTTTTCAGCTATTCCTTTTGTAGAGTCTTGTTGTCTTGAATATTGTGGTAGTTTATCTGAAAATAATATACGAAGAATAATATGTCATAATCAATATTTAATAAGTAAAAATTACTTTTATGTTATTCAAAACGATATTCTACCCATCCCTACAAGGATTATAATTAAACACCCCCTTAATTATACTATTCATAATGGTTATCGGTCTATAATACCTCCTTGAAATAGATTTTAGGTTTTACATAGTTTTCATTAGAATATTTTTCTCTTCTATTCATGATTTTCATACCAGAAAGGGAGTTTCCACTAGTTTTTTTCCTTGAACCACAACATCACATCCTATAATTATTGTTCCATATTTGTAAACAATTTAAATAATCATATGTCTTTAAAATATATAAAATTATGGACAATAATCCCTGAGAGAATCTTTCCCTTCCTCATTACCATGAAGAAGGAATAAGGACATTACATTCCTTTTAAAGCAATCTGAAGACATCAATGTATGGACAAAATGGCAAGGAATTTATTTACTAGTGTTGTACAATTTTTCATTTTAAAATAAAAAACCAAAAAAAAACTATCCATTACAGAAGATAAAATTACATGATGAATGAAATTAATGAAATAAAACTAAAGGAGAAATTATTATATAAAACCCAATTACAAAAAAGTGACACCACATAAGTCTACAAAATAACCAACTACACTATGGAAGACTACAAAAATACAAAACTACAAAACTCAAGGGAAACCACATATCTATAAATCATTAACATACTCCATGCTCCAACATCACAATGAACCCAACTATTACTATAAACCACTAGATGAGTGTGATACTATACCTTTTCATGTGTCTTGATAAAAAATATCTTCAAAATCATTGATCTGCCAATGAAGGGGTGAGTAATGAAACTCAATAAGAATTCCCTGAATGACTTCTCTACTCATTGTACTAGGATACACCATGTTTTCATATTTATAAAAAATAATATATATAACAATTCAAAATATATAATAATAGAAATAAAAAATTTCAATATCAATCCATTTCTAACAAAATGTGTTTTCTATTGAATGAATCTAGAGAATAGTTTTAAATAATTTTACATGTTCTATTTTGAAAAAAATAATTCCATTCCAAATATCCACACATTCTACAATACGTGAAACCTATAGCCTAACATAATCTTTATTAGCGAGACATCCTTCGACTAAGAGGTTGCATAATGAACCATTTTGATAGTTGAAATTGGGGCAGTTATACCCACTACTTATGGGGGTGACATTATACCCATATATATATCGTATTCACATGAACACACACAAAAGTTATGCAATAAACCATGAACACACAACTATATAAACTATTTTAAATAATCAGTTCATTTATTTAAAATCATTAAAAGAAACCATTTCTAAAACCCAATAATTTTTTGAAAACACATTTCCATGCATCAGAACCAATACATTCATATTTATATAATTTTATTAAAATCATTATACCAATTTCACATCCCACAAAATACCCAATTCTCTACAAATCTACAAACCTTAATTTAATAGGTTTTAGGACATGTAGTCTGTATCAAATTCACTATAGATTTAAAAAAAATAATCCAGTTAAAATCCATACATAAAGTTAAAAATATATAAGTCAAAAGTGAATAAACATACCTAGAAAATAATGATGAAAAAAAAGAATGATACATAAATGACAATGAAAATGGATTTTATCCCCCAAAACCCACCATATACAACTTCTTCTAACATCAAAAAAGACACATGTTACAATTACCCACATCAAAATCCATATATCCATCATTTACGAATTATACATGAGAAACTGATAGAGGGAGTGACTTCGATATATGAAATCCCAAAAATGTTAACAAAAAAAAGAATGACCAAGGAAAATAGGATTCTTTACAAATAGACACAACCTTTGATCTAATATTGATTGATTGAGAAATATTTTATATTCATTGGGAGGACTGAATCTAATGATAGGGTCAATTTCGAGAAAATGATGGTGTTAGATGTGAAAATGTGTTAGACCCAATTTTTAAGGATCTAAAAATTAAATAGTACATTTTTAATCATATTATTGAAGAAACGTTTCACTAACAACACACTAAACTCTTACATAAGTAGGAATTCACAGTTTTGGTGCACACTGTTAAAAAAACTCTAGTTTTCCATAAAAAATCTATATGTCGCACATTTCACGGGAACTACATTGTGGCGACATGACTTAAAAAATTTGTGTGCCTTATAGTGTATCATCCCCATAGCCTATGTCACACTTTTCAAGGATTACTAAAATTGTTTCATTGCTTCCAAAAAATTTTCCCCAACCATGAACCATTATAATATCACCAAAACATTCCAATCATTGTAAAATACATCCCAAACATCACTATAAAAAATTATATACATAAAAAGTATAAAACAAGTGTTACACAGTTGAAACATATGGTGAAATATTCTTCCCACCCATGGTCTTTCCATAAACATAATGTAGACATCCTGAATCAGACCATGGTTCCATAAAACACATATTAAATTGATTATTTCTTTTACAAAATACATTCGGTTTCATATCCACAATCAGTAATTCCATTTTCACAAAGCTAGCATCTGGATCAAGTTTAATGTGATCCAATAAAAACACATTGTTGTCAGCCTGATACTTTTTCAAATGATATACATGATACAAATTATAAAAAACATGGAATGAGGATGCATATTCCAAATGATATGCCACCTCACAAACCCATTCAAGAATCTCCATAAGAATAATTAATTGAGAAGGAAAAATTAAATACTTCCCAAATCTAATGATAATGATGACATGGAGAGTGTATGAAGAACCAAACATCACTCAAGTCAAATTTAAATGACCATTGATGATTTCCCACGTATGATTTTTGATTAATCTGTGTTGTAACCATCCATTTCCTAAATAACTAGATTTTTTTGTTGTTTTATGGCAAATGATTGGTCCAACTTGTTATGTATCACTTGTTTCAACCAAATAATGTGGATAAAGATAGGGATACCCATAAAATGTTTGGAAATGAGAAACATTTAAGGAGTCCTAATAATTGTTGTTATATAATAACTCCACTAACAGAATGTGCTCATCTAATTATCCACCCCAATAAATTATATATAATCAAAATATTTCTTCCATATATTGTATTGACCATTTATATTTTCCATCCATCTAAGGATGAGACACCATACACATAGTCAAATAAATTCAAATTGATTCCTATAAAGTTATATATAAATGAGACATAAACCTAATATCTATATTTGAAACTATTAAAACTAATACATCATGCATCATTCCACCTATCAAATATAGAATTTTTTACAAATTAATCCACCTTGTGATATAACGAACAAGGATGAAATTGGATGATTTTGTGAGATGATATACTATCACCAATATATAATCACATTTTCATAATTTTCTAGTGATACATATTGCACAATCCATAGATATATTTTTCCATTTCCAAACATGAATTGGAAATGATTTCATCCTACTTATTGGTTACTGAATCTCTACCTTAACTAGTTAACAAGTTAACCATCTTAAAATTAACTCAGCCAACATATATTTCATATTGCCCCACCAATATGGCACTTTCAATTTAATATAGGTATGATGTATTCCTGGATGAAAAACCCAACTTAAATGGATGTCTTCTTAATAAAATTCCATAGCTATAACTATGCAATTTCTGAACAAAAAAATTGAACTCTCATCCAGTTTCCATCACCCAATGGTATCACCACCATTATGTTTTGACCTTATTGAACCACATTCAGAATCAAATGCCTTTCATTCTTTATCCATTTTCTCAAAATAAGAAAAAAACAAAACTCGAAGGAAATCCAAATCATCAACATGGTCTTCACTTCCCATTTGAATATTAGCTAGGAACAGCATAAATTTCCAATCATATGATTCTTCCTTTTCCAACTGACCATATGAATATTTCCTTAATTAATCATCCCCCAAATTTCTATTACCCATTGTATACATAAATTTAAGGATAACAAATTGGAGTTATTTCATCCATATTCTAGTTCTCATGTTCAAATCAATTAATGATAAAATACCCTTCATGAATATTTTATCGACAATCATATTGAATTTATCAACAAAGAAGCCATGAAACCATGTCTTCAATGAACCGATAATGGAAGGTAAATAAATATTTTCGATTGGGTAATACTTTTCATGCATATATAACTAACTTCAGTAATAAGAAACAATATGATATCCCTTAATGATAAAACATACCAACCCTGATCTCAAAGAATCACAAAAAACCACATACCATTTTCATGATTCATGGAAAATCGTGATTGGTGCTGATGTAAGGATAACTGTAATATCTCTGAATGACTACTATCATTAATAATTCTATATGAATGGAATGATTTTATTTTTCAATTCTATAATAGCTGAAACTAGTCAGGACTATTAACACAAAAATCATCAGTAATAAGAAGTTACACTAAGGAATCAACCTATGTAGAATAATTTCATTTGTATTTTATTAGAGGTAAGAGTTTCTATGTTTTCTAGTTTCATTGAAATACTTATTTCATAGATTTAATGTACTTGTATAAATTCCACTTTTCCCCAAAAATACTTCTATGATAATTTCGAATGAACTTGATGAAACCTTAGGATTCCATAATTTATCACCAAGTGATTCTCATGCATAACCCTTTCCATTAAATACCCCAATCAATTAAAACAAATACCACCCTAAGAGAATAAAAAAATTACATAAATATATGTATCATAAATTCCATATGGAATGTTAGTGAATTCATAAGACCGAATGGCATTATAAAATATTCATAATTTCTCGATCTAACACATAATACATTTTTGGGAAAATAATCCTACCAAACATGTAATGGTTGGTATCTAAATTTTAATTAAATTTTGTGGAGTTGTAGATCTCTAATAGTTTTATTAATAAAATAATAAATTCAATCACGTGTATATATATTCTTATTTTATAATGTTAATAATTATGATAATTCAAAAATAGATAAAGAGAGAAATTGTCCTTTTTTACAAACATGTTCGATGTTATACAAAGAGAAGTACGTGGTTAAATGAAGACTTTTCTTTTAGGCTTCTCTAATTGATTATTTAGATCTCTTAAATCTGTTGGATCAATATGATACTAATGAAGTGAAATATTAATGGTCTTTAGGGGGAGATCAACCATAAACTCTATTGCCTGTATTGGTAGAAACCCTATGAAATTATATGTAATATAATCCTGAAAGTGGTGAACAGAAACAATAAAATTTCTAAATTATATATCATTTATTGATGTGGAATCCACCTTTCCCAATGTGTATAAAATCAATCCAACTATGAGTGAAAAAAATTCCTTTACACTTACCTCCACACTATGGTCTCTAATAATGGGATTCTCAATTCCATATTCATTTTCCAAACTAGCCCTTCAGTTATAACATTCCATGTGGGCCTTAAATGTTTTCAACCAATACAAAACCATGATTATACCATAGATATCCATATCATTAATGGAGAAATACCATATAATATTTTCCGCTTCAACAGTTATAGAACATGCCCTAAACCCAAAGGCTTGATATTCTATTTGACCAAGTTGATTTTTTGGTTTTAACATATAAAGATACATCTAAAAATTTAATCATATAAAATTATCAACATGAGAAGAAATACAAGAATTGGATGAACCAATATCAAAGTAGTCATGGGTATAGTTAGAGATCAAAATATATATTCCACAATCCATATATATTTAGGAATAATCATCCATAATAATTGATTCATCTCTATATAATTTATTTCTTTCGTCACATTTTTCCTTATATAATTGTTGAGATTCACTTACAATAGTGTATTGGAATTCCTAGAATAAACATGGATTTCTCTAATATACTATCAAAATTGTTTCTTGTTACTTCATCTTGTTGACACATAAAATTTTTGCGACACATGATAAGTATCTCGAACACCCAACATTCAATAACTTTGAAAAATAGTATTTAAGATTCTGAATTGTGATTGGAATTGTGGAATGATCCAGGTGGTGTCGTATACTATCCCATCATGTTGTCGAAGTAATAACAAACAAAAAATACATGATAAATCTTTGTTTTTAGATCAATATTCATAGATCATTCAATTTTATTCTGATTCATGTTCCCACCTTCGATATAGATGTACATTAATCGCTTTCTTCTAGAATTATAAATTCCACAGTTTCCCATAGGTATATATATACTTTTTACAACCCTAACTCTTGAGATGACCCTTCCAACCAATGTCCCTCTATTAATCATCTTTGTATAGTCTTTTATTCATAACATATAAATATTGAAGAACATATACATCCTTAACCCTGATTCAAATAATCATGTAATTACACATAATTTCAATAGAATTTTTTTTTCTTAAATTCATGGGATTTTTATGCGTCTGTAGTTTCTGACAACACATGATTCTGAGTCCCCGTGTGCAAATAATTAATTTTTTATGTTTTGATCTGGTATATTTATTAAACATGCGATCTGGATTTTATAACTTCTGAAATGGTACTCGGAATCGAATTTAGAGGGCACCGTTGAACTCACATCGTCGGTGATTTCTTAGTAAGACATTCACCGTAGTTGCGTTTTAAAGAGAATGGATGATAGTTTTTGGGGTTCTTTAATAATGTTAAATAAAAATAAGTTGATAAATATTTTTGTTTCTTTGTGGTTAGAAGCTCTATGATGAGGTTATTACTGGGGGCCACCACACCATAACCTCCCATGAATGTTTAGGGAGGTAGGTCCCACCCACACATAACCTCCCTCAGTAGGATATTTAGCATGGGGACCACACATGCTTTAACCCCTTGTAACTCTCTATTAAGTGTGGGGGGATACCCTTGAATTTAACCCAATAATTAAATGTGTCATCCCACTTAGAATTAATTGAACCCCCTCATTCACTTATTTCATGTTTTGAATTATTTTTAACTCAATCCAATGATTAAATAATAGACAATGTTATTATTTAATTTGGTTGGAAGTTCTTTTGTGTGGGACTTGAGAGAGAACTTCATCCTCTCAATGAAGAAATTAAAGAATGATCCTTCCACCGAAGATCAACAAACACCATCTTCTTCCATTTATTACAAGGGTAAGAAAGGGAAGCTTCACCCACTAAGAACACTGACACCATCATCAGGTTCTCCATTCCCAACGTCAATGAAACAACACAACCTTTTTCCCATGACTTTTTGAATGAACAATCCTCATGAAAAGTATGTGGATTTGAGTTTTTTTATTCCCATTCTACATCATCAATATTTTGTTATTAATTATGCCAATTGTTATCAACATAAAATTGGGGAGGGGGTTTGGACCGCACCAACACCACTGACCGTTCCCATTTGGTTGATCTTGTTTGTTGATGACTGAGGATTGAACCACGGTGAACAACGGCGGCCTGCAATGGGCCGACTACGAAAGAGAACCGGTGGCACAAAGGCCTCCCAGTTTCTAAGAAGGCGTGACACACCTTGATATGTGGTGGAGAGCTGCACCTACGATGGGCAGCAGTGGAGTCATGCAGTGCCGTCGTGCAGCACATAGGGCAGTAAGAGGCTGCAGGAAAGGAGGGTCGCGGCGGAGGGGCGCGATGCCGTCCCAAAAAACTTGTTATATAGTTTTACATAGAGTTTTGCATCAATCTTGTACTCTTTTGTGTGTGTTTACTCTTTATGAATTCAATTCCATCCCAGTTTTAGGGAATTATGCCTTTTGTTCTAGTCGACAGCCCCTAACCTTTGGAAGACGAGCTTGTGGTAGTCACGACACGAGCCTCAGGGGAAGGGTTATGACAAACCATTCTTCCAAAAAATGTGATGAAATCACATTTTTGTAAAAAGTGGGATAACTTCATGAATTAATTGTCATAATCATTCACTATGAGGTTGTAATTATTCAATATGAAGAAGTAAACCATTATTGGGGTTCTAAAAAATGAGTATTTAATAGATTGTTGATTAATTTCTCAAAATCATCCCAATCATGGGCTTGGACTAATTTTTCTTGAACATCTAAATCCCACCACTAGAATAAATGATACTCCAACATATAAATTTTCATCATGACATTAATCTATCCTGTTGTACCTTGGAAATGGGGGATTTTATTCATCCTACTAAGACACTCCTCTTCCTCATCAAGTTCCATATAATCCCAAAAGATGGGTGAAATTTATTTTTTTAAGATGACTAATTTATCGTCTTTCCATAGATCATAAAATAAATTCCATTTTTCCATAACCTAAATGGATTTCATGATACTATGAACTATCTATTGGTGAACTTATGGCTAATTTGAAACCACATTCATTGTAGATTTATTCTAGTTGGTTTCAAAGACATCCATAAGGAGATATTTCGAGAAATATAACAGTCATTATAAGTCTCACTCTATATCAACTGATGTCAAACCAATTTCAAATTATTCCACATCATAATATCATAATAGTTATTTCCAAATTTGTCTTTTTCATAATGAAAACATTTTTTATTATTTCAACACACTTTTTAAAATCAAACAATTTTGAAATTAACTATTTAATGCCTATTCGAAATTTCACATTTGAATAAAATAATCTACCTTTAAAAATTCATCAATTTTTCAAAAAATCATAAAACAATAATCAAATTAAAATATAATCTCATAGTGGTAAAACATTTATACAATCTACTTATAGCCCATCTCAGTGGGTAATATCATGAAAAATAAATTCCAAGTCACTTATGTGTCTATAAAGCACAAATGTACCCTAATCCATGGTAACATGTTTTTTATCTTAAAAATGTACGACATTTATTTTTAAGTTCTACATTTCAAATATTAAAAAACATACACCTTACTATGATCCCAACTCAAAAACCAACACTGAACGATTTTCAACACCATTACCAATAGAACTGATGAACATTTCAAAGACCAACCATGACTAATTACTCTTGTAGTTTTTGAATAGAACAAGATGATACAACATGTAACATCCCACCCATATAATTGTTTTCAGAAGGCATAAGGACATTACATGGAAATAAACTACATCCCTGAGATTCCAAAGGCTTTTCATAAATGACAAGGGCTTTAATAACCTGTATGAGATGATATTCACTTTAAAAAAACCAATCAAATATTCCACACCCTCATATTCCTAATAAAACCAATTTATCACTAGTAACCTCTATATATGTGTTATAATATACATTTTCTTATGTCCGTATAATTTTTTTAAAATTTATCTAATGTTCCAAAGCATCAGTGAGTAATGAATGTAAATATGTTCTCACCAAATTAGATCCCTACTCACACAACAAAGATATAACATGTTATATCATTTATAAAAAACAATTTATATCAAAAAATAAAAAACAATTTATATTAGAACATAAAAAAAGTCTATATTAATTTTTTTCCAAAAAAATCCATTTCCATTGAATGAAACAACATAAGAATTTCAAACCATTGTACATGTTATATTTTTTTCATAATTAATTAAATTCTACATATCTACACATCCATCTATGTATACAACTTGTACCTCCATATAATCAAGAGTGGTGATTCATCCTTTTACTAATTAATCATTTAGTGAACCCTTTTGATGAGGCCAATTCCTAACCTTTTTCAATACATCTAATGATTGTGGAGACGTCAAATAATTAACTATCCATAATGAACATGAACACACACAACAATAATGAAAAAATCCAATTCCAACACAACTATTTCAATAATTTAAATAATAATGTTCTTAAAATGAAAACATTCAAAAAACGACAACAAAACCACACTTTTAATGAAATTGTTACACTATGGATAAAAACCAAACAATCGTTTAAAAATAAACATTTTAAAAACCTGTTACCAATTTCACTTCAAAAAAAATTTAACAATTTCGAAAATTGTATAAACAATCACTAAGGGGTATGTTGAACAAGAAATTAAAATAATTTCACCAAAAATTTCATTCAAATAAATATATTTCAAATAAAACAATTATCACCTAAATACAGTAGTTGAGAGTGATGTCAACGACATCAAGAAATATGATCGCTAAACAAAATGGCAGGAAAACACCAACGAAACATTGTTTAATCTCAAAGAATACATACATTAGATTCCTTCCCATAACATCATAAAGTAAAATATATACATCATTATAATATAAAAAATTATATATATCAATAATGGAATTATATTTTTGAATCTAGGAAATTGAGGGATGTTGATATAAAAAAAACCATCCACAACTATGAGTAACAATGAATTAAAAAGGGATTCTCGCTACATCAAAACTATAAATTATTTGAAGTGATAATAAATCAATGTGGAATGATCCTTATCCTTAGGAAGGGAAATATTATCTGGGTTTGATTCGATGTTAAATATGGTATTTAAACATGGAAACATGTTAGATCAAGTTTTAAAGGATCTAACATTTAAATCATGCATGGTTATTCACATGATTAGTAAAACCATTAACATATTATATGTTGGTGTCTACCTCTAGTAGGGCCTCACACAGTTTTCTCACATGGTTGGAGATACTATGCCCCATTCCTGAATACACTCTTTGGGATGCATTTCACATATTCTTCTTAGTGACTGGATATTTTGGACAAAACATTTTCCTTCCCTTTAGCCAATGCCACATTATACATGGTTTAATTCAAGTGTTCCATGGTTTCCACAAACTTTTCACCATCATTGATCATTTAGAAAAGCACCAAAACCATTAAAAATTCTTCAAAACCTTCCCAAGCATCACACAAAAACATTATATACATAAAAATACTAAATTAAGGGTTACAATGTTGAAACTGAGGGTTCCAAATCCTCAATATTAATTAATACACATTGTAAATATCCAATCATATTATTTTTGGATTTCTATGGTGTATTTAATTCTTTCTCAACATTTGATAATTTAAATAATGAATTTTTATACTTTTTCGACATGTATAGGTTGTTTATTCTAGTCCAATACATGGTGGAATTGAATTATATATTGAATTCAATATTAATATATTCTAAAAAATATATAGATCCTAGAGGAAAATATCTATAAAAAATAATTGTAGGTACCTTAAATTTCTTGGAGAACGATCATAACATTAACAAAAGAAATTCTATTATATTCAAAACATCGGGCCGCATAATGATGTATTTTGGGTTGGTTAATAATAATTAACATACATTTTATTTAAAGATTCAATGATTGGTATGTATAAATAATGTATCCATGGGAGGTGGTATGCAACCATTATGTATGAACTCCATTATAGTAGTATTGAACCCTGTTGAATCTGTGTTCCCACTTTGTGGTTGGAAAGGTAGTAGATAAAATCATTTATTATGTTCCTATATTAATATAATATCTTTCTATTTATCTATATCTTGAGTAGAATTTTTATGGTCAAGTGATGGGATGACCCTATGAGCATTATATGATAACACATATCATTTTCCAAAATCTATCTTTTTTTTTCTGTACATCTACATTAATCATTGATGACTGATCAAGATAAATAACTTGGGTATGATCCAATTGATGTACAATAAGTTTATCTTGGTTATCACACTAATTAGAATATTGTCCCAAATTTAGCTCAGTGTTGATATACAAACTAGATTTACATTTTTTCTGAAAAGAAATAACATTTCATTTTTTAATTCTTTTCTCAATAGTTTTGATAATATATGAATACCTATCCAGAACCTACTCTTTATGATCATTTTGGGTAGAAATTGTGAATTATTAGTTTTAAATACTCACAAGGAAATTGTCTAATCAATATTAAGGTGTTTGGAATCCTTTGGAATATGAAATATTTTTTAGATGGTCCTATATGTGAAAATGTTTCATACTTACTTCATTATTTGGATCATTATCAAATTATTCAATGGGAAATTATTAGTTAAAATTGAATATGTTTGTGGATATTAAGAAATAAAATCTAACATCGTCAGATTCAGTTATTTTGGAATCATGTTTTTATTGTCTATGAGGTCTTTATTAATGCGTAGTATACAACCCTATCCATAAATACAGAAATTATAATATACCTCTTAAATTATTCAACATACTAATATAGGGATCAAAGTAAAATATTATATAAATGTATGAAGAAACCACTAGAAATTGGGAACAGAACCACTAGATATTTATTGATGTTAATATTTTGATATTATTGTAAAGGGTCCTATATTTTATTTATACTTATAAGATTTTGGGGTGATAAATAAATAAATAACCTTTATGAAAACCATATAATTAATTTGAGGCATACTACATGATTTTATGAATGAATCCCATGTAAATGTAAGTCATTGATCATATAAATCTATAAAATAAATTGATTATAGTTTGTTTCCAATTCCCCCTTTATTATTTTAATCCTCATCTAGTACATAATGGATATCTCAATGTTTCTTACATTAAAATTATATTTACATTTTTTAGAATTAAATATGAGGGATTAATGAATATCCTATAATGGGTTTTCCGACCTAGTCTGTTAAATTTCTAGTTTTTGTTGTTAGTGGTTTTTGGGGTAGGTTCTAGAAGTTTTTAGTGGAATCCAATGGTGTAGCAGATCTACTACATAAAATGCATTCCATTTATGTGTATTACACAACATGAAAGTAGGTTTCATTGAATATCCCAAGATAATTCAAGAAGTATAAAATTTAAGGGATAAATTATGATAATGAGATGTTTTATTAGTGAAATTATATATTATAGATATGATGTTGTTAAAGAGGATTACCCGACATGAATAATGATTACATTTCATTGAAATACCCAACGTAATGCAATTTACAATGATAGTTATCGCACAATTATCATTCTTTTTTTGGATTATTATTCACCTCATTTTGGGTGAAACCTAGGAAACCTAAGGATTTCATCAAACCATGTTTCTTACACATTGATATATTTTTCCTGATGGTAGTTCGGTAGAAATTTTGGGATATCACTTCATTTTTATTGGAAGGTTTAATCATGTTCTTCTAAAACATATTTATTGTGGATATTTTTTTATGGATTGGTATGCGTTCTAGTTGGTGTTATCATGGTCTTTGAATGTATTGTAGGTTTATCGTTGTGCGGTTGTGGTTTTCATTTGTTCTTATTCTCATTGAAATCCATAGTTAGTTGGAAAGAATATTTCTGGTAGTGATTTTTATAATTTCTAATTATGGTTTTTCATGCATGATGTGATTATTTATTTCTATGAATTATTGTTTTAAATGATTATTTAAAAAAATTAACAGGTTTATTGAATTTAATGGGTTAGATTTGATTTTAATGGTAGGTTTTTAAAAATTTATTTATATTGTGCTATTATTAATTGAATTTGATTGATGCCCCCACTGAATACAGTGATCATTATGGGATATTTTTATTGGACATATTTTTTATATTTTCACATTGGATTTTGGTTTCATTGATATCACCCTAAAATGGGAAAGTTTTAAACTCACATATTTGTATAAAAAAAAAATTTCCCCAAGTGATTGAATTATGTGATAATGTTCTTAAAAATGTGAAATGTGGTAATATCCCCTTTGTAAATTTTTTATATGGTACTCTTGTGCAGTTATTTGTTGTTGTGATTATAGGGTGAAAACCTGAGGATGGGACATGTAGAGTATATTTTTTTATGGTAAATTCAATTAGGGTGGTGATGTGGTTTTTAGGCTATTATTTTGGGTCAGCGATGAGGTTTATGGGTCTTGTTGTTGGGGCGGTGAGTTGGTAGTATCTTTGTACAATATAACAGAGTAGTGATGGATGAAATTATTAAAAAAAATAATTAAAGGACATGGGATGGATTAGTTAAGGATATGGAAATGGTAATATGATAATGAAATTTCCGATTTTTTGATTAGTCATGGTTTATGATTAATACATTGAAAAAATGAAATAAATTCATGGAATTGGTTTGATGTTTAATTAGGTTGGGTCTTATTGTGTGGTGTTTCATATTTAGCGGTGGTAGTAAAGGTCATAATGTTGTGATATAGTTATTTTAATTGTGATCAAACAGGTTGGGATTGAGTTTTTTATACGACAATTATATTCTTTTATATTCATGTTGTTTCTATAAGAACACCAAAAATGTTAACATATATGTGTAGGCACATGAATTATCACACAAATGCTATTTTCCCAACATTTTATAAATAGTATGCCTCTCTAGGTAAATGTTATTTCCCTAAATATCTTCTAGTTTATGTATGTATCTAAATATATGAGATGTTTGGAGGTCTATTAGTGCACTATATTTATATTTTGATGGCCAATGTGTTCGTAGGAACAATGTGATGACCATATTATTTTTCGGTGTGACATAAAAATGATTGTAGGGTGGGAGCCCCGATGTTTTCATGGATGAAGTCATGTGGCCATGCATGTGGGTCAGCGAGCCTAGGATTATTTATGTGAGGTGTGTTGTGACCATGATTTTGGGTTGTTGTTGTACATGAAAGATATTGGCGCACCATGACGTACAACGTTTTCTGTGATACTAGCACACCACTGGGAATATCGTTAAAGGTACACTTATCAATTTGATTACTCTTATATTATATTATTTTATTTTATTTATTTTATGAGCATTCCTTGATGGGGTTAGTAGGGTTATTATACCATGATATGTGTTTCCTGGTTCTGATGATTTCTCATAGCTTTGTTAGTATTCTAATTTCACATGTGCATGAGAGACATTAGATTTTCCTTCATTGTATACTTGTATGCTGGCCCTACATACATAAATCGAAAATCATATTTCCAGGAGGATTAAATGAAATATTCAAGACATTTCTAGTGTGTTCTTTTGTATAGTTGATGTGTTATTGCAGTATATTTATTTTGGGTATATACTATCGATAATCTTATCTCTAAATTTCCTATTTATACATGCATGTGGGAAGAATTTTCTATTTTTATAATATTATGGCATGTAATTTTTTTTGGATGATTCTCCATATCTATAATCATATTTTCATTATTGAGGGATATTCCCCATATGTTTTTAGTTTTTATTCCCCTTAGTTCTAGTTTCCAACTCTATGTCTACTAGATGTGGGGATGAAGGGTAGTTATCTCTCTTCATTCATTGTTGTATCTTTTGTGGGAGGGGGTTCTGATATGGTGGTATCCATGTGGTGATGGTTGAGATTTATTATGGCATTCTCTATTATGAACAATATGGATTTCCTACTATGGTATAGAAGCAGTTCTAATTGAACTTGGTGCAGGACATTTTCTAGGGAGATGAACTAGGACATGATATTTTATATCCTCCATGGTCATGTTCACATACTCTGATATTAGTGAATAGAAACTTACGGTGGACCTATATTCAAGGTAAAGACCTATGAGAGGTACATGAATAAAGATGACCTGTGTTCTTGTTTGAATTTGGGTTTTTTTGGTATTGAGGAAATGGATAATAATTTAAATTAAATTATTTGAAATTAATATTAATAAAAATCCACACTATCAGGGTTAGAAATTTGTTTGACATCCTTTTAGATTTGGATCTTGTTCATCGTTCAAATTTGGGCTAGATAGCTAAGCCTCAGCAGGATAATTCGGTTGATGTATGTAGGGGTGATCCGGTTGAGGAGGATGATTAGTGGGATATGATATTGATTTTAGTATGATGAAATGATTTGGGAATGTATGATGTCAGCGTTTCAGATATATAGATATGTAAATGAATGGAGGTGATAGATATTATTATTTTTTTATCGTGGACCTGATAGAATACATGATCCATTAAAAATTTAATCTAATGAGTTGGTATGTCTGTTAGTGGTTGTGATTTTATCTTCAATAATAGAAGGATTCATAATTTTTTTGTTCAAAATACAAAAGGTGTTTTGGGAAGTGTTACATTCATTGACCATATAGGTAGTATAGGGGTAGCAGAATTGTTCTCTTCATTAGGAGAGGTTTTCATTGTTTGAGTAAGGAATTAGCTACAATCCCTTATTTATTTCCTCTAAGATGAGGATTCTCATGTGATATGACTTGAGGAAACATTCCTTCCATATATCCATTATATATTTACACCTTTTATGTGGTCGATGTTTTTGGACTTTTAGAAGAAGGTATAAATGATCATGTAGATGCACTCAAGAGGTGGTTTACTGTAAGGGGGGATCCAACATGGTTTATCTGGGATAAGAGTACTTAGTGGTAGGTATCAAGCACCGAGACCTTGATGGATTCCATCATGCGTGATTTCATATAAAAATCATTCTTCTCACCATTTTGGGGCTATTGGTTCCATTCCATTTTCTGGTAACCCTATGTGGGTGTGTCTTGTTTTGGTGTTTGTGGACCTTGCAATAACTAGTGCACAGTGGTTCCCTAATATTGTTTTGGTGGATTTTGATAGGTTCAAAGCCATCCATAACTACTGTTTCTTGGTGACCCTTTTAATAGTGGATACACTAGGTTTTCCATCCACCGAGGGGATATAGTATCAGGAGATGATGAACATAAGAATTTCCTTGTTTTTAGGGACCACATCTAATGTATTTCCATAGATGTGGTCATAACCAGATGGGTAGAAGTGTTTGGGATTGTTAAATGGACATAGTGGAGGAAAAAATTCAAGTAAGGAAAGAGATCATTAAAAGAACAATCAATATGATTAATACATTCATATGTGCATTGTTTGATTCAGGATCTCAATGTTACTTTTATGAAACCTCTATATCACATAATATTGGAATAAATGTATGGTGAATCCCTATGTAAATGTTTTTAATACACAAATTTGAGTTGGGAACGTATTTTTTGATGTATTTTGGGTGTAGACTAGTGATGTTACCAAATCAGCATTGTGGTGATATTTTCATACTAAAGATAAAACCATATGATGTCATACTCAACATTAACTAGTTATATTTCATATGTTATGTTATATATTTCTTTGGTACGACGGTTATTTTTTCATATGGAACTTCAATGTGATGTTTTTGTTTCATACTAGAGTTGAAATGTTTGAATTCTACATGTGGATCACCTTATCTCTTTATTAGTTGATTTTTTTTTGTAATTAGTGGAAGTTGAGATGGTAGTGTTTCTATGTCTTTTTGTGGACATCCAGGATGTTTTTAACAAGGATTTTCTAAAGATATGCCCACAACAGGATATTGAGTACTAGATAGACATGTATATCATTTATTCATAAATTTCAATATATCCTTATCAATTGGAACCTTATATCTTTTTGGATTTTAGGATTCAAATAGATGATCTAATCCAAATTGTTTTTTTTTCTACCTAGTGTTTCTCCATGTGATGCATTAGTCTTGTTCCCAGTGATGAAAGATGGTAATTTGAGGTTATGAATAGAATATCAGATGATGAATCATGTTATGGTAAAAATATCATTCCATATTCCAAGGATCCATGATATTTTCATCTACCTGGTAGGGGTGAGTTGGTTTTTTATGTTTGATATGTGGTTTTGATATCAATATTTATGTGTGAAGGAGGGTGATGTGTCTAATTATTCCTTATGTTTTTGGTAAGGGAACATTTATTCTGTATTAATTCTATTTGGAATTACTAATTAACCATCCATGTTCATGGGGCTCATGAACTATCTATTATACTACTTCCTCGATCAGGTCATCATTATGTTCATTGATTATATCATTATATACTTATTTTTTGAGAAGGAGCATTCTGAGAATCATAGTTATATCTTTCATGTTATTTGATTTCAGCATGTATATAAACTTTTTTAGATGTTTCTGTTTATGGAACATAAGGTATATTATATTTGGTAGTGGTTTCTCAGGTGGATGTCATAGAAGATCCATAAAATGAAGAAGCAATTTTTTAATTGGATGCACCTATGGATGTGAAAGAAATTTCTAGAATCCTTAGTCTCTTATTAAATTATTAGAGGATGGTACCTTATTTCTAATAGATTATTTCCTCATTGAAATATTATATAATAACATACTATGATTTCTTATAGTGATCTACTCTAGGAAGCATTCGATTACCTAAAAAAGATAATGGTTAGTGCTCCAATTGTTCAGTTTCCAGAGGAAGTGGTGATGTTTGAGGAATTTTATGATGCTTCTCTTATGTGCACTAGATGTGAGCTAATGTTTTAGATGTAATTTAATTATTATTGGTATAGGGATTTATTCTCTCACGAACGTAACTATTCCACCCATGTTCATGATGTAGATGTATTAGGGTATGTGTTTATGTTTTGGTGACATTACGTCTTTGGGGAGAAATTTTTGGTATTCATGGATCAAAAGAGATTGATACATGTCTTTTCCCTATTTTATTTGATCATTAGTAGTGGAGGTTTAGGGAGTTTCAATAGGATTATGATTTATAGATCTCTTACATCATGAGAATGTGGAATGTTGGATCTAATTTGTTGACCATGATTTCATGCAAGTGTGTTTTCAATATTCAGGGGATTCTTAGAGAGCAATAGAGTATTTCGAATCCTTAAAAATAGATGAATGATTTTATGGTGGTAAAACATGATTATTTTAGACAACAGTGTAATATTATCTAATTCAGAAGGTTGAGGAGTCTATTAGGATTTATCAAGATAGAGGATATACATGATCATTTTTTCCTTGGTGATGCTCTGAGTCATGGTCAAAGGATAGCTAGAAAAATATGTTGTTATATGGGAGGTTTTTTGTTCCTTTATTAATGTGTGATGAATTCCATATATATTTTCATAACATACCATTTTTTGTACATCTATGTTCTTCCATTATGCATCATTTATTGAAGATGTAGTTTTTGTATCACTAGATTAAATAGGCAATTGAAGAGTTTATTTTTGTAAAATTACATGGTTTCCCTATAGGTAATGATCGATAATTTTGTTATTAGTGGTTTGTTGATACATTTAGATGTCCCTGAGTGGATATTTTATGGCATATTGATATATTTTTTCATAGGTTTACCAATAAATCTATGAGGATTGGATTATTATTGGGTAGTTTTGGATTAGTTGTTGAAATCTTCCAAATTCATAGTCATTAAGAATTTAGGTATATTGGATTATATTGATATGATTTTTCTAGATGAGTTCATGTAATTGCATAGTGTGTCATGTTCCAATATCATTGATCATGACACAAATTTAGCCTCATCGGTCTAGAGGAGATTACATCATACATCCAGAACCTAGTAACATTGTAGCACAACTTTCAACCATTATATAGATGTGATGATAGATAAATTTATAAAGACATTTGATGATAAGTTTGGAAATGCATCAGAGACATTGGTGGATATTTAGTATGACACCAACCATTGGTATATTTTTTCTATAATAATAGATATCACCCTTTGTTTGGAATTCCCCATTTTAGGATTTTAATGAGATACATTGTCTTCATCGTTGTTCTAGACAACCATTAGGGATACATCTATTACGTTCACTAATGTGGTACAGAGAATGAAAAAGTAATTTCAACTTTTTTATGAGAGGATGATTATAGTCGAGGACATGAAAAAGTCTTATATCGATTGTAGGAGGAAAAACATGGTGTTTGAGGTTGGCTACAACATTTTTTTATAGATTATCATCAACATGGGTTTTATAGGTTTGGAAGAGTTTTTAAAACTTCTTGTTGGTTTATTGGGACCTTTTGTAATGTCGGGGCGAGTTGGGGAGGAGGTTTATCAGTTGGAAATTGAAATGTGGTTAGAAAGGATCCATGAAATCTTCCACATCTCTTAGCTTCATTGGTATATTCACAATTACTACAACATAACTATCATGGGTGAGAAGCATGTTGTTAATGATGTGTTGTTTGTGGTGTGGAATATAGATATTTGAGTTCTTGAAGAGAATGAATTGCATGGATGGACCATTTATTTGTATTGTGCATTGGGGAGGCATGATGACCTACATTATTGTTAATTTATGTGATATATATATCTGTGTGTGTGTGTTCCCATTACCTGTAGTTGTATTCAATTTTTTGTGCTCTTTTATTCATTTTGATGTGATGATTTGAACACTTTGTTCTATGATGAGTTTTTTTCCATGAATTATAATGTTTATGGTGTGATTTATGTTAATATAATGATATTTTAAAATGATAATACTTCAATTCCAATGGATTTGCATTAATTATTAAAATATTATACCCATACGCATGAGTTAAAGCCACAATGAGCTGATAATATCTTAACATAGAGGATGAAATTTCTTGATTTGTGTGTTTTGGAAGTTAGAATTTTTATGTAGAAAAATGATTATGTTTTAGTGATGTTGTGATAGAGTATGATGCTTATGGTGATAGTGATTCGGTTGGGATATGTGTTTTGTGGTTGTTTAGGTTTGTGTGTTTATCTAGTGGTACCATTTGTGGTATGAAAAGATCCTTTCGTTGTATCTCACTGGGTTGTTGCTCAAATACCAAATATTTTGATAATTGATTTGGATTCTCTGGATTGATAATCATGTAAGATGTGTCTTATGTAATTTTATGTTCCCTCCCATACTTTTATTTTACATGTTTTGGTTGTTGGAGTCGTTTGGGGGATGTTCTGGGCATTTTTTTTTGAATTTGTGAGTGCATTAGAACTTCTATTGGCAAGACATGTCCTACAAGTGAATTACAATACATAAATGTTGGATTTATGAATGTAATTGGGATAGTTAACGATGTGTATATGTTTTTTGAAAAATAATAAAACAGGTGATGTTTAAAAAAAACCTTGAGTATTAAATGACGTGAAAGGGGATTACACGTCATGCAAATCCCTGATGCAGTTCAGTTTTTAATGTTCTCCCTGAAATTTTGTTTCTTCATTCATACATGGATTCATATTCAATTCATTTTGGGTGGACCATAGGTTCCATAAGTATTTCATCATGTCTTATTCTTTACTCCATGATTATTTCTCCCATGTTGTTGTTCGTTTGATATCTTGGGTAAGCCCTTCCTTTACAGGGATGGTTTTACCCCATTAATTTCCAAGGGAATCATTTTAGCGATGTAGTTAGGGTTTTGTTAAGTGATGGGATTTGTTTTGATGTTCATTGGTTGTGGTGTAATGTTTTCCATGTTTTCTCATGGTAGATTTGAGGTTAGCCTTCATTCTTCTTCAACATGTATTTCACATCAAGTTGTAAAGCATATTTGAGTTTGGGATTTTCCTTATTTCAATTGTTTTGTATCATGAGGGAGGGGATTAATTTTTTTAACTAATAAATTATTCTTATGCTAACATTATAATATACAAGGAAATTTTTCATAGAATTATAAATTTTAAATGGGTTTTTTAATCACCTGTTTTTGTTGATTTATTGTTATTTTTTAATTTTGAATTGTACAAGATCAATGCCCTAATGAAAATTATGGTAGTTGGGAATTTTTTGAAGTAGATATGTGTGATGGTATTTATGATTTGGTTGTTATTGTTTTGTTATCTCACTAAAATGAACATTTTATAACCACTTATTTTTTTTAATAAAACAGTAACAATATGATAAATAATTTTTTGATAACGTACCTAAATAATATTTAATGTCACACAATCCTCTTTGTTAATTTTTAAAATCATATTTATTTGTAATGTGATGTTTGATCATACTTTTGGGATGAAAATATATTTTTTGGCCATGTGGGGGTGAGAGTTTATGGGCCATGGTTTCTTGGTCGATAGGATGTATGCGGGCCAAGCATTTGGGGCTGTGAGGTTGTGGGTGAATTGTTCTTGATTCCAACATATTGATGGAATAAATGATTAAAATAAAAATGATAGAAATTTCACGGTATGGTTTGGTTAATCATGTGAAAATGGATAATTATTAATTAAATGGTGGGTTGTGTGGATATAAGTGGGTGATTCAAAATAATTATAAAAATTGAGTAATAAAATGGAATTGGTTGGAAATTGAATTGGGTTTGTGGCTTATAGTGTGGAGTGAAGAATTTAAAGGGTGAAGCAAAGTTGACCATGTTGTGAGTAAGTTAGTTATTTTTTGAACACATTTGATTTTATTTATTTTTTAATACCACATATATATACTTTTAAATTCCTGGGATTTATATATACTCCCCATAAACGTTGTGGACTTCATTTCAACACACACTAAGTCATACATGAGATGTTTTTCATGACATCTGGTGAGGAGTAAAGATGGTTGTGTACCAACTCTATCCTATTCACTCTTCCCTTAGTGGTTGGTATTGTACAAGTGATTATATAAGGTTTCCTTTCAGTGAATTAGATGGTGTTTTTGGAGGACCGGCTTTTTTTGGGTGATGAGTGATTTCCAAGATGTTTTCAGAAAAGATGTTATTTTTCATGTGGGGCGGTAGCCCATGTGTTTTCTTGCGAGGGTTGTTTTTTCCATTTTGGTGGGGAGGAAAGAACATGTGTCTTTAGGATATGTTTATTTTGAACATAATTGTGGAGAGTTGTGCTATACAAAAGATATGTGATCACCAAGACTTTATTTTGGGTGGGAGAGCGGCATACCAGTGAAAAAGTGGTGTGGGTACCCGTATTAGTGTGACTCATATTTAATTATATTCCTAGGTATTAATTATTTGTTTATTATATCTTAATATTGTTTGGATATTCAGTATAACATGATAGGTTCTTTTTGGTTATGTTATTTTTTCATAATTGCATTAATATGCTCAATTCCACATGTTCACAGAGATTGGTGTTTCCCTAAAGAGCATACTTGTAGTATCACAATACATATCTAAAACCATTTTTTGGTATCTAGGAGGATTATGTTTACCATGATGGACATTAAAAGCACATTAAATTAGACACCTGATCTACATCTCCCTTACCATTTCATTTGCGTTTTTACATTAGATAATTTTACCGATATCATTTATATTTATACATGCATATGGGATGGTTTTTTGATTTTATATTATATTATTTCTGGGAGTTTTTTTTGTGATAGTCCATCTTATCTCTGAGTTTTGTTTTCATTTTGAATGAAATTCCTCTCATTTTTTTCAGTTTTATTATACCTAATTGCTAGTCACCGACCAGTGGCATACTAGTTGTGGGACTTAGGGGGCGATTATATCTCTCCCACTATTGTGGTATTTTTAGTGGTATGGGTTCGTGACATATCCCCACTATTATAAATCCCATGATGAAATTTTCATAATATAAGAATTCCAATATATATATATGAATATTACATGTAATTCAATAAATAATAACATAATGAGAGAATTAATAATGGATGACATAACAATAATATAATCTCAGCCTCATTCCATGACATATTAAATAAATTGGTTATGCCTCCGCCAAATACCAAAACTTGTTTGTCTCTTGATACCTTCTAATGACTCGACTTGCTATTGCAGCCCCAACATATAACATAATATGTAGAATTCATTCTTCATAAGAAATTTGTGAATCATAATAAATATAAATAGTCATAATGGTATACTAGAATAAAAATGTTATAACATTAAATAATATATAAAAACAATGATAAACCAATCAGAGTATTGAGGAAAATGGAATCATTAAATATAATCCCTAGAAATACATATCAAAAACCATTTAGAGAAATAATATGTATGGTTTCATTAAATATTATTCCATATAAGAAATAATTTAAATATGGGTTATATAATTAATGAATAGAAATACAATAAAACATTTATTTAAAACATTCATCATTAAAATATCATTTTCACGTTAACATTCAACATATATATTAATCAAACTCTAAATATTAAGATAATTGTTTTATAAAAAATAACTTTTTAAAAATGTAATGGAATATTCTATAAAATTATTGTTCATGATGGTGGGAATGATTTATTCATTTTGATCATGTAAAAAATATATTTTGGTGTTATTATTATAAGAAAATTATGAACATCATTTTTTTGAAAATGATAAGATGATACATTACTAAAAAATATTAAAATCCATTAATGGGATAAATTGATTTCAAACAATAATAGTAACAAAATGAAAATATTTTTAGAAAACATGGATTTGAATGAAAATGTAATTTCACCTGAATATTGAATTGAATTATATATTTATAAAAATAAATATTTTAATAATATTAGAAACCAAATATAGGAAAATGGTTATATTCATGGAAAAAATAATGAACAAAAAATGGATAATAATACTAAATAAATTATTTATATAATGATAAAATAATTTCATTTTTTTAAATTTACAAAAAAAAATATCCCGATTAATTGTGTCTGAAACAAAAATTACTTACCACCATGGTTACTTTTTAATTTTAATGTTCATGAAAGTAAAAACATTAAATTAAGAATTAAATATCATTAATATAAATATAATAGATATATAATATATCAGGTGATGTACATTCACCTCATAAAATAATATAGGTGTATAAAATGATATATCACCCAAGGATGATTATTTGAGAAGAGGAACCCATAATATAATTATACCATAGAAGTGAAAACTAATCACTGATTCAAACATGTACATAAAATATGAATCCACATATAATAAGTTTCCATAAAACAAAATATAATAAAAAATTATTATACATAATGTCATACAATATAAATGAAATTGATAAATTAGTATTACAAAATTGAATGAAATTTAGTTACAATCATCCATAACAATCGGTAATTTTCACTTATAATAAAATTCAAAGTAAAAATTTCATTAAAATATAAAATAATCACTATTAAAAAATAATGTAATATCCACAGTTTTAATCCAATTCTATAAACCCCAAACCCATGGTAATAGGTAAGGGGCACATTTAAACGATCATCAGCTCGTATTAGTGTGGTTATAGGGAAATTCTTATGGATATATCCCTATAGACAAGGTTATTCCCATGGTAATACCCCAAATGTCATGGTTCTGAACCATGAATGTATTTTTATAAACACTGAAATATATCAACCATTTTACAACTGTGTCTATAGTATTTTAATTCTATAAAAAACACATCATACCTAGCACCCCCTCCCCCAACACCACTCCCCCCTCGCACCCAACCCGCATCCCCCTCATTCACCATCCACCTCTACACCTTATTCCCCTATAAAAAACTAACAGTCCACGAGAGTTATGTTATATGAAAATAAAATATTCACACAAATATAATAAACTAATACAACCCACTTTGGATATTAATGAAATATCTTATGATTGAAAATAAGATAATATTTCTCTACAAACAAACAGCTTTGGAAATGAATTAAATATATGATTAATGAAGAAAAAATAAACTAACTATAATGATATAGGTGGATAATAACTTGTTCACTAATGTTCCCATAATGTGTGTAGAATTTAGTTCCATTTACATACCATAATTCAAATAGAATTTTCCTCACATACGAAACATGTGCTGTTATATGATTAGATGAATGATTACTGATTGAATCACAAGAGAATGATATGTGTAGAACAGTGCTAGATATACATGTACTAATACAATTAATAAAATTTTAACGAAAAATAAAAATGAAATATTTTATTAATTGTTTTGTTTTTATTTAAAAACACATCATGGAATGATAGTAAGGGAAACAAAGACATTACCAATTTATATGGTAGTTGGTGGTAAAGAATCTAATAACATATAAAATAAAAAAATTTTCATTAATTATTTGTGCAACATTTTGTGGAACTGATGAATAAAGAAACAGTCATATATCTATATTTTACCAGGAAATAACTAATCAACTAAAAGAGATTAGTTTTACCAGTGAGTAAGATATTATGAAATGCCCATAAAATATAGTCTAAAAGAGAGTTTATATTTTCATTATAACATGAATACAATCATGTGATCCCTGTATGAATAATAATGTTTTGACATAGTGATATACATATTATTCATAGCATACGTCCATCACACATAAATTTATACATCTATGATTTAAAAAATAAACATTCATATTTTAAAAAATTACACTCTAGAAATAAAGCTGAAGAAGAAGTTATTAATTTGAATGTATGAATTATAAAATGTGACAACCAACATACCATTAGTATATAAATATTCATACAATGGTAGATGCTTTTAGTAATTCATTATGTGTTCTACAATTAAAGTATTTCATAGAATGAATACCTCATATGTATATACTATGAGAGGAAAATTGTATAATATCTATAAATTCCTTATTTACATTAACTCAATTCCTATTGTTCCTTCACAATGTTTATCATGATTTAGGAAGAAAAATATTTCAACTTATAATTTCCATATCAACAATGCACCACTAATGGTAGAGAATGAAGTGGAATGAACTCCTTGATGGTCTTATTGTACTCTCTCAGTGTGTTCGACAAAGAAGATGGATCGTTCAGGGAATAACCATAGGGAGAGGGAACCATTATTAATATATCATATTTTGACCATAAAATTTAATAAATTATATACATTATTTTCATGAACATACCATTTTTCCCCCATTTCATGATCTAGTTCCCTATATTCTAAAAATATAAAGAAAAAAAACACCAATAATAAATCAAACAATAGATATAGAAAATGATGAAAAAATAATACGGAAAATTATTCATGATATTGATAGATAACTACAACACAGAAATGAAAATAATAATTCGAAGTCAAGACAAGTTTATGTAGGAAATGAGATGAAAAACTATTATCATTTTGTATATACTTATTAGAACAATTACTATTCTCACAAATCAGAACATATTCTTTCACTGTGTTGTTTTGAAACTCACAGATACTAAAAACCAACTAAAGTGGTCTCCTTAATTACATCCATAACACTGTTGAAAAATTAACAAATATACTAAATTATGACTTTCTAGTGTTACATATTAGATGAAGATTTATATTTATAGACTAAGATGTGTTTTCACATTTTTTTACATTCATAATTTATAATAAAGCCTCAAATGATTTCACAATTATAATTTCTCTGAGAAAATAATATTTAATTATTCATACCAATTTTATTTTTGTGGTAATTTCAATTAAAAAAAGAAACTATGATATTAGAAAAAAAATAGTATTCTATACTCTAAAGAAAAAAACTGGGTATAAATTCATTTAAATAATGTCACGTAAATTGATCAATACATCTAATGATTTTCTTGTAAATATTTTCATGAATCATTGTCAATCTAATTTTCTATCACATAAATTCATTTATATCCTCATACTTTGTTATTATTTACTCATCCCATTCGATATAATTTCCTTTTACTCTATTCTCTATTCTGGAAAATTATATTAAAAGAAAAGATGTTAAATCAAAATAGAAACTCCATAAATGAATGTTATTTGTAGATATACCTCAAGAGGAAGAGTGTCCAGAAGTGGTTCACACATAACTATATTTACTCCGATAGGAAGATATATTATTATAAATTGGTATCCTTAAACAGTAAATCATAAAGATAATCCCAAATGGGAAATATATGTTAAAATGAATAGTGTATCACAACAAAAAGAAATATAACATCCAAATATTACATTTCCAGGTTTTATTCAATTTGAATTCCACCTCATTCATAAAAACTACTGATTAACCCAATGTATATAATGAGTAACATGAACATTTATTATCATAATATAACACAAATACATGAGAAAATTCAATAATTGGTCACTTTTGAGTACTCAAATATTAGGGTTGAAAAGATACAATCAAAACCCTTTTATCCCATGAACCAGCACCCCACCCTCTCTATACCATTCCACAAAACACCTCTTGCACCCACCCCACCCATTGCACCATCCCCCAATACCCCTCCCCCTGCATGAGCACCACCCTCAAAACCAGCCCCTCCCCCAACAATGGCCCCCCTTCACCCCCCCCCCCATCCGCATTACACTAGAATCCCCTTCAACCATCTCCATTTTCCCTACACAATCCAACCTCCCAATACACCCCCACACCCACACTATAAATGTAAAAACTCTCAACAGACAACATGTTATCAAAAATTAAGACAAATTCAAGATCTATACATAAGGACATATAGATGAAAATGGATAAGTACTAAGGTAACCAACAATATACATTGATAATCCATGTTTCTATTCTTATGGTGTAAAAATTCAAATATTGACAATTCATTACTATTTTAAATTCATTAACAAATAAATGTTTTTTTAAACACTTTTTCTTATCCAATTTAGAAACTAAACAAGAAATATATGTGTTATGTCATTAAATATTGGAAAAGAGGTATAGAATAGTGTGGATTAACCTCTTGAGGAAAATTATTAGACTAAAAATATAATGGATCAAAAATATGATCCAATGGATAAACAATTATATGAATCTATTGATAGTACAGAGAATGTAAAGAAAAATTCAAATCTAAAATAAAGGAACTAAATCATAACATTATATAATTACCTTCAATTATTATCCAATATAATAATGTTAATAAATAGTCCCAACATAGAAAATTGTTTGATACATTCATGAATGTGGAAATAAATATTCCCTTACTAGAAGAAATCAATCTGATTCTTATGTTTGTAATATTTCTGAAAAATAAATGTTCTTATAGGATAAGGTTGTATAGAGATGAGTGGAAAATATTTGATTGTATTTTTTTACCCTAATCAATCAATGAGTTCATAGTAAATGTCAAGATCTAGGAACATTCCCTATTCTTTAAACTATAGAAAACATAGAATTCAATAATGCTTTATGTGACTTGGAAGAAATAATTAATAGAATTACTCACATGATCAGTTATTCTCTATAATTGTAGAAGATTTTATGAACCCGATTAGTGGTATATTTATTAAATGATGATACAAAAAACCTTGTGGGTGTGTTAGAAGATATTCAGAAATGTGTTAAAATGTCTTTGTTTTCTGAAAATTTTCACATCTAGGACATAGTGGAAGAACATTGTACTGTACATTCCCCTATAATTCTAGTGTGACCGTTAATTAATTTTCAAGGGACCATTATAAATGAACATAAAGGGACTCTTCATAATGAATTTAGTAAATATATTATAAACATCTACATCTATCGAACCATGAAATATCTATAAAAGGGTAATTATTTTTTTAAGTCATACTCTCTTAAAAACAATTCCTTTTTAGATGATTTCACTTGTATTTTAATTGAAATTATAAATTTGGGAGTAGATTTAATATAACCGAACAATTATATTGCACTTATAATGAAAAATAATTTTTCCCTGAACTGAAATGATATAATGAATAGTTTGAGGATGTGTTAGATAAATACATTCTTTATGACCATGATTATAAAATTAAATCTATCATTGAATCTTTTTCTTTACTCATGTTGGCTCTAAATTTGATTGACTTTTAGTTGGCATTATCACCAAAACATCCTACCATGATATAAATAAAATTATTTCCATTTAATATTGAATAATACCATTTATTAAATGCGAAAAGATACATGTTTTCTATTAGTTATACGTTTATCATGATCAAAAACATCTATACATTTCAAAAAAATTAAGGACATAGACCATAAACTTGGGTATACTATTGGAATTAATCCCACTACGTTAATGAACCTGATATTTTATGAGTGTGATTGAAAACCAATGAGTTATATTCATAAAATTATAAACCAAATATAAATAGATGTATTGAATATGGGAGACTGATTGAGTATATGGGATGTTTGATCATATGTCGGCTATGGTGCTCGATCGTGAAGAGGGGATACACCATCCACCACAACAAATATTGGAGGACTGCTTGAAGAAGGGTTTGGAGGATGGATAGAACAACTAATGGATAGATGATATGAGAATGATAAGGTGTTTGAGGGATGATTAAACCACAATGAATAATTAAATGTAGATTGAACGAGGGATAATCATTTAGGTTATGACCAGTAGAGTATAAGTGTTTCAAAAATCCTGAGTGGGTGGGTTGGAGAGGAGATGCAGAGCACGAGGGTGGGAGAGGAAAAATACGATGGATATTTTTCCATAAGAAAAAATATATCCATGGAATTATCTTACCTATAAAAATGGAACAATTAATATGTGGTTATTTCTCTACAGATATATGAAATTTTTTGTAGTTTTATTCAGTATCATAATCATTAATACAAAAATTACATGAATCGTATATTTGTAAAATTATATCAGATAGCATGAAGTTTAATATGGGTAATACATTTTCAATGATGTTAAAATTATGTTCGTTGTGGCCATAAGAAAATAACACAATAAGTTCATTATTTCATGTTAGAGGTGATCCTAATTGATTGCATTGGAATGCCCACATTTCAAAAACCAAAATAAAATCCTAAATAAATAAATCACTATATTTGGTTTATCTACATCTAAAAAAATATGTGAATAAATAAAAACATAATATGTTTTATTCTTATATAATTTACGCAGATTTTTGTGGATTTAATTAGTCAATTCAATGAGTAGGGAAAATCATCCAAGAGAAATATGAAATAACCCACAAAGAACTCAAATCAAAATTCAATGGATGATGAGCATGAGAATCCAATGTATTGATTGGTATTGAATGTGAAATGCTGGTAAAGTAAATTTCAATAATTAAAATACATGTTATTTTAGATGTAAATATGTTAAATGGATTAGTACATCTCCAATGGCACAACATATCATGTTTTCTATAATTAAGTATATATAATGCTTAAAGAATGTACAGATTGTCAAAAAACATTATTTTTAATATTCCGAAAAATAATCTACAATTGTTTAATGTATGATGATTACAGTAATAAAATCTAAACATTTATCAAGGGTACCAACTAAATAGCACAATAATATATTATTATAAGTATTCAGGATTTAAAAAAATACAAACTCTATGATTAAAAGAGTGATTGTAGACATTATAAGAATATTATAATTTTAATAATATAAAAGATCATAAAACCAATTTCAAGATGAATACAAAAAAATTATAATCATTATAGATGTACTTAATTATGAAAAATTTAAATGTGTATGATATTTTAAAAAATTTACAAATATATATGTTAAAATAATTAAAAAAATATCGGAAATGTATGGATCTGAATTTTTTTTAATTACATTGGAAAATTGAATGAATCTATAAATCAAATCATTGAAAATTATATTATAAAAATTACATATACAAACTGAATGTTGAAACAATATGTATCATTATAGTTGTAGTATTTTTTGAAATTGATAACATTTTAATTGATTTAATGAACTATAGTAATCTATATTTAAAAATATTTCACAATAAATGCTTGGAAATTCTTGGAATCTGTATAGTTTTAAATATGTATTATTTGATAAAATATTTTTTGCACATAATATAATATTATATATGTAATTTATAGGATTGTAATTTTATTTAATTAAGTAAATATTTATGAATATTGATTAATATAGAAATTACATGAATGTACAAATTGAATAATGTGTAACTGATACCTGGAACAACATGTTAGAATCGAGAAATAAAATCTCATTCACTCTATCAAAACAATGGAAAATATTGTAGAAGTAACAATAATATGGGTACATGAAATAATAATGATTCAATTAAATAATTCTTATATATCAACATATAAGAACAATTTTTTGATGATTTAAAAAAATAATGATTATTATGAAGGAATGTGTATGTTGAAATATTATTGAAATAAAATTATTCAACACAACATCTGATGTAATTGAAGAAAATGTTAAATTATAGTAATCAAATAAGCAAGTGGGGGAAACATTTTTACCAAAATATTGTATGAAATAAAAAAACTCATAATTTTAATAATATAATACAAAAAACATAATATACTTATATATTTCCAACATCACTATAAACACTTGATTATATGGTCACCAAATCAAAGAGATTAGAGTACAAGATCGTGGCTTTTTTCATCATCGATGAGTTAAATATTTAACATTGGAAAATAGGTATTGAAAATAAAGTAAATATAGATGTTGAAAATAAATATTAAATAATGTAATAAAGAGACACATATATTTCATATGTTTTTTTTTGGAAAATAACTTGCAAGAGGAACGTGGATACGAATTATGGGATCCATGAGGTGGTTGATGTGTAGTCCATGAGGGAGGGATATGTGAGGGAGCATGATAGGGATGATCATTGAGATGGAGTCACCAATTTATCCAAGAATGGATGGGTAGAACCAATGGAGGTCGGGAGGTGGGGATGAAGATGAAGGAAATCAGAACTGAGTGTTTGGGGATGTAGACAAAGGAACGGCGTAGGATAGGTGGTCTTAAGTCAAATGAGGATAGAGTTATCGGGTGAGGGGAAGAGATGAAGGGGATTTAGATGGGGGAATTTGAGGTTTGGATGAGAGATGAAGGTGGATGAGGCATAGAGGCCAAGATGAGGAGTGGGAGACAATGATGGGAAACATGAAAAAATGTAAAAGTAAGGTTATCAGGGGTGGTATGAATTTTGAGGCATCGCGATGGAGGAAGATGTATGTGATGAGTATGTGCGAGGGAATTGGGGTAAAACTATGCCCATTGTTTCATTAGGTTGGATATAACCACAATCATTATTAACTGTGAATATAGAATACAATTTCTAGAATTGAATACTAATTATAATGTATTATGGATAATAAATGTAAAATGGGTTTAATATATACTATATAATTAGATATAACTCACAACATTAAAATAAACCTCAATAAAAGGAAATCGAGAAAATACATCTATTTCGTTAGGTCTATTTTCATTTGAATATGTATGGACCACATTCATAAAAAATAAAGTCTTATTGTACATATATTAAAGAAAATTAAACATATATAGCCTAAAATATATGAGTTTCGTATATATCTTTTTCTCACTTGTTTTTAAAAAACTCATTGTTAAAAAAATATTCTGGGTGATAAATGCTTCATTTTTCACATATGTTTTGGATTTTTAGTTCCTATATTTATACATTAATCTTGGTGGAATCATAAAAATAATGTAATATGTGATTTACATATCATATTTAATCATTAAATAAACATTCATTCATGTCTATAATTTATATATATTGTAAAATTAGTTATACTATCCACAAATATGGTAGGTCATATGTTTGTATGAAAAATGATTATATTTGTCCAAAATCTGAAACATAAAATAGGTAACTAATGTTTGAACATTCATGAATGATATTAAAAAATAATAATTTATTTTATATTCATTATATATAAACTTTTTTTATATAAGTTAAAATAAAATGAATAATATTGTATATTGCAATGTGGATGTACCGGTCCACACATACACATGAGTAATGTAATTCTATCTAAAGGGATATGATTATAAAAAGTTTTATGATGTTTAATAATTCTATATGTTTAATATTATGATAAATATAATTAAATTATTTCAAATAAATCAATATGTCATTCTGTTAGTAGAGGTAATGGAAAAAAATTACACCAGTTCATAAGGTAGAAGCTCATTGTACAAGAGATAAACTATTTTTATTCCAATTTTATAAAATATAATATGTATATAGTTTTTAAAATTAAAAAAATAATATATCAGTATATAGTAGATAATTTTAATATAATATTAATATATTTTAAGAATATTTTATAGATATAGAAGAAGAAGTTAAATGTATATTAATGGTTAAAAGCATTGAATATTTTTTGAACAACCGATTTATGATTATTCCTAAATCCTTTCTATATTTTATTTATCATCAAAAAATGATTCTATTGCATGTGGAATTATATATGCAATATAATTTTATTGTGATATTTAGAGCCAAAAGTATTTGGTAGGGGTAATAGAATAAGAGAGTGGTTTTCTTTTATTAGTGTGGGAGAGGAGACATTTGGAAGATTTTTATAAGAGAAATTGATACACATGTCTTTTCACAAAACCACATTAATCAATTTTTACTATTTTTACTTTTGATTCTAACAAATTGTTTTAACCTTGTCATACAAGATTATTTTATCTATTTTATAACATGGATTTCAATTTTTATAATTTTATTCAATCATGTTGATAATGATTAATTATATTACAAAATATATGTGATGAAAAAGGGGATGAAAAAATATCAATTTCTAACAAGTATATAATATTTTAATATAACAAAAACAAATAAAAGTGGTACTAATTACTAAAATTATAAATTATAAAACTAAATTCTACTGATAATAAAAAAATAATTTAAAATAAAAAAAATACATTAAAATTTATTAAATAAAAAGATATATTTTAATAAAAAAAATTATATTTCACTATAAATAGATTAATTTATATTATCTAAAAATTATTAAAAAATCATCATTAAGATTATTTTTCATTTGATGATTTCAACAATAATGTGAATCATTCAAATAAAAATATCAATATTTTTTAAAAACTATTTTTAATGTTTCTAAGAAAATCACAAGGATCCCACATTTTAAAAAATAATGTTTTTAGGAAACATTTCATTTTACATCGAATGATTATTTATATTTATATTATATTTATAACCATTGAATTAATTCTATACATTGGTAAACAATATACAATTAATATTTTAGTTTTCCCTATTTTATGCACTAATTTAACTACTATGTTATAATGATATACTATATTACAATTCATTGAGAATCAAAGATTCATATTTCAAAAGTAATAAAAGATATTATTTTTAAAAATATATATATATTTATTTTTTGTTTTATTAAATCTAGTATTAACATGAAACATATTTTATAAATCATAATTTTCATATATTAAAATATCATCATGTAACTTTTTAACACATTAAATAAAATTTTCCCTCCTAATTCTATTGTATTTTCCATCAGTGTAACCATTGTTGAAACAGAACATCCTAATTTTTTTTATAAAACAACATTCTAGTATAAGATAAATGGAATTAGGATGGTTATCATGAATAAAACACAACTACACTTCAAATTATGAAACAAATATTGAGAAGATAAAATATGGACATTGTAGAAAAAAGTAAATATTTATGGAGAGTGATAATGATCATTGATCATAATAATGTGAATGATCGACCAGAAAACAATAAATATATTATGGAAATAAATGATAAAAGACAAAAGTTCCACGTCAATTTTTTTTGAATTTATTGATTAATTTAATATCAGAAAAGAGAACACCTGAATATATACACACACAATATATTTTTCAATCACATGTACGACATTATCCTTTGGTTTTGGATCAATGAACATCTCTATATTTATTTAATCCACAAAAATAATATCCCAGATGAAATTTTCATTTTTGAATGAATAAAATAAAATATAATTATTTCATTATATTCATAAAATATTGAATATACTTTCCAATTGTCCATAAATATTTACCCAAAAAATAGTTAGCACGAGTTATCAAAAGAAAATTATTAATATATAAATATTAATAGTAACACCGAAAATTAAATATAATCTTTCCATATGTATGAAATAGTCAAATAATGTAATGAACCGTTTTTTTAGAGAAGATAAAATGTGAAGTTTTTTGAAATTTTTCTTTTATCAGCGGGTAGGTTTTAAAAACGAGCTTCGAGACAAGGTCCCGAGTTTTGGAGCAGTTTTAAGCAATGATATCGGACTGCACGCGGTAGGTTTAACCGGGAGGGTCAGCCGTGCGGGATGCCCTGTGTATCTGGTAGCAGGTGCGCGGGATGCGCCTGGTGTTTCAGACGGTGCTGATAAAATAGTGCGGGTTGGGTGTGTTTTAGTTTTTGTTTAAAATTACAATAAATGAAAATAAATGAATTAAAATTAAAACCCTACACTAACACTCCCTCCCCTTCTCTCGGCCATGACACTCGCACACCCCCTCCTCCTTCCGTGAGCCGCGCGAGACCCCCCCCCCCCCCTCCCTCTCTTCCTCACTCGGCCAACCTCGTAGCAGCCAGACCACCAGCGCGGTAGCCCCCTCTCCCTCTCCTCCTCTCTCGGCCGACCCTGATGAAGCCGTGCAAAGCAGTTTGGACCGAACTGCTACAACGCGCAACGACCCGACACCTGACCTCCTCTTTCATCGATTGATTTTGTCCAGTTTTCTTCACCTTTCGGATTCAATCCTCCATGGTAAAGTCTTTAGGTGTGTCCTTCATCCTTGCTTTGACGATTCGTCCCTATTTTCAGTGCCTGTTTGGTTTGGCCGAATTTATGGTTTTTGTGGTAACCTGAATTTTTGGCATTCTTTTGGTTTTAGGGTGTGCGAATGATTCCTTGGGATTTTTGATCCGCGTTCCAACAACCGCCGCCAATGGTGAAGCAGTTCGGGTGGTTTCAGACTGTCGGTATGGTATCGAGGTAAGGATTTTACCTCTTTCTTTCTTTCTCACTTGTTAAATTTGGTGTTTTTTATGTTTATGAGTCCCTGGTTTGTCGATGGCGGTGAGTTGAGATTCACGGTGTGGTTCGCCTTCGCTTTGGTCTATCGCTAGCACATGAGATAAGGGTTTATTATTTCTGGTTGGTTTTTACTTGCCTAAATTGGTTTATCTTTTTGTCTTAAGGTTCATAGTGGTTTTCTTATAGTGCGTTGGAGGTTTTGGTGTGGTTTCGAGTTGCCAGAGTTTAGGAGACTCGCCTGCACAGGAATAGGTACGTATTTATTTGCACGTGGGTTCCCCCGACGTGCGTATATTTTTCCAGGGCATCGAATATACACATACGGGCCTATTTGTACCCATTGCATATATAAAATTGTCTGTGCAGGTTAGTGGAGATGGGCATATGCATATAAGCGTGCATGTAGGTATCCTCTTGCACATGCCCATGGACATGCAGGGTGTGCGCATAGGGGCTAGGAGTCCTTTCATGTGTGTGAAGGTTCATATGTTCAGTGGGGGAGCAGCGACGACTCTTAGTTAGAAAGCACCAACAGCCGGAGTGGACGGATGGATCCACCTTGAGGTAGGGTCCCTCTCCATGCGCTTTAAATTTATCTAAAGTAATAGTGAGTTTAATATTGCACTTAGAATTTTAATTATTCATACTTAGTTCCGATTAATTGCTTCTACGCAAATCGTGTGAATTGCAGGAATAAGATAAAAGAGTTTCCTTGTCACTAAACTAACAATTTAATAATAAAACACCACTTTCAAGGTGCGCTACCTTCAATCTAAAAATATAGCAATAGAATTTCATGATTTCCTTTCTTATTCTTTGGATTCTTAACATTTTTATGTGTTGAATGAGTTTTAAAGTAAATTCAAAATATCACTAAATGAATTGTTTGATAATGTAATGACATGTTTTCTAATAAAACTCCTCCAATGGTGGTGAGCTACCTTCAAAATAAACGTGTAGTAGTAGATTTCTTTTTTTGTGATTGCTTGGATAAATGTATTATGATTCTTTATGCTTGACATTATACATGATAAATGAAATTCTTGTACTTGTACCTTACTGGTTACCTCAAATGACGTTCCTTCTTGAAAAATAATAAATGAGCCATGACACCTCCTAAGTTCATGTATTAACATGTAATTAGAACTTTTAGGGTAGGGTGTTTACCCTCTTCCCTTTACTTCGGAGCTTATGTCATGCCACGTCTTGTTCCTCTTGTCGCAACCTTCCGACGATGCCACATCATTTTTTATTGAAATTCTTGGGTGGGTCGATCATGCCCATTGTGGCCTTCGTTTATAGTGAAGCTCATCCAAGGTGCTTGCCTTGCCTCTTGGCCACCCCTTTGGGTGTGCCCCGCCTAAATGCCCCTTTTTCCTTGTTCCTTATGTTATAAATTTAATGTAATAGTTTGAATTGAATGTCTTTCTTGAGAAAGTTTGTTAGATTCTACCATTTAATGTCATTAATCACCTACCATAGAGGCATGTTGATGCCATAATCTTATTTACCTTCTATTTCTCATGCAAGTTCCCGAATGTGGAACAAGGATAATTAATTATGAGAATTGATTATAAAAAGTGAGATCTGATTTGGATAATTAAATGTGAAGAATTAATTATGAAATGAGAATTGTGTCGACTGATTAATTAATTGATAAATCGTATAAATGAGATTATGGGTCCTAGACATCGCGTTCTAGACCGATTTAAACGTTGGTTGTGGACATGTAGTTCCTTCCCAATGGTTATCTGTGCTTGTGATATAAGGTGTTAGACATGGAGATCTACACCAAATGTGATACAGGGTGTTAGACATGGCGATCTACACCGAGTAATTGTCTAGGTGTTAGACATGGAGATCTACACAAAATGTGATTCGAGGTGTTAGACAGGGAGATCTACACCAAATGAGAATTGGGGTTCTTGACATGGCGTTCAACACCAACCAAATGATAATAATGATTACTGAAAAGAATGAGAGATGTGGGTAAAACTCGAGTAAATTGTGATCAAATAAAAAAAGGTAAGCATGAATGGATTTCTAGTCTGAGTTGAAATGATAAGTGAATACATAGAGTAAGTGAGAAAAATGATAAAAAGTGTTTTTTTTTCTTGAACCAAATTTACTTGTGTTGTTTTAAACAGGATCCTATACCGACTATGGGCCGAAGCAGGTATTGTCGTCAGTCGTCCTTTTTGGAACCTAGATGGGGGTTTATTGTTTGTATTGGGTACTTATTGTTCGAAAATACAAGCACATTGTTTAATTATATTTCATGGTCTAGAGTGGGCTAGACCCCGGTGGTTCTGGCATATTGAGATATATATATCTCACACCCTACTCGGGCCACCATTGCACTAGGGTACCCAAGTAGATTCAATTTGGTTGCAGGACCTTGTTGTTGTTGTTTCTTGTACTTGGAGTTAGAGAAAATGACCAAGTTGGGGCTCGGGATGCTCATGGAGATTGCCCTTGGGGCTTGAGACATTTGTTCATTTACTTCTACATTGATGTGTAAGTATGTCGTGTGATTTAATGCTTCCATTGTATCATTACCATGTCATGCATGCATCTCTTATATAAACTGTCGTTCGCCACTTTTATTCAAACCATATAAAGGAAAAATGTTTTCCGCTACTTTCTTATTAATATTTACACTAGTTCTGTTGCTGTATTTTTGGTCCCTTTTCTCCACTTTGATAAGAGGGTATAGTCTCCCCCCTGACATTCCATACACCCTCGCCGCTAGTCGGCAACCTCTGGCATAAGGGGAGACGTGCTTGATGCCATGTCGTGGGCTGGCTCAGGTGTCCAGGGTGTCCGGATTAGGGTTGACCTGGGTTTGTTCGTGACAAAATGGTATCAAAGTAAACTCTTTTTCCTTTGTATTACAATTATGGGTTGGTAGACATGAGACTAGGAATGTGTCGGCACTTGGGTAATGGCCGTGTCTGGGACTGATCACCCCACGTACGGTAAATGACCAAGTGGCCAGGGCTGGGTATTGATGTTCATATTGTTTGTTGTTACAGTTGACGTGATTTAACCTTGGGTGAATGTTGTACTTTCCACTGCTTAATTGTTTATGAAGAGGTTTTGAAAATTTTCCTTGGCCTGATATAGCCAGGGAATTGCATTTCATGAATCATATTAGGCACATAGATATTCACATTTCATGAATATCTGCCATGCCATGTAGTTGCATTAGTAGGATGCATGCTAATTTTGATTGTGTGCCTTGAAAATATGTCATGTTTGGATTTATTTATCACACCACTTTAGAAAGCATGTTTCGGTGATAATTAACGTGTTTGGGTGATAATATGTCATGTTTTCTATCTTTCTTGTGTGTCATGCACTATGTTAGAGCATGTTTTAGTGATTTCAGCTTGTTGCTTTGTGTTAGCTATTAATAGTGGCTTGTTAGCTTGCTGGAAAGCGCTTGGTTGCTTTGGCTGAAATTGTTGGTTGTGATTACGACGAAGACAATTTTCCATTATAAGGTGTATGGGCGCCATATTTTTGGCAAAAGAGTAAATTGTGTTTTCAAACATATTAATAGATGCATGCTAAAGTTTAAATGTTAAATGTTGAAGAGGAAGTTTGTTACAACTTGCCTGTTTTTCCCGTGGGGCGTTGTTTGAAATCCAAGTACTTTGTTGTGAAATAGTACTTGTGGGTTTGTTAAAATATTCTTTCAAATGATTAAAGGTTGAAATGAATTAAATAAATTGGTTAAATGGAAAGGGGTTTTGAGCCTAGTAATCTTTGTTTTGAGTGACCAAGAGTTAGGGTCAACGCGTGTGCTTCGTAAGGGACTAGCATGTGCTAGGTAGTACCCTTAGAGCTAGAGTTTCCATGTTTTCAGTGTGAGCTTATGATGTGGTGATCGTAGTTCAAGGAACATCACATGTGCGTTAAAGTGTTTCAAAGACAGTGCACCGGGGTGCGGCTAGTTCTTCCGACAACATGGAAAATCCTAAGGTGGGTATTGTCGCATGAGTTTCAGTTTTCATATTGGTGCTTGCTTGGTAGCACGACATTGATAAGGTTGGTAGTGTGTGCAACGCTTTAGAAACTCCGTTAAGGATGGAAGAGTTTCAGTGGTTAAGCTTCAATGAATACGAATTCCTCAGGTGGTATAGGCATCAGATTTTGGTCTGATTGATCTTCTCTGCGACTTTGGTATAATATTAGTGTACTCTACTAGATGAAACGATTATGTCCCCCATCTTGACGACGTCTTGGATACACTAAGATAGTTTCGGTTATACTCCACACTAATGTTTAAAAGTTGTGGGTTTGTTTCGTAATCTCTCTCTGGTTATGTGTGGGATGCCCGGTTTCTTGTAGTTACACTTCTTGCTGAGTCACGATAGTCTTACAATAGTCTTGTGATGGATTGACTTGAGAATATCACTGAAGGTCGTGTAAGGGCTTCGTTGTACGCATGCTTGATAACAGAACAATTTTAAAAGCATGTCGTAGGTTTAAGGGCGAGTGTGAATTTCATGTCGGTGACGTCTTTCGAGGAAATCTTGTGTGACCAATTTTATTTGGTCGATCGTGATTCAACTGTTTTCTTTGGTTGAGGTCCCTATAATGGCCTCGGATGTAAGCTTTGCCTTAATGTTTCAGTTGTAATGGGAGTGTTGGCTCGAATTGTAAAGGCTTAAGTGCAGTATTCTTAGAAAATTCTTAAAGGTGCATTTGGTGTTAGAAACACAATACAACCGGGTTGAATGAAACTTCACAACACTTGTAGGTCGGTTGATGTTTTTATTGTTTTCCGAAGGCTTCTTGGGGACGAAAAGTTGTTTTAGGTGGGTAGTTTGTAACGAACCATTTTTATAGAGTGGATAAAATGTGAAGGATTTTGAACTTTTTCTTTTATCAGTGGTTTGGTTTTAAAACCATGCTTCGGAACGAGGTCCCATGTTCTAGAGCCGTTTTAAGTGGTGATATCGGACTGCGCGTAGTAGGTTTAACCGAGCGGGTTAGCGGTGCGGGATGCCCCGTGTATCCAATAGCAGGCACACGGGCTGCGCACAGTGTTTCAGATGGTGCGGATAAAACCGTGCGGGTTGGGTGTGTTTTAGTTTTTGTTTAAAATTAAAATGGAAGAAAATAAATGAATTAAAATTAAAACCCTACACGAACAATCCCTCCCCATCTCTCGGCCAGGACACCCGCACACCCCCCGCGTCTTCTCGTGAGCCGCGCGCGACCTCCCCTCTGCGTCTCATCCTCCCTCATCCTACCACGTAGCAGCCTGACCACCAGTGTGGTGGCCCCCTCTCCCTCTTCTCCTCCCTCAGCCGACCCTGAAAGCAGCCGCACAATGTAGTTCGGACCGAACCGCTGCAGCGTGCAACGGCCCGACACGCAACCTCCTCTTTCAGTGGATGATTTCGTCTGGTTTTCTTCACCTTCCGGATTCGATCTGCCTTGTTAAAGTCGTTAGGTTCTTCCTTAATCCTCTTTTTGACGATTCATCCCTTTTTTCGGTGCCCATTTGGTTTGGCCGAATTTAGGGTTTTTGTGGTAACCAGAAATTTTGGCTTTCTTTTGTTTTTAGGGTGTGCCAATGATTCATTAGGACTTATTGATGCGTGTTTTGGCAACCGCCGCCAAATGAGAAGTGATTCGGGTGGTTTCGGACCATTGGTATGGTTTTGGGGTAAGGATTTCACCTCTTTCTTTGTTTCTCACTTGTTAAATTTGGGGCTTTTGATGTTTATGAGTCCCTGGTTTGTCATTGGAAGTGCGTTGAGATTCGCGATGTGGTTCACCTTCATTTTGGTCTGTCGCTAGCACCTGAGGTAAGGGTTTATTATTTCTGGTTGGTTTTTCATTTCATAAATTGTTATATCTTTTTGTCTTAAGGTTCATAGTGGTTTTCTTATAGTGCATTGGATGTTTTGGCATGGTTTCGAGTCGCAAGAGTCTAGGAGACTCGCCTGCGCAGGCATAGGTACGTATTTATATGCACTTGGGTTCCCCTGACGTGCGTATATTTGTCCATGGCAGCGAATATACACGTACGGGGCTAGTTGGCCCCATTGCATATATAAAAGCGTCTGCGCAGGTGAGTGGAGACGCGCATATGCATATTAGCGCGCATGTAAGGATCCTCTTTAGCATGCCCATGGCCATGCGGGGTGTGCACATAGGGGCTAGGTGTCCTTGCATGTGTGTGAAGGTGCATATGTTCATTGGGGGAGCAGTAGCGACTCTTAGTTATAAAGCACCAAGAGCCGGAGTGGACGGATGGATCCACCTTGAGGTAGTGTCCCTCTCATTGCCCTTTAAATTTAAGTAATGTAATAGTGAGTTTAATATTGCACTTATCATTTTAATTAATCAAGTTTAGTTCCGATTAAATTCTTCTGTGAAATCGTTTGAATTGTAGGAATAAGATAAAAGATTTTTCTTGGTCACTAATCTAACAATTTAATAATAAAACCCCTCTTTTGAGGTGCGCTGCCTTCAATATAAAAATGTAGCAATAGAATTTCATGATTCCTTCCTTATTGTATGGCTTCATAAATTTGTTAACTGTTGAATGAGTTTTAAAGTAAATTCTAAATATCACTAAATGAATTTTTTGATAAAGTAATGAAATGTTTTCAAATAAAACTCCTCCAATAGAGGTGATCTTCCTTAAAAATAACCGTGTTGTAGTAGATTTCTTTTTTTTTTTGTGATTGCTTAGTTAAATGTCTTGTGACTCTTTATGATTGACATTATATTTTCTAAATTAGAAGCTTGTAATTGTACCTTACTGGTTACCTCAAATTACGTTTCTTCTTGAAAAATAATAAATGAGCCACGACACCTCCTAAGTTCATGGCTTAACATGTAATTAGAACTTTTAGGGTAGGGTGTTTACCCTTTTCCCTTTACTTCGGCGCTTATGTCATGCCACGTCTTGATCCGCTTGTCGCAACCTTCCGGCGATGCCTAATTATTGCTTATTGAAATGCTTGGGTGGTTCGCTCATGTCCATTATGGCCTTTTTATATGATGAATCCCATCCTAGGTGCTCGCCTTGCCTCTTGGACACCCCTTTGGGTGTGCCCTGCCTAAATTCCCCTTTTTCCTTGTTCCTTAATTTATAAATTTAATGTAATGGTTTGAATTGAATGTCTTGCTTGAGAAATTTTGTTATCTTGTACAATTTAATGTCAGTAATCACCTACCATAGAGGCATGTTGATGAAATACTCTTTTGTTTACCTTCTATTTCTTATGCAAGTTCCAGAATGTTGAACAAGGATAATTAATTATGAGAATTGATTATAAAAAGTGAGATCTGATTTGGATAATTAAATGTGAAGAATTAATTTTGAAATGATAATTGTGTCGAGTGATTAATTAATTGGTAAATGGTATAAATGAGATTCTGGGTCCTAGAAATGGCATTCTAGACCAATTTAAACTTTGGGTTTGGACATGGCATTCCTTCCCAATGATTATCCAAGCTTGTGATATAAGTTGTTAGACATGGCGATCTACAACAAATGTGATACGAGGTGTTAGACATGGCGATCTACACCGAATATTTATCTAGGTGTTAGACATGTCGATCTACCCCAAATGTAATTCGAGGTGTTAGACATGGTGATCTACACCAAATGAGAATTGGGGTGCTTGACGTGGCGTTCAACACCAAACGAATGATAATAATGATTTATGAAAAGAATGAGAGATGTGGGTAAAACCCGAGTGAATTGTGATCAAATAACGAAAGGTAAGAATGAATGGATTTTCAGTCTTAGTTGAAATGATATGTGAATACATAGAGTAAGTGAGAAAAATGATAAAAAGTGTATTTTTTGCTTGAACCAAATTTACTTATGTTGTTTTAAATAGGTTCCTATCCGGGCTATGGGCTGAAGCAAGTATTTCCATCAGGCGTCCTTTTTGGAACCTCGACGGGCGTTTATTGTTTGAATTGTGTCATTATTGTTCGAAAATACCATCACTTTGTTTAATTATATTTCATGGTCTAGAGTGGGCTAGACCCCGGTGGTTCCGGCCTACTGAGATATATATATATCTCACACCCTACTCGGGCCGCCATTGCACTAGGGTACACGAGTAAAATCCATTTGGTTGCAGGACCTTGTTGTTGTTGTTTCTTGTACTTGTCGTTAGGAGAAAAGGACTGAGTTGGGGCTGGGATGCTCATGGAGATCGCCCTCGGGGCTTGAGAATTTTTTTTCTTTTACTTATGCATTGATGTGTAAATATGTCACGTGATTTAATGCTTCCATTGTATCATTAGCATGTCTTGCATGCATCTCTTATATAAATTTCTGTTCGCCACTTTTATTAAAACCTTATAAATGATAAATGTTTTCAGCTACTTATTATTAATATTTACACTACATCAGTTGCTGTATTTTTTGTCCCTTTGCTCAACTTTGATAAGAGTGTATAGTCTCCCCCATGACTTACCTTACACCCTCGCCACTAGTCCTCAACCTCTGGCGTAAGGGGAGACTTGCATGAGGCCATGTCGCGGGCTGGCTCAGGTGACCCGGGTGTCCGGTTTAGGGTTGACCTAGGTTGGATCGTGACAAATAATTTATGTAAAAAACTGTCAAACGAATAATTACAACACATATGCCAATAGTCGGTAGTGCACTCTTATCTCCCTTGAATTGTGGGTCTAATTCATTAATTATTTTCAGATATGACATGATTAAATAACATGATGATTATTGTTGTTCTATCAATATATTAATATATTTTCAATAATGTCAATATGAAATTGTTGTGTATCGTAAAAACATACATTGGGAAAAAATAAATATTTATCAATAGGGGTTTTCATGAATTCTAATTTTATTTGGTAAAAATAATCAGATTTGACTATTATTACAATATTATTAATTATAATATAGATTCAAAATGTTACCAATACTATTAATATTATACCAATAAATGTTATAATCATTAATCATCATGTAACATTTTTTTGTACATATACTAAACTAATAGAATGAATTTATTTATATGTCATGAAAATATCACTAATCTAGAAGAAGTCACAAAATAGAAAACCATAAATGAATATAGTTTACCATTCATCACATTTTATGGATATAACTATATTATCTGTTGAACTTATCTATTTCTTAGTAATAAATTAAATTTAGTCCAATTTAAAAATAGTGATTTTCGATGCAAGAAGTGTTATAACATTGTTACATATAATGGTATATTAAAATGATTGTCTATATTGAAAAGGTTAACACCCACTGCCTAAGATAGATACCCCAATATAGGTTATATTAGATCATTTATATGTGAATAATCCTTGTCATTCCCTGGATAGAAATCCATATATTGAATATGTGAATTTTATAGTTAATGATCATTCGACTAAAAATTATTAAAAAAATAAGGAAATAGATTAGATTAGATCATAACCATATAAAACATAACATATAATCTAAAAACTATATGAAAAATTAAAATAAATTGAAACTATATGTAGAATTATTATCTTAATCACAAACATGGTATCTTTGAGAATGTATTAAAATTATAAAAATATTTTATAATAATTAATAATTTTTTTAATGAAAATTAGAGTTATCGCACGTTTATCCACCGAGGAGAGTCAAACCAATGGTACAACAAGAACCATTTTCACACACCAGATGATGATCTAGTCATCACCCATTATGCTGGTAACACCAAAAGATATCACAATATTTTCATTTTTTTATAAATTTATTTATTTACAAGATTTATTTATACGAAAGAACTTGTTAAAATCATGCTACAAATTATAATGAGTTGTCTTTCATTATACACAATACCATGTGTTACTATAAAATTATAAATTATTACAATGTTATTATATAATTTAAGAAGATATAGCAAAGATATTTAGTAATAGATTATAAATATTATTGACTATATTATGAAAATATATAGTTGAATTGATTGGTTACTAAATAATTTGAAATGAATATAATAACCAATTGAATATAATGGGAATGATTTTATTAAAACTATATATATTCTCCCAAATCAATTTTACCCAAATAAATTAGGGTAATTTATATTGGGGAATGATATTAACAAAAAATATATATTATATTTTCAATAAATTTTTTTAATATTCATGGAATATATTTGATGGGTATAAGAATAGAATAAACCAAATATTAAAAAAACCTCAAATTATTCTAATGCCAATTTTACAACCTATTAATAGAGAAAATATATTAAATCTACTTTTTTAGAATTTTTTATATTAAATTTGGGAAATAAAATAATTATTATAATTCCAAATACAAAAATTTACAATGGTATAATATTTTTTATTTTTCTATTTTTTTGTTTTGGTGGATTGTGATAAAATATTCGATTTTAGATAAAAACATATTTCTCATCGAAATAATATAACATTTAAAATATATTTTTTAATTTTTTTAAAAATAAATTTATATTCAATTTATATCATTTAATAAAATTATGACCATTTTTATTTATTTTCCATTTTAATTTTATAAAACATCAAATTTTAACCATTAATATTTTATCACTTCAAAAAACCATTTTCTTGTTCCATTAAAATAATTAATTTTAACTGAAATACTAAAAAATCTATTATTTAATATTTAAAAATTATATCCATATGTTAAATAATTGGGTAAAAATTATTTAAATAAGATTATTGTAATCTGGGTCATATTAATTGTATATTTAGTGTTATTATAATTACCATGGTAAAGTGTTAATCATGTAATTATGGGTAAATTTAATATACATGTATTATAAAATTAACCTAAAATAATCATTACTTTTATTGGATGAGATATTTTATGCCCAATGAATCATTGGTTTTGTTTTATAACATGTCTGAGAAAATTGGGTTATTTATGCCTCTTATAGTACTTTATTCTAAGGAAAGTCCAATATTTCACACTCTTCTTTCTAATAAGAATATCATTTAAAGAAGGGGTTAAATAGACGATATTATATAATATAAATAGAAATTTGAAACTAAAATTTTAATATTCATCATGATATATTATTTTTAATTTTTATTGAATAAATATTTAAAATAATGTCTTCCACAATAAGAATGCAATAAATTTTTAATTAATAGACATATCAATTACTATTTTTTAAAAATATAAAAATAAACAAATTTTGATAATTTTGATTCCATAAAATATTGTTATAGATTTTCTAGTAATATGAGGAATGTGTTAACGGTTTTTTTGATGTTATCTTATATATTTCAATTTTTAATAAACTACATAAATAAATTATACCAAAATTGAAATTAATGACAATTGAAAATAAATTATATTTTATTAAATGATATTAAACTCATAAAAATATAATTATCCAACAATTTATTAGAATCATGTTTAATATTTATTACCTAATAGTTTTTTCGTTATTTTTTAAATTTATAGTAAATATATTAAACAATGAATGTAAAAATCCAATATTTCATGGTAATAGAAAGGCTCTTACTATGGGTTACAGTTATTAGAGAAGGTAAATAAAGTGATCATGTTCTCTAAATATAATTTTATTCGAGGAAGTAGTCCCATATTCATCTCATAATGGAAATAAATAAATTTTTATCCATTTTTTGAAAACTAATTAAATTAATTTAATATTTTCAATCTTTCCAAAACATCCCCACATCAATTATAAAAGAGAACCTCCTCCCTGACTTCCTCATTGATCATTGAGCCTTATATATCGACCAAAACAAACCCAAATATGATAAAAAAACTCTCGCAACTCATTCAAGAAGCCTCCATTTAGACATACATACATCCTATAAATTCATTTGGTATAAACCAATATGAGTATCCTAAAAATGTTGAAAGTTAATTCAAAATCACATTAGTTTTGTGTCTTTCTCTACTATGTCATTTCTTAATAGTAAATTTTTATATAAAAACATTAGTATCATAAATATATATTGAATACTTTATGTTATTTTTTATCTAAAACTACTCACACTTCAATCTAATTTTTTTCAAATTACCATTTCATGTAAATCAAACTACTGGTGCGCATAATAATTATTGAGTCAATAAGGTTATATTATGACTTCTTCATTCCTTATAGTCTTATTTTTTTAAAATCAAAAACATTATTTCTTAATTTCTGAATTTTTTCTTATGTACAGTTTTTTTCTTATTATCGAAAAATTTTATAACGTTATAATTACAGAATTTTCGATCCATTATACATTTGGAATTGGAATTCTATTATACTAATTTTTTAGTCATTCAGTTTTGTGATTCCAAATCTGATACAAAATTCATTCCGTTTAATGATTTTGAATCCAGTGAAAAAGTCATTCTGCTTTATGATTCTGAATCTGATGCCAAATATGTTCCAATTGTATGATTCTGATTCTGATAAAACATTCAGTCAAATTTTATGATTTCAATTCATGTGCAAATGTGATACTCGTTTTACAATCCGATTTACTTTTTCTTTGGAAACCATTTTCATGATAATTTTTTTCGTAAGAAACCATTATTATTAATAATGTTAGAGTTTTTTAATGCATCATTACAATATTATCATATTCCAAGTTTTCTTATATATAATTATTATCTTTAACATAACCTAATTTATTTTATTTAACACAATGTCATACAATTTATTATAATCTAATGGTTTCATACCTGACATGTACGCAGTTCCCTCCAAAATTTAAAGAAAATATGACAGTTGGATTGGAGCTGACTGTTGGGATGTTTTTCCTATAATTACAAGTCCATATTAATGAGCAAAGTACTTTTACAACAATGTAGAGAGTGGAAGAACATGATGCATGTGAAAAAGCTGTGAAGTGATTTGTCGAGAGAGGGGCTCTTACAAATATCAATGATTTAGGCGGATGACCTAAACAATTTTTTTAGGAATGAAAAACGTGTCCATACTTCCATTGTGCATACTTCGATCGTGTTTATTGTGGGATTCTGGGTTTGGAATATAGTGGTTCTGATTTCCTTAAAAATTGATGACTTATGTTGATAGCAAGACATATACTGATCATTAGATTGAGGTGTAACCTTGTTTTGGGTAAGATAAATTTTCATGAATGTAAAAATCAAAGAACCATAATCCATTTTTGTTGGATACCCTTATCATTAGGTTTGAGGAATCTTATTGTTACTTGTTTTTTATTTCAAGTTGTTTAATTTTTGTTGTAATCTTAACATTGTTAAAGTTAGAATGTATAACATTCTTATACTTTCTAATTCAGTTACATCCACTATATTCTAATTATATATGATTTAAGTAGAATATTTATTTTGAGAAAATCTTTCTTATGTTTTTATCTTATGTTTGTAATGTTTAAGAAAATTTTTCTTTAAGAGGTTTTATGAATGTTTGTTAAACTTTGTTAAACTAAACATTAAAGGTTCCAAAGGAATTTTAAACAATAAATTACCCCACCCCTATTGTATTTGAGAAATTCTTTACATATTCGATCTTACAATTGGTATCAGAGGACGTCTCTGAAATACATATATCCATATATAAGGATTTTGGTTCATGTTTTCCCATTCTTATTTGTTTATAAACTATTACTTCTAGCAAGTTTGGAAGAATGATTTTTTTATTTTTTCATGTATTCATGTTGGATATCTAGTAAATCTCAATCCTAATAGACCACCAATATTTGATTGAAATTGACTATGAGTAATGGAGATACATAATAAAGACATTTGTGATAAACAGAGTTGTATACCACTACATTATGTTAACAGAAGATTATAATATTACTAATAAGAAACTTAGAACCTTTACTAATCAAGAAAAGGTGGAATCCCAGCTAAACTTTAAGGTAAATAATACATTTCTTTTATCCGTGACTAGACATATATACATCCATATTTCATCTTGTAAAGCTGCAAATTGTAATTGGAAGAAGCATAAAGTATCCCACTTTGGAACTTCTAATGTTATTGAAACTAGACAAGAAATGCTCAGAGATCATTATCATGGTTTCTACTTTCCTTATGGAAAACCCATATGTATGTTACAAAAATGATTCGTGAATGTATTCAACATATTATAATCATTTTGTGAGAAAGGTTTAGATGATGAATCTCTTGTAGACAAAATAACATATGTCATTCCAAACGAATGAGAATCCAAGAGACCTGTTACAGATGAGAATATAAAAGTCACACAGATTTCACATGATGAACTATATGGAAGACATCATCAACATGAATCCAAAATAAAGAAATATTCTAATAATATTAAGAATAATTATAGAAATGTATGTGTTTCTTTTACAACTACTTAAAAACAAATGATATCCAAGACTCCTGAGAGAGTTAGATGATCTAAATATAAGAAGGTTGTTATTCAATCTAATTCTAGTGAATGTAAAGATTTTGAAAATGAGTTTGAATATATATCCCCATGGATGAAAAAGATTTTTGTGTAGAAAAACATTCAATATATATACATGAAGAAAGACGGAAAAGATATTAAAGATAGAGAAGAGAGATGCTATGAACGTAGATGAACCAGTCAAATAAGACAAGATTATCACTAGCTTAAGAAAAGAGACAAGAAGGATATGAATTCTAAGAGAAACAAGAAAAAGTTATACATATCAAAGCATAAAAAAATATTAATATTCAATAATACTTTGAGTGCCAGTGGTGTTAAATCAACATGTGATTCTTCAAAATATTAATCTTCTGAACAAAAGAATATTTAATTAATAGCCTAATCACAATTTAAAAATCATAGTCTTATGACCCAGGTACGAACTAGTTAATCCTTAACCAATATGTCACTGACTAAAAATTGACCAAAAATTTTTTTCTTCATATGAACAATCTTCTTCAGGAGATAATGATAATGATTTTCTTTTCTATGAGTATGTTTCTAAATTTTCAATGTTTCTTAAAAACATAAATTTTAATGATTCAAAGAAACATATAAAAGAAAATTAATGATATTTTTTTAACAAAACAAATTTCAGATGTTACCAAAGATCATGATAAGAAAACTATTTTTTAAAAAAATATTTCTAACAATTTGGGGAAGCTAATTATGAGAAGGATAATATTTCTAAAGATCATAAAAATATATTTTTTGAAAAAGATGTTTTAGAGGATAAAATTACCTATATGTTTTGTATTCTTGAGGATAAAATTTTAGTATTAAGACTAAAATTAGAAATATTTTCCCTGAAGAAAAATCTTTCAAAATTTACTTCTGGTAATGAATATTTTAACTAGAATTACTCTCAGATCTATCCTCATGGTAATAGTCAAGGATTAGGTTAATCTCATGAAAATCCAATTTTTAGAGACAATAATTTTATTCCTCTAAGTGTACCATTTTTTAATAAATTTTAATGTGGTGGGCATTGGAAGAAACATCATTCATTAAATAATTTTCAATCTCTTGGGTTTCATAATGCATATTGTTCTAAAAAAATGTAGATTCCCCAAATTTTATTGTCTTATAATTCTAGATTGAAGAAACATTATATTCTGAAAAACTCACTTTTCTTTTTTAGGTTAATGAAGGAAGTACACAAAGCATGTGGTACCTGGAGATTGGATGTTCCTGGTATATGATTGGTAAAAAAATATTATTTCAAAATAATTTTAAGGATATAGTTGGAAAAGAAACTTTTGGAGATAACTCTCAAGGAGTAATTGTCAGTATAGGTAACATTATTTATCGTTGAAAATATTTAATTTCAAATGTTTTATTTGTTAAATGTCCAAAGCACAACCTCATCAACATAATTCAATTATGTGATAAAGGATACCTTGTAAATTTGAATAATGAAAAGTTCTTAGTACACAATTCCAAGGATGTGTTTATTCTCTCTTCCCATAGGCAAGATAATGTATATACACTAAACCTATAAGACCATAGAAGTCATGATCTTCCTTAACTATGAGCAATCAATGATCAATCATGGATTTGGTATAAAAGACTAAAACACTATAACATAATATATATTAGTATACATTCTACGAAAGAACATCTTAAGGGTCTACCAGATATTAGGTATGATTATTCAAATGTTTGTGAGCATTGCAGATATGGAATGAAACAATATTCTTTAGCACTTTCTACTACGGTGGTTCTAAAGTTGACTCATAGGGAAAAATGGTCTTTGTGCTAGAACATAGTGATATACTCATGAATTCGTATGAAGAAATGATTAGGAATCATTGGATATCAATTATTTGAAGAAGAGAAGACCAATCCAAGTGGCCACTACAAATGAGAAGGGTGAGTTTGATGATAATAAGGCGCACATCCTGCTCAGAGGATCCAAAATGGGGAAGATTAGAAAATAGGAGTACATGAAATCTTGGGAAAACATGGATCTTCTTTTTGAGAGAACCTTGAAGGACTTACCCAACACGAAGTTAAGTGATATTTCTTGGGTTATGTTCATGGAAAATGATTCCAAAGAACTCACTCTTTTCTTAAATAGATCTATCATATCCTTTGGTACCGAAACTAGTTAATTGTGAGGGTTCACACTTTCCCCATTAATGTTCCTGTTCTTAATCCAAAAATAACATTGGATGGTAGCACTTTCCACTACTGGAGATAAATATGTAGCATCTAGATGTTGTGGTGATCAAGTGTTGTGGATGCAACACACACTCAAAAACTATGGTATGAGTTTTAATAAGAATCATATAATGTTTGATAATACAAGTTCCATTTACCTATAAACAAATCATGCACATCACTCTCATGCAACGAACATTAATATTAGATATCACTTTCTTAGGGATCACACACTTAAAGGAGATATTAATCTTCATGTCGTCGGAATATAATAACAACATTCTGATAATTTCACAAAATTGTTGTCTTTCAATAGATTTGATTGCATTAAACAGAATCTAGTAATGATATATGTGAGGTAATCATATATATATACTTCTTCTTTAAATAATCTCTTAGTATTACTGTAGTATTTATTTTAGTGGGATTATATAATTTTTTCCATTTCTTACAGAATTATTTTATTTCTTAATAATTTAACTTTCCTTAAGATTTTTTTTCTTTTTTAAAATTTTATCATTCCTAAAGACTTTTTCCCCTTTCATAAAATTTTTTCATTCTCTATAAAAATTATTGGTATTGGAATTTTAGGTATTGGAAATTTTGGTATTGGAAATTTTGGTATTGGAAATTTCGGTATTGAATTCCTAGAATCTAATGTATCAATAAAAATTCTTATAATATCGATAATTTTTTCAGATTAATCCAAAAGGTACACTTTCTTATTATTTATATTCTAATCTAAAGTTTTAGATTATGGTATTTTATAAAATTTAAATCTAGGGTTACCATAATAAAAAATTATTGGAATTCATATTTCCAATATTCTTCCTCAATCGTCATATTAGATGAGGTTTTTTTCAGCTTTTTGACTATCTTATGAAATTAGAATGGTCATAAGCTTTTTCTATATAAGGGGTTCCTCATCTATGAGCACCGTAGTATCCATACTGAACCACGTTTCGTTGTTCTATTTCATTAAAATTCCCCATTCGAATTTTTTTTCACTTTTATCCCAATTTACTCTTGAATACTCAGAGATCATATGTCGATTACGAATGAAATAAAATATTTGTCAATCTTTAGGTAATGGGTTGTGTGCAACATATTTTATATAAAATATGACATCCTTATCTCTAAGGTGATATGAACTAACTGATGGAAAAGTGTTTCTATGGATAAGGATAATAGTCAGGAACCAGTTTTCCCAGACCTGGTTATTTGTTTCTATTATTTGGTTACACTCTTCCAAAAGTATTGTAAGGATATGTTAATGTTCAAATCTTATTATAAGACTATATAGTTCCCTATATTAAGGAAGAAAATTTTATCAACATACAGTCTGAAGGAGAAGATATTCTATGCTCTCAAAAAAATCCTGAGATAGATGGATCTTTTGAGAAAGTCAAGGCATTGGATTTTCTTGGTCTCATGTATGTTAAGAATCTGATGATTATGAATCATACAAAAAAGCACAACATTATAGCTCTCTGGATTCAAGGGTTTCTTATTCCAATAAATGGAGATAAGTAATATCTAAAAATATGTGATATCTTTTTTTAGACTCTCTTATCAACTTAAGGAAGGTTAACATGGTTAAGTACATCTTCCTCACCATCCAGGAAATAAAAGTTGGGTCCATAAGATTACAACATCTTATTAATCTGGAAACTATCTCTTGGATAATATTTATGTGCCTTCAAGAGATGAATGTACCATTCCTGTTAGTCTCAAATCCTTTTAAGATTTTGTTTCTCAGTGATGACGCTCTAAGGAGGATAAAGATATTACTTTTACAAGAATCCAATGTTATTGAAGAAATGGATTTCCAGAACAAGGGTAATGTTTCAGAATCCTCAAAATTGGTACACAATAAAAAGAAACATGAAGAACCAAGCTCTCTAGTCCCATTTTCTGATGTCCCGGTATGAGCACTTCCTCCTACAAAGAAACTGAAATCCTATTCTGATGCAACATTTTCAATGTGGAGAGAAATGGTAGCTACCAGAAAGGAAATAGATCCTTACTATTGCATAAACCCTACATAATCTATGGCTTAAAAAATCAAGCAATCTGAAAATCATGAGAATGAAAATAATTAGAAGATGTTAAAGACAAAATCCTTGGAAGTAGAAATTTGTTACTATTTACTAAATGATGTAGATAAGAAGTCTCAAGAAAGTACATAACCCTAAATTCGTTCTTTAGAAAAGTGTTGTAACTCCAAAAACCTAGAAACCTAATAATGTCATAGATTTATCAGAACCTATTTAAGAAATGGAGGATCAGAAAGTACAAGAATACTTTATTGATGTTTTGAGGGATGTGCAAGACTATATTGGAACTCCTTCATGTTTAGTATCTAATTCTATTTCAGAAGAACATGTCAAAGAACAAATTGAAGAATAAATTGAATATAAAGCTGAGGATGAATTAGAAGTTGGCTATGAAGATCAAGTAAAATTTTATATGAATGAATAACAGAATTTAGAGGTTGATAAACAAGGTGATGAGTAAGAAGAGTTTCAATAGGAATAATACAAACAAGTGTATCGTAATATTATCAAAGTATCTAATGAAAAATATCAAGATACAAATCATGTTAATGGTATGAGTGCTTAGGTTTCCTCATATGAAAATGAAACTACTCAGAAGTCTTCTAAGAGTATAGAGAAACCACATTCTTTAAGTCAAGAGGTGTTTATAAAGGAAATGATGATTTAGTCTCTGAATCATTGACTACTGTTAATCATGACCTTGTCAAGCTGTCATTAATAAAGTTGGTAAGCACTATTTTGATTCTTGCAAATATAGATGCACAGAGTCAAATGATGCAAGAAAAACTGAATAAAAAGATAGAATTGACCAATATACTAATGGACATAGTGGTCAAACAAGAAGAAAAATTTAGTAATCTTTAGACAGATTATAAATCTCAGATGGAAACTTGTATTAATGTCTCTAACTACATTATAACAACAAATGAAGAGCTAAGACAGTTCGTTGACTTCGTGGATTCAACTAATATAGCTTCCAATTCTTTTGAAATAATGTTCAATAAGCTCAATGCATCAATATCTTTGATGGCTAGTCAACTCAATTCGATTGTCCAATCTGTATGCATTGAGAAGGAAGTCAGAGATGAATAAGAGAGAAAGGTGGATGATCAAGAAGAATGGATCGTGTCATTAGAAAAAAAATATTCACGATCCAGAGATCTTGTTGTAGATATTTCATGAATATCATAAGGTAGTGAAGAAACATAAAGCCCTGATAAATAAAATGTTGTCTGAGAAGAGAAGGATTGATTAATTTCTTTATATTATGATGTTTTGTTGTAATCTAAAACTCATTTCCAAAATTTCCATAAAAACATTATTTCATATCTTAGTTTGGTTTTTGAATGTATGTTTTCATAACATTATAGGTACATCTTATACATCTATATTTTTTTATTCTTTTTGAAAATAATAATGTGGGAGAATTTATTTAAAGGTTGAATTTAATGATGATCTTAATGGATGAGAATCTATTAATGAAGAGTATGGTAAGAAAGGATAATAACCATGTAAGTTGGAGTTTTCGTTAAAAAGTGATGTTTTGTAAGGGGAGTTTTCCTTAAAATGGAATATTTATCTAAGGGGGATATATTTTTTTAACAATGAAAGCCAGATACTAATGATCAAGAATACGATCCTTGATAAACATAATCTAAGGGGGAGTTAGTTGTATTCATTAGAAATATCATTCAAAATGGGGAGATAAGTTTTTCAAAATTGTTTATCTATGTCAATATATTATTCTATAGAAAATTTCATTGTGATTTCCATAAAGTGGTAGATTTTTTAGTCACTAAGGATTTCTTATGAATTCTATATTCATTATGGTTTTATTTTTGAAAATCACAAACACTTTTTCATAAGTTCTGAATTTTTTCTTATGTACTATTTTTTCTTAAGATGCAAAATTTTTATTCCATTATACTTAATGAATTTACATTCCGTTATACTTATAGAATTTTCATTCTGTTATAAATATAGTTTACTCATTCTGTTTTGTGATTGAGAATCCGGTGAAAAAATCATTATTTTTTATTATTTTGAATCTTGTGCTAATTTCATTCTATTTTATGATTCTGAATCCTGTTCAAATGTAATTTCTATTTTATAAATCTAATTCTCGAACAAAATCTATTCCAATTTTATGATTCTGATTCTTGTAAAAATGTGATACCAGTTTAACAATACGATTTACTTTTTCTTGTGAATCTGTTTTCTTGATAATTTTTTTCTTAAGAAAATGTTTTTTTAATAATGATAGTGTTGTTTATTGTATCATTACAATATTATAGGATTCCATTTTTTCGTATACAAAAATTCTTATCATTATCTTAACATCATTTCTTATACTAGAAATGATGTCATACAATATGTTACAAACTAACCGTTGTAAGTTTGACACATGTCCAAGTCCCTTAGAAATTTATGGAAAATATTTCCATTGTAGTGGATAAAAACATTGTAAGTTTTTTCCTATAAATACTAGCCCATTTGATTGAGAATATTACGTCGATAATAATGAATATAGTGGATGAACAAGATGGATTTGATAAAGATAAAAAGTGATTTTGAGAAAGAGAGTCTCATTCAACTCTCAGTGCTTCATGCAGATGTCGTGAAAAAAATGTTCATGCATTTACATCATATTCATACCACCTTTTGTAGTATTTGATTGTCCTGATAATGGGATTCCAGGTTTGGAGACAGTGGATCAGATTTCCTTTAAATCGAGGGCTTATGGGGATATCAAGATAGATACCAATCTATAGATTGAAGGGTTACCAGGGATAGGATAATAAAAACTTTATTGAAATTATAAAACAAGGAACCATTATCTAAGGTTGTTTGATACCCTTCTATTTGGGTTAACATCTTCTTATTGATACTTGTATTCTATTTCAGGTTACTTTATTTCAGTTTTAATCTTACATTTGTTAATGTTAGAAAGTATAACATTCTTATTCATTCATATTCTGTTACTTTGATTATATTATAGCGTCTCTATGCTTTAATGTAGAATCATTGTTTTATGAAAATATTTCTTATGTTATTATCTTAATGTTGTAATATTTATGAAAATCTTTATTATAAGGTGTTTTTTGAATGTTTTTTTTAACTTTGTTAAACTAAACATTAATAGTTCCAAATTAGTTTTTAATGAATACAATTCACCCCTCCCCCTCTTGTATTTGATCATCTCATTACACATTTAATCCCACAATAATGTCATTCATTTTTCAATTACCAAATCTCATAGTAGGTCATTATGATGGAAAAACTATATTGATAATCTATTTACAATATTTATGATGTGTTAATACTTATTTAAAAGTTATATAACGTATACCTTCATTCATTCCATTTTGTAAAATATGATATCATATTTTGTGGAAATGTAGAATATCACATCCTCAATGTGATGTGATTATTTTACACTACACATATAAAATATAATAGATTGATTTAAAAAAAATATGTGATATATATGAAATATAAATGACGGTTTAATTATAATATAAATATATATAATTTACATTTAATTATTATAATTTTCAAAATAAATTAATGTAGAGTTCCTCCGTACGTACGGTGTACCGTTTCCATAAACGGTGCATTTCATTTTTATCTACATGTTTTGTAGATTATAATATATATATAATGAAAATATATAATATATATATTTTGTTTTATATTCTAGAGATTATTAAATCATGATCTTTGAAATTGAAACAAAAAACAATAAGTAAAAAAACATACTCTTGAATCTATGCAATTAACGCAGAAAATAACGAAATTTTTTAACGAATGTAACCAAATGAGTGATAAAATAATATAATAAGACCATTTATCAAATAATAATTATGAATAATTTTCCAATATAAATTAATAACAAGCATTAAAAAATCTTCTGGATTTTAAATCATGTACAACTAAAATGGATGGGAGATGAAATGTATTTTTATCTCACATTTTTGAAATGTATGATAAATATCATATAAACAACATAATTATTTTTTCACGTATCTATTAAACAATTTCAAAAATAATATCATGAAACTTTTTATACTCATGATTCTATGTATTTAATTTGATAAATAATTACTTTTTAATGGATTAATATTCAAAAACATCAATGTATTATGAGACACTTTGATTTTAAAATATCATTCTAAATCAATTATTCAATATATAAGAAATTATTTTTAAATTTAAGGCACAAGATGGTGACTAGATCATTTAATCATATCAAAAACTTCTATAGTTTCTTGAGATGTAATTAGTTTGATACAAACCCTTCTATTTTTTTCCAAGCACAATACATGTGTTTTCACCCGCATATTTAAACAATGTTTTGAAATGCAATGATAGAAATGGTTTATATGGAAGATACATGATTACCACTAATTAATCCTTTATTAACATTCATTTATTTTTTATCCATCATATTTTTTTACAAATAAAAAGATGATTATAATTATTAGTTTTGTTAGTAAATGAAATGTGTTTTAATTTTATTACTATTATTTATCGATTATACCCCCAAAACATTTTTTGAATTTATATTATTATTTTTTGAAATATATATATATATATATTATCATTGATTTATTATTTTTTCTATTGTACTAATTCTTACTATGGAATTTTTTCTCACACTTAATATTATTACATTCCCCTTCTTCTAAATCCGAATACTTTGAATGAGTTACAAGAATGAAAAAAGTACATTTTTGTTATGATTCATTTTCTTTTACCAATATAATTTTGGTATCATGTAAAAAATATTGTTTTTCAATTGATCTATACTATTCAATCAATTAGTATTTGATGTGTTTATCTATGAAAATGAAATAAAAAAATTCAATGGATTAGGGATTTTATGGTAATGGAATTAATGATTTTATTAGAGAAAATTAACTTGAAACCATAGAATCTAGATATTGAAAATACATTTAAGAAAAATAACCCTAAGATATAATTTGATGACATGTATAGAAGAAATTTATAGAAATTTAATCAGGTTTAAAATATGGGTGTCTTCCTAGAAATATATCCTTTTTTAGATATTTTGTGTGGACATAGTTCTGACAACGATGTATGTTTGGGTAACAAATATTACAAGGTGCATCAATCCTAACTTGAAATAACATGGTACAAGACAATATTCCTTACTCTACACATGGTATATCATTATTGGGGGATACACCTAGTATAATTAACATTTTCCATTTACATAATTATGATGTATTTTAATGTAATGATAATACTTAAAACCCTTGATTATGATGATTAGATTTGATATACAAGAACGATTCAATTTATGTTATGTATTTAACTATTTGTGGTATGATACATTATGTTTCATAATAATATGTTATAATCTAGTGTATTATATATTTTATAAATGAATCCTGAAAGGAAGATTCTTTTCGATACTTGTGTAAAAAATATTTATTTCCCTATTGAGGAAATAAATATATTTTGTTTTGGGAAAAATAAAATTGTGACCATACTAGTGAAACAAAATCTGGTAATGGAAAATAACATTACCCGAATAAAAAATCATATTCAACAATGAGATTAACTGATGATTGATATCTTGATCTGAATTAATGCCCCATCATTTAGAGGGACTACAAAACTAATGGAGAATGAGCAGTGGATTATGTATTTGGAGAAGATATTTATGGAATTGGGAAATAATTAAAAGGAAAAGGTTACACTTGTAGTGTTTGATCTAAATGGTGATGTGGATCCATTTTAGGAATATATTGTAAGTTCATATGAAATATGTTTTATAAAAATAATAGGGATTGAGGTTAAGAATATATTTTCACACAACCAATATGGACTGATTAATTTTCATGTGAAGTTTAATATAATAAATTTATGGTAAAAATATTTCATTGAATATGTTATCATCAAATTAATAATGAAATAAATTGGTATTTTATTATCATATATTTTCATCAAGGATTTGGGAGTACGTGTTGATTCGTATTGATAACCAAGAAAATTTATCCACTAATAAGATTAAATTTGTAGAAAATACATAGTTATGGGAAAGGTATGACAAAATATGTTATTGATGTTGAGATAATGATGTTTGATAAAGAGATGATTAATATTGATAGAGTTAATTTGATACTATTATCATTCATAGAACTGAATAAAAAATTTTGGAACATAGATCATAGAAAGTTCATTAGGTTAACCATTTCTAAAATGGTTTAAATTGAATATTAGATGATATTTTTAGATTATTTTATTATATAACCATGTGATGAAACATTTTCAAGGAAAATAAGTTTCAAAAGCTCTTGATAGAATGAAAAATATTTTACATATTGAAACATAATAAATATATATTTATATACATAATAAGAGAGTGAAATAATTAATCCACACTAGTAAAAGGTTTATAAATTTTATCCTTTTATAATTATTGATAGATCTCACACCAATATCTATGTTTTCAGTAATTTTATCTTATTCAATAGTAGATTTTTTTTATAGCGACCTACACATTTTGTTTTTCTAACATAATAAGATGATGTTTTATTAACTGTAGTTACGATGTGGGCTTCAAAAAAATTATTTTCAAAAATCAAACAATATACAATTGAGGTAAATGTTAAATTTTGTAGACGCAATTAAATTACAGTGGGGAGAATGTAAAACCCCATGAAATTAAAATATTTTCATTGTTGAAAATTTTATTTTTATTTATATATTTAATTATGTTAAAGACCATTTAATTCGTACTCTATGCACAATAATTAGTTGTCTTGTAGTAAAATGGAGGCCAAGTTATAACAAAAAATAGTTTGTTATTAAAATGTTATTATTTAACTGAATATGACATCACTTATATGTTAAATTAGGGATTATTATTATTAATTACTATCTAATTAAAACATATGGTTTTATCCCTTAGTTACCAACTAAATATATAAGAATTTCAGAACCAATTCAAAATAATGATAATGTTTTTAGAAAAACTATTATTATTCTTATAAATGAAAATTACAATAATAAATTTCATTAATATTATTGGTAAATTATATTAATAAAATATTTATGTCTTATAATCAATAATTTGTTGGAATATATCAAAAATATTTTGTATGAATATTAATTGATGGAACCCAATATTTCACATAAAAACCAAAATTTTTAAAGATAGTTTTATGGCTTTTAATGTCATCCCAATATTAAATCCAAAATTTGGAATGTTTATATATTAATCTTTTTAAAATAAACATATTATTATAATTCATAATATCTAAATTATGTTTGGTTAAATTTATTGATATTTGTATTATATGTTATATATTTTCATAAATATGTTCAAATCATATCATTTTGATTTGAAACAAATTTTTTATATAAATAATATATAAGGATTAATTAATTATTTAATTGGTATTAATGTAAAATTAAATTAAATTTATATGATATAATAAAATTTATACTTTTGTATAAATTTTTAATTTTATCTAAATTTAAAATAATTATATTCTTTTTTGTGTTATCACTTTAAAACTCCATTTTTTTCATTCCCTTAGTGATATTAATTTAAAATTAATTACCGAAACGTCAATTTTTTAAATTATTAAAAATTGATTCATTATTTGAAATATTTTTAAAAAAAAATTGTTTAAATTGTTTTATTATAGTTGTCGGAGTATGAATAGTAAATATTTTAATATTATAATCACCATAGTTAAATTTAAATCAGGTAATTAAGGCTACAAATATTATTATATGTATTGTAAAATTATTATTTCAATTGACAAAATTTTATTGTATGATATAATTTAGAACAAAATAATTATTTGGACGACTCTTACACCTTTTGAAGACACGTTGAATACTTTATTCCTTTTATAGTATTTATTTTAAGGGAAGTCCAACATCTCATAATCTTGTTTTTAATAAGCACTAAATTGTTTATATAGTGTTATTTATAATTTATATTAGAATATAATTAGAAAACTTAAAAAAATGTTTTTATTAATAACGATAAATTATTTATTCCTTATAGGGATTAGATAATTAAAATAATTGTCTGTATAATGGTGATGCAATAATATTTTAATTAATGGACGTATCAAATAAATGTTTGGAAAAATATTAAAATAAATATAATTTGATCCAATTTCTGTTAGAAAATGAATTTATAGATTAAACAGACAAATTATATATTTATTTCAAATTTTGTGAATTTATATTGTATCGTGATAATTTTTAAAAATTCATAAAATGAATATTATCAAAATTTAGATTAATTTTATATTAAAATAAAAAGTATTTTATTAAATCGTATCAAATTCATAAAAATATAAAAATTATAAAAATTATAATCATAAATATCCCTATTTTATTTAATTCTCATTTCACTATTTGTTTCTTCATTTTTTAGTAAATATATTAAACATAAATAAGTAAATAGTCATGTTGTCATGGTAAGAGATAACGGGATCAACTAAGGGTTAAAGTCAAACATTATAGGTAATAATGTGACCTAAACATATATAAAAATTGTTGATTGAAAATATTTAGAACCTCATGCTATTTATTTTATAAAAATAAAACATTTGATAAAATATTTATTGATAATTAATTTGTATTATATATAAATTGTGATTTTCCAAAAGTCCCACTCACCTCAATTATAAAAGGGAACCTACTCCCTCACTTCCTCAATCCACATTTACACATTTAACATGACCATAAAATTCCAAATATTATCCCACACTCCATAGGCTTATAATATAATTCTCTATTTTTGAATAAATAAAAGCATTGTTTTTGTTTTTTCTCATCAAATTTGAGTTACTCAAAAATTAGGTAACATTCTTCAACGATCACATTTGTTTTATTTCATTCACAATCATCTAATTATTATTATTCTATTATTATATAATAAAATAATTATGATAAATATAATTATATTTTTTCATTTATATGGATATAAATACACGTATAAAAACATTCATCAAATGTGTATTTTATTTATTGTTAATTTTTGAAAAACTACCACCTCATGGAACATTGTCATTATTTTTTCCATCATCACCTCTAATTGACGATCCTTATGATATAATACTTATTTTTATATTATATATATGATATTTATGTTTCTATAATACTTATTAAATATTTATATTAGACATACCTTCAAGATTTACATTTTGTTTAAATATTATAACATTGTTTGTGAATGTGTATACTACCACCTCCTCAAAGCGATGTGATTTGTTCACCCTATACATGATATTTGTTATGGATATTTTGAATAATTGTTTGTAATATATATGAAATAGATAAGATAATTAAAGTAAATCTTTCCTATATATAATATAATTTTTACTCTTTTAATTGAGATATGAAATGAATGTTGTGTTCATGTGAACATACATCAAACAATATCAATGAAGGCTGTAATTATTTTTCCAATCTACATGTTTTTATGAGTTATTGAATATTTATATAAATATAATGAATACATATGATATATAAAACATTGTTTTAGTTAGGGATATTTTTAAATCATGATCTATGTAATTGTAACAAAAAATAAATATTCAAAATATATATGAGAAACAAGGAAATTAACTCCTGAAATTGTGAATATGAAAAACATTACTGACACAAAGTTGACGAAATTATATATAAGGATCTAAAATTATAATTTGAATGTAAATATGGTTCTAATATAAATAAATACCATTAATTTTACACTTATAATGAAGTTTAAATCATATACAACTAAAAATGATGTATGGGGTAGGATATTTTCAACTTACTTTTTACATCTGTGGGATAAATTTCATATTCAACAATATGTTCTTATGTGTGTTGTATCTAGATCCCCTATTGATATATCAGCACCAATATAAGAGGAATGATTTGGGCATTTATGACTTTATTTGTGTAATTCTTTAGGTAAACCCCTCATTTAATTGTTAGTCTCACGAGATGAAATCAGTTGGACACAAAACCATTATGTCTATTTCAAAGAATCATTTATAGGCTTCTATCCACAGACACAAACTATCTTATGATAGGTCATGATGGTAGTGGTTTATGTGCAGATACATGAAATAAAGAAATTCGAAATTTCTACCAGTTTAATTATTATTTACCCATAAAATGTTTCATTAAAATGACTATGGATTCATTTATTATCTGTTTCTTGAGTAAATGGAATGTGTTATCAGTTATATACATTTCTATATTGATTATTACATAACAGGTAATTGTAATTGAATTTATTTTCATATATTGACATTTCTATATATATATATTATATTTAATTCATTATTTATTCAAATTTAAATACACTTTTGATCATTATATCCCACCTTTATTATGTTTATTTTTCTCAGGATATGAATTATAATCATCAGAATGTGTTTCAAGGTTGATGATTTTTTATTTTCGAAGTGCTTTATTTCCTTCTTACAATTTCATCTGGGTATCATGTTTTAAATATTATTTTAAAAAAGTGATAAATATTTCTATCTGATGGTATTTTAATATTTTATATTTAGCATTGTAATGAAATTACACACTCGCTCGGGTAATCTATTGTCTGGTAGTAACAGTGCCATTTTCAGTGTTGTTACTCTTATAGAAAACAATTCAACAACCTCGTCAACTTATAGTATATATAGATAGATGTATTTCTATGTAAAACAATATAATATCATCCTTGTATATCCCTTATGATGTTATTCTATAAAATTCCTCATATTCAATCATAGGGATACATTCCTTAATCTATATAACTTTAAATATCGATTCTATGATTTCTACTAATATTCACATGATAACAACTATAAACTCTCCAACCTTATTAGACTAGATTTAGTGGTAACAAAATTTCATTTCCTTATGATACATGGAAGCTAATCATAAAGGAAAAAAAATTTTAATAGGCATGGTAAAATAGAATAATATATTCATATTAAATTATAATAGAAAAATATTAAATATAATATATTATTCACATTAGGTTAATCATTATTTCTAATATCTTACCACATCATATTAATCATAAAAACTTCTTTACTTCATGGTGAATGTAAATATAAATAATTAGTGATCTATAATGATATGTAAGTGTATTCATACAATAGAATATATCATAAATAAAAAAATTAATATTTATTATGGAAACGAAAATAAAAAAACTTATGAAATTCAATAAATTACTTATGAATAATAAGGTAGGAAAAAATATGTTCAAATAATGAAATATAAATAATCACATTTTCTTTAAATGTATGAATGCATATTCTACACAATAAAATAATCACATGGGCATAAATAAAAAATCTCTTAACGGGGAAATTTTTAATGGTAGATATTATAATCATATATTGATGACCTTTTTACAAGACGTCTTACATAAAATGGATATGACCATAGTTAAATAACAAAGATGGATTGTCTCATGAGACCTATATAAATAGTGATGGGATATAAATGGAACAAACCATCAATTACTCTATCCCATATATTTGACATGTTAATAGAGTTAACAAAATAGAATAAAAAATCCTATTTTAAAACTTTTCTACAATGATCTAAATGTTTCCCCAATTAGTAAGAATAATCTTAAACCATTCAGAGTGATGTAGGGAATATTATCTAACTTGTGAATCCCTAATAAAAATGATCATCTAAAATATAGATTAATATTAATTATGATATCAGTATTATAATATTATATTGAGGAATACATGAAAAAGTGTGTTTGTAATTTATGAAAATATATTCTGTAAAAATTACATTGTACACATTCTTGGGAAAATATTTTTTTCCCTTTTAAAATAATGTTAAAAACAAAAAACTAAAAAATAGTTGGAAAATTTATTTAAAAATATGAATTTAAACAGATAATTTAATATGCAACGTAATGAGTTTTCATTATTATGAAAAAAATTCATTCATGCTAAATATGTTAAAAATTTCCTTTTATAGTTTTTTATGTATAGTAAGAAGTGCAGTATTGGAAAAAATAGTTGGATTTTTTTAATTTATTTATAATAAAATAATGTGTAATAATTAATTCAACCAATATTAATTTATAATGTATGATTTTTTTTTGAATAGATGGATTTAGATGAATTTGATTTTTAATGGAAGATAGAAATGATGTGATATTTCATTAAAAACATTTTATCAATCATTTTATGCACAAAAGTGAAAAAATAGTACTATTACATGAGAAATTTATAATTAAATTGATTATTTTCAATAAAATTTATTTATTATACAATTATAAAATAGATTCAATGAGTGTATATTCAAGCATAAGGAATGAAGATTAAAATGATATTGAAACAAAAATATAATAACCATTGTGTAACTTTGTAATAGTATATATAATGAAAGGATAACATAAAATGAAACATTATATACATAAATTTAATGATATTCAAGATATATAATATTAATGGGGTATTAGATAATCATTATAAAGGTTTATTTGTGTATAACTTGACATATATTTAAAAGAAGTCATTTTGGGATGAACAACCCTTATAATGAGTATAATATGGAAGTGAGGATTAAAAAATGAATCGTTTATATGTGTCAATTTTTATTGATTATAAAACTTGTGTAAATAAAATATAGTATAATAAAAATTCAATACATAGATATTCTTATCATTTCAATGAAAATGAATTATTAATATAACCCATTGAAAAGAAATTGAGTTATAAAAATCATTACAACATTGTAATATTCTTGCTAAATCCCGTAGGAGGAAATAATTCCAATTAATTCACTAAATAACATTAATAATTATGTATTAAATATATTAAAAAAAATAATTTATATAACTAATATAAATATTTTAGCTTCATTAAATTATAATATTCCAAAAATGAGAATAAAATTATACAAAATCAAATACCTTTTGATCGGTTTACATCATACATATACCAAAATCATCTATAATAAATATATATTTATTACAACTCGCTTAAATATAAAAAATAATACATATAATACCTTATATTATTTTATCAAATCAATTTTATGAACATTTTATTTATAATTCATAATTAAGAACACAATTTTTGTCAACAATTTCTTTGTTTTTCAAGTATGTTTTGTTTTTGTAGTTTCTTCCTTATACATTATTCCAGGTTGAATTCCCACAAAAATTATTAATCATATGTAAATTTTATGTATAATTATTATATATTTATTAATACAATTCCATAGAAGTTATATATTCTATAATGTGTTACATCATTGATAGGGATGGTTCGGAAGATGAACACATGAATGATGTTTCGATTTAACAAACATGTAATTAATAAAAAGATAAATTAATTATTAACAATATAGATTAATTATTTTTCTATATTATTAAATAACTATTGTAATGTTATAAATGTATTTCAAGGTATTTCATCTTATCATTGGGTCTATCTATTTGAGGTGGTGATATAAAATTATTTACATTAGTTTGCAAATCACAAGTTCGTCGTATGCACACTCCATGGTATCATTTATCAAATGATGAGAGAGGATATGGATATCAGTTGTATCAATAATATAATAAATCATCAAAATATATTTGATACTATTTTTCTAAATTTATTATTATTGGAGAATATAAATTTGACTAAGAATACTAATTTAGATTGAAAAGTATTTATTATTAATTTTACCTCTTCTCTGAATTAACACATTAATAATTTTACCCAATGCCATCATAGATTGGATTTCTGATCAAACAATCGAATCTCGAATGTGTAGAGATATTTTTCTATGATTTTTCGTCATGAATAGGATGAAAATAAATTGTAATACTCATGTTTTTCATGTAAAAAGGATGAAAAGTTTTATATTCCTAAACAATTTTTGAAATAAGTCCTATATATTTGTATGAAACCTAAATAAAAAATTTTTATAGATTATTTTAATCCTTTTCCTTTTATTATAACCACTAATTATACCCATTTTAACAATAAAAATATTAATTAATTGATAATTTTCTATTATTCATTATGACCAAAAATAAAAATTAAATTATTATATAATATCAATTATCAATAATAAAAATATGAAAATAAATTTTCCAACAAAAATTAGATAAATTTGAAAATTATAATTTTATCATAATCTCAGAAACGCAGAATAATATTTTTCAATAGATATAATTCTAATCATTATATAATGTATTAAAATAAAAGATTAAATTATAAGGGAAGAAAATTTAGTTTTTTAATGAGAAAACATTCATAATAGTTAAATGTTTTAAGTACTAAATTTAAAATGAATTCCATTCAATTAAACTAAATTTTATTGACTATTTTTTAATTTTACATGTTACATTAAAAAAAGTTTTAAATCAAAAAGTTACATTACAATGCTTTAAATAAATTTGATTGTTTTATTAAAAACATGTATTATTTATTATCCATTGAAACAATAATCATTTAAAAAAAATTAAATTCCACAAAATAATAATTTTTAAATGATGATTTCAAAAATGTTGTTCAAATTTTAAATTAAATTTAATAAAATACGTAAAACTTATATTTTAAATAATGTGGACACTGTTTGAAGAGATAATCATTCTGAAAAAAAATATTTTCGAATAAAATAATTATTTTCATTCAAATAATTCTTATCTTATATTTAAAAAATGAATAAAAATTGTATGTATTTTATATATATTGAAACAGTTTAATTATTGTAAATTATTTTTTTATTATTGTTATTTCATTTTTTGAAAACCAAAATCATGAAAATGGTTAATAAAAAATACTCGTATTAATTGGGAAAGAAATGTTTGGAGGTCATATTGAATATAACATTACTGGGATTTTATGTAAAAAATGGTAAGTGGGATGTGATAATTATGTATTTCATTAAATAAATAATTAATTGTGTATATTGATAGAGTTAATTTGTCAAGAGAATGTGATTGATAAACAAGAAAACCATTAAATACATTATTGGATTGAGGGTAATTAGATACCATTTACATTTCAATATACGTTTACTAGAAATGATGGATTATTTTACTTAATTGATGGATAAAAACCAAAAATAAATATACATAATATATTTTTATGCCATACGAAAAATTTCTTCTATTGTTTGCTTTTTAAACAACATTTATTTCATTTCATAATATAAAAAAGTTATATATAATATTTTTGTTATGCATGAACTCTAAAATAATATTTTGTAATACATATAATTTCCATAAAATAGTGTCATATTTTATTTTAAACCTTATTTATTTACCTAAGTAAATATTACTATCACGAGTTCCAAAAAAATATTTATTAATCACTAAACTCAATAATAAAAACCAAATTTTAACTAACTTCATTCCACAATTATCTATATTCCATATATATTAATTGAAAAAAATTAAATATAAACTAATAGATGACATATGATTGTGGTTAGAACATCATCCTCTCACCATTTAATTTTTCATGTATGCCCAATGTCCAAGCTAGATATGAGGAGTTTCCACCCAATATGATGGTTTTTTTTCAAATTATTAATAATATACTACATATAACATTCCAAAAAAATATTTTTCATATCCTAGAAAATAACATTGTTCATCAAATCAAATTTAACCACAAGGGTATCATATGTAAGTGTATTTTTTCCAATCAACCTCAATGATCATATTATCCATAAATATTTTCAATAAATTTAATGTTATCCACCTAATATATAATGATATTATTTTATATAATATTGTTTCTAAAACTTATTATAAACTAATTGGTATAGCTCTATAATATAATCATAAAATGTTCATAATCAAGAGAACGCACATCACATAAATCATCAAAGAGGTTTTTATGATATTAATAATATGATAAACCATATACTCATAAAATCATTACAATATCCATAAATCATAATATATTAAAATATGAAAACATAAATTCATTAAAAAATAAAAAAATACATTGATAATTCAGGGTTCATATCACAAAAATATCATTAGTAAAATACATTTAGTATATTATTTTTTTAATTAAAATCCATATGAACAATGGTAAACAACAATTTCTGTATTAATAGAATAATGTTGACCTTGATCCTCAAGATTCTCTTAAGGTATCTAACCTTAACACATGGGGAATTGATTTTCACTGTTACTATCCACATTAATTTGGAACAATGAACATTACTGGATTATTTTTTACCATTTCATTAATTCATTTGATGAACATTATCTCTAAAATTGATGAAAAATCTCTTTTATATAATGAATGATCTACTCTGTTTCATTCCATAATTATAACATGTGGGAAAATTCTTATTTACATTCTTCCCCTTATCTCTTTTTTCTCCACCAATATATTCTTATCATTCTTGCTATCAATGACATATGACATGGATAATACATTAACTATATTGATGAACTATTTTATGGTAAGAACTAACATAGGTGGATTTATATATATGAGGGTGTGATGGACGAATTGTACTTCAAAAAAATATTTCAAAATATTTAATGAAAAAAAATCCTCATAAAGCAACATTATCAGACTCAGACATAGCCTGTATATTCGAGTCAAATAATAAGAAATGGAATAGTTTGATTATATTATTCTAAAAGAATAGAAATCAAAATGGATCTAAATCATAACATTGTCTGGGTTTTTATCATAATGAGAGTTACAATGATAAAAAATAGTATAGAACGTGAATTTGATAACCCTCTATCTATTATTATGAGAAGTGTAATGAACATAAAAACCATTATATATAATAGATATGTAAAATTATTAATTACATTCATGATAAAATGCAATATTTCTAATATTGATCCTATGAGTGAAGTAGTCAGTAACCGTGATTAAAGGTATCCACTATTTTGTACATATATTAATTTTTGTATGTCATTACTAGGACATCTATTGATACTATGATCTAAATATCTGAATATTATTATTTTTTGAGGCCATCATTATGATGATAATATTTTATCTATCTTCATATCCTCATAATGCCTTGATCTAATGGATCATATCCACCACCATCATATCATTAGAATCCCTCGATATAATTTTTGTCTCTATCTTACTAGCTCTAGAATCCATCCTTCAGTTTGATCAGGTTCACTATCTTCATATCCTCGGAATCCCACATTCACAAGAAATACCAAACATGAATATAAATTGAAATGATTATAAAGAAAAATCTCTTAAATGGATTCCTTAGAATCAAAAATCTCTAATGAACAAAAATATTTAGAACGAGTAGTTCACGCTATGTAATATTCATAATAAATATGAGAATAAATATATCAAATACATACTCTTCAAATGACTGACTATTTATATGTAATTACCCACTACTCAAATTTCCATATTTTTTATAACTCCTTATGACAGCAAGTGTTTGATTGATCATTAGAAATTTAATTCTTGATGTTATATTGTTCAACATGGTAGTATTGTTTATTATTTTATTTAAGAAACAAATAAGTACACTTTATTCATATTTTATTCATATGTCACTTTTATGGTATTTAATTTCTATTACCAATAAATGAATATTTATGAGTGTTAGTATGATTTTAACAGTTCCATTATCACTCTTATGGTCAATAATTTTGTCATTATGATAGAAAAAATAGGAGTCTAATGCATGGTGTGTTTAAAGGTGAGTCTAATGAGTCAAATTTACTCCCAATATGATGTTCATAATCAAGAATTTATATATTATATTTGTAATACATTAAACAATATTCATTGTATATTTATATAATTTTTTCCACAAACACATTCTAAAATTCCTTGGCATAATGATTTGGTAAGAATGTTTTAAGAATGTTATTTTAATTCCAAAAAATAAATCAATGTAAAAATAATTTGAATTTTTGACCCGACATATCCTCCTATTAGGAAATAAATCACCCAATAAAATAAATAAAAAATAACTTCAAAAACATAAAATTCATTATATTTTAATAATAAAGTTTTTAGAGTTATTCATTAAAGATTAAATCCCCAAAAATTGAAAATTTCTAAATATGATATTGAATAAGATAGTGAGTATTTTATTTGGTCTTCGATAAAGATTAATTTTTCCATATATAAAGACTAATCCTCCTGAAAATATATCTTTATAAACTAATGATACAATATTTCCTGTTGATATAAATAATCTCCCTTAATAATATATTATCCCATTGTATAATATTATCCCACTTTGTATCTTGTGATCCCCCTTTGTGATTTTCAATTATTAATGAGAATAACCCACAATTTACTAAAATTTTAGAGACTGAAAGAATATGAAACAATACTGAAGTATAATATCCACATGAATAAATTAAAAACTATTAAACCAATCATAATTGGATGAAAATTCAAGGAAATATTATTTTGATGAAAAAAATTTCATTAAATTAATTAAAATGCTTCAACAAAATTATGTCATCTTAGAGTACAGGAAAAATGTACTGTTTCTTCATCAATGTATATCTGATGTTCTTTATCATCTTGAACTCATATTTATCCTTCTCAAACAATGATTCATTCCCTTACATAGTGATATCATGATTCAATATTATCATCCTCAATAGGTTCATTGTTCCGATCCCCCAATATGTCAACTTATTTTTCCTGATGATATAAACTTGGTCATCTCTAGCTCAAGATCAATGATATTTTGTTTCAATGAAATTCCATCATTAGTATATTTATTGGTGGAATATTTAAATATTCAATGAATATTACTATTTCATTTATTTATGATGATAACTGATTGATAGAACGTGTTGACTCTACCCTAAGATTCATTATCTCATAAAATATCCTATCTTGAATCAAAATATTATAGTCATACTTATTTGAAAACCTATCCATTTTATTTCATGATCAATGGGGATTGATATAGTTTTCTAAAACATTTATCAACTTAGATTCAATCCAAATCACATATATTTAATTAATTTAAATGAATCTGATTTCAAAATAAGAAATTCATAGATTATCAAACTTCCAACATCAAGAATTGTAATATACAAAAATGTTTCTTCTAATATTCTATGTTTATGGAAAATATAATACAATCCTTATTATATATCATTCATGCATAGTCTAATTGTTCTTGAGAATGTGGAGGATGGTGAATTTTGTCAGTTATCACTTTAATATCTTTCTAATTCATTTAACCATTCATTGAAAATTCATTTTTACCTCACATAAAATTATTCTTATATCAGATAGTTACAATATATATGTATATTTTTTGGAATCAAATTTATAAAGAAACATTTTTTTGACTATTTATAATATCATAATTATCTGATGATTACCCTTTTTATTTTTCATATAATGATGCTTCTTCAATAGAATATCATAACATATCATACTTATCAATGGTGAAAGGTAAATATGATAAGGATGATCGTGAATCTGATGAGGCTTAAAAAATTGGATTCATCAATATCATATTCTTTTTTGACATATTTATTCTCTATGTATTCGTCATCAATGTGAACCTCTTATACTATAACATCATATTATTCATCATCGTCATATTTTCATACTTTATTCTATTTTATTTCAACCTCCTCATTAACTTCTTTGTAAAAACATTATTTGATCGGTATTTTATTTCTAATAACTCCCTTTCTAGATATTTTTGATAAAAAATATTTTCCTAGATGATTTATAATTGATTCATACATAGAAATTTTTTAATTTCCTATTTTATCAATAGAAGTAATATTGTAATGTACCATTGAATATTCATTACAAATTAACCCATTATCTAGATTTATCTGATCGGTTAGAGATATTTGAAGAATATGTTCTCATTAGATCATTCTACAACATTCACTAAACCTTCATAGGTATGAGCTTCATGTAACCACTTATAATGATTAAGTTTTATAGATTCTTCATTAAATGGTTTAGAATCTCAAATATTTATGGACTTTTCCTCTTTATCGTTGAGTATAATTTTTGGATCCCATTGATTTTTCAACATTTTCTTAATAACCATATCATTAAAAAAATAATCAGTAATATTGTTTTATTTATATTACATGTTAGGGGAGATTTATATAATTTTTTCTCAGTTTTCTTGTTTTCATCTTCCTCGTCCTTTCTTGAAGGTCTTGATTTGAAAATGTCACCATCAACCTTCTCGAAAATCATTGTGGAATTTTTATCAAAATTTAATCTCATCATGACAATCTTAACATCACTAATAGAAGAAATATTCTTCCTCATTACATATGATTTATTTTAAACATTAATTATCTTTATACACATTATCAATATTTATAGATATTTGTGAAAACATGTTTTTGTAAGACTTGATGAAGGAGGATTTTATGTTCTATACATTTAAATATATGAACATCATAATATATATTTTTCTCATATTTATATGTTAATCCAATATCTAGACATCAGAATTATTCATTGTATCTCTATCTCCATTTCTCATAACCAAAATAACATTCAGATATTGAGCTATGATTTTTTATGAATTCATATTTTTATCTTTTAAATCATTCACATACTCACAATAAAAAGAAGAATTTTCTTTTCTATGAAAAACATAATGATACTATTACATTGTTCGTGTGATGGAAATTACACTTTACCTTATTATGGTACTTCAACCAAGTCATCAAGATTTGTATAAGTTATTTTATATCCATTCATATATATTTTGAATGAAAAAATATTTTTTGCATCCTCCTTGAAAAATTGATCTAATGCATAAAAATCAGAAAAAACCTCAGGATACTGAAGATCGATGTCCTTATAAAGATACTCTACAGAAGATGATTTCCATACATGGATGATATAATCTTCAACAGTGATCAATTGTATGTTATTATCCATGACCACTAAACCAACCTTTTCTTGAATATGTACCATTTACTAAATTATTATTATTTCACCATATGATATGAAATAATAAATATTAATTATTCATAATGGAATGCAATCAGACATGGATATTTCAATGGTTGTAGCGGTATAGTGTAAAAGGATTCTGATTAAACAATGAGGAAAAAGTGGTGACCCACCCATTTAATGTAATTTGGGTGTAATTTAATCTTCAATAATATATCAAACGATTGATATCCAACATAATTAACCAATGGTCAATATTGATCTAAATAATGTTTAAAAATAATGTTTCAACACATTAGAATCCCTAAATCAGATAGATCAGATTCGCAAACATCATATACACATAAGACCATTATATGATGATTGAATTTATCTTACTAATATTAGAATCCCTTGAAGAGATGGACCAGATTCACTATATTCCTAATAGATCTGTCATAAGATTGATTAGATGTCATTAAAACATGTAATTGTATTAAGGGTACAACCATGAAATGGGTACTTTATAATGAGATAATAATAATCAATAAAAAACTATGAATGAGAATTTCTCACAGTGTAATATTTAGGGATCATGTGAGAGAAAATATATTATATTTAAACTCATAAAATGAATTTCTATTTACAGGTAATGCTATAACCTTCATTTTTTCATGTTTTCAGCAAAAACAAAAAATATATGTCACATGACTTCTAATCTGTAATAGAATTCCTATTTTCAAATTAATTAAAAACACTATACATATAAATAATTTTCTTATGATAGAATTAAGTTATTTATATTATGATTAAAATAATATGTCAGACTGATGGACATTTTTATTTATTATCAACATGATAATATATATGAGGCTTAATCCAATTTTAGTGGGGCAGTTATTTATTTTATGGTCATGTCTCTTTCATTAGGATAAAAATATATAATTTTAACTCCAAGTTCGATTAAAGATGATTCTGATGAGTCAGGCTATTCCCTATATGATGATAATAATGAAGAATGAAACGTTTATATTCATAATACATTCTAATGTATTCAATGTATGAAAAAACATAATGATTTATACAAGAACATGTGAAAATTAATGGGACATAAAAGTTTAGTAAACATGTTTAATGAATGTGTTTTTGATTTCCATAACTAAAGGAATGTAAATGTAAGAAGTAGAACATTTGACTAAAAAAACATGATTATATGTTGTCATATGATGATAAATATTAGGATACTGATTCCCTTCGAATGGCTGAATTGACACTATAAAATAAATGACAAGTACAACTCTTTGAATTACATATATAGTAAACATCATTCATATAAGATTTTGTTACGTTTCCTTCATAAAAAATAAGATTGTCAATTTTATTTTTTTTGTTAGACTAAATAATTGATTACCCATTCCTATCATTGGTCACATTGAAAATATGTTTCCAATAAATATTTTTTAAAATCACTCCACTCCAGGATATTTAATTCGTTATTATATTTACTGGTCTGTCTCAATGACAATCATTTTTTTGCATACCCTAAGAGTTTGAAAAATTATATGGAAATATTCCCACTTTCATTATATCCCAAAAAGTGAAATATCTTATATATATAAGAAATCAATTTATCTTCTATAAAATTATTTGTAATTCGGAAAAATGATAATGGATTTTGACTCTAGAAAAAGTCTAACATTGTTATATCACGTGGTGTACCATCAAGATAATCCATATACGAATATTTATTAAACATAACCTCATTCATCTACATTAATTGGGGTCAAATTATATTATTTGAAGATATATTTATACCTCTAGCTTCAATATCATTCCAAGTAATGAAATCATTAAATAGAGTATTTTTATTGATATGGTTCATATTCCTTCCCTTATTAAAATTTTATTCAAAAAATTAATAAAATTTATATATTAATAACTGTAGTAAAATAATGCAATATACCATGTAGAGACCCAAAGCCTGACGTACATGGTAATTAAATTACTTTTGTGGAATAGTTAATACATGACAAAAACAGACTCCAAAATATCGTATTAGTTTAGTGTCATTGGAATCTCAGAACGTAATTTTCTAATCATGGTGAAAGATCTTCATCATATTCCATAATGATCTTCCCATTTTGTTTTTCTTACCTAAAACCATTCTTTATATCCTGGGGAAAAGAAAACATAAAAACGGTGAGCTTAAATGCTCAGTAAGGGTAATCATATAGAACCTAAAAAATCTATAAACATTTTAATGCAAAAACATGAACATAAAATCTAAACATTAAAATATTTAGAAAATACATAAATCTTGGAAGTACGTTAGGAATTTATCATAAAGGAACATCAATCATGATTAAATAGCATGTGAATACAAAATTTGATTGTGAAAACTATTAAGCTCATGATATGATTTCCATAGTAGCCATGGAATTGCAGCCAAGAGCATCTTAGTGGGAAAAGTCCCTTTCAGAATTGAGTTCACTCTTCGTTCCGGTCCTGTATTACTGAACCAGATTAACATACAGTTCTAGCCATGTCTATGTCATGAGATATAAATTTTAACCCAATGCATTGGAGGGAGATATAGGTCCCACCCATCTCATAATGAAATCATTATTCTGTGTGCCACAAAATAAAAAATCATACATCATAGCATAACCCATATAATAGAATAGGATTCTCAAATATCATTCCATCATAACATAATCCATATAAAAAACGGATATCATTTAATCATAATAAGAATTAAACCATGTAAATAATGGAGACATTATACTTGAATCAAAAAATATTAAATAATGTCAGTTTAGATGGATACTAGATTTGATAAAACACTTCAATTGAATTCTTTTGGAAAATATCAATTCTTCTTCAAAATAATTTTTTTCACAAAATGACATGAAATATTAAAATAAAAGGGTTTTGTTGAAAATAATCATGCAATAATGTAGAGGGAGCTTCATGAAAATGAGGTGTTATGGATCTGTAAAAATCTATTCATGCCGTATAAGTTAAAAATAAAATTCTCCTCATACTTTTGTAGGAAAAGTCAAAAATATCCTCGTGTGGTAAGAAAAAGTAAGATTCATTTCATAAAATGTGGTAAAATTAAAAAATTGGTCCAAATTCCATTAAACATACATGAAAAAAATTTAGAAAATAGGGACATGTATGATAACAAAAACCCAAGTAAATACAAACAAATAAGCAATCTCAGATAAGAGTAAGATTGGAATAGTTATCCCTTACCTTATGTCTGATATGATTTGTATGTATCCAAACCTCTTATATAATGATTTAAATAATGACATTGACATATTGCAGAATCATATTAATTGTTATGATATCATATATGGGTTACTTATGACTTTATATTACCCGTTCTTTTGTAAATTCGATTTAAAAGGAGCGATTTGGGTAAAATTGTTCATTTATTGTACGTGTTTCGACTTGTGGTTCTGGATATTATTACTTATATCCTGATTTACATAATTAAATAATTTAAAACATGATTTATATATAATATATATTCAGCATATACATATATATACGATAGATCGATAAATGGAATGAAATTCACCGTTCGTGGAGATTGTAGGTCGTACGTACGAATGAACGCTGTTTTCGTAACTTTATTGAATTGAATGGATTTAAGTAGATGACACACACACATATATATATATACATAAATCAAGTATCATTATTATTTCATCTATTTCACGATTATATATTACATATACATTATACTCATTCATGAATGGATAACATGGAGAATGAATCTCATCGCGTCGTGGAGACGGTAGTCCGTACGTACGCACGAGCGATGATATCATTTCCATTATCGTGGAATTGTGTTAATGTGTATGTATAATATTTCAGAATAAATATCACTTTACAATAATTTTATATATATATTTATTTAAAAAATTATACCCATCCATGTAAGGTGGTGGTTGAAAATAGATTACACCACGACGTGGCGACGGTATTCCGTACGTACGCACGAGCATTGACTTCGTTTTCATTAGGATGGATAGAAGGTGAAATATGGTTACTTAATAATTATAATAACAATTCAGTTTATATGTAATACTGATTTTATTAGTTTATAATGAGTCAACAAAAGAAGAGTAAGTAGAAGAAGAAGGAAACATGAAATAGTCGATAGAAGAGATTACCTCTTCCTCGACTCAACTCATTTAAACATCTTCATATGGAACTTGAGTTGGTATTTTGAGAAGAATATAACCTCTATGATGTAACTAGAGAGGTTGAGAAGTGGAATTGGTAGGGTTTGGTCGAGATTCAAAGCGCAAAATGGTCGCAATAGAAGATGGAAGGGGATCCCTTTTTATAAGGGAGGGGAGGGGAACCTTTTAAAAAACATAAAATATTATTTTATAATAAAGTCATATACGGTTTATAATAGCTCAAAATTGATTTATATAGAATCTAATGTGGGGAAAATTTTCAAGCATTCATTATGTAGGTGGGACACCACAACCAATTTAATGATAAAACACCATTTTTCTCAATATTAAGATTATTGGATAGAATATCTTTCTAAATAGACTAACTCTTATTTTAATAACCACCTATTGATTTTTGTTTTTGTTAATAATCATATTATAGATTTCATATCCATGTTGGAAATAATTAATTACATAACCTACATATATAATATAAAATAAACCATATATTTTCATATAGGATAATGAAACATTGATATTATGTAATTGTGATGAATATTCTACCCATTGTAAAAATAAAGACCTGATGATCATAATAGTTTTCTGTATTTGGAATCGTGGATTAATAATATTCATACATGGGGAAAGATAATTTATATCCCAATTAATGTTAATCCCCCATATTAATCATACTAAAAATCCATTCTTCATAATATGGGGAAATGAATCATAAGAAAGGGGAGATCTTAGATTATGAGTATGGGTAACCAAGGATATAAATAATAATAATCAAGTGCATATTGGTATGATAACTATATTGTATCATTATAATATCATATCCAACTTATCAAATATAATAATCAAGAGTCGTCCAGAAATTATAGGTAGATCATTATATATGAATCATAAAGGATTGGATAGAATATTCTATGAATGCATAATGTAGGAATAAGTTGAGAAGTTGTGGAATACATATAATAATAGGAAATTGATAACATTTGTATAACTAAAATGAAAATCATAATGTGTTATTCATTGGATAATCAACAATATTTCTACATCAGGATTGGAATGTCCTTCCATGTACCCTCTAGCTTCAAGAATGGGATTCCCTCCCATGTACAATCTTTTTACATCCATTAAATTCCATCTAGTGTACCCTTTTGTTATGTTCATGGGATGCACTTGAGTTTACCCACGTTTTACATGCATGTGAATACAACCATTTTAATCTATTATTATGAAATTTGTATTCCCTCCCAATTACCCCATTATTAAATTAATTGGGTGCCCACCCATTTACCATCTTATTTCAGGATTGGGATTCGCTCCAATGTACCCTCTTTTTATAGGCATGGGATTATATCCCTTGAAACCTCTTGTTTTGAGTTGGTATTCTATCTTGTGTAACCTATTTCATTGGCATAAGATTCCCACACATGTAAAATTTTAGCTCATTGACAAAATGTCATTATTTAATTACCTAATGTGATATATAGGTCCCACAAATCATATTATCAAATCTTACAATAATATTTTTATGAAAATAAAACATCCATAATATCATGACCCATAAAAATGATATAGGCTTCATAAATGTAAAATAAGTACTCATTTGATGAAATTTGAATCATAAATAATTAATAATATAACATCATATAGAAAATATTTATCTTTCATAATCATTTAACCAAATAATAACCCAAGAAATTAAGAGGGATTCATAATAATTTTGTCATGGTATAACCCATGGAAATGAAACATGTGTCATTAATAATAATGTCATTAAAAAATATACCATTTAGACACAGAATATGAATGGTATTCATGGAACATTTCCAAAATAAGAAATAGGTAACAAAAACATATTTCATCATAGAGGTATGATCATTTAGAGAAATTTTTAAGGATATATCATTTATGGAATGAAAAATATTTTTCACTATAAATAACATTTTGAAAATATATTTATTTTGAAAATAACATTCCTATCATATAATTGCTATTTGAAATCCATTTTAAAACAATTTAAAGAAAAAATTATTTTTATCCCTTTTTTCTTGAAAATTATCTAAAAATATCATCTAATAAAATATGAAAATATTTTTAATAATCACATTTTTCAAATAAAATATATTTATGACTGAAGAGATAATTGAAGAATTATATTATTTAATAAAAACTATTAATGATTTTATGGATCGAAAAGTTGATTAAGGGTACAATTACATGGTTATTACACAAATAAATATATATATATAAAGTTCATGACTCCTCATGGGATATGGATAAACTGATTTCATCAATAGATTTATAATATTAAACATACATGAGTAACATTGAGATTTTGTAATTAAATTAATACCACATTTGTAATATTAAATAATAAACTACATGAGAAAAAAATATAAAAAGAAACTAAAAATATCTTAAGGAAGAATAAATTTAGTATATTCCATGTCAATGGGTAATTATATACATCACATGAAAAAAATGATGCATATCATAACATAAGTCACATAGATGGGAATTTTATTCTATTAATCTATTTCTAATTTGGAAACATTATATGTTAAAAACCATGAAAGTGTGATAATTAAATTTATATTTAAATACCCAAAATTTGAATATAATAATAATAATAGAATTCATTAATAGAAATTTTTTACCCAACACAAATGAAATTATTGGTGATTAAGGAATATGTCTCACATAAATAAAAGTGACAATTGAAATACCAATTGTATTGGATTATCTATTGAATATTATCCTAGAGACCTCTCGCTCCCATCTTATTACTCCCCCGCGATGACCTAGCTGCGATGATGGTCGCAACTCCGGCCCCTCCCCCACCTGGTTGGGATATCTACCATATTCTTGAGGTCATGGCCCTTTCATCCCCTTCTCTAATTCCCCCCCCCTTCCCACTTTCCCATCCATCTGTCTATGCTCTAAAGTCCCCAACCTTTTTGAGGGATGTCCATATTTTCCGATCTCGACATCGGAATATACATCTGGTTCCTCTCAACTCATCCGGACTCTAATTGCATGGTTTTTGTGTCACCTAAATTCAACGGAAATTTTTGACCGATTTGTTTTTGGTTCATGGGGTTTGAAATATCGCCCAACTATTGGCCATGTTGATAGCATTCACCAAATGATTCACTTTTCATTTGAGAGTGATTTGGTCCATGCTAGGTAAAACACTCCCCTCTTATTCAATGACATTTAATTTTTCTTATTCAAATGGTCAGAGGACTTTGTTATGAAGCAGGACACTTCATCTAAAACTTTTTGAGTTAGTTAACCCGAGCTTCTTCTCCCTATTGAAAATCCCTCTATCATTGAAATATTAGGTAATTTAGTTTTAGATTTATGTGCTCAGATAGCTGAACAAGGGATGTTTTCCACCTGGTCTCCCCATGAATTTGAATTCATGTTTATGTTTTTAAGAATCTAGTCGATTTTGTGCGTATATTTGTTGGTGAAGAATTTCAGTTTAAGCCACAAGGTGTCTTTGAGACATGGGTTCATTTCTGCTCCTCGTGTAACATTCATGGGAAACAGATAGCAGAGTACATTCCAGGGTTTGATAAATCTATCCAATTGAAGGATGTAGAGAGGTATCTCTCTATTGATTCGGCTCACATCCTTACATATCAGTGTGAAAATCCATGTAATAAGAACCAGGGCTCGAGAGTTAATGATATTTTTTCAAGGATTTTTAACAATCTAGGCATTCACATGTTGATAGAGTAGTTCTCTAGAGGTCCTAGATCCATGACTTCCCCCTCCATTAGTGAGACAGTTAAGGGCAGAGGGGTGAATCTTGGATAGGTAATTTTGTAACTCCCAATCTAGTTTGGTGTTGGAATTAAAACTGATGTGAGGGTTCTTGGGGACATAAAAAACATCAATGACTATGTTGGAGTGTCTCCACACAACTGGGTGCATAATCAATGCGTATATTCTACATCACTGTTGATGTATAATAGATTCACGGTATTGAACTAGACATGGAAAAAGAATGTGGACTCTAAAGGACGGAAAAATTTCATCCCTAGATGGAAGCACAAATATGCTGCTTCGAGACACACAAAATATGTGGAATCAAGCGATATAGAACGTGATGTTTACCCAGACATGTTCTATGACCAAGAATCTTTTATTATAATTTGATCAAGGAATGGGGAAAAAGGAAGCATCATGATTGGTATTTTCAAGATCCATAATGGGGAGAAAAAATGAAGACCTCATAAGGATTATTCAAACACCTCAAAAACAATAATCGCCATATCATTAGGGAAGTCCGTGTGTAAGAGTACTAATGATATACTGTAAGGTTCTCTATCGATAAAAGGTGTGGAACTGGCCTCCAGCATGATGATTAAACAGAATCCCTCAATAGCTTGTTCCAATGAATTGGGAGATATTAAGGGGTAGGAGTGCCCAGTGATAGATGAAGGCCTGGACTTAGAGGGATGCCAATTGGAACTATGGTGGGAGGAAAACCTGACAAAATATCTAATGTTTGGGAATATAAAGGTGATGGTGTTAGGGAAGCGTTATAAAATTGGTGGTGCTACACTAGTGATTGCTTCGGGTTCAGAGCACATAGATGGTATAGTTGCCAAAAACATGACTAGGGACCTCCTTATACATTCTGATGAAGAGATGGTGGTTACTGGCTTAACACTTCAAGACTCCAATGTTGTTTTAGAAAAGATGAACAAAAGTCACATTGAAGTAAACACCAACATGGACAAATTGGACCAACATTTTGACAATATTCTCATTGATGGTCAGAAATGAGAGGTAATTTATCTATACTAGAAACTATATAAATAGGTCACCTCCAATAAGTTGATTTTATCCATTAAGGGTTTTGTTATGTTCTACTGCATTTAGTGCTTCTAGTTTTACTTGATGGTTTCACAATTTTTCCACAAAATAGTTTTAATAAAAAAATAAACATAGTTGTTGTAACATTTGAATCGTGAGTTCGATGAAAAAATAAAATAATCTGAAAATTATAATTTAAAGAAATTAAGGAAAATAAGTATAAAACATTTAATACAAATGTATATACACAACATAATAAAATTTATTGGTAATAATATCATAAATCTCACATAATTAAAAGTGAAGAGACAAATACCATAACAAAAGTATATATATATTTGAACACATTCAATCATAATTTATAATAAATATATATTTATTATAAAAACACCAATGTAAAATATTCTTATAAATCATACAATAAATAATCATAATATGAATTTACAATAAAAATTTATTAATAATTTGATGTTATTTTTATGCTTTAGGTAATAATAATTTTATTTCTGGTATACGATATGACTAGTTATTTTTGGTCCCCATATTTATGATATGATTTAATTATGTCCAGAATATAATTAATGTTGTAAATTTTAAATATATTAATTATATAGGTATATATAATAATATATAAATGATTGAAGTCAAAAATAAAAATCACTAATCATAGAGGCATTTTTCTGTATATACGCAGGAACATGGTTTCCAATTTCATGGCATATAAAAATAAATCAACTTAATGAAATATATGTATATATATATACATTTTCATTAAAATATACATCTATTTTTATATATGTCATAAAATATTAATAAAACCATCTTTAATACATTCTGTGAATAGTGTAAAGGAATCACACCACTTTAATGACGATATATTCGACACATACACAAACAAAAGATATCGTCTTTCCATAAAATGGAAAACACTAATTTTTTTGTTTTATAATAACAATAGAATAATAAATACATATTAAATATCCCATGTATCACAAAAAAATAAATTAAATCATTATTAAAAAACTTTAGATGAGGTAATGGATGAATAAACAACATCAGTTCTCGATGTGGTATCCTGACACACATAGTGACAATAAATTAATGTCACATTTGATAGGATTCTATGTGAGTACAGGTTGAACCTTTAACATAAATAATTGTGATTATATTTATGATATTTCGGTAATAATATAATAATTTTATAATTATAATTGAGTTTGTGGAGGATGAAAATAAACAGAAGTTATTCATGATGTATGTAACCTATTATTTGGAAAATTATTTTTTGGTTAAACAAATAGGATATCCTGGATTGATTATGAAAAAATTGAGGTACGTAGGATTATATGAAGGAATATGGGAGATTTTTTTGACATGTTATGGGTGAGAAAATGTTTATGGTCCTAACCATAAACGTTACATGATCTTGACTTAAGTGAAACTTTTACATTAATTCACATTGATTATATTTTTTGGATTCGAGATTTATCTAATTAGGTCATAATAAATGAATAAAAACTCCAATAATGCAATTTATACACATATACTCTCTATCAAATTTATCAAAAAATAACGATCTTTAAAATAAAACATATATTTTTTTGATAAAAAAAATTATAACATTCATATAAAAATTATCTCTTATCTTACCCATCCTTATACCATCTAAACAATATTTTAAAAAGTGAAATGATCAGAGGAATATCAATAAGTGGTATAAAATAAATATAGGATCCATTAGTATTTGAATATTTTAATCTCATGAAAACATTTTCCTGAAATCATACTTTTCACCCTTTAAACTGAAACACATAATTTTACCTAATGAAATCATAATATTATTGTGAAAACTCCATAGAAATCATAAATAATAAATTTAATTTATGGAATCCATATCATTATTACATTGTATATTTCACAAGTACATAATGTGAAACCTTCATGGTTTCAATTTGAATACCCATGACTGTATTTTCCATAAAACTCATAGGACCAACCCAACCAATTGACTATTTATCCTTACCCAATGTATTAGAGAGCTATCATGGGATGAAGTCCCACAGTTTACCACAAAGAGTCACATATTCTAAAATAATTCCCAAGAATAATAACATAATCATTACACATAAAATAAGAATAATGGAAAAAAGAACATGTCATCATTGTAATCCCTTTTCATTTCTACAAATCCACACATGTAAAAATGAATACTCATTATTTGAGATTAAAATTTTGAAATTGTAAGGTAAAAATCAAAATAATGAATAAATGTTCAAGGTATGTTCATGATTTATATATTTATAAATATTACATCTAGATTTTGTAATGATAGTTTGAAAAGAAGCTGTAAAAGTGGTTCATAAAAGAATGTCCCTTAATGATATTCCTTTATGAAAACATTTGAGTTAAACTAAAATGTTTATATTTCAACACATGCATTAAAATATAATTACATTCACAAAATTATTTTTTAAAGCATTTTTATAAAATACAAATATGAAAATGAATACATCTTTAAATCATTTAACATGTGTGTTGTAGTTATAAAGTCACTTACCAATAGTCAAACACATCACATAAAATATTTATAATAATGAATAATAAAAATATATTAGCTTATAATTTATTAAGAAAATTTTACATTTTTATTATTACCATTATATTACATATTACAATGTTATAACATTTAAATAATTATTTATGTTCATATTGACTATTTTGTTGATAATCCATACTTGAGTCAAAAATGAACGTTGTTATGATGTCAATAGTATATGTGGTCTCAAGTCCATAATATATAGAATAATATTAATTAATTAGTAATAATTTATTAATATATTTTATATCTTTTAATCAATTAATTAAATATAGATAAGAATAATGCACGATGTTAGCCTCATGCATACGGTATGTCATATGTACACTTGAGTAACAGTTTCATTTTCACATTATCATCATTGAAATATGTTAAATATAATTTTATAATTATATCAATATAATATTAAATTTCTATATTATTTATAATTTTAATATAATTATATATAACATACATGTGACTTAGTGATGAATAATTAATAAATCACTTCGTGGAGGTTATAGTTTACAATTACGCATGAGTGACTTTATTATTTTTTTTGTGAGTAGTAATGAATAATGTAACTGATATATTATTATATTATAATGATGAATATTTAAATGGAATCATATATAGTAATTTATTCCAATATTTTAATCAGTTTGGCGAGTTAGTACATCAAAATTACTTATATGGGTTCGCGAAGAGGTAGTCTGATGAACACATGAACAAAAATATCATTTCCCTTTTGATGATATTGGAGACGTATTTTGGGGATGATATTATCATAATATATTATCATAATATTTTTGTTACTGGAGTTATTTACTCATCCATTTTAGATATAATTTTTAGTAAATTTAAGGGAAAAAAATGAAACACTAAAATTGAAGTGTTACCAGTCATTAGAATGATCAAATTTCTATAAAACCATATGACCAATATAGACAGTTTTATAAATTAAATAACTACTCTACTATGAGGGGATGAATTCAATGATGGGTTTTTTTCTTATTATATACAACCCATAATATTTTTAATAGTTATTAATGTAGATGAATGGGTTCTATTTTATTGGATTTGGGAGGGGCACTCTTGGAATTATTACATGCATTGAATTAAATAAAATTTATTTTCATTACCAAATGGGTAAAAGTTTATTTATTAGAAATATAGAAAACATATGGGTCAAAATTTTATCAAACAATTATAATTATACATTTTTTAAAATTTCATTAATTTATATCATTTTTGTATCCATTTTTTCTTATATTCTTTTATTAGGTAATTTCAAATTTCAGATTTAAAATAATAACAATAACATTTTTAGCGAAAAATTAATGAGATATTAATGTTATATTAGTTTATATATAAAATATTGTGCAAATAATGTATTTTTTAAAATTTCAGAACATTTAATAAAGTAATTTATATTTTAAAATACAAATAGTTTCAATTTTTACATTATTAATTAGATGACTTTTTAAAAATATCATTACAAAAAGAAATGTTTGAACAAAATTCTTTAAATAATCATAAGTATTTAATATTAATTCAAAAAATTAGTGAATGTGATCAATTATGTCAAATTATATTTACTTAAATATTTATAATATCATATATTTAATACTTTCAATAATTAATAAATTACTTCAACATCATTGGGTTGTAATTTAATTTCACAATTTTTTTCATAAAAGTTATAATGAAATTACATTATAATATGTAATATTTTTATCATTATATGTGCTATTTATATTCCAAAATATTTCATGTATATCCCAAAATTAAAATAGATATAATTATGAGATACATGATTATTACCTTTTCACTATACTTTAAATAAAATGTTACAAGTGTCATAATAACAAGTATGTGTCCAAAAAAGGCCACAATTCTTGCCAAATAATTATCATGGTATATAATAACACATATAATAATATTATAACAAGTTCTAGGGTAGTTTTATAATAATTATAATATAATTTAGACATTTAATACAAGGATTTACCCTCATGTGTGATATTTTAAGTAATAATTGAAGTTAATATTCATGATTTCAAAAAATAATGGGGACTAATTTAAATAAATTAAACCCTAAGATTACATATATAAAAACCATTTTCATAATATTAAAATCATCATTGGAAGAAATTAATTACAAAATAATCTCATTCACAGAATGTGAAATCAGAGTATTAATGTAAAATATTCAAAAGTTTAGAAATTTTTTATATCTGATTTCAAAATGAAATTGATTCCAATAACCTTAAGTTATATTAGATTTTAAAAACATAATATACATATACATTAAAACAAATTTATTCATCATATTACAATACACATTAATTAGTCAAAATATATATTTGAATTAAAATGCAGTATTTTTCAATATTCCTTGAAATGTGAATTTTACCAATAAATCATACAATGAAAATTTTTATGTCTTTTTTACATGAAAATGTTTATTTTATAATTTAAAACTTATAAATGTGAAAATAAATTCAAATTGGTTCTCTATCAATATTCCATAAAAACCCATAATGACTAAATACATATTTTATATCTCAATTCAGATTTATTCCTATATGAGGACTTAAAAATACATCAGATGAATATTAAAAATTATATTTATCATATATTTCATTAATACAATCAAAAAATAGTTAGGTTATTATTTTATAGACATGATTCTTTTCATATAAATAGTCCTTTATAAAAAAATTATTTATTTTTCATTGGTTATAATTTAATTTTCCAATTAATTATGTAACCAATGATTCTATATGTAAACATGTGTAAACAGTATTTTAATAACAATGTTAATAATTTTAATTAACTCAATACTAATGGATATATGAAAACTATCATATTTAATTGTAATATTATGTTTTTCATTAATGATAAATGTGGTGTATCATGTATGTTATAGATCATAGTGTTAAATTTTAAGAACACGAGATGCTACATTCTATCCCATTTATAAAATTGAACCCTCGCCATTTGAATTCAGGGTTAGTAACTAAGGAAGGATTTTTAAAAATATATTTATTTTTGTAACACATTGAAATAAGGATTAACAAAAAAATCCACATTAAAAGAAAGAAAAGAAACTTCAATAGTCACGTGAGATAACACATACATGGGTTCATTACTGGATAACAATGTTATGGAATTGAAAAATAACGATAAATTTACAATTTAGAGTAAAATAATAGAATTTATAGGATAATTTTCAAAATCATAAAACCATATATTTTTAGTGGTTTAAAGTGTATATGATTTCACAGTCGGAAAAGTAAACATAATTTTTATTAGTTTATAATCCTTATCATTGAGTTTTGGAATTCAATTACAACCATTGATAAATTCATAAGGAAATATACTCACCTGAATTGTAGTGTTTCATCCATTAATCATTTTTCACTAGAAACTAATATTTTTCATGTTTTATCTTTCATGCCAAAAGAAAATTAATGGAAATGTTCTAACATGAGACTTTACTTAGGCCAATGGTATGTGTTGCACCATTGTCACCATTTAGTTGTGTGTTTGATTACCACATCCCTTCCGAATGTGACGAGTTTTCACCCATCCTATGGGTTTTACTATTTAACAATATATATAAAATTACCAAAATTTTATAATTTTTTTCAAATAAACCATAACATTTTTTATCCTCAAATATTTTCTTAAACCATACATTTTTCATCCAAAAAAGTTATCATCCCGATATACCTAAAAAATAGAGAACATGTATAATAAGTAGAGTTTATCTATACCTTTATTATTATTTATACAGAATATTAGATATTTATTCTTCAAATTATACTTTCATAAAAAAATATTATGGGTTACAAATTAAAATTTTTATCATCGAATAGTTAATGATAATTCTTGAATCCCAAATAACCATTTCAAATTCTTAATGATCACTTAACCATGATTTTACAAATCATTTGTCAATTCTTGTTTCTATAAAAAACATGAATCATGTCTTCTGAATAAATAATGAAACCAAATGAGGGAAAAAATAATACATACCATTAATATGTCCTTTCTTGTTTCATCATATTCAATTTTGATGACATTAGGTATTGAAAGTGTATATCTGTATGGTCGTATTGAACCCATTAATGAAACATCATTTTAGGACATTGAGTATAATAATTACTATAATCACTTTATTTAAATTTTTTAATATATAACTCAGGAAGAACTTCTTTCCCATTCACGAAGTCAATGTAAATCTACCTTTTTTCCTTAGAATATTATTGCTTTATGACCACTATTATAACACCTAAAACATCTGCTTGTCCCATAATGTATTATTCATATTTTTTCACTCAACATTAGTGAAATATGTATCATTTAATTTATTCTCCTCTATGATAATTTCTACATGAAAGTCATAAAGGATTCATTTCCCTGGTATATGATGAATTAGAAAACACTCTTTGTTTCACGTGGTTAATCATGGATCATGATATATTTATTAAAATATCCAAAAGAGGTATCATTTTAGCTAAAATTTAATTTTATTGTTGATATAAGGAATCACCACACATACCATAACACCCATTGTTACATTGGTTAACTAACTATTATTAGATTTACTAAAACCAAAAAATGTTAGTGTGAGTAGATCAGTAAAATAGTATTATACTATCATATGTGTAAGTTAAAAAATAATTTATACAAATGAGTGTTATATAAAACTCATTCAAATTAAATTTAATAACTATGAATCTATTATTATATGAATACCATTGTGGTTATGTAGAAAATGAGTGTTATGGATAAATAACTCCATAACCTCTAATGTTATCTAGACTGACTATTGATGTCAATTGTAAGGCCCTGACCATAAACATTATATAATCATCTTTGATGTAAAATAATTTCATTTTTAACATTTTTTATCATCTCATGTTTATATTATCATCGTATTAGGCCATAACCTTGATAAAAAAACTCAAATATTATAATTTTGACCCTTCTATTCACTATCCATTTATAAAAAAAATTAAAACACCTCTAAATAAAAAATTATTTATTATTCTTCATAAAAATCAAGATATCATTGACATACCCCTTATTCATAAAAATAATTATACCTAGAAAAAACAATTTAAAACCTAAATGATAATAAATATCAGTTATTTTTATAATAGATGGAAATACACCTTTTCCAAAAATATTTTAATCTTCTGAATTTTTTTTCCAACAAATCATAATTTTCTGCCATAAATCATAATGTAATATGCTTACCTCAAAAATTAATAAAATTTTATATGAATCACAATAGAAGTAAAATTCATAAATTTAGTACTGTGACATCCCTACCATTCATACATTGTAAATTTCATGGCTACAAAATGAATTATCTTCTTGCTTAATTCTAGAATACCAATTATAATATATTTCTTAAATATATCAGGTGATAACAATCCACTAAACACAGTCTCCTTACCCAATGTCTTGGAAATCAATCACGTGATGAATGACAATAATATTATCACAATATAACCCATATTAAAAAATAATTCCCAAGAACCATAACATAATAGTAACTCATAAATTAATAATAAATGAAAAATAATATTTCCACTTTCAAATTAAATTTAATATTTAAAAAGAATCTTACACATAAATGATATTAGGTTAATTAAAAATTAAAGAGTAATAATGTAAAATAGGTATCTAAACATTGATGTGATATAAAAGTTAGAAATATTTTTCATGAAATATATGATAAAAAAATCAATTTATTAATTTTTAAAGATAGTTGATAGTGTAACTTTAAATGATGTTTTTAAAAGAAAAAACTATAAAAATATGCTATTATTTTTTTTAAGAAATTGAAAATTTCATATTTTAAAAAAACTATTTATAGAAATAAATTCATAGAAAATATTTTTCATACATGGATATAAAAGGGAGATTTTAATAATAATACAGTTTTTAAACTTTTTAAATGGGGTTTTTAGTTAGACAGTTTCTTATCTTTTGTCTGACACATCACATACAATATTTATATTACTGAATAATAAAAAAAATTCAAATATATACTTAATTTAAAAGGTTTTTCGTTTTTATTATAACATTTATATTACTTCTTACAATGTTATTACAATTACATAATTTTTTATGTTCATATTGAACATTTTGTCAATATTATTACTTGAGTCGAAAATGAACATAGTACGATTTCAATACTCTATTTTGTCAGAAGTTCATTATATAAAAAATAATAATAATGAAATAATAAGAACTTTTATATATCAATTATACTTTAATAATGATTAATTAAATATGTTTATGAAAATGAACAATGTTACCATCATGGAGACGATATTTCGTACGTACGCATGAGTAATAATTTAATTTTTCAATAATCATTATTTACAAAAGGTAAATATTAATTTTATCATACATAATTATAAACATAAAATTTAAATCATGTTATTAAATTAAATATTCATAGGAATATATATATATATACATCATACATCTAATATTGTTAAGTGGAATGAATCATATTGCTTTGTGGAGGTGATAATTCACAGGTACACATGAACAATGTTATAATTTTTATATTTATTGAACGTAAAAACTTAATAGATATAAAATTATATTATAATTGTAAATATTTAATTATTGTTACATATTAATTTTTATTAAATCGGTATAATCAGTCATAAAAGATAGTAATGAGAAATGAACTATATCGGTTCGTGATGCGGTAGTCCGCCGCACACATGATCAAAACATTTATTTCCCATTGGATGATATTAGAGATATATTTAAGAGATGATATTAACATAATAAAAAATAAGTATATTTGTTATAATATATTCCTTTTATCGAACATGTTATTAATAATTTTAAGGAAACTTATGAATAAATTAATTATAAACACTTAACGTAAAATTTAACCATTCTTTAAGAGGATCACATATAAATAAGACATTAATAACTATAAAGATAGATTTAAACGTGAAATACGGCCTATTGAATATTTGGAGGTATTATGGGATGGGTTTATGGAAGATCTAGGCCCAACCAAATAGTTTTTATATTTTATGATATATAGAAAAATTGCCAGCAATTTATAGTAGAGGGAGGGGAACTTTTGGAAATATTTAAAGGATTTAATTAATATAAATTAATTTTATAATCCAAATTGTCAATTTTTTTATAAATTTAGAATAATGATAATTATGGGTCTAAATAGAATCATCCAATGAAAATTATAATAGTTTTAATACATTTCTATCATTATCTTTTAGTTTTACCCCTTTAAACATTTACCCTTTTATTTATGTAATATAATATTTGATAGTAAAAATAATACCATAACATGCCAAACGACCAATGAATTAGTCATTAACTAAATCTAATGACATATCTAAACTATTTTTCAAAAAAATTATTAAGAGAAATTTTATAAGATTTAATAAAATATTATATATTTTAAAATACTAATATTATCAAATTGAGTGTATTCATTAGATGACTTTTTAAAAATATCATAAAAGTAGGATAATTTCAAAAAAAAACTCCATTTACATATCACTAATATGTCAAATACATCCCAAAAATTCGGGTATATAATCAATTATTTCAAATTGTATTTATTTTTAACATTTGTAAAATCAGTTTTTTTGTTCATTCATTAATTATGAAATTACAACATCGTGATTATGTCAGAATTTATTTTAATAATTAATTTCCTAAAAATTTAAAATACATTACAATTATGCAGGTAATATTTTTTTTATTTTGATGGAATATTTATAATCTAATATATCATTATATAACCTAGTTTTTAAATTGTTTTTGTTATGAGAAAAATAATTATTACATCATTCTCATTACATCAAATAAGACGTTATAAGATTCATTATCATACCCATGTGGTTTAAAAAGGACACAATTTCATACCATGGATTTTATTGGTTCACAATAACTCAAAAATAATATTAGAATATGTGTTAGGAATGTTTTATATTATTAATAATATTATTTTAACATGTAATTACATGATTTACCCTTATATATGGTAATTAAAATAATTTCTGAAGTTATAATTCATAATGTACAAAAATAAAAGAGACATAATTACATAATGTTTTCCCATATGAGTCAAAATATGGAATCTATTTTTCAAAATTAAAATGACATAAATAGTAAAATTTTATTGATAATTAATACTATTGGTAGAATGAGCTAACGTGTTTTACAAGTCAGATGTTCAAAATTGCACAAAGTTTTTATATCCAATTTTAATATTTAATTGATCAAAATGACCTAAAATGTATTAAAGGATAAATAAATAATAAAATTATTTTTTCAAACTAATTAAAAATATATTCAATTAATACAAAATATTTAGATGAAAATGTTTTTTTGAATTAACATGAAGTATTTTTTAAAATTAATTTTAATATAAATTTTACCAAAAACTCATCCAATTTAAATTTTAACGTCCTTATTGAAAATAAGAATTATAATATTTCAAATGAATATTATAAAACTGACTAAAAGTAAATTTAAATGGGTTATCCATCAAAAGGTGGCTAAAATAATTTTTTTAAAAAAATACATATTTTATTGTAAAAATAACAATTGTTATTATATAATGTTTATAAAATATATATAATGAAAATTATAAGTTTTATTGAATTTATATTACATTAATATAGTCCAACAAGTCTAATCTTATTAATTCATGTACACAATCATTCACACTGAAATATTTTGTCGTAAAAACACATCATTTATATTCAATAGGGTTTTATTTAATTTTCTAAGAAATTTGGTAACAAATTAATCATTATATAAACTTTTTTAAACCATATTATCTTAATTAAGTTAATTAATTTATTTATCACATGTTTTTACGTCTGTGTGATAACTATCATATTAAATAGTAATATTAATATGTTCATTTACTCTATATGTGTTGTATCATTTATGACATCGAACATAGTGTTCCATTTTAGAATCTAATGACGTTACCCATATTGTAACAGCCCAAGATTTTATAAAAAAATATTCTTTTTAATTTTATTAATGTCTTGTGTTGTACGCTACACCAAAAGGAGCTTGCACAACACACATCCTTACTTGACTTGCATTACACGGAATCGCGACCTTCCTCGATAGCGTGTGTAGTACGCAATACCGAGTTTCACTAAACAACGATATGCTATAAAAATATTATTAAAACTAGCCGTTATGAATAGTAATAACCACTTTTTGAAATCCAGTAAATCTTATTTTTCAAAATGAACTTCATTTTTGGATTCGGAGTATTGAATTTAGCCTAAGGTGAAATTTTGTTACTTTTCGGATAACTTTCATATTCTGATGAATAGTGAAAATTACTAAATTATAATTAAAAACAACCTTTTTAATCGAAATAATTAATAGTGATAAATTATTAATTTTAGTGGTTTTAAAGTATATTTAGAATATATTTTTACAACTTAATACAATTTTGGTCATTGGTTGTAATTTCACATTTAAACCAGACATAATCAAGTGTCAATCTTTTGATATATATTGTTTCCTAAAAACACGCTATTTATTTTAACAGCGGTATTTAATTATAAAATTAATTAATGCAACTTCTATGTTATGAATTTTGTAAAATAGATTTCATTTTTGAATTCGGAATATGAAATATAGCTTAGGATGAGATTTTGGCATTGTTCTGAAAAACATCAATTTTTGATGAATAGTGAAACTACTAAGTGGTAGGTTAAAAACTGAATTTTGTATAAAACTTAATTTTACCGCTTCTGTGAATGGAATTTCGAAAATCCTAGAGACACGGTTAATATCAAGGACTAAAATGTGGTTCAATGAGATGAAAATAATTTTTTGGTGAATAGTAACTTTTTACTTTTTTTACCACGGTTAATAGTAAATAGGGTAACTAAGGGTAAATATGATATTAATATTACCCTAAAACATGTCCTAATTCTATTTGACAAGTGTAATTCGACCAAAAACAAACTTAGGAATAAAATATGACCATTTAGGCCCACTTGGATTAGATTAGGACATTTATTATTAATTTATTTAAAGAAAGGTTAAAATAGTTAAAATCAAAGTTTAATAAGTAAATCATTTTTAATATGGGGTTATACATAAGATAAATTCGATTGTAAATATTCATTAGAAAGCTAAAATGATTTACTACATGATGGTATTTTATTTGTAATTTTTAGACATCATATAATTTAATTTATTTATGACACAACGATGATGCAGTAATTATCTTATTAATGAAATATTGACATAATTGATGTTATAAACACCAAAATAAATGTAAGTTGAGATTTTTTATGAATTCCACTAATTTTCTAGGTTACTATGATATATTAATGTTTATTTAATCAACTTGGTTCGAACATTTAATTCTGTTATGACTTTCACAAAAATCATATATCAAATAGTGTTAAAATTGACACAAAATAGTTTTTAAATCAAATATTATATTATTAATTGTTATTCCTAAAAATCTAAGGCTCGGCCAAATGACTTAGATAAGGATATATTTATTAATAATATACAATTTTTGGTTCGTTTGGCATGTTATAGTAAGTGTATTAACCATATAGTGAAAGAAAACAATAAGACACGGTAAAAGTTAAATTATTTATCTTAGAGTTAAATCTAATTGATAAGGTTAAAATAATATCCTAAACTTGTCTAAATTCTATTGGTTGATAGGATTTCGACCCATACCCACTTTAGCTTCGAAATAAGACCCTTTGGAACCATTATAAACCGATTTTGACTTTAATATAAAATAATATTTTGAGATATTCCTAAGGTGCCCCTCTCCTCCCTTATAAAAGGACACCTCCTCCCCCTCCTCCTCACACCAATTTGAGCATTCAAGCTCGGCCAACCCCTGCCAAAATCTCTTCTCCACTTCCCTATAAACATCCTACAGGTTCTGGTCTTCCTCAAAGACCAATTCTAGTGCCCTAAGAGGAGGTCTCAAAGAGGCACTTCAAAGAAGAGGTAATTACCGTTACCAATTCTTTCATCTTTATTTCTTCTTCCACTTCTTCTTCTTAGGTTGTTTCATTATTAAGTAATAACATCAGTATCACTCATATACTGATATGTTATTATAAGTATGAAACAACCCTATTTCACCATCTATCCATCCTACGGAAAAAGAAATCACCGCGCGTGCGTACGTACGGAATACCGTCTCCACGCCGTGGTGTAATCTATTTTCCACCACCACCTTACATGGATGGGTATAATGGTGTAAAGAATAACTATACATAGTTATTACAACATTATATTGATTCTGATATATTGTATAATACACTCCAATTCAATTCAATATTTATAGAAATGATATCATCGCTCGTGCGTACTTACGGAATACCGTCTCCACGACGCGATGCGATTCATTCTCCATATTAACCATTTAAGAATGATTATAAAGTATATATAAGAAATAATAATGAAATATATGACATTATAAATCTACTGGATTTATTTATATATATACATATGTATTTCATCTACTTACTTCCATTTCAAGACAATAAGGAAAGGAAAACAGCGTTCATGCGTACGTACGGACTACCGTCTCCATGAACGGTGTTTTTCATTTTATTTATCTACCTATTATATATATATATATAATGAATATATATGATATATAAATCATATTTTATATTCTGGAAGTAAGTAAATCATGATATAAGTAATAATGATGTCAAGAACAACAAGTCAAAACACCTACGATAAATGAAACGATTTTACCCAAAACGCTTCTTGAACATGGAATTTACAAAAGAACGGGTAATATAATGTCATAAGTGAACCATATATGATATCATAACAATGAATATGATTCTGTAATAAGTCAATAACATGATTTAAATCATTATACAGGAGGTTCGGACACTTACAAAGCACGTCGGACCTAAGGTAAGGGGAATATCACAATCTCATTTGTATCCGAGATTGTTTATTCGTAAGTATTTACTGGGGTGTATCTTATCATCCACATCCATGTTTCCTCAATATGTAATATTATTTCCATCCACCTACAATGTTTTAAATCCAATTTTACCCTTTGGTGAGTTTTTTTAAATGATATGAAAAGAATCTTTTGTCGTTTTTCATAGGAGGTACTTTTTGACTTTTCCGACAAAAGTACGAAGAATGTTTTTTTAAACTTATACGGCACGAACGGATTTTTACGGTTTTATAAAGCCTTATTTTCATGAACCTTCCTCCAAAATATTTCATGACTATTTTTAATAAAATCTCATTCTTTTAAAATTGTATGATGTTTTGTGAAAAGAAATTGATTTTGAAGAAGAAAGGATATTTTCCTCAAGAATTCATTTCAAGTGTTTTATCAAAATTATTTTCCATCTAAGATAATAAAGGGTTCTGTTTCTATCCATATTTTTACATTGATTTGACTATGTTGTGATGGAATTATTTTTATGAATTCCTTTATCTTATATGAATGGTTTTATGATGTCATGTTGTTTAAGAATCCCATTTTTATTACATGGGTTATGCAATGATGTATGATTTATGATTTTGTGGCACACATAAATAAGGATTCATTAAGAGATGGGTGGGACCTATATCTCCCTCCAATGCATTGGGTAAAGATTTCATATCTCATTAGATAGACATGGCTGGAATGGTAGGTTATACCGGTTCAGTGAAACAGGACTGAAACGAGGATTACTCGGTTCAGAAAGGGACTTTGTCCACTAAGATAGTCTTGGCAATGAGTCATGACTAACAAGAAATGATTTTCCATGATTATGTGTGCATGCCACAAAGTTTCAAGTTTTATGTTACGATTATGGGGATCTCATTTTCAATTCTATGATTTATCCCATGTTATGATATTATGAGCTCTTTTGCAGGTCAAGATTTCCAAAAGCTACGTTCTTATGTATATGATGTGATTGATATTTCTTTTGTTTACCCTTACTGAGCATTTGAGCTCACCCTTTTTTTGTTTTTCTTTCCCCAGGATATAAAGAATAGTTTTAGGTAAAAAAAAGGGGAAGATCATTATGGGAGATATTGAAGATCTTTCACCACGTTTAGAAGATTACGTTCCGAGTTTCCAAAGACACTAAACTATTATGATCCTTGTGTGTGTGTTTTTGATATGTACTAAGTATTCCGCAAAAGTAATGTAATGTCCATGTACGATAAGCATCAGGTCTCTACAGTTGGTATCAGAGGAAAGGTTTAGTCAACCTTTGGAAACTAGGATGCGAAAACGTTAGTGAGATCCCTAGAGATATTTCTAAGGTATGTCTAGGGATGTCCCTAGGGATAAGTATACGTATAGGTTATAGTAATAGAATTACGCTAACGATCATAGAATTAAACCTAAGATGTTGGATATTGAAGGTACTCCCCCTTTATTATGTTGTTTTCCCTAGCATGATTTTTTCCTCTCACACTATTCTTTTTGGGTTTTAGACGATTGCTGGAACCCGAAGGAACCGTGTTGATCAATGCAATGGACAATGCAATGATTGCCCTCCTGAACAAACAAATGTTATGGGAGATGGAGTGAAAAATCTTATTGCTATACTTACACAAGATATAAATCATTCTGGACTTCCAAATGAGCAGAGAAGGGAACAATATTCTATTGAGTCCTTCATGAGGCAACGTCCACCTTCTTTCAGTGGGTCTACTGATCCATTAGTTGCTGAACAATGGATTAGTACTACTAAAATGATATTTTCAGTTCTTCAATGTTCTGAACATGATAAAGTCATCTTAGCAGTATATCGTTTGGAAGGTGAAGCTGATCAATGGTGGAATCTTATCAAGAATACGAGGCCAAGAGATGAAATTGAGTCCATGGAATGGGACGAGTTCAAGAACTTGTTTTTCAGTAAGTACTTCCCTCGTATTCTTCGAACAAAGATGGAGAAAGAATTTCTTGAACTGAAGCAAAGGGACGATGAATCTCTTGGTACCTATGAAGCAAATTTTACAAGACTTTCAAGGTATGCTTCTGGAAATATCATCCAACCTGAAAGTAAAGTTGATCGATTTTTCTGTGGCTTAAAACCAAGTCTTCGAAGGGCATTAGCTATAAGAGACTTCAGTAGCTATGAAGAAATTGTGAGTTGTGCTATCAAGGTAGAAATGGAAGTTGGTGTTACATATCCATCTCATGGTTTTGACAAGAAACGAAAGATGGAGTTCAAGGAGAAATCTCAGAATAATGATGAAAAGAAGATGGATGTTTCCTTATGCACAAAGTGTGGGAAGAAGCATGGTGGAGATTGTCTTAAAGGGACTAGAAAATGTTTTAAGTGTGGAAAAGAAGGTCATCGAGCAGCTGAGTGTCGAAGTAATGGAAAAAGGGTTTCTAATGATGTGAATAAAGCAAACACTGCAGAGAACGCACCGCCAACACTTCAATGCTTCAAGTGCAAGGAAATGGGGCATTATGCTAATAATTGCCCTAATCCAAGGGTTAGTGATGATCAACATGAGCAACCACTGAAGGCAAAGGACAAAGGGAAATCACATGCGATCACTATTGGCAATGTTGAATATGACAACGATGTGGTGGATTGATTAAGTGTTTATGTAATGGGATTCCAAAATAATGTTGTATCATTGAGTATTGCAATATTTATTGATGTGGTATTCAAAGTGATTGAGATATTTTTTTTTGGAAATAAGATGATATGCGCATAATGAAGACGAGAAAATGAAATGTTTAATAGTATTCATGAGCTCATGATTGATATAAGGACTAAGTGATATCATGGTTTGAGTATAAATAATTTTGAGGATTTTGGTATGTGGAAAGAGATAACTTTTAACAGCACTCATGTTTTCAATAAGGTTCAATGGGTATTCAAGAGAATACATGATTAAGGACTTTGAATGTTTGGAATGTGACCAAAAAAACATATCTTAGGATATATGGGGATCAACGATGGTATTAAATCTCTGGTAATCGTTTTCACTATGTTATAAGAGTGGACTGGAGTATTATGGATAAGCCTAAAGATTAGAATGGATTATGTTGGACATAAGTTTGTATTGTTTAAGGATAGAAGTTTTTTCGATATTATTGATGGGATGTTATAGTAATATAGTTTTATAAAAAGGACAACCTGCAGGACGGGCGACAGCCCATCTCTTCGGACAAGGCTGTAGGAATCGAACCCACAACCGAAGTGCGACTGGCCTTTATCGCCTACCACTGACCTACATGAAGTCCCTGTTTAGTAGAAACTAGTTTTATTATATTAAGAAGTATGATATATGAAGTATAAGTCCATTTTAGGAACCCTATATGATTAATCTCACTATAGAATGACTTATGTATATTTAATAACTTTTGCTAACCTTTTGTTTGAGACAGATGGAATAAACAGTCATTCTATCACATGATCTGCTAACACTTCATGAATATCAAATTCAACTTCATTTATTTAAGAGATGAAGTGGAAATTGTTCAAGGCACGAACAACAGTGAGATTGTACCAAAATAAAGTAAGTATTTATTCTAAGCAAATTTTCAACTTTAGGGAAATGATCTTGAAAACCAAAAATGTTGTCCTAGTGATCTTATACCTGATGAATCAGATGGTACCTTATATCATCACAAATATATGGATTTGTGATTACTGGCTTTTCAATAGCCATGTTCTCTACCACTCTCCATCAGAACATGATGGTTAGATTTCTCATCCATATCCATATTTTCACCTATGTGGAAACCCAGTGATTAGTTTATTTGGGTAATCGTTACATTTCATACATTAGTTTTTAAAGCCAAGTTTTGGTATTCCCTTTTACGATGTGGGTATCTATTAAAGAAACTTTCAAATAGTAAACCATTTATAACCCCGATGAATTTCGAGGGCGAAATTCATTTTAAGGGGGGTAGAATGTAACAACCCAAGATTTTATAAAAAAATATTCTTTTTAATTTTATTAATGTCTTGTGTTGTACGATACACCAAAAGGAGCTTGCACAACACACATCCTTGACTTGACTTGCATTACACTCAATCGCGACCTTCCTCGATAGCGTGTATAGTACGCAATACCGAGTTTCACTAAACAACGATATGCTATAAAAATATTATTAAAACTAGCCGTTATGAATAGTAATAACCACTTTATGAAATCCAGTAAATCTTATTTTTCAAAATGAACTTCATTTTTGGATTCGGAGTATTGAATTTAGCCTAAGGTGAAATTTTGGTACTTTTCGGATAACTTTCATATTCTGATGAATAGTGAAAATTACTAAATTATAATTAAAAACAACCTTTTTAATCAAAATAATTAATAGTGATAAATTATTAATTTTAGTGGTTTTAAAGTATATTTAGAATATATTTTTACAATTTAATACAATGTTGGTCATTGGTTGTAATTTCACATTTAAACCAGACATAATCAAGTGTCAATCTTTTGATATATATTGTTTCCTAAAAACACGCTATTTATTTTAACAGCGGTATTTAATTATAAAATTAATTAATGCAACTTCTATGTTATGAATTTGGTAAAATAGATTTCATTTTTGAATTCGGAATATGAAATATAGCTTAGGATGATATTTTGGCATTGTTCTGAAAAACATCAATTTTTGATGAATAGTGAAACTACTAAGTGGTAGGTTAAAAACTGAATTTTGTATAAAACTTAATTTTACCGCTTCTGTGAATGGAATTTCGAAAATCCGAGAGACACGGTTAATATCAAGGACTAAAATGTGGTTCAATGAGATGAAAATAATTTTTTGGTGAATAGTAACTTTTTACATTTTTTACCACGGTTAATAGTAAATAGGGTAACTAAGGGTAAATATGATATTAATATTACCCTAAAACATGTCCTAATTCTATTGGACAAGTTTAATTCGACCAAAAACAAACTTAGGAATAAAATATGACCATTTAGGCCCACTTGGATTAGATTAGGACATTTATTATTAATTTATTTAAAGAAAGGTTAAAATAGTTAAAATCAAAGTTTAATAAGTAAATCATTTTTAATATGTGGTTATACATAAGATAAATTCGATTGTAAATATTCATTAGAAAGCTAAAATGATTTACTACATGATGGTATTTTATTTGTAATTTTTAGACATCAAATAATTTAATTTATTTATGACACAACGATGATGCAGTAATTATCTTATTAATGAAATATTGACATAATTGATGTTATAAACACCAAAATAAATGTAAGTTGAGATTTTTTATGAATTCCACTAATTTTCTAGGTTACTATGATATATTAATGTTGATTTAATCAACTTGGTTCGAACATTTAATTCTGTTATGACTTTCACAAAAATCATATATCAAATAGTGTCAAAATTGACACAAAATAGTTTTTAAATCAAATATTATATTATTAATTGTTATTCCTAAAAATCTAAGGTTCGGCCAAATGACTTAGATAAGGATATATTTATTAATAATATACAATTTTGGGTTCGTTTGGCATGTTATAGTAAGTGTATTAACCATATAGTGAAAGAAAACAATAAGACACGGTAAAAGTTAAATTATTTATCTTAGAGTTAAATCTAATTGATAAGGTTAAAATAATATCCTAAACTTGTCTAAATTCTATTGGTTGATAGGATTTCGACCCATACCCACTTTAGCTTCGAAATAAGACCCTTTGGAACCATTATAAACCGATTTTGACTTTAATATAAAATAATATTTTGAGATATTCCTAAGGTGCCCCTCTCCTCCCTTATAAAAGGACACCTCCTCCCCCTCCTCCTCACACCAATTTGAGCATTCACGATCGGCCAACCCCTGCCAAAATCTCTTCTCCACTTCCCTAGCAACATCCTAGAGGTTCTGGTCTTCCTCAAAGACCAATTCTAGTGCCCTAAGAGGAGGTCTCAAAGAGGCACTTCAAAGAAGAGGTAATTACCGTTACCAATTCTTTCATCTTTATTTCTTCTTCCACTTCTTCTTCTTAGGTTGTTTCATTATTAAGTAATAACATCAGTATCACTCATATACTGATATGTTATTATAAGTATGAAACAACCCTATTTCACCATCTATCCATCCTACGGAAAAAGAAATCACCGCGCGTGCGTACGTACGGAATACCGTCTCCACGTCGTGGTGTAATCTATTTTCCACCACCACCTTACATGGATGGGTATAATGGTGTAAAGAATAACTATACATAGTTATTACAACATCATATTGATTCTGATATATTGTATAATACACTCCAATTCAATTCAATATTTATAGAAATGATATCATCGCTCGTGCGTACGTACGGAATACCGTCTCCACGACGCGATGCGATTCATTCTCCATATTAACCATTTAAGAATGATTATAAAGTATATATAAGAAATAATAATGAAATATATGACATTATAAATCTACTGGATTTATTTATATATATACATATGTATGTCATCTACTTACTTCCATTTCAAGACAATAAGGAAAGGAAAACAGCGTTCATGCGTACGTACGGACTACCGTCTCCATGAACGGTGTTTTTCATTTTATTTATCTACCTATTATATATATATATATATATAATTAATATATATGATATATAAATCATATTTTATATTCTGGAAGTAAGTAAATCATGATATAAGTAATAATGATGTCAAGAACAACAAGTCAAAACACCTACGATAAATGAAACGATTTTACCCAAAACGCTTCTTTAACATGGAATTTACAAAAGAACGGGTAATATAATGTCATAAGTGAACCATATATGATATCATAACAATGAATAAGATTCTGTAATTAGTCAATAACATGATTTAAATCATTATACAGGAGGTTCGGACACTTACAAAGCAAGTCAGACCTAAGGTAAGGGGAATATCACAATCTCATTTTTATCCGAGGTTGTTTATTCGTAAGTATTTACTGGGGTGTATTTTATCATCCACATCCATGTTTCCTCAATATGTAATATTATTTCCATCCACCTACAATGTTTTAAATCCAATTTTACCCTTTGGTGAGTTTTTGTAAAAGATATGAAAAGAATCTTTTGTCGTTTTTCATACGAGGTACTTTTTGACTTTTCCGACAAAAGTACGAAGAATGTTTTTTTTAACTTATACGGCACGAACGGATTTTTACGGTTTTATAAAGCCTTATTTTCATGAACCTTCCTCCAAAATATTTCATGACTATTTTTAATAAAATCTCTTTCTTTTAAAATTGTATGATGTTTTGTGAAAAGAAATTGATTTTGAAGAAGAAAGGATATTTTCCTCAAGAATTCATTTCAAGTGTTTTATCAAAATTATTTTCCATCTAAGATAATAAAGGGTTCTGTTTCTATCCATATTTTTACATTGATTTGACTATGTTGTGATGGAATTATGTTTATGAATTCCTTTATCTTATATGAATGGTTTTATGATGTCATGTTGTTTAAGAATCCCATTTTTATTACATGGGTTATGCAATGATGTATGATTTATGATTTTGTGGCACACATAAGAAAGGATTCATTAAGAGATGGGTGGGACCTATATCTCCCTCCAATGCATTGGGTAAAGATTTCATATCTCATGAGATAGACATGGCTGGAATGGTAGGTTATACCGGTTCAGTGAAACAGGACTGAAACGAGGATTACTCAGTTCAGAAAGGGACTTTGTCCACTAAGATAGTCTTGGCAATGAGTCATGACTAACAAGAAAAGATTTTCCATGATTATGTGTGCATGCCACAAAGTTTCAAGTTTTATGTTATGATTATGGGGATCTCATTTTCAATTCTATGATTTATCCCATGTTATGATATTATGAGCTCTTTTGCAGGTCATGATTTCCAAAAGCTACGTTCTTATGTATATGATGTGATTGATATTTCTTTTGTTTACCCTTACTGAGCATTTGAGCTCACCCTTTTTTTGTTTTTCTTTCCCCAGGATATAAAGAAAGGTTTTAGGTAAAAAAAAAGGGGAAGATCATTATGGGAGATATTGAAGATCTTTCACCACGTTTAGAAGATTACGTTCCGAGTTTCCAAAGACACTAAACTATTACGATCATTGTGTGTGTGTTTTTGTAATTTACTAAGTATTCCGCAAAAGTAATGTAATGTCCATGTACGATAAGCTTCGGGTCTCTACACATATGACATGATAAGTGAGATGAATTGAGGTGGAAAGGATGAGTTCCCTTTGATATTGGATGTGTAGTTTCATTCTTATAAATATAAAAATATAAACATTATTAAAAAGTCAACCGTACATAATGGGACAATAAAATTTTTAACTATAATATAAAATGCATGGAATGGTCGAAAAATAGAAAAAAAATGATTTTGTACAACATTATAAGTTATTTGGACTCTTTTGATAACTATTCACCACTATATAAAATAGTTTTTACCTTAATAAAGGCACTAAATTCATATTATATTCAGTAATTTAATTTTAGAAAAAAAAATAATTAACCATATTACACATTAGAAATTATTCCAATTTCATATATGGACTCCATTTTTTCTCACTCTAATAACATATGTGGAAAATTATTATTTATTAATATTTCCACAAATTGGAATAAACTAAATGTTTTTAAATTGAGAATGTTTAAAACATTGAATTGTTTTTATATAAAATATCAATGTGAAATGTTTTCCAATGGAATATATTGAACCAATTTATACTCAGTTGTATTAATTTTTATTTAATGAAATATTTGAAAAAAATTACTATATCAATAATTATGATGAAATTTCAGTTTTCAATTAAAATTTAGTATTTTACAATATATATTAAAAAATTAAACATTTTAGAAAAATGACAAATATTCACCAAATGTAGATTTTTATATTTCAATTTCAACAATTAATAATATATTTTAATCTAATAATTATTAAATTTTAATATTTATATTTAAAATTGGTTATCAAATATAATACAGTAATATTGAATATTAATAAAATACTATTTATAAATTTATATAACAGTATATATTATTATCAAATGTCTATAAAATCTATTATATTATTGAAAAAAATGAGGAAATATACAATATATATATATATATATATATTTATTTATATATTTAAAACTCTTCAAAATTATTTTTTTTAACTTATCAACATAATAAGGTGTTTGGACAATAGAAATAGTTTTATGATATTTTTTTCCTTCTTTTCCAATAGTTCATAATCTCATTTTTAACTAATTAATTACCAAAGGACTCATTTTATATTTATATGTAATCAATAATTTCATACATTAGATATTATTATTAATAAAATATATTCATATGAACAGTTTTTAATAATAATTAAATTTTATTAATAATATTAACAGTATATTTTAGTTCTGTAAAACTCAACATTACGTTTAACACAAGTAATATATGCAAATAATTTTTATTAAAAAAATAGGAAAAAAAGTTTTTTGAGTTCTTCATGCTAATAAATGTGTTTAATGCTGTAAAATCATAACATGGCATTGTGTGAAACATAGGACAAATGTTGTGATTAATAATAAGACAAGCTATATTTATAGTGTTTTATAAAATAAAAAAATAGAAAGGATGTAATTAAATGAAAAAAAATTACAAAATATTGAGAAGTAACATTCAACCCCCATAAAAATGAATTTATACATAGAAATTCATGTGGGTTTTCAATGGATTAATACATGAAATATCATTCCATAAATTACCATATCATAAATTTAAAAAATAACTCTTTCGTAGAGATTATAATGTTAGACCCATAATGGTTACCTAAGGTAACTAATTTCATGGTATCATAATAGGATAACATATTTTGGGAGTGAATACTGGAAATTGAATAAAAGGGTGAATATTCATAGAGAGTGATAATTATCATTTATGGCCATCAAGTGAACGATAAATGGAATTTTAAAGCCCTCAAACCATAAATCTATGATGATTTATAAGACCATGGACCTAAATGAAATGCTGTTAATATGTAAAACCCTAATAAATAATTTTTTACAATGTTGGTTATTATTATTATTATTTAATTACATAATGAAATATACTTACTTGATTTTATTCCTTCCCATATGGGTAATATCACCCTTTGGTTGTGGCATTCATGGTTTTAACATTATCATTATCAACATAAAATGTAGTGGAATTTTTTATTCTCGAAGAAAATATAGTTATTTTATCATCATGATTGGTGAAGATAAAAAGAAAATAATGATGAAATAAATTATAAATTATTACCTAATTGGGTTGCCTATCTTAAAGATGATCAATATTGCTTATCCGACATGAATAAATTCTTACATGGTGGGATAATACATTAAAATATAAACCCACATATTATGTTTAGGTGAAACCATTACATTAATTGATAACCTTTTAACCCATAAGAGTGTTCAAGATAAAAATGATTTTTATAAAGTTCATTAATTTCATGAAATTAGTTTAATATTGATCCCCCACAAATAAAAAATAATCTCTTTCTTATTAAATTCTAAATATGTGAATTGATATATCATGTATTCACTTGAAACATGTTAAAATCCAACATTACTATAAATAGATATTGATATCATGCATGATTCATCATTTTTTACAAAAGTTATTTGATATATTCCAAAAAATATAATTTCTAAACGTTCATCCATGATAAAATGGACAACATTATTAAAAATTAAATATTTAGTTACATGATAACAATTACCATCCATTTTTTCTTTCTCTATTCAAATATTTAATTTATACAATAAAAATAAAATTGTCAAGATTATAAACACATTATGGGTTACCATACATTAAACAACATATCAAATTTCTATTAAATCATATTTCTTGGTCATAAAAAATATTCTTCATTTACTTTTAAATCCCTAGTGAATATGTAGATACATAAAATACTTATATATTGCATGATTTTTATAATAAAAATTGAGTTTCAAAATATATAATCCTTAATCATCACACATTATTCATAAACTATTAAGAATGATCTTTCATCAAATAATAAAATAGATCATTCATATAATATGAAATTTGAATGGTCTCTTATGGTTTCTCAACCACAGAATAATTCTTTTTTCTTACATGTAGTGTAAACATTTATATTAGATAATATCATACATTAAACATTTAATTTGTCTTCCCTTTATATTTAGTAGTGTATCTAATAATGATACCACATTCTTGATTCTATTCATGATATTTCCACATTAGATATGGATTTGTTTAATTCAAAACATCATACATGAGAAAAATTCATGGCCTATCCATTTAATTATATTCAACAATATTGACTAACACGATAAATCATAGTTTGAGAAACAATTCTCCTATCTATAAAAAACATAAAATTGAATAATTACATATTTGAATCCCAAATCACGAATCCTAATTTTATATCTTTAATAACATTGGTTTATACTAGGAGACATCCCTAGTAATTTCTTTATAAATATTCATGGGGATCTCAAAAAAAATCTAAGTCCATTTTATAATTTATAACTAAATAATTCATGTCATACTAACTATAGAGACCCAGGATAAAAAAAGGATATTGAAAAATTATATATTAATATTAATTATATTATGAAATTAAATTCATGAGGACTATAATAGGGTAGTATCACTGTAAAAATGAAAACATATTCATTAAATGTGATGAAACATCTTCAACATCTTACTTAACTAAACACTTTTTACTCATACATAAAAAAATATCCATAAACATTGGAAAATAAACACATTAATGTATCGTCTTGGATGCACAATATTCGTAAAAAATCATATTTGTCCGAATAATCCTGATCATAACGGCATGAAAACATGATATAATAATTAATAGATCATGCCATGTGTATCAAAAATTATAATAAAGGGTCATGTAATAATTATTAGTAGTTTATAAGAAATAATTCATAATGGAATAAAGAGCATTGGGCATGAAATCATTACAATGGAATAATATATTGAATTTTGGATTACATTTTAGTGTATAAAATTTCAGGCCATGTATTCCTATCAATATTATCATATCATGTTTGGATTGGTAAAATCACTTATGTATCTAATTCATTGTAGGTTAATCCTCACAATGACCCTCTTGTTTCTGGTTTGGGATTACCTCTATAGTTCCCTCTTGTTATTTGTTTTGGATTCCCAGCCTTTCAATCTCTTATCACATGCATGAGATTCCCTTTTGTTTACCCTTCAATCAGGGTCATGGGATGTCCTCCAATTTACCATCTTATTATAGAAATCAGATTCCCTACCATGTACCCTCTTGTAATGGGGATTGGATTCTCTGCAATGTACCAACTTTTTTTGGGATTGGGATTCTTTCCCGTGTACCCTCTTATTATTGGATTGGGATGCCCTCCCTTATACAGACATGTTTCAAGATTGGGACGCTCTATAGTGTACCCATTTGTTATGGGTATAGTATTCTCAACCATGTACCCATTGATCTCTTAGAATATATATCATTAACCAATACATTATATGGAAAAATAACTCTCACTAAACACAAAATGAAATCATTCATGCATTTACCATAATATAATAAAGATTAATCAAGTAATTTCCAATAAAAGTAGATATGATTCATAATAATCATATAAAAACCCATGAAATGAAAAAAAAAATTCATCTTATAATAACATTTGAAAAGGAGTGTGGTTTCAAAATTATTTAATCAAATTATTACCCATGAAATAAATTTATGATTCAAATTCATTATGACAGGGTATAACTGGTGGTAGACAAGAAGGTGCCACAAACATGATTCCATTAAAACATAAACCATTCCAAAAAATTATATTAATTATATTTATGGATATTGTTCATAGTAAAAAATATATTTCAAAAATATATGTAATATTATATTAGGGTTCTTTTAAAAATATTTTAAAAAGAAAATATAACTTTTACATTAATTTTTTCAAACATTAAATATTTTAAAAACATTCTTATTTTCAAAATTACTTTGATAATTTATAAATCAATAGTTGAAAATAATTTTCAAAACATTTAAATGCATATTTTTTCGAAATTAATTTCCTTGAAAATTATTATAAGATATCAATTTAAATAATTTTTTGAAATAGTTTCAGAAAAAATGGTTTTTAAATATAATCTTTTATTAAAGTGGATAGTAATATTTTAAGACATTATTGAAAAAACATTAATAAATATCTTATATATCAAATAGTGGATTTTGTTACCATTATATGGTTATACCATTAATTAAATAATTATTTGAAATTTTATCTTATTTCTGAAGTGATGGATTGTTATTTCTCCTTAATATATGTATAATCATAAACAATCTCGATAATTGATGAGATTTTAGAATAAAATCATACCACTTTGGTAACTGTGAATCATAATACCAATGATATTATAAAGTTATGTAAAACATAATATATCATGGGTACGAGTAAATTTATTATGTTAAATTTAAAATGGGAATTATATTTAGGTCATGAATGAATATAGGTTCATATCATAACATATGTCTCAAAGAAGGAAAACAATGATAAAAAATGATTTTCTTATATTGTAACTTCTAAATTGTAAAACCGATGAAAGAGAGGTTATAAAAAATGATATTTAAATATACATAAAATTAATGATAATAATAAAATAATATAGTCTTGGTATTTTTTAACACCACATAAATGAAACAAGTATTCAATAAGGCATAAGTAACATACAAATAAAACTGAGACTTGAAATCCCTTTACTATAAGAGTAACTATTGAATAAGGAGATATATCAAAGAATTAAATAAATTGATAATTACTATATCAATAAATAAATTATATCAATAATATAAAATTTCATATGTTATAATATACACCAAACAACATGATTAAATGGTGAACAAAGAACATATCCCACATAAATATAAGCGATAAGAGAAACCCATTACCTTAGGTCTTGACATTATTTGACCATGCTCAAACCTGCTTTATAATAAATATAAATTTATGATAAAACTAACAAAGATCCATATTAATCTATATCATACCATATATATTATGTTTACAATTTTATATTAATATTTTATTATCAAATTAATTTTACATTTCCTGTAATAACCGTTTTGTTTTATGTATATATTTTGGCATGTTATTACTGATCCTCTCACATTATTATAATTTAATTTTTTTTACCTAATTTAATTTATGATATAATTATAATATAAATTAATTATATATTTCCCAATTTTAATCTATATATTATATAACTAATAGAGGAAATACACTTTTCAGGGAGACGATCGGTTGTAAGATAGCATGAACATTGATTCCATTTTCATGAAGTGTAAAAATAATGAAAGTGAATGAGATATATAGACCCACACATATATATAATCATTTAATTATAATTATTATCGAACATATATCATTTTATTTTTCTAATCCCATTTTTAATAAATTCCAATAATATTATAAATGAATCTCATCACATTATGGATGTGGTAGTCTCTATCTATTAAAAAATGTTATTGTATTTAAAAAAATTAAATAATGAAGGTATGTGTTATATAATAATTAAAAAATCAGAAAAAATAAGAAATATCATAAAATAAGTAATTATCATTATTATTAATTACATTGACTGTCGGTAATGGATTAACAAAAAACACTGGTACATGAGGCAATATATATTTTACACTAAAACAATGATTGTGTATGCAATTTGATGGATGTGTGTGTTTTTGTTTAGGTAAAAACCATAACATAAAAATTATCAACATATTCATAATACTTATATTATTATATAACCATGGAATAATGAAATTCATGTGTTATAGAATGAAAGAAGACCAAAAATTTTTATTGAATTATGATACCTATTTTTTTGGTATTTTCTTTTTGATTTCACTATGGGACTAAAATGGATTTATTAAAACCAAGTGTGAGGATTTTTTTATGAGTGCATGGATGTCAGAATATTTTTTTACTGTTTTTGGATGAGTAAATGGGATAGATATGAGTGATGATGCGAGGGGGGTTAGTTTGGTTTTATATTACTGGAGGGGAATGACAATAAATATAAAAATCTAAACACTATTGAGAGGAAATAAATATATCATGTGCCTCAGATAAGTAGCCATTATTGATAAAAATTATTATATGTTAAAAATATTTCTCAAGAATTTCATTTGGAGACTTGTATATGATATTTTGACACATAAGATAATTCTTAACTAGTATGTAAACTCATATTTACGTTATTCAATGTACTTAATTTTAAATACATTAAATAATATAATTTATAATAAACTAATATAAAATTATTTTAAATTATAAGTTACACTTTTTAATATTATAGAATCTATATTTCAAAATTATAATTAATGAAGTGTCAGAAATAATATAAAAAATTTCCCACATATGGGATGAAACCATAAGTTATTAATGTGAAAACATTTAAAAGTTAGTATTGTTTTTATATCCAATTTCAATGTTAACTTGATCTCAAATACTAAAATTAATATAATTTATTTTCAATATTACATCTTATAATTATAAATATTTGAAATTAAATTTACTTATTAAAACATATTATATTAAAATGTTGTTTTAAATTAAAATTTAGTGTTTTCCGATTTCATCAGAAAATGTATCACCATAAAAACATAAAAAAATCAAAAAAAAATAAATTTTTATATTTTTCATTAAATAAATATGTTTTTATTTTGAAATAAATATTTATTATGTGTCATAAATTTTATTTAAAATATATTCTCCAATAAAATGTTGTTTAATTACCATTTATGAAAATACTTATTTTTTATTCATATAATTGGATTTATTGTTATCTTATAAATATAAAATATATTTATTGAGTTTCATATAGAACATAAATTCTTTTATAACTAAATTAATACCAGAATAATTTATTTATATGGATGGTTATATTAAAATTTCAAATATTAGCTTATATTATACTTATATATTATTCTAATGCCTCTGTGTTAAATAAAATATTATTTTAATAATATTAATATATGTATAGTACATTTCGGTAAATATCGATCTTTTGTGTGACTCAATCTATTGATGGAAGTTTGAATTATGTGTGAAACATGAAAAAACTAGAATTGAGTGTACAAAAAATAATCTATTTTTTTTGTTTTAGTCATAGATATAGTTGGTGATTCATTAAACACAATCATATTATTGTGCATCTAGATAATATATGTTATATTCATTCGTTCATTAAATTAGAAATGTCTAAATGATTAAATTAATTATAAAATAATTATCAAAAAATATTTGTACTTTACATTATACCTCCACTAAAATAACTCTATCCTGATAATTTCATGAGGGTACTAAAAGATTAATATATGAATTTTCCTTTAAAAAATAACTACATTGTAAAAATGAATACTAAAAATTCTATTGAAAAGTAATATCATGAACATCAATAAATAACAAATGAAACTAATAATTATGTTTCAGAATAGTATAACATAGGTTGGGTGTGAATATTTTACACGAATGGATAGAGTAAATATATTTTTAGAGTAACAAATATTATTCATATATAGAAATTAAATGATAAATGGAATGTTATGGGCCTCAAAAAATAAAATTTGTAAGGATTTATAAGTTGATCAGTTCAAATAAAACAAATGTATTAGGAAAAATATTTTACAATATACTTTCAACATATTTGATTATTTTTTAAATATCTAAAAATATAATGGAATATAAATTATTTTATTTCTTTTTATATTCATAATATCACACTATCATGTTTCCTTTATCCATTTAAACATCTCCTCTAACTCAAAAAAAACTAGGATAAAATTTTCATTTTTATGTTACTAACAGACCATGAGGTATAACAATAAGTCATTTAATTTATATATAACTCTCATAAAATAAAACATGTAAGAAAAGGTTATCCAACAAGCATAAATACACATATTGTAGGATAAAATACTAACATAAATAACCACACTCGATTATTAGCATAATCTATTCCATTAATAAATTACATAGTAACCTATCTGGTTGATGAAAATACAAATAATAGAATTAAGGTCACTAAATTTCTGAAAATCATCTTATCATTGATCTCCCTTATATCAAAATGCATCTCTTCGTTGTCTTATTCAAATCATTTGAATAACTATATAATTGATTCTCTTAAGACATGATAATAACTTGAATTACTATAAATGTATACTAAAAACATACAACCATCATCATTATATACACAAATTATTGTATATATTCATTAAAGGAAAAAAACATCACCAATGAAAAAATAGAACAATTGTATTTAAAAATTCTATAATTTTTTCCATTGTAATAATTATTATTCAATATTTTGTATTAATGTCAATCACCACTTCATCCATGTTATTTTGTTTCAACATTATTAACACCTTATGGGTTACCATCCATTAAAAATATACAACCTTCATATTAAATCACTTTTATTTTCTTCATCACCATTCATAATTAACTTTTAAAAAATTTACAAAATTTCATATATTTAAAATAACTATATATTTCATTCTTTTTATATCACATCTTTCGAATTTCTAAACATATACACTCCAATCGCCTGGATTTATTCTAAAACAATTATGAACTCATCATAATAGTATTCTTTAATAACCAAATATTGTATATGATATATGAGTAATTTATTATGGTTCTCAATGATAATAAAATCTTACATCTCACTTTTAAAGTAAATAATAAAATAAAAACATCCTTTAACATTCACATTTCATTAGTAGTCTCATTATATTAAGAAGAATATCCAATACTCATTCCACCTACGTCATTCTATTCCCGATATCTCCATCGAGGACATCAATTTGAATAATATATATAAAATAAACATCAGGGGGAAAAAATTATCCATGTTTCTTATAGTTCCTTCCATTAACTAACTCTAAAATTAATATTATGAGAAAACAATATCATTGATGATGAACACATAATCATGAAAAAATATCAATATTAATACTAAATCATTTAACATAAATTTAAATCTGTAACACCATATGTTTATCTATATATACGTCTCTATACATATCTTTATAAATATCACTAGTTATGTCACTATTGTTTCGTCATTTTATTTCAATAGTTTCACTAATAATTTATTTTGATATAATGTTTTGAGACATAGGATTAACAAACAAGAATAATAAATTATTTTTTATGAATATTCATAAAACTAAGGAAATACATACTAGAGGACCATAATTGCTTACTGTCATTGCCAAAATGGAATCATAATCATCTCACTTGGTAAAAGTTATTTATCATCAACTTATTGATCTAACCATTTAGTAGTCCAACTTAAAACCGTTATCCCTTACATAGGAATATAAATTATAAGAAACAAGTGATATCAGATTCATTGTAATTGTAATCAAAATGATATGTAAGAATAATTATTAGAATAAGGGTATGAGGACATGATTATATCACTATAATAACATACCCTTTATATAAAATATCATAATAATGATTTAGAAAATAATGAATGTGTATTGATAAGACTTGAATCCTAAGTGAATCATGATAATATTCCATTAAAAATATAATTGGAATATGATTTGGAAATTCATAATACATATATTCATAGAATGTTTTCTATCAATGGTACCCACCATGAAATTCATAATAGTTTCTCATGGGCTTTTAACTCATGTACCTACTCATGGATCTAGATGTCATACAATTTACATTCTTATTTCAAGCATGATATTCCCTCCCATGTACCTTCTTGTAAAAACCATACAGTTCCATCAAATATATCCTCTTTTTATAGGATTTAGATTACCTCATGTTTTCCCATATTCTTATGATCTTGGTATTACCTCATATTTACACTCTTATTATGTTATTAGGATCCAACCCATGAACCCTATCTTTAAAGGATTGGCATTCTATCCCATGTACCCACTTTTTAGGGGCTTGTGATGACCTCTTCTGAAACCTCTTATTGGGTAACAATATTACCTCATGCATACCATCTTGTTACATGGTTGGGATTTCATCTCATGTACCCTATTCATTTATGCTTCTAATGCTCTCCACTTTACCATCTTATTACAGGCATGGGGATTCCCACCTATGTACAATTTTATGGAATTGTCCATTTATCATTACACAATTATTTTTAGGGATATTTACGTAAAAATAATCACATAATGAAACCATACATATTTGTATCGTTATATAATAAAATAATCATCATATAATATTCTATAAAAGATTTATAGGAATAACTAATGGAACATCATAACCCATGAAATGATATGGGTATCATAAACTTCTCATATTATAATACCCCATGGAAAAAAGATAGGTTACATAATCATATAGACAATGGGTATCCAATGTAATGAATCATGTTTCATAATATTTTTATAATGGTAAAACACATGGAAGAGAAACAAGTGTCATAAATATCATTCCATTAAAACATAAAAAAATCATAGAAATAATATGAATAGAATTCATAGTTTATATCCATATTAAATAATAGTTAACAAAAATGTATTTCATCATATATTAAATATATTTTAAAAACATTTTTTGAGGGAAATATCATTTCCACATTGAAAAACACCATATAAAATATATTAATTTTAGAATTTTTTTTGGAAAATTACATGTAAAACGTCAAAAAAAGTTATTTCAAATCCATTTTAGACACTTTTAAAAAAAATCTATTATATATTTTCTTGAAAATATATATATATTATAACATAATTTTATTTTTGAAAACATTATTAGAAAACCTTTTTTTGAATAAAATTGAATTTTGACCATAGAGAAGAATAAAAATATATTTTCTTAAATAGAATTATTTAATTATCTTATATACCATAGAGTGTAAAATTATATTATAACATGGTTTTATTATAAATATAATAGGGGAATAATCTTCATGTTATTTCATCAAACAACAATCATAAAGTTTCATCAATAAAGGATTAATCATAAAAAATATCTATAAATATGATAATGTAGAAATAAATTATAAATACTTTAGTAATATTGAATAACAATCCCTGTAAGAGAATAACATTACATGGATCTTAAAATATCATAAGGATTAATAAATTCATGATATTACATTTAAAATGGTATTTATATAACCCTATTTATAGAATACATGTTCACATCATAAAATATAACTCACAGAAGAAATATTTATTCTAATTATACTTTGCCGATTTGGTAATATTTGAACAATAAATCCAATTAAATAGAGAACATAAAATTGATATGTAAATACCCCTCAAATTATTAATATGAAATTTCAAAAACATTAATTTGATGTATTTACACCACATAAAAAAAATGAGTAGTAAAAAAGGAATTGGTATCGTAGAAATAAAATTGAAAGTAGAAATCCCTTTACTGTTTGAGTAACTCTACAATTATGAGATCCTCGAATAAATAAAATAAATTGATATTTTAATATAATTACATAAATAAAATTAATGATTCAACACATAATAGGGTAGTATATATGTATATCCATGGCCGGAGAAGCCCAGAGTCACTACATTGCATTATTACAGAATCATTAATATATGATTCAAATCTGAAAGGGGATTAATTGGTTAGAAGTTGTATCGAAAATAATTACATATATGATATTCATATTACATTGTGTAAAATAAAAAAAACTATGTAAATAATAAAAATAAATTACCTATATTCTTTATATATCCTTCAATGATTTAATCTTCATATCTAATTGAAATGAAAAAATTAGTTTGAGCATAAACCCATAGTAAGGGTACATATGGAAGAATAACTAATAAATGAAAGTTAAAATCATAATAGATTGACATATAAGTGAGTATGAATTCCATATGAATATATCGATATGGAATAATCAAAATGGAATGGTAGATAACTGAAACACATCCCATTTAAATACTAATCATAAAATTAAATATATAAATATAAAATTTCATTGAAATTATTTCATTGATTAAAGAAACTTGATTTTTTATGAGGGAAATGATTAATTATTGGATTACATGATTTCTAGGTACATGGTAACATTATCTTCAAGATTGTTTACATGATGATTTAGAAAATTGAGTAAAAACCAACAAATTTTTATAGCTACATTGTCTGATGAGATTATATATTCTTCTAGAGGGATATCTATAATTAAGAACTAATCGTGTCTTACATTTACAATTCATCCCACATATATCAAATAATATTTGTAATTCATGAATATGGTTCCTTATAAAGTATCTCTATAAAATATGGTATATGATTTATGATATAATAATATCTTTTTCATGATAACATTTTCATTTCCGATAAAACATTCATAAATAAGTAATTGTTTTAATAAAATTGTAACAATGATAAAATAAATTGATATTACAAATATAACATTTGACATTAATTATTTTTCACATCAAAACCCATTTTATTCAATAATTAAATGTAAAAAAATTAAATACCATGAAGATAAGTAGATAATTTATATAATATATCATTATGGGAAGTAGATACGCCACAAAAAGGAATTATGTGATGAATATGTCATTAATATCATTAATATAAAAAGTGAGGTTAAACCCCTCTCTTTATCCTTCTATTTTGTTGTGTGGTTTTAATCCACATTTGTAGTGGTCTAAACATGTTAATAACATTTTGTATAACCATAAAAATATTTATTATATCATTTATGATCTTCTTATGATATCATATTTCCCTTACCAAAAATCTATTCATTATGTTAAATATATGTTCTATAAATTACCTAGTGTTTTTACTTTGTATTGACTTGTTAATTTTATTATCATTACATAAATATTGATTTAATAATATAAATAATGTAAAACATTCTATAATTCTCATATATATTCATTATATATGTGATTATAATAATCTATAATGTTTGGATAGAGGAAATTAAATGCACTATTAAGAGAGACTATTGGTCAGATGAAAGCATAAAAGTTACTTCCATTTCCTTGTCATGTAAAAAAAAGTAACAAGTATATATTTATAATATAATTACATTTTTAGAATTGAATCATATATATATATATATATAATATTTTAACTAAAACCACACTTAATTCGCCCCATGTAATTTGTGAGATATCACATCACATTGATGTAGTGGTAGTCCACTCAGTCACAATCCCGGTTATCATAATTACATCAAATAGAAGGAATTTAGTTATGTTTTATACAAAAACTATAAAATTATGAATAATTAATTAATATCTCATATATTTAATATAAATAAGGTTTTATCATAGTTCACAACAATTATAGATGATAAAGGGAAAAAAGTATGACTTCAATTCGTGAGGCGGCAATTCATCATACAAAAAAATGGAAATTCTATTACACCATTTCTAATACAATGTGTATGTGTAGTTATAACCAATATAAAAATCAAATATAAGTATATTGAGTACAAATATGTAATTATATAATTATTTAATAAGAATATGTGAGGTATGGAGGAGGCAATGAAAAAAAAGGTTGTTGTGGAATAATGTTACATATTCATTGGGAAACACCACTTGGTTTGAAATAGAGGGCATCATTGATTGGATTTCATCAAGATAATAGGCTTCTAGATTATGTTAGGGATGTTTTAATATTAATTAAGAATATTTTTGGATATCCAAACATCCTTATTAGTTTTCCTAATTGGGATTATTTAATGCCTTTTTATACTGGACGAGGAGAGGAATTATTGTATATTTTGTAAAAGGGAATTAAGTCATTGTTTTTCCCTTGTCATGTGTCTCCAATAATTTTTTAAATTTGATCAATGGTTGTATAAAGTCATCATATAGATATCTAGTTGTAGTTTTACATGTGTCTATTCTGTTTTTTTAATTATTTTTAAGTCTTAGTACGTTGTTTAGATATATTATCTGTCAACCATTATAGTTAAATTTAATCACTTCCATAGAAATTTTTATCAAAAAATATGTTAATAATATTATAACTTATAATTTAATTTGACTCTAAATATAGAAACCTTTTTTTAATTCCAAATATTTAAATGGTAGAAATAATATTAAAATTAATCCCATATATAGGATGTTAAAGAAGCTTTTTAATGTAATAATGTTCAAAAGAATGATATGTTTTAGTATCTAATTTGGATGTGAAATTAATTAAAATTACATAAAATTAATTAATATTTTTACATTTTTTCCAATTATAAATTAAAAACAATCAACTATTTATATTTACCTTATTAATAAATTATTAGAAAAGAAATTGTAAATTAAAATTTAGTATGTTTTACATCCAAACAAAATATTTAAACTTCACATAATGATACAAAACATTCATTGTAAAATAATTTTGAAATTTCTCTTTAATAAATTAATTCCATTTTGATTGAGAAATTTTTTAAAATTTTAAAATTCAGATTTAAAATTGGATTTCCAATAAATTGAAGTAAACTAAAATAGGGTTATTATCATATCTTCTTAATAAAATGTAAAATGAAATAATATGGTCACCACAAATCTATGATTTCAAATAGGGGAACGTGAATATAATAATTGACATGGAACAGAAATATAACTATTTTGTTTTGATAGAGTTTGATAGAAAACATGCTTATAAGATTGTTTTTGAAAAAACCCAATAAATCATAGATTTGAATAATTTTAATTTATATCATATTAAATTACATTAATAGGACAATATATCGTTTCAATACACCTTTTTATAAAGTTGATAAATTCATTTAGTCTCATAGACTATATGTAAATATATTCAATCGATATATTTCTATATAAGAACTATCATTCCATTAAATTATGCCTTGAATAATTTCTATTTAATTTCTTAGAAAATCATTCATCATATGGTGGTGCAATACTGTAATATCATAAACCTCTTCTATTGTTAATCATTAATAATTTCATAAATGATTATCTTTATGAGCCTTATTAGTATTATGATCCAAAACCAAAGCATCAATATAATATAAGTTATTATAAGAATTTTATTTTATAAATATTAATAATATATTTAACTAAACCTCATTTTATCAACATCCATTGCATATTAAGGTTTATTATTACATAAAACATGTGTTTTCCCAAAAATTTAACTTGTAACCGAATAACATGACTTGGTACCAATGAACATGTGATCTAAAATATTTAATGAAAATGTAAGGAAATAAAATCCTAAAATATTTAATAAATCATATGATGTTAAAATAATTAGAAATTTACTTTTGAAATATATTTATTAGTTCCAAATAATGAGTGAAATTAATAATTGTAATTCGGTTGTGCCAAATAAAATATACCTAACCCTATTTTCATATATTATTCCGATATATATTCCCTTGACTATTGGGGAATTTATTTTCATTGATATCCATATCAGTATTGTTTTAACAATTAATAACAATTAATTCCTTCATCCTTTTGAATTATATTTCACCATTTCTTTTTTCTACTCAGTTATAGAAAAAACCAATCCTTTCATGCCTTTCCATGGGTGATTATTCCCACAGTTATTATAGGTTGAAAAATAATTCTTACCCATAACCCATTTACCTAATATTTTATCTTCTATCCTATTTTTATCAAGTTTTACTTCAACGAAACAATACCATGAGATATATTTCTCTTGCCTGACAGCACATAGTACTGTTCAATCAAATAAATAATAGGATTGAGACACAATTTCCCTTAATATAGAAGAATGATGACCTTCTAGAAAATAATTGATATTTTATTCATTATTGAATATGAAATATGTGATATAATTTTATATCATTTTAATGTTATATTAAAACTCAACAACACATCCTTCATCTTTATTCATTAAAATAAGTAACATTATATTACTCTCATATTGTTGTTTGTGATGGAAATGTTTTTCAAAAAATATGTACTGAAAGGATTTACAATCTATGAGTAAATTATCTACTTTTATAATGTATTATAGATAAATGGAAATTATTTGTTATAGTATAATTTGAGACTATACACTACATGTTTGACATTTTTATTTTAATCACATCATAATTCCATAAATATATTTTTCAAATATTTAATCCATTTCCTAGAAAAAATTGGACTAGATGTCGCACTATATGATGTGGTCCTATATTGTATTTCATGATCCAACATTATGAGTATCATTTTCGAATAGGTAAGTCCATTTGGGAAATGATATGTGTCCTAATTGGAATCAGTTATAATAGTATCCACACAACATTCCCTCTTCCAATACAAGATATATTTTTTCGCTCATTAGTGAATCATCTATCTGGTATTAAAGTATTGATACTCATAATCCTTCCAAGAACAATTTTAAAACAATAAAAAAATACTATATTAGATCATAAATTTATGTAATATAATATATTATATCAGAGGTAGATAAAACCACATGATAAATTGAGAAAATTTCCTATAAATACTATCATAATAAAAACATGGATGCCTTTGATATTTCATTACATTCAAATTATCCATTATGGACTGTAAGGAATATATGAATTATCCTTATAATATATCCGTTGAGTGTTTAACTTTGTGTTCAACTAGGAATATATTAATGTAATAGGTAATTCTTGAGTCATACATGAATCACCCTTTCAGAGTCGACACCTCTAGATACATCTATTCTAGAACCACATATACAATTTTTCTATGTAAATATATTTATTAATAGTAATATCTACATAATATCTACCATACCAAAATTTTTGGATCTTCATCTATATTATCCTAAATGTTAATCATAAGGTTACTTTTTGGATCTATAATTTATAAATCTATTTTTCAATGGTTTTTTAAAACATCTTCTGATACCAACTATAACGCCCAGAACCTAGAAGCCTAGATTTAGTGGATTACATTATTACATTGGCATAGATGCATGATTGAAATCCAAAGAGACTAAATATTTATTTTTTTTTTGAAAACTATATTACATACATTATACAAATATTACATATGGTAAAATGAAATAAATCATTATAAATAATAAATTCAAATGAAATACATCCTTGAAAGATCTTTGAAATGTTTCTTCTCCATTTCATTGGGAATAGAAACAATATAAAGGAGGGAAAGAAATGATACATAAGGGTATTTATAGTGGATTAAATAAAAATAAAAGATAAATATAATCATTTAATAGTAAATAACTAAGTACAAATGCAATAAAAATATCTCAATATGGCATACTCAATATGGCCTAGTTGATAAATGAAACACATTACATTTTAATAATTAATTAAGAATAAACAAAATCCATTGAATATTTCTGTGAAATATTAATATGTAAAATTGATATCTAAATATGAATGTTATAAATAATTAATTAGTGGATTCCATATTTCCTAGGTACATGGTACCTTTACCACCAAGACCATTAATGCAATGTCATAGATTATTTGATAAAATTCCACCTGATATAGCCTCTTGATTCATCCCAGGATACTATTAAGGCATCAAGGGGATAACTGTAAGTAATCCCTATATATGTTTTACCTATCCAATTAATTCCTTATATATAAAATAATTTATTTATTTCAATTATATTATTCTCTATTAAATAACTGTATTGAATTAAACATACAGATTTATCAATAATTCCCTAGTTAATCAAAGAACTCTATATATGAACGGAAAATAAAAAAACATTGTATATTTTAGAAAATAATTATATACATCACATGAGAATATGTACATTTAAGATAAAATTATCACAAATATTTGATTTCTTTAATAAAATGATATCAATCTCAAAAGAATGTGATATAGAAAAGATAATTGTTATGTCATGGAAATGTTTACGTCATCCCCACTCAGAAAATTTTTTTTATATGGATATTAAATAAAAAATGATAACAGTTATAGTTATACAATATATTAAAATGGGATGTAAATAAATCACAAAAAAAATTAAGTGGTGAATATGAATATTTTATCACAAATGTAAATAGATTAACGAAAACCCTATGCCTTATCCTTCATTTTTGGGTGGTACTTGAACTCATCTATTGATGATTAAATATGTTACGCTCTAACAATATAACCATAATAATATTTTATATATCATATATTATTTCATATAATATTTATTATAAATTTATTAGAATTTTTTAATTATTTACATTAGTTTGTCTGCTAATTGTATATTTATTCTATAATGTGTTGACTTCATATTATTTTATTTTAACCTAAAAAATGATTTAAACATATAAATAATGTTAATTCTTATTTAGTAATAATATATATTAATTATATGTGTATTAATAATATTCCAAAATTAATTGATATAGGAAATGAAATAAACTGTTTGTGACGAATCCTTAATTCTCATAGGATTGAGAGCACAACAGGTCATTATTTTGACTTATGCGACATACCCAAGACACAAAAGTCTAGAAATACATTATAAATGGTTTAAATAAAAGTGTGGTTTTTTTGAATATTTTGTAATAACACTATTATCCAAGAAACTATAACCTAACAACTCACTATATGATGAAAGAATAAAATAAAGACATCTCAAATACTTTATTCAGATCAAAACCAATCCAATATAGGCAAATATTTAAGTCTCAACAAATATCAATGTAAATTGTGGAAACCAACTAATAATTCCACGAATACCACAAGACTCCAATATCCTAATTCCCCATGACCTAATATCACCAAACAGCTCGAGCCCCATGATGTAGTGCTAAAAACATGTGAAACATTATCTTTTACCTTGTCCTAGAAGATAGAATTTCCAAAAGCACCAAATTGTAGAAGAAGTGGTGAATATAATACTCATTATAATATCCAAGATTAATACCATACTCGTTCCACTATGATAGAATAGTTTTTATAATTATTATAAAATAGTTCACACAAAAAAACATCCATTATAGTTTATAAGTAAATATAAACATGTTCCAAAACTCTTTGCAACAACAATGTACTAGTGAAATTAAAACCATTTTTCTAGAATGATAAAATTTCATGAATGTACTAAAAAATCTTCAAAACCATTTTAAAATATTCTATTTTTCATACCCATACCATTTAACACCCCCATGTAAGTAACCATGCATAATTCATTATGACAGTTCCATTATAATGTGTGGTTTCTCATCGGGCTACCAAGTCGTCACAATGTAATTGTAAACCTTGTTACATTACCCATTTATCACCAACAAAAATGGAATATTTAGACCATTCCCCATAAATGAAACATGTCACAACACCACATATTCCCAATGATCATTCCAAAATTACCCATTCAACAAAATAACCTTTTATTGAAAACTATTTTTCATTAATACCATAACAATACCAACTCATTCCAATAAAACATATATTTTTTATTATCCTAAAAAATAAAACCCTAATGAATTTAAAAAAATTAAACCATATAAAATAATTATTTTAAAGTATATAAAGTAAAACCATTTTCACAATAATTTATCAAGATTTCACAAATCTACCTAAAACAATAATTCTTCAGTAATAATATTTATTGCATGTATGAAAAAATGAAATAACAAAAAAACAATATTCCATTTTACTAAATTTGAAAATTATAAAACAATTCTAGTAATAGGATTTGATATTGAATCCACCTACCTTGACATTTTTTTATGATACTTGACAACCGATAAAGAACGCACAAGAAGTCGAGTCGATTATCCCTGAACAGCCTTGGATCTCCTATGCTACCAAGATCCTGACTCAAAATTGAATTATCTGGAATAAAAAATTTATATATATGCTTTATATTTTTATAAATTAGAATTAATGGGGGATAGATAAGTAGATCTAAGAAGATCTATGAAAACGTTACAAAACAAGAAAAAATACTGACATACCTCATGAATCAGATCAAGATTCCATGAAACGATTGTGATATCCTCCATTATCAAGAAAACCCAGTTATATCGTAATTGTTGGTTAAAAATATTATATCTACAAAAATATGTATTCGATATATGAAAACAATATTATATAAGAAGTATATCTGATAAAATGAGACAAAAATTGAAGAAGATCACACACATACATCGATAATAATGATTGAAATCGCCCATAGAGGGCTTCGACATGGAATTAAATCATGTTAGAAGGGTACTCAAACATACTAGGGAATAAAATATATAATTATGTGTGTTTTTAAGAAATAAATAATAAATAAAGAAAAAATGAGAATTTTATTATAAAATATGATCTTTTTTGACCTCTACGCACTATTTGACAGCACGGTTTGGCCAACCATGCATTGATTGTCTGACCTTCTATTTGGTCCCATAAAACCTTCTTTTTATGCACAATCTCTACCATCATTTACATTTAACATTTTTATGGAGACCTTTTTTTATGGAAACACCACCTTTTTTGGAACACTAACTTTTATGGAAACAGAATACTTTATCGAAAAACTATATTCTTTAAAAAACACTTTTTTATGGAAACACCATATATTATGGAAACACAATATTTTATAGAAACACCATTTATTATGAAAACAAACAATTTTATGGAAACAACCTTTTTTATGGAATCATCCTCTATTATGGTAACACAATATTTTTTGGAAACACCCTTATTTTTGGAAGCACCCTCCTTCATGGAAACACCATATTTATTGGTAACACCCTATCTTATACATCAAACCCATTCAAGTCCACTCTATTTTAAAAAACACTTGATTAACAAGAAAAACATGAGGAAAGGGTTGCGTACCTAAAACTGTGGGTACTAAATTCACACCACTATTTGCCTTTCCATCCTCAGATAGTAGAAAACCATCATTTCCTAGAAAGAGTTACAACCAATGCTCATTCATTTCCTTATCACATACCCAATACTCATTCTAATTCTGACCATTGTTTAATTAAACTAGCATTATGATGATGATTTTCCAACAAAAGACATTATAATGAGAAGCTATGATCCACACCGGGATATGCACTAATAAAAAATTCATCTCTAGTTCTATGTGATCTCATATAATATCATTGACATTATCATTCTTATACATTTTCAACTAAGATATGTGGAACACAATATGCACTAAACTGAACTGTAGTGGTAGTCCAAATTGTTGTTCCACCTCTCCAAATTGTTCTATTATCATAAAGTGGCCTATTTATCAAGGATATAAATTTCCAATCATACAAAAATGGTGATGTCCATTCCTATGATAATAATTTATGAAAACGTGATCACCCACTAAAAATGACAATTACCGTCGATGATGTTATGCATAAAATGTATGGTCACTCTATTCCATATCCATTATCATTCTAATCATCTAAATATTCTTCACTATTTTTTGAACAAGACTAGGCCCCACTAAAGATGTTTCCCCAGTTTCCTCCCAACATAGTGGATAACGACTAGGAAGCTTTTAAAATGCTTAAAACAAGGGAATATATATACATTCATGATATTTTTAACAATGTGATAACTCTAGTAAGGGATGATTCTTCCCTCATGAGTTGATGATATTCATTACACAAGCTCGCAACATGTCTTCCAACATTTGTATCATCTGCTCAGACCGGTCATCTATCGTAGGATGGTTTTTTTACTCAAATTAAACAATGTTCAAAGGGATTTCATTAAGGATTTACTGAATCCATATTTGGTCCTTAGATCACATTCTGACATGATTGAACCAAATATGACATTTCTCAATAAAACATCTTGGATATATATTTTTGATATATCCTCCACTATATAACTATCAAGAATATGGATGAAATGGGAAAACATGGTAACCTAATCAACTATAACCCATGTGGAATAGTGTTACCGAACCATTATTGGGAGGCTGGTAATAAAATCCACAGTTATCTTCTCCCATTTCCACCATGGGATAAGAAAAGACTTCAATATACCTACTAGTCTCTGATGCTCAGTCTTATCTTGGTGACTAGTTGTGATCATTGAAAAGAACTCAACCATGTTATTTTTCATGACACCTGTAAAGACCAGTAAATTTCAGGGAAATTTTTTTCTTATATTCTTTGAAATTTTGTGAGTCTGCGGTTTCTCACGGGACTTGATTCTAGGGCCCGGTGTGCCCAGAATCAATTTCTGAAGTTTAGCTCTGGTACGTTCATTGAACGAATGAGAAGGTTTATCTATCTTTTGAACTAGTGCTCGGAATTGAAACCCGAGGGCACTGATGGACTCGTAGTGCCAGTATTCGCTTAAGGGGACCTTTACCGCAGCTTCGTTTTATGCGCGTTGGAAGTTAATAATTTAGAATTTAGAATAAAATAAATAAAATTGGGAACACAATTTTATTTATATCTATGGAAGTTAATTTCTCCCATGGGAAGGTATTGGTGGGGCCCACACCCACCAAACTTCCCAAGTGTGGATAATTAAAAGGTGGGGCGCAGACAAGCCCCATCTTTTCATCTTCCATAACTCATCTAATTCCATTTTGAACTCCCATGTTTAATTCATGACATACCCTTAATTTATGAGGACTTTTCCTCTCCCTCTCCCTCTCTCTCTTTACTGTTTTCCAATACACTCTAGTTAATAAATTCAACCTCTTCACATAATTAAATAAGTGATTTGAGTTTTGAATTTTGAATATGATGTTTTAATAAAATATTATCCAAGCCAAATATTTTATTTTTGGGGAAGCTTTGTTGTGTGGGAAAGAAATTGGGAGAGAGATCTTGAGAAAAGAGAGATAAGAATTCATCTCCTCAACGAAGAACAGTTTTCTTCTTCGATGAAGAACACCCACCTTCAATGAATAATGACTCAGCAAAGAACGCTCCACGATTCTCTATCATCTTATTCCTACACATCAAGGGAGGACACACTAATGTGTGAAACACTCCAACGACGACATTTCATTCCTGGTGTTGACGGAGCGACATCGCTTTCCACGTCTATGATGAACAAATATTATTAGAGGTAGTATAATTATGTTCAATTTTAATGGATTAAAATTGTGCCTCTATTGTCATTGAACATCATTTTATATACTGGTATATTGATATAGCCTAACGTGGAGGGCGCTGCACGAACGAACATGGACGGACGACCCTTCACTGGATGTTTTTTATTTTTGGAATTGGCGACCAGAGGAGGAACACGGAAGAGGACGGCGGTGCAAGGGCCTCCGTCGCACACGTAATGAAAAGTCACGACCATGCGGGCCACGGCGGAGGAAGCATGGTATTGTCGAGCTATTCCTGTGAAGTAGAGTCGCATCCAGGGTAGGCCTCAGTGGAGGAAGTCAGCGTCGTCGCAATGTCTGTGCGGAACGAACCTCAGGCTGCTTCGGTGGTAGAACTGGCACACCCTTCAGCTGGCCAGGCGGTGGAGAGCCACTGTGCCAGTAGGTCTCCGCACCAGACGAACCGCAGCCCGCCCATGCGGGATGCTTGCGCCAGGAGGCCAGCCATCATCAGTCGATCGGTTAGGGAGTTCAGCGCTGCTTGGCTCCATCGGTTCGGGCAGGCATGGGGTGGCCTCCCACCCCCCTCTGACCACTCGGCCATCTGGATGAGGCCGCGAGGCCACACCCCACCGGGCTGCACCAAGCCGGGTCGCGCCCCACCAGGCCTGGCCACGCTCTTACGGGATGTACTACGTGTTTCACCAAGTAGGTCCGACAGCAACTGGGTGGGACCCGCCAAGACTGGGTTGACACGACCTACCAGCCCACTGGGCTTAACAGGGCGGGCTCGTTTCACTTAAATGTGAATATCGTAAAGACCACACATCTGAACAACGCTCCGTTTGCGGAACTGGGACACTTTTAAGGAGGCAACCATTTTTCAGAATTCTATGTGAGTTTTACATGATCTTGGATAACGTCCGGGTTAGAAATTAGTGTATTTCTAACCGGGCCCCTGAAACGGAAAAGCCAAAATATCTCAAACTGAGCGTCTGATTGACACGCCATCTATCGTGTTGAGTTCCTTTTAACGAGACAGAAATTTGAGATAAATAAATTTCAGACATCAAGATAGTTGATGTATTGACCCCTTTACTCGAGTTGCTGACCCTCCCAGAATCATTCACATTGTGTGCGGGAAATATAGAGAGGGTTGTGACTGTGATGACTACCGTGCTTGGATCCTCTGTGGGTTCGGCGAAGATGACGACTGTATTGGGTTCCTCCATGGGTTGAGAAGCAATGATTATTTTACTTGGATCCTCCATGGGTTCGGCATCGATGATGACTTTACTTGGATCCTACACGGGTTCGGCAGTGATGGTTATTGTACATTGATCCTACATGGGTTTGACAGCGATGACTTCTATACTAGGATCCAACGGGGGTTCAGTAGAGGAGATGAATCAAAGGCTACATCTAATCGTCTCTACCCTTCTTCGTGACTAGTATACCTATGTGAGATGAGTCTTGAATATACAATTATTACCATTGGTGTGATTTAATTCTTTCATGTGTGGACTGGGATGTTCTTGGGATAGATATTTGGAGCTGAACTGTAATTGATGACTTAGGTGCATGTATGGGAATATACTAAAGTAGAATTGTTTGATACTTCGTGGTTTTATCATTCCTTTGTGGATTATCATTTTTGGATTCTAGGAGACCTAAGCTGGTCTCGGGGTCTCTACAGAGTATCATATACTCACCCATGCATGGGCTACGCCTGTACTACTTTTTTTTGGATACAGACGAAGAACAACACTGATCGAGGTAGAGGTTTGTGGAGTTGGATGGTACCCGGGGATGGACCACTTGGCGGGATGTACACGGGGCAGATGGCTAGACCCGAGGAGATGGAGAGACCATATGTACCCACCCATCAGGTGGGATATCCAGAGGACAACTTAGTTGTTTCTGCATTACATTACTGCTTTTGTACATTCTTTTCTGTTGTATTGTACTGTACTTTCTGTTGGGTTTGTATACTGGCCCATTTACTTTTCAGCACATACTTTTGTACTCAGTTTACTTAGTGCTTACATCGGTTTTGTACTCTGTTGTGTTTGTTTACTTTTATAAAGGAAATGCCTTCCCATTTATCAGGATTTACGCCTTTGGAGAAAGTCGCCAGCCCCTTGCCTTTGGAAGGCTGGCTTGGGGTAGTCACGACATGGGCCCTTAGGACGGGTCGTGACACCAATCCACCGAAATTATTCCACCAATTCCTTAAACATATTCTATGTCCCTATATGGATGACCCATATGGAATGGTGATAAGAAATAATACGTTGTTTCTGAAAAGATATCGGTACAACCATTTTATCATTAAACCACAACACCCCATTCCCATCAAGATTCTAGCAATCAATTTTCTCCCAACCATTGAGTTTTAAACTCACAATCAAGCATCATGCATTATACATTTTTTGACTCATTATCCACATTTACTAAAAAAGAAACTTTCATAGCTAAAAAATGGAAACATCTCCTAGTTCTTCACATATTACATGCATCTCGGCTTGGACATCCATAAACTGCCAATCATCTGATGCCTCATTTTCATACTGAGTATACAACTTTCTACTTAATGTTTCTACCATTGAATTAACTTCTCATGGTGTGTACGTAAATTCAAATTCATACATATTTTGATACTCCATTCAACTCCATGGCCTTAGTTTTAAATATCATTGTGAGAAAATCTATTTCAAACAATTTTAATCTATGAAAACTATTAATTTCTCACCAATGATATAATGGAACCATGTTTTCTAGTCATGGAACACTCTAATTAGCACTAAAACAAGTGTTTGGTATTTTTTATCATGCACACTCAATTTCCTTGAACCATAATCCATAACATTGTTTCCTTTCATGATAACACAACCCAAACCATATTCCAAACAATGATTGTACACCACAAAACCATATCATAGTTTTAGAAAAATTATGATAGGTGCCCATGTGTCACACCGATCTTTTCTAATTTGTTTATTTTAATAAACTTTTTGGGCACCGGGTAGTTCGGGTCAAGGACCGATATAAAATTAATTTTTTTTAAGAACACATGTCTTAGCCTTGACAGCGTTCAACGTACCATGGTTGAAGTCGTGCAGCCTCGCTCGAGTCATCACGCGACCTCTCCTGGTTCACCACACAACCTACTGGATATTCAAGGTAGATAAATAAAATTCAATAAAGAGTAAAATGAAAAAAAAATTAAAGTATAAAATAATAATGATAATAATTAAGGGACTACATTAATGATAATGATATTGTTTTAGAATATTATTATTATAATTATTTTTGGAATTAATAATATAATTTTTATTAAGGTGTTATTAATATTATAATAATTAATATTTTTAATTTTGAGTTGTTCCAATAAATGAGTCGTTGAGGCTTGGCAGCGTGCGATGCACAAGCAGATCATGATTACGAAGTTGTTCGGTTTCACCTAGGGTGTCGTGGGGCCTTCCTGATGATCATATAATTAAATAAAATAATTCAATAATAATGTTGTATAACTATAGGAGTGGTAAAAATATATATATATATATTATGTTAAAAATTTAATGGATTTAGTTTTAATGATAATAATAATAATAATATTGTCTATTATTATCATTATGATTATTAATATTTTAATTAGAAACGTTGTCATTTTAAGGGTGTAGATGTTATTATGCTATTATTTTTATTGGTTTTTGTTTTTAGTTTTTTTTTGTGTTTCTTTTATTTATATGTTTATTTTTATCATTATTTTTATTTCTCTTCTTTTTCCCCTCATTTTTGGTTCCTCCCTCATCTCCTTTCCCCTTTTTCCATCGGCCCATCTCCCTTTAGCCGGCGCGCTGAACCCTAGCGCCCCCCTGCTTCCTTGCATCGTGGCACCACCAGACGACCTCCCATCAAGGTTTCACAACCCAGCTGCCACCGGACCAACCTCTTTCCTCCTAACCAGCTTTGCCTGTTTGCACCAGCTCCTACTACCAAAGTCATGCATCCCCCTTAAACATCATCGCACCACTCATCCCCTTCATAGCGCCTCATGGCCGGCCAGTAGGTATCGCTCGTCGGACCCCCCTTGACCTCGCGTTATGCCTCAGTTCCTCTCAGCCTTCCGCAATCACAATCTCTTCTCTATCTGAGGCGCAACCCCAAACTCGACACACCCCCTATGTCTGGTGCCTCCTCCTTTTTTCAGTCGCATCACACCCATCCTAGGCACTGCCCTCCTGTTTCATCCAGCGAATGGATGAACCTCCACACCTTGCTCCATCCAGTGAACATCCCCCCCCCCTTAGTGAGGACTTTCCCCTTTATATTTTTCCCAGCATTTTAAGTTCAGATTTTGGGGTTTTAATTTGAGGTTTTTGGGTTTGAAAACAAATTTTTGAGGTTGCGGTTGGTTCCTTGCAGTGAAAACGGTGTGCGATTTAAGTTTTGTGCTATAATTTAATGATTTCACATCAATTTTCAGGGTTCTCCATCGAGGTAGGTGGTTCCCCGCATGAATATTAATTGATGAATTAATTCATTGATTTAATTAACTTATCATGTTTATTAATCATTTAGTTGATTAGAATTTTATTTTTCATAAGGTTTAGTGTGTTTTGATGTGTTTAGTAGTGTTTGCATAAAATAATTATGTTGTTGTGATACCAATGCTGAACTTGTTATTAGTTTTGTTTTCCTCAAGTTGTGAAGTTAATTTGTTAGGGCGTGAAAAATGGTGCAATTGTCATTTTATCATTTCTTCTATCTGCGTTTATTCAGAAATGAAATTTGAAAGATTTTTTGGCATTTAGCGTTGTGTGACATATATTGAAATTGATTGGAACATTTTTCTTGTAGTTCTGGTAATTATAGAAATGGTATTTTTAACTGTGCTTGTGTTTCCTTTAATTGCGTGTGTGATTCAGATTTTGTTCCTGAGGTGTTGTTGTGTACATGTGGTCATGCAAGGGAGGGTTTGGGTCAGTCTAGTGTGTAAAGCATTGTTTTTCTCTCAAAAATTTATTTATGAAAGAAATCGAGTTGTTTTATTAAATGAGCATTAAGGGTGAAAAATTGTTTTTGATTAAATTGCAAGAATATTTTGGTGCATAAAATCATGCGACGCATGCAGTGTTTGTTATATAAATTTTTTTAGTGGCTTGTTTGATAATGAAAGTGTGTTATTTGCCTTTGAAGTTGTTTTAATTTGTCATGTATGAAATACAGATTGAGTTTTGGAACATTTTAGTGTGCGTATTATTTCAATTGGCATCTGTGTTTGCGAATGGTGGTTTTTGGTGTACGTGATGTCTTGCTTGGTTTCAGTGTACAATTATGACATGTGGCATGAACTTTGAATTACATGAGCACAAATGGGAAGCCTGGGTACTAGGTGGGTGGACTAGACTAGCGTGCTAGTGATACATGAGTGGCCTCGGCCCAGTTTCACATTGCGGGATTGACGCTTACAACACTAACTAAACATTTGATGATGACTGTAGTCTACTATGGTAGGAGGTGTTTCCCTACCAGTGGCTTGTGCATGGAAATGTGTGATATGGTTCACCGAGAAGTGGGTTTCTAGGGTCCCACTTATCGCTAGTATCTTTAGGGTATCTCCCATTTATTATTATCTTCCTATGTTTTCTGCTCACCATCGGCAAAAGTGTGACATTGGGATTACCAAGAAAAGTGTGTGTGCGTGTGTACTAGTGTGCATGAATCTATGTGTATCCGTGCATGTGTGGGTGTGCGTGTGTTTGTGTATGTTAATTTAATTTGTTTTCCTTTTAAGAGTAGTTTCCACTTAAAAACAGAATTCATTAAAATCCTTTAAGAACATATTTATTTTTATTCTATTAATTGAAAATGTATTTGTCTTTTGATAATTATGCGTGGAACCTTTTCTCGGTGGCATCCAACTGGGATTTTATCTCACACCCTACATACACCCTTGGGTGTATGTAGATTCTGTTTCTTCTGCATTCGAGGTTGTGTCTTCGTGCTCAGTGATGGTGGTTCAGGTAGCAGTTGGCCTTTTCAGGAAGAGTGGTGTTGATGTGTCCCCTCTTTTACCGGGAGGTTTGAGTTTGGGTTTTAGTTTTCGATGTAGTCCTTTCTTTTTAATTATTGGTTCGAACTATAGACTTTAAACGTATTCATATTTTAAAGGCACATTTGGTTGTCTATTTCTAATTTCATATTATTTATCTGGTTAGTTGTTTTTTCTGTCTTTTATTTTGGGTAAAATATTTCCCATGTGATAGTTTTGATACCCGAGAACTTGTGCCAGCCCGTGGGAATCAGGAATGCCCTTCGGGCCTTGACGCGGACCGGGTCGGGTGCCAGGTCGGATGGTGACCCAGCCTGGTTCGTGACACGATATAAGGGGATATTTTCAGTGCTGGAAATATTTTTTACATTTCTCTACCACTTATAATGGAGAATTTTCTTATTTCTAAGATGTAATTAGAGAGAACAGTCATGAGAAGTCATGAAAAAAGCATCTTAGTGGCCATATATACCAGGAAAACATCATATCATGAAGGCATTCTTCGGCGTTTTCCATTAGATAACAGATTCTATATTTATAGGGTCCACTGAAACACCTTTATTGAGAAATCATATACACAATAAAGTGTACCTCTTGTGTCCAAACATCACACTTTGACAATTTAAAATAAAACCCGTGATCTCTCAAGATTCCCCACACAGTTTCCATGTGTATCTCATAGTTATACCATGTTTTAAAAATAGAAAATATGTAATCCAAAAACACATAAATAAATGATTCCATATATCACTTAATTATCTAATTCAACAATTCCATGATGACCGCTGGGGGATTAATTAGACTAAAGGGATAACTATATATTTTTAGTGTCCATTACATCTTCTGAATATTGTCTTCATAATTTCATCCTAATGAAAGAATAATTAATGATACCCTGATCGGGTGTCAATATTTAAGAACCACTGAGCACACCTCTATTGATTGAACATATTATAAATGTATGTTATTGGATGCTGATTCATTATCATAACATGTTCAAGCTTACGATAAAAAATGAACATCTGAAGTGTTACATATTTTTTCATCATGAACAATACAGTATCTAACCATGGAGACATACTTGGAAGAATAAAAACATTGTTTCCCATCTCCCCAATACCATATTTAGTTCCTATACCTCTGTTGGTTTCATCATATAAAATGGAAGGGAAATATGAGTTTTCTATGGAGGATATGGATGGTAATATCATATTCTATTATATGTGGTGACTATCTGATATTCTCATGAAATAGATCTGAAAATTGATCCACAACTACTGGAAAATGTACATCCTTGATCACTTCCATTCATTGCAAATTCAATGACACAGACGTGTATGATATTTTTCCCACCATAGATGCCAACAAGTTTGTTTCATCGTTCATTAAAACCCTATCTCACCAGAAGATATTTTTGATGGCATCCTTAGTTTTAGAACTGAATATTCTTCTTTAATAGTCAATGTGATCCATAAATGCTTTCAACCAATCCAAACCCAGGATTACATCAGGGATATTACGGTCCCATAATAAAAATTCCAACATTAGTTCATCTCAATCAAAAGTTAAAGAACAACCTATAAACACATATTCTAAACACTCTATTTAATTGAGATGAGTTCATTGTTTAATCAAAAAAGGATAAATTTCATGTTTTAATAATATAGAATCGGTGTCCCACATCCTGTTTATCTAATTGATAGATTTCTAAGGACCTATATTAATGAGAATTATACATCCTCCTCTTCTATTTTCAGTAATGAAGGATATCGTAAAAAATGTCTCTGGTTACAATCCCTACTCAATCGTTTGAAAATCATGAGGTATGATTTGGATCGACTATAGGTTCACTTATGTCTCATGTGTAACTAATGTCTCAAAATCTTCTTCTGGTTGATTAATATGATGCCTACCTACATCCATTTTCTAATCCCACAAAAATATATATATGTCTCACTCCCTAGCAACTGATAGTTTATTATTTCAAACCCTATCGCATCCACTAACAAAAAATTGTTTTTTTAAAAATCATCATTTTTCCAGGCATGTCCATTTTTTAAAGAAAATTATCTAGAATTTTGAAAATCAACCCATTTTGAAAATTATTTATTTTTCCCATTTTTTCAAAGACATGCATTTAAAAAAAATTATAATTTCTTTTAAAAATTTACACATTTTCATAGCATCATGGATCATTACTGATAAAAGAAATATTACCTACTTGTTTTAATTCATTCCTCTAATGCATTAAATGATTATCTCATTATCTAAACCCATGACAAAGATATTTAGAAATCCTAAATGTTTATCAAAAACAACTATGTACCCAAATCGCTAGTAACTTTTAGATCATCATAAAAGGATTAGCTATGTCTTTTTTGCTATTCATTTCATGTTATGAAAATTCTAATCCATTATAATATTCCATACCAAGGAATATAAAAGAAATTATTTCAACTCCATGACAAATAACACCAATGAATACTTGTTAGGAAAGGGCTAAACAAGCTAATACCATTTGTAATGACTAACTAATTCTCATTTTTTAAGATCATAACATATCTTTACCTTTCCAAAGGAAAGATCCCCAATTTTATAAATGGTATAAATAAATTCAAAATTGTTTCAATGAAAGCGGCGGATGATTTTCATTTTAATAATAAAACCATTAACTATAAAAAACATAATCTAAGAACCCAATGCTTGATTCTTGAATAAAAGTACGCAATCTCATATGACTTATTAATATAAAAACTAATGAATTGTTTGAAACATTGTAAGACCCAAAAAAATAGCAATGTAAAGAGTTTAAACCAATAAAAGATACCTATAAGACCACAATAATACATGATCCACATGATAAATGCTCTAATATCACCTAACATCCCAAGCATCATAAAGTTGTGTAAACACGTGTGAAATGGTACATTTTCCATATCTTTGATGATAAAAAATGCAACACCAAAAAAGTTTCAAATCATGGGTGAGAATAAAACCTTGTAGGATATCCCCAAATATGTACCTAATCACACAACTAGTATAGAATATTTTGCAACATTATTATATAATTTTTCATACAAAACAATTTTCCAACAATATTTATAAGTTAAGATAAACATGTTCTCAATTTTTTTTGAAAAAAAATGTACAATTGAAATAAAAAAAATTGTGAAAGATAATATCTCCTAAAAATTAAAAAAATATTCAAAACAAGTTCATAGAATATATTGTGGCATACCATAACCATTCAACACACCCATTAAACAAACAATGCATGCTACATTTTTTCATTACCAGACTCATGAGAGGTTTCTTGTCAATCTACCAAGTCATCAAAATGTAATTAAATCCCATGCTTCATTAACCATTTACATTGTGCATTATTTTATATTTCAAAAAATCACTATATATTAAACACAAACACACACACAACATATTCCAAAAGATCATGCCAAAACAACCCTTTCAATAAAATAATCATTTTAATAATAACTGTTTATCATTAAAACAATTACAATGACAAATCATTTCAATAAAATAACATTTAATTGAAACCCCCTTACCAATAAAAATATTTATATCTTATATTTAATCCACAATTTATAATAACCATTTTAAATTCTACAAACTAAAACAATTTTCACAAATTATTTTCAAGATTTTGCAAATCTACAAAAAATGATAAATCATCAGTAAAAATATATATTCCATGTGTCAAAAATAGAGATAAAAAAATAATATTGAATATATATATATATATATAATTTTAAACTAATAGAAACAATATTAGTATGATTAGATAATATTGAATCCTCCTACCTCGTTTTTTTATGAATAATGAAAACAGATTAAGATTGCACAAGAAGCTGAGTTGGTTCTCAAAGAATTGACCTAGATCTCTTCTAATAACAAGAGAATGACTAAATATTGAATTATTTGGAATTAAAAAATGTAGATATAACATTATAGGTGTGTGTTGGAGAAATAAATAGTGTTTTTGATGTATATCTAATCATATCTAAGAAAACATGACAAAACGGGAATGAAAGGTGGCATACCCCAAGAATTAGATAAAGATTACATGAAATGGATTAGATATACTCTGATATCATGAAGAAAACCATATATAGATTTATATTATGTTAAAACTCGTTGATAAACCCATATTACATGTAGATATCTTAAAATAATTTAATTGAAGATATAGATCTCAGAAAATGAGACTAAAAACGATGATGATTAGGTACATACCTTGATAATAGAGATTGAAATCATTATGGGAGGGCTCTAGGAAGTATCCAATTCTTATAGGAAGTGTTATACAACCTCATATGGTGATAAATATATAACAAGTTTATTTTTGTTGAAAAAATAAATAATTAGATAAAAAATGATCATGTAATTTTAAAAGAGAAACAAGTTTGGACCACCACGTAGGGATTGACCAAATGGTTTGGGAAAATTGTGCACAGACCATACAACCTTACATTTGGTCCCAAAAGTCCTTCCATGTACCCCAAAACTCTCCCATACATCACCCATACCTTTTTTATAGAAGAATCATTTTTTTGGAAACACCCCTTTTTTCGGAACACCTACTTTTATAGAAACGCCCTTCTTTTATAAAACACCATATTTTATGGAATAATCCTATTTATGGAAACACCCCCATTTATGGATACTTATGTAAAATCCACTTTTCTGGAAGCACCCTAATTTATGGAAAAAAACTCTTTTATGTAAATAACCTATTTTATGAAAACACCATGTTTTATGTATCAAACCAATTCAATGCCACACTATTTCAAAAGAAACTCCCCTTTAACATAATAAACATGAGAAAATTGTTATGTGCCTGAAACCGAGGGTACTACACAATTCATGGGGATAGTAGGTCGTACGTAAGCATGAACTCCCATTCCATTTATTTTTTAACTTAATATAAGGAAAAGTAAATATAATATATTTTTATTATATTTCCATTAAATTAATTCTATCATATATATATATAATATGTTATTAAAAAATTATAGTTTATACATTCCATCTGATTTGTGATTTTGACACACCACATTGAGGAGACTGTAGTTATCATGTCCTAAAATGTGATTATTAAATTTACATAAATTGGATAATAATAAAGTATGTGAATTATATAAACTAAAAAATTATAAATAAAATCTAATTATCACATATAACATATTAAGTAGGATTTTAATAATTATTCATAACTATGATAGGTGGTATGTAAAAAAGTAAATGAGGTTATTACTAAATGTGACGCTTCTCTGTACATTGAAATGGTATGTTTTAACCCATTTTATGGATGTGTGCAATGGTGAAGTTAAAAAACTTAACATAAAAACAAGCCATTAATTTCAAGATAAATTTTTATTATATTAAAATTTAATAAAAATGATTTATTTATTGGAGAATAAAAATAAAATAGATTATGTGCAAGGATGTTACCCAGTCTTGGGGTAACTCTTATTGGATTAAACCAAATGGATTATTTGATTGTTTTTATGCCAAAGGTGAGGATTTTAGTATTGTGATTGGAATGTTGAGTGATTATTTTCCCAGATTTGTTTTGAACCTCTTGGATTTAGATGTTTGAATATGTGGGAGAGATTACTACCTTTTAATAGTATATGAGTGATATTCTTTTAAATGATGTAAATTTGAATTACACCCATGTTTTCCCCATAAAATATGGATCTAATAATAGAATATATTAAATAAGAGGTATTATAGGGTAAAAAATTGGAAATAAAAGTTTATTTACCAGTGTTTTTAGATCATTATTTTACTTAATATTAAGGGTTAATTAATTATTAAGCTAATTATTATATTAATCATTGTAATTAATTATAAAAACATTAACAAATATTTTTATAAAAATAAATATAAAGTTATTATAAATTTTAATTTAATATGATTCAAAATTCTCAATTGATTTTTAACTTCTAGTAATTTATGTGGTGTGAATGAAAATGAAATTATTTTTATAGAAATTATGACAATTTTGAGGTTATAATTAAATATTTATTTTGTTTTAAGATATATTTATATTAAATTTAAAATTGACACTAAATATAATTTCCTAAATTGGATTAATAGAGAGAAAATTGACCTAAATAATATTTAAAACAAATATAATGAAATTAATCCTTATATATATTTTTTCAAAAATGGGTTTTAGTAAAATTTAGTATTTTCCTACATTCATAAAAAAATGAATCATCAATGAATAACTCCAAAAATAACCATGAATTTATTACGATGTTTTTATTTAAAAAATAAATCAAATTTTTAAATGTTATTTTTTTAAATGTATCAAAATTTATATGGTAAATGGGTTTTCCATTAAAAGTCGGAAAAATTTCTATTATCAAGATATTAGTTTTATGTGTAAATTTTGATTTTCTTTGATCTTATGCCGATAAAATCTATTCGATGAATGCAAAAAAAATACTTCATTATATATATAAATTATAAATGAAATTAATTTCACTAACTAATTATTAATTATTTAATTTATTAAGTTAAAAAATATTTTTATAAAATTGTTCTTTTAATATTCTATTGGTTCTCATTTATATATAATTAAGTTATATACTATTAATTCAACCCCATACTTTCATATGTTTGGTAATATTATTCATAACTATAAATTTGATAACTCAAATGTATATTATTAAATTAAAGAACAATATATTATATTTCATTTTAACATAGTTTTTCATGTAATGAAACCATTGAATAACATAATTCTTGCAGGTAACATAAATTGACTCAGTGTTGTGTGCATTAGAAGATATATAAAATATTTTTTAAAAAATATTAATTATATATTTGAGTATCTAAATAATATATTCAGTTATATTTTTGGTGTTGTGTATCATACAAGGTATTAGAAAAATATTTTCATATTATAGAATTTAGGGGTGTAATAATATAAGAAACACAACAATAATAAGTGATGAACATTTGTTATATATAATAGACATAAAAGTGATAATATAAAACCCTTTCTGAATGTCTTGAATTTATTCGTAAATATTAAATCCTCATGTATAATAAATATATGTTTATTATAAATCTACTATATAAACGTTATATTTTATATCAGGTCATAACTAATATTAATATGATATTATATTACCTAATTATTAACAAATTTTATGTTATTGTTATGTTTTGGGTAATAAATACTTTATTTTTCATATATGTTTTTTCTGAAAAATATAAATATATTATTATTAACATATTTAATAAATGTAAAACATTAAATTAATAACATTTTTTAAATTTTAAATTTAAATATTAATATATATAATATATAAATAAGAAAAGAAATATTCCATTTCTATAAAAGGTTGGCCAACTTTACCCGTGGGCAATATTTATTTTTTTAGATAATATTGAAAGAATGAACAATAATTCCATATATGTATATGTATATTATCATTAATAGATCATTATAATTTAATATATATAATTTAAGTTTAATAAACCCATCATTATTAGATTCCATATAATGCGGGAATAAATCAAATCCCATTGAGGAGGTAGTAGTATACATGTCCCCAAATGAAGTTATAATATTTCAAAAATATGAAAATAATGATGGTATATTTTATATAATAATCCTATCATCATAAAAACATTATAATAATAACATATATCATAAAAAATAGAATATTAATCATTATTACCAACCATTAGAGTATGTTATTGAAGAATGAATGACATCTATCTGGAACGTGGTACTTCAATATACACATGAATGATGTAAATGTATCGCATTTAATGTTTTTATATCTGAGTATAGGATGAACTAATAAAATTAAAACATATTATTTAATTAATGATGTTATGATAATAATATAATTATTTAATAATAATAAGGAGAAATAAAAAAAAAATAGTTTCATGAGGGATGTTACATATTCATTTGGTATTTCCTTTTCATTTGAAACAAAAAAAATTACTCGATTTTATTGTTTCAAAAATTATGGAATCTAGGATGAGAGGAGGGGATTTTTGAGCTTATGTTAGTACTTTTTGGATGATCTAAAGGTCTTTATATGTGTGGATATGTGCGAGTTGGGGGGTGTGAGTTCCCTTTAATAGTGGAGGAGGAGTGCCATTCTTATAACTGTAAAAGGAAAACAAAATTGTGAAGTATCCCATATATAGTTTTTTCCCAATAATGGTATATTTTTTTGGATAAAATGGAGGATATGGTTGATAAATATCTAAACAATGGATTATATACATGTTTCTAGTGTAACGTTTCTTTTATGTAAATGTGTAAACACTAAGTAAACTTGTTTTTCATTAATACTTATAAATAATTTTAACAACATACCCTAATAATTTTCATCAAAAACAAATTTAAACATATTTCATGTTATAATTAGATTGTAATTTAAATATTTGATCCATTTTTTAAATTTAAAACACATAAATGGATGAAATTATTTTAAAAATAATGATGAGAATGGGATGAAACAAAAGTATTTTAAAGTGAAATTTTCAGAAGTTAGGTTTTTTATATCCAATTTAAATTAAAATTTGTTATAATTAAATATATTGTATTAATTGATATAAATATGGCCTCATTATTATTTAATCACAAATTTTTATATAATTTAACTATATAAATAAATTATATGAAATAAATGATTTCAATTAAAATTTATTCTTCTTCACTATTTATAAAAAATGACACTTCTCAGAAAAAACACATAAATTACTCAATGTAAAATTTTATATTAAACTTTAAAAAATAATTATTATATTGAAAAAAAATTATAAATTTCTAAAAACACAACATTAAAATAGATTCACTATTAAAAAGCTCAAAAATTACATTTTGTACAAAATATCTTTTTTATTCATATAATATTATTTTTATTATCCCATGAATATAAAATATATTGGATGTGGGCCATAAAATTACTAGGAGTATATAATATAGTTTTCTATGTTTTTCTCTGGGGTGTGTGCATTATCATCATTTGTTATATGTAACTCTACTATCCCTTATTCCCACTTTCCTAAGGAATGTTACATTCATCACATCTTTAAAGATTTATGCATCCAGATTGAATTGGGATAATGTGATGTAGGTCTATCTATATATGAATTTGTCCTTATACATTTTTATATAGTATGGGTCTCCCTTATAGATTATGGTGTTGTTCTTCAAAATCCACCTGGTTTAACGTCATTGTGGATTCTAGTTAATTATGCTACTTTTTTCAAGAAATTACAAGGTGTGATGTAAAGGTTATAACCCTTGGTCATGATTGTAGTCGTGTTGGTCATTAATGCCATGGATAGACATTGTAACATTGTTACGCTTGTATTTTCCTTTATAATATGGCTTCTTGAGTGTGAAAAATCACTAGTTATCCCATGTCACATTAGTGTTATTTTATTTTTATGGCTTGTTCTATAAGGTTTTACTTGGTGACATATACTTATCCGGGGGAATTATGGATGTTTAAGAATATGCTAGGATGGATTGAACTGATCACAACAATTGTGAAGGTGGATTCGATAGGTACATCACAAGGAGGTAGTACCTGGATGGTTTTCTGAATGGATGGATAAAAACTCCCAAAGTGGATGGACCCAAGATGGCATGTCCCATAAATTGAAGGTCTCACATTGAGAAGAATGATCTCGACACCAATGAGGGTGGATTTGGGAAATCCAACAAAATTATATGGACATCATGGTTCACCATTGATTGGGGTAGAAAATAGAGGATGCTTTCAATGCACCATTTTTTATGAAATGGATCAGAACACACATAATTTGATAAGTGGAGTGTGACTTATAGACCATAATTACCCATCACCAGAGTACTTCAATTTTTTGGGTTTTGTGGGGATTACACACTGAGACTACAAATATGCTACTGGGAGTTGTAAAGAGATACATGGTTGGAAAATATTCATTTCTACCGACCATATGAATGGGATGATCCCACAAGGATGCGGTGACCCAGATAAGGATAATGATGTATATAGATGATATTAGAGAAATGGGTGAAATTAATGGGTTATTAATGGTGTGGGGATTGATCCTCCAAAAGAACACCTATGTACCCTTTTTATGAGGAAGTGATAAAAATATATGTAGGTTAGGGTGGAGACTACACACCTAAAGAGGTGGATCATGAGAACAAATCACATGGATAGAAACCAAGAGGACATGAAAACTATGGGTAGGGACACCATCCTCTAAAGATATGCAGAGTCAAATGAAATTCTAGAAAGTCAGTGGGTTATGGGATTTATCATTAGGGATCCTTTTTATGCAACCCAATGGATGATATTAAAATTACACATATTTTGGATATCTCATAGAGTTTAAAATCCAATAGTATGGACGACAGTGAACTAACATGATTATAATGGGGTCGGGCTTTAACCTTGCGAATGATTCCTACAAATCCATGTTTTCTAGGAATCAATGTCCATGTAGTTCTGTAAGGGGGATCTTGGGATTATATATAAGAAGAAAGCCCATGAATGTGGTTTGGGGATTAAGAAATGAATCTTAATAAATGCTACTGAGATCATTGAAGGGGTGAATGGGGATTACATGCTAAGAATGTAATAACCCAGAGCTTCAGTTTCAGGTACTGATTTCTTCTACGGGATTTTTATGGAAAAATAGAGAATCTGGAAATTTTCCGAGTACACGCCATGTACTTCACGAGTACAGGTTGTGTACTCCTAGGCCACTTGAAGCCGTGTGTTGGCCGAGACCTGGCCACACACACGGTGGGTATGGGTGACATAGAGACCGGTTTTGGCAGTGTATGGAAATACCCACTACACACTGTGTACTTTAAGAGTACTCATCGTGTACATTTTTTATTTCATTAATCGACATGGGGTCATGCCTAATGACCGTAAATGTCTTCCTCTCTGCCTAATCAAATCTAGAATGTCCAAGAAGGTTGATTCTTCTCTGAGCCCCCGATCTGTCACCGGTTGTCCAAATCAAATTTTGTTGGTTGCAGAATAATCACAGCAGTGAGTTCTTGGTTCTTCTTTAGCCACATTTCCTAATTCTTCCCCTCATGTAAGTTATCTTAGGTTGAAAGTTTTAGACTTTTTTGTAGATATACTCTGTTATTGGCCGATTCATGGGCCGAGGTTCATGTATATCGATCTTTGAGGATCGAGGTAGGTGGTTTGTTTCCCTACGTTGATGTTCTTTGAGTTTTGGTTGCAAAAGGGTCAGATACCCATGTGTTAGGTATCTAGGGTTTAGGATTTTGATCCTATTGTTTATCTTCCCTAGATTTCTTCTTATCTTATGATTAATTTCTGCTAATTTATGATTAGTACCATGTTTGAGGATCACCCCATGGGTGTTTTCCTCCCATGATCATCTTTTTATCGCCGTTTGGCACTTTTTCTATGAGGAAACCCTATTGCAATTGTTAGTTTACTTGTTATCATTGATTTCATGTGTTTCCTGTTGTTTAAATGATTTTAATGTATGGTAGATATTATCCATGTAGTTGTTTAAATTACTTAGGGCTGCTAACAGTCGATTACGCACGACTGGACTGCTCAGGGCTGTGAGAACCACGTGCGAGAGATCAAAGAGGGACTAGACAATTAAGCACTACCCTAGAGGGTCTGTTGGTTTTAGTTTTGTATGCAGGACCTACGGGAATAGGACTTTGTGCTTCCCAGGAGTGTTCGTAGTTACCCACGCATCGAGACCACATGAGGAATTAAACATAAGTGCTTCCTCAGAGAGTCTGTAGCTATCATTGCAAGACCATAGGGGAATTAACGTGAGAGCTTCCCAGAGTGTCTATGCCTTGTTTGTTGACTAGACTATAGGGGTCTGCTAGTTTTAGCCACCTAGAGTGTCAGTGTGTATTCTTTATGGTTGGTTGTTATGAGGCCACCAAGCCAAAGAATAAGATGGGGTTTTATACTACTTGTGTTGAGATATTATTTTTAGATACATGTTGTGTTACTTAATTATCATGGAATAGAAAACTTTGCTGGTTTTCCATAGTTTTGTAATTAAATGATGGTGAATGGTAATTGGTAGAATTGTTTACAACATTTATTTACCTTTACATTTTATAAATCACTCACATATAGTAGGGTACAAATATTTTGGTGGTTGCCTACTGGGATTAGTCTCACACCCTAATTGGTTCCTTCTTCCGTCCCAAACAGATTATATGGTTGCAAGTATAAGTAGGGATTGTGTCCTTTCTACCTTAGGTACTTGATTGCTTGTCGGAGCTGGAGAGCATGGGACCGGGCCTTGGACCATGATTCTGCTGGAGTTTCTATTTACATTTAGTACTTTGGTTTCAGTTGAATTTCATCACGTTGTTTTTATAACTGTTTTCCTTTGATACATGTACCATTCTGCATCATTATTATATCGGACATTACATTTACTTTTAGTTCAATTGTTGCATGCTATCTATTGCTTTCACTACTGTTTATGCTCATTCATCCACTGCACACTTTACCAAATAAGGGAATAGTTCCCCAATAACTCACTAAGGCCCTCACTTCTAGTCGGCAACCTCTGGCGTTTGGGGAAACGTGCTTGAGGTCATGTGGTGAACTGGGTACGGGGCACCAATTATGCGGCTCCGGACTCAGGTCGTAACAAAGTGGTATCAAAGGAGTTTTAATTATTTACTAGTGCTTATATTTTTGTGACAATAGCCAAGGATGGGAAGAAATTGGTAGTTAGTACTTAACTGTGCCTGGGAGTAATTAACCCGTGTACGGGGAAAAGTTGTATTACCTATTAATTGCAATTTTTAGTTTTTTCAAGTGTTATAGTTTATTATATTTCACTTTTGGGTGATTCACATGTTTTTTGTTGTTACAGTTTAAATGATTATGGATGTATTTGGTTTCAAAAAGATGAGATGATAGTGTGCCATCTCATGCATCATATAGAAACTGGTTAAAAATCACTTGTCATGAATTTTACAATGCCATCTAGGGTGAATTATAATTACATGCTGTCATGATTGATGTCGTGATAGATTATGCATGTCATTGTGGTAGTTGCTGTAATGGAAAAACTTGTTTCGCAGATAGGGTATTACTTCATTTACCACTTGTTTAGCATGGGCACAAAGCTCTGGTCGTGGAGGTGTTATGGGCCCTCAAGGATCATAATTTGGAAAATCATTGTTTATTATGATGTTTACTTGTTGTATGAATTTTTATGATTCCAAGATTTGATTTGCGGGGAGTATGGGCCCCCACATGTCGGAATTTTCACATAGATGGTTGTTTTTCAATGTTTCTGGCGTTCAGAGAAGTTTCAGAGCTATTGCCCGGAATAATCTAGAATACATGGCGTGAACTTTATTAATACACATCGTGTATTTTATAAACCATGTTACTATCTATGTAAAGAAGAACACGGGGTGGTGAAAAGTCTTCGGGGACACACTGTGTACCATAAGTACACACCGTGTAGTAGTAAACCGTGTACCCGGCCATGCCACTTACAACACGGGGCAAAGAAACACATGTAGTACACATCCTCTGTAATAAGAACACACCGTGTAGGTTTCTTATGGGTACCCATTCATGTCAACAACAACACAGGTCTGTGATATCCATCCTTTTACATGTTGTGTTTGTTCGGAACACACCGTGTAGCCGGTCGTGTAGCCTGCTACACGGGTTGCTGACCTATCCAGTACACGACGTGTGTTATAAGAACACACCGTGTAGTTTCTTCTAGGTACCCGACCATGTCACGAATAACACGAGTCAGTGTTATCTACTCTAATACATGTTGTGTTTGTTTAGAACACGCCGTGTAAGGGGTTATCCATGTGGCCGGTGGCGTAACCTGTTACACGAGACGCCGAGGCCTGGCTTGTACACACCATGTCCTTAGTGTGCATGTCGTGTTGTTTAGAATTAAGAGGACCGTGTAGGTTTTTCATTCAAATAGACTCGGGCATGGGAGTGGAGTTCAGGTACACATCATTTTTTGGGAAAACACACTATGTAGTCTGGAATGTTACATGACCAGGGGTGGATGATTTATATGCCCATGTAAATGGATTTAACAAACACGCCATGTAGATTAAATACACACCGTGTAGTTCAGGTTTTCATATTTAAGTGCTTTTCTCTCCTATTCATGTTTTGTACTCTTGTGTTTTCTATCCTTGTTGATCGTAAATCGGAGGTGTTATTTTGATATTTAAAGGCTATAAACCAAGATGTCCTCCCTTAGAACGCCATGAACCAGGCGGTGACTGCACTCCTGATAGGACAGACCAGGGACTACTAGTAGTTCTGCCGATCGTTCCGGTCAAGGCACCTATAGTGATTCCAAACACTAGTGCTGACACTCAGTTCATAGAGGGTTTGATGAGGTTCAAGAAGAACTTACAGGGAGCTCATCATCCTACCCCATCTATGGAAGAGCTGACGCGAGTCTTCCAGCAGCAGCATCCTCCTACTTTCACAGGGGATGGATGACCTCAGGCTGCAGAGTCATAGATAGAAACCATTCTTTTCATCTTCGAGCATCTAGATACACCCCTATACAGATGGGTGAAGCTCATGACTTACATGTTGTGAGATTCTGCCATGAGATGGTGGGATGTAGTCTCACAAGCAGGGTGCCTTCGGAGTTTGGCTTGGGATGAATTCCAGCGTACGTTCTATGAATACTTATATCCAGCGATGCTGAGGGCCGACAGGGCCATGGAGTTCATGAACCTGCAGCAGAGTACTCTTTCGGTAATGGAGTATTTCTACCGCTTCACTGACTTACAACATTTTTCTCCCGTTCTGAGAAATGATGTGTTGTTTTTTGCAAGGATGATTGAGGAAGGCCTCAAACCAGAAATCAGATAACAGGTGAACATTTTCCAGTTGACATATATTATTCTGATAGTCAACCAGGCACTTATCACCAAAATAAATATGAGGGAGACTGGAGCAGTTGACCAGGGCGGTTCAGCATGCAAGGCTGATTCATTTCATACTAACACAAGAAGCACCACCAAGAGTCTACTCGAGGTGACTCGAGGAAGCAAGGTATATCTTATTGTAGATGATATCTTCCTTTTGGTAACCCGATGGTGTGTTATCAGGGTTTAAAGAGTGGGAATAAGAAGCCTCAGTGCCCGAGGGATCTAGTGGAGTGCTGAGCTTGCGGCAAGATGGGTCATCTGTAGTGTTTTTTAGGGTTCTTCTTCCAGCAGCTAGTGAAGGAGGACCTGCTTCTACCCTTTATTTAGGAGAAGGATTACCAGTCCCACAGCAGACTGGGGGCTGGAGTTATTTGAGTCGTGCACGGCCAAGGTAGAGGTCGTGGGTGTGGTATTCAGGCTCAAGGGGGATCACCTCAGGGATATCAGGCTGCTACAAAGGGCCTCAGTACTGGCCCGATGTTTGCAGTAGAGTAGATCCATCGAGAGCAATATCCTGGACATTCCACAGTTTGAGGTACGATCTTAGTAGCCTTAGTTTTATCTTCATCCCTTTTTGATTCGGGTGATTTACATAGGTTTATCTCTGTTGTTATCGTGTAATTTATGGAGCTTTGTAACTTTTCGACTGCTGAAAAGTTGACTCTCGACACACCCTTGGGAACGAGGACATCTAGCATATGTTAGTGGAAGGTGAGCCCTCTCGAGGTTGCGTGGTATCATTTCCTATGGTTGCTATATGACCTGGAGATGACGGGCTATGACGTCATTGTCAGTATGGACTAGTTGGTTCCCTTCCATGCAGTCGTTGATTGCTATCGCCGCAGGAGGAGTTTTGTATCACCAGAGGTTGAATCATCCTTCATAAGGGTGAGTGGGATGTTCAGGCGAGTCAAGCCAGACTGAAGCATCATGGGCTAGGAGGACATACTACTCAAATTTCTAGTCTTTATCTTGATGACCAGGGGACTTGAAAGTTATATTTTCCTCCATAGATTGATCACTTTCCATATGTCTTTCTAGAAGTCTTTTCAAGTTTCCCTCCGGAGTATGAGGTAGACATATCGATTGAGCTCGTGCCAGGAGTAGGACTAGTGTGCATTCCTCCTTATAGGATGGCTAAAACTGAGTTGTAGGAGATCATGAAGTAGTTGGAGGAGTTGCAAACCAAGGGTTTCGTCTAACCTCGTACTTCTCCTTGGGGTTCGCTTGTCCTATTCGTGAAGAAGAAAGACGGTACCCTTAGGCTTTGCGTGGATTACCGGAAGATGAACCAGTTGACGGTCAAGAACCGATATCCCTTGCTGAGGATTGAGGATCTCTTCGATCATCTTAGAGGATATTTGGTGTTCTCAATGATCAATTTGAGGTCCGGTTATCATCAGTTGCACGCTAGGCCTTCCAATATACCTCTGAAAGCCTCCAGGAGCAGGTATGGCCACTACGAGTATATGGTTATGTTGTTCGGCCTTACGAATGCGCCGGCAGTTTTCATGGAACTGATGAACCGAGTATTCCATCTTTACTGGATTCCTTCATCATGGTTTTTTTGGATGATATCTTGGTGTACTCTCACACTCGACACGACCATGCAACCCATCTTGAGATCGTTTTGAGTACACAGAGGGAGCATCAGATTTATGCTAAACTTTCAAAGTGACACTTTTGGATGGACGAGATTCCCTTCCTGGGTCATGTCATCTCAGAGACATGAGTATCCGTAGACCCAAAGATGGTGAGAGCAGTAGTTACCTGGAAGCAACCGAAGAACTTCTTCGAGGTATGGAGCTTCTTCGGGATGGCTGGTTACTACTTGCAGTTTATATAGGACTTCTCATGCTTAGCAGCGCCGTTGACGGGCATGACTAAGATGGGGGTGAAGTTTTTTTGGTCAGAAGAATGTGACTTAGCCTTCCAGGAGATGAAGGGGAGATTGAATTCAGCACTGATTATAGTTATCCCAGAGCCGAGCAAGAGTTATACAGTTTCCAGTGATGCATCTGGCATCGGGCTTGGAGCAGTGCTTATGCAGGAAGATCGTGTTGTCGCGTACGGATCTCAGTAGTTGAGGCCACATGAGAAGAACTATCCTATGCACGACCTTGATTTGGCTGCTGTTGTTCATGATTTGGGTTGTTGGAGGCACTATATCATGGGAGAGCATTTTGTGTTATATACTGACCAAAAGATCCTCAAGTACATCTTCACGTAGTGTGACTTGAATCTGAGACGGCAGAGGTAGGTCGAGTAGCTAAAATCATTCAACATCAAGCATGTTTATACGCCTTGGAAAGGCAATGTTGTGGCAGATGAACTGAGTAGGAGGACTCATATTCAGGCAGTTCAGTAGGCCAACAGTGAGTGGCAGCTCATGGCTCTGTTATCCGAGATGCATCTGGATGTGCATGACAGATAGGGTCAGACGGTTATTTCTTTTGTAGTTGTTACCTCTACCCTTTTTTATCGAGTTCGAATGAGGTAGCTATCAGACCCTAAAGGCATAGTCCTACAGGAGGGTGTGTCAGATGGAGACCCTATTCTGGGGTGGACAGTGGGCGATGAAGAGGTGCTATGTTTTCATGGCCGCGTATGGATTTTGGTGGACAAACGGGAGGACATGATGCTGGAGTTACATGCTTTTTCTTGGGCAGTTCATCTTGGTGTCACCAAAATGTACCGAGACTTGCACTACCAGTATTGGTGGCCAGGTATGAAGAAGGATGTGGATATTTTTGTTATGCGGTGTTCCACCTATCAGCAAATAAAGGCAGAGCATCCGCGCCAGAAGGGCTTTTGAAACATTTTCCCAATCCTGAGTGGAAATGGAATGATTTCACGTTGGACTTCGTGACCGGGTTACCGAGATCGCCTCGAGGAAATGATGCAGTTTGGGTTGTGCTGGACAGGCTCATGAAGTTTTCTCATTTATTTCCAATCAAGGATACCATCAGTGTTGATGAGATGGGATGGTAGTAGATCCGAGAGATTGTACGTCTTCATGGATTTCCAAAATCCATTGTTTCATACAGGGATGCACATTTTACTTCGCACTTCTGGAAGGGTCTACAGAGGCCATTGGGTACACAGGTACTTTTGACTACAGCATACCATCCCCAGACTGATGGACAGTCTAAGCGTACAATCCAGGTGCTTGAGGATACGCTTCAAGCTTGCATTTTAGACTTTGGCGGTTCTTGGGAGAAGCATATTACTCTAGTGGAGTTCTCCTACAAAAATAGTTTTCAGGAGACTATTTATATGGCACCTTACAAGGATTTGTACGGTAGGCCATGCCAATCACATTTATGCGGGCTAGAGGTATGAGAGGCATCTTTTCTAAGACCTCATCTTGTTCAGGAGACCTCAGAACAAATAGAGTTGATTCAGAAGAGGATGGTGACAGCACAGTCTTGGAAGAAGTCTTATACAGATCAATGGAGACGACCTCTGGAGTTCATGGTCGGGGATCAGGTTTTCCTGCCTCTCGCACCAAGGTTGGGACACAAGAAGATTCAGAGATAGGTAAAGCATTCACCGAGATACATCGGGCTGTTTTTGGTTCTAGAGAGAGTCGGGCTGGTTGCTTACAGGTTGCAGTTACCTCAGAGGTACCAGGCTATGCACGACGTCTTTCATATTTCTCAGCTTCGACAGTATTTCTCAGACCTGTCTCATGTTTTTCAACCTGAGGATATTGATTTGGAGCAGGATTCATCTTTTGTGGAGCATCCTATCAGGATTGTTGATCGTAGTGCAAATGTACTCTGTGGCATGTCTGTTCCTCTGCTACAGATGTTATAGCAGCACGACCGTATACACGATGATACTAGGGAGAGGGAGACTGATATGCGATCACAGTGGCCAGAGTTGTTCGTGGTTTCTTCTTCTATGCCTTTCTTGGGAATGTCGGGGACAAATTTCATTAAGGGGGGATGTTTTTATGAACCCGGAGCATCAGTTTCAGGTACAGATCTCTTTTATGGGATTTTTAATGAAAAATTGAGAATAAATAAATTTTCAAAGTACACTCCATGTACATCATGAGTTCACGCCGTGTACTCCTTGTCCACAAGAAGTTGTGTGTTGACCAAGACCAGGCCACAAACATGGTGTATAGGGGTGATGTGGAGGCCAATTTTGGTGGAGTATGAAAACCCCACTACACACCGTGTACTTTTTGATTACACGCCGTGTAGTTTTTTTTATTTCATTAATCGACCCGAGGTCATGACTAATGACCATAAATGCCTTATTCTCCACCTAATCCCATCTAGAATGTCCATGAAGGCTGATTATTCTCCGAGCCACCGATCTGTCAAAGTTGTCCTAATCAAACTTTTCCGGTTGCAAAAGAATCACAACATTGAGTTCTTGGTTCTTCTTTAGCCTCGTTTCCTGATTCTTCCCCTTGTGTAATTTATCTGAGGTTGAATGTTTGAGAAATATTTGTAGATCTACTCCATTCTAGGATCATTCACGGGCTGAGGTTCATGTATATCGATCTCCGATGATCGAGGTAGGTGGTTTGTTGCCATATTTTGATGTTTATTGATTTTGGTTGAAAAAGTGTCGGATACCCATTTTTCGGGTATCCCGGGTTTAGAATTTTGATCATATTTTTTATCTGACCTAGATTTCTTGTTAGATTATGATGAATTTCTACTAATTTATACTTGGTTTCATGTTTGAGGATCACCCCATGGGTGTTTTCCTCCCTTGATCGGCTGTTTATCGTCATTTGGCACCATTGTCGTGAGGCAACCCTATGGCAATTGTTAGTTTACTTGTTATCACTTATTTCATGTGTTTCATACTTTTTAAATGCTTTTGATGTAATGTAGATATTATCCAAGTAGTTTTTTAACTTACTTTGGGCTGCTAACAGTTGATTACACACGACTAGACTGCTCAGGGCTGTGAGAACCTAGTGCGGGAGATCAAAGAGGGAATAGACGATTAAGTTCTTCCCTAGATGGTCTATTGGTTTTAGTTTCAAATATAGGACCTATAGTAATAGGACATGGTGCTTCCCAAGAGTTTTATTACTTACCCATGCATCGATACCACAGGAGGAATTAGACGTAAGTGCTTCCTTGAGTGTCTGTAGCTATCATTGCAAGACCATAGGGGAATTGACGTGAGATCTTAAAAGACTGTATGTGCCATGTTTGTTGACTGAACTGTAGGGGTATTCTAGTTTTATCCACCTAGAGAGTTAGTGTGTATTTTTTATGGTTGGTAGAGACGAGTCCACTAAGCCAAATATCATGCTTGGGTTTTGTACTGCTTCTGTTTAGGCAGTCTTTTTAGATACCTGTTGTGTTACTTGCTTATAATGGAATTAAAAACATTTCTGGTTTCCCCTGGTTGTGTAATTAAATGAAGCTTAATGGTAATTGGTAGAATTTTTCACTACATTTATTTACCTTTAAATTTTCGATATCACTCACTGATATAAGGGAACAAATCTTGTGGTTGTTTCCTACTAGGATTATTCTCACACCCTGTTTGGGTACTACATTCGGCCCAAACAGATTATATGGATGTAGGTATAGGTAGGGATTGTGGCCCCTCTACCTCAAGTACTTGATTGCTAGTCGGAGCTGGAGAGCATGGGATCGGGCCTTGGCCCACAATGCTGCTGGAGTTGTTGTTTACATTTAGTACTTTGGTTTTAGTTGTAGTTTAGAACGTTGGTTTGCTTAATAATTTCCATAGATACATGTACCATTATGCATCATTATTATATCATACATTTCTTTTACTTTCAGTTCAGTTGTTGCATGCTATTTACTACTTTCGCTATTGTTTATGCTTATTTTTCCACTGCATACTTTACCAAATGAGGGCATAGTTTCCCCACCGACTCGCTAAGGCCCTCACTGCAAGTCGGCAGCCTCTGGCAGATGTGGAATATTTCTTGAGGTCATGTGGAAAATCGAGTACGGGGCAATAGTTATTTTTCTCCAGACATGGGTTGTTACAATAAATGTACATATGAATGATGAACTAGACATCGTTTAGGGTGGATCATAGTTGTTAACCACATTAATGGGGCACCTATGCTTACCATTTTTTCAGATTTCACCTCATAGAGGATACCTATGTAACCTGCATAGAAAATTGGTATCAAAACCCATGTAGGTTGGAACTAAGGTGAATTTGTCTTACACACTGAGGTAGAACACATAAATTATAATATAGGCACCACATAGGGTGTATCCAGGAGGCAAACCATTATGAGTGGATCCCAAATGTTTTTCTTTTGGTTAGGGTTGAATATCATTGATCCCACCTTCATAATCTTCTTTGAAAATATATATTAAAACATGTGTTTTTTGGTAGTGGGGGTTATGGGGTGTATGCACTGAGAAGGCCAATGGATTTACGGTAACAATTGATATCTAATACCACGTGATTCATGCTCGGTGTGGGACTTAATAGGTGGTAGTAAACCTAAGGATCATGTCATGAATGGTATGACCCAGAGAGGTGATGCATGGATTACACATTGAGACATCAAAGAGAGATATATATTGAGTCATAATGTAGGATGTATTCTCAAGGAGGATCTCATTTGTTTCTAGGTATGTGAAAGGAGATCTCACTCTAGTAGAGGTGAGTGGGAATTGATAATTCCTTAGGTGGACATGGATAAAAACCACAAAAATATATAAGATTAATAAGGATTACATTACCATCCCATCCATGATTCTATCATACAATCCATTCATGTGGATACAATTGCAGTACATCATGTGTTGATGATGATAGTGATCGGTTTTTTAATGTATTGTTTTAAGGATGGAGAGGCTATTTTCCACACCCCACTGACATATATAACTGATTTACATCGACACACGGGGATGTGATGGAACCCGTAATTCTACGGTGTAATGTTTTGTGGGGGAGGTCAATTTTTGTGTCCATGTTAGTATATCTATGTGATGAATTAATAGATATTTTCATACATTTACAGAGATGTAATATGTAGAGTAATTTGACATGAGACACAATAAGAGGGACCATGAAGTCACTATTTTCAATCCTGGAGGGTCGTACGATGCAGTCAAATTCAATATATTGAGGTTCCATGCAAGAGGTGGTTGATCATGGGTTTTTTGAGTGAAGAAACACCATGGAATCTAAATCAATTGGTTCACAAAAGATATGATTCTATTTTGGAAAATGGATTTGATTTAGAGAAAGGGGTACTAAGGATCTTAACATGCTTCATGAATAAAGCATCCATTCCATTGAATTTAATTACTAGAAAATGAAAACTAGCAAGGTTGATTCCCTTGTGGGGCTACCCGAAGGCGAAAAAAGGGGGACAGGTCATGCAAAATATTATACCTTTATTCCATGACATGAGTGTAGCCACATAAGGGGTATTCATGTGCACATGGGAGTGAAAGTTTGACTTCAAGATCATGAACCATAGGTTAATGGATTAACTTCAATTTTAGGAAAAAAATATCAGTTTTGGAATGTATGAACTATGGTGTGGAAGTGACTGGATGATGCCACATTGTTTATGTAAGACCCCTAAGTGTAGTTCAACCATGTTTGATAATTTTCCTTTATTCTTTCACACATATTCACTAGTTATTTTCATGACTCTTGGGTGAAATAATTCCATTAAAAAATCATTTCTCAGGAAATATAATTAATAACTATTTTTCATCTTGCACATAGTCTTGGGATATTGCACGTGGCTTCCTTGGACTTATATGAATGTTTCTCTTAGTGAAAGGACAACATTGGTGTATTCAAATATGGCCAAATGTGACTCTATGTTACATCAATTATCATATATATATATGTTTAATTAATTGAAGTCACAAAATGTAGTCTGCAATTTTATTGATATAAGATTGTTTTGTACATAGATAAATACTTCCCTTTGAAAATAAATTTCATTATTTTTATATGAGTGCTTACACTCATTTCTATGTATCTTATAACTGAAGAAATAAATTTATATCCATGTGAAAATATTAATTTCACACTTTATTAATGATTATTATTATCCAAAATTACAATTTTTTGGTGGTTTATATAATAGTAATTTACTAAAAATGATAAATTATTTCTTAGGTTGGTAACATGGTCATGTATACAACACAATCTATAAAAGAAAAAATGCACTTTGTTTAATAAAAGAAGATAATCGGGATTCATGTACTATAATCTATTATATGTATTATATGTATTGAATGGATAACACAATTTTGAGTGAAATTCGTGCCAAACATAGTTAATTCATATAACACACACACACTATTTAGTGTTGTGTGAAATCCATAGTGTAGAACAAAATATATTAATTTGAAAAAATATTCACAAAATCTATGGGCGTCACACTATAATATACATAGGGTGATATCATTTGGTATCTATTAATATAGATTATATTATATATATAACTCACTTCATTCATTGAGGGAATGTTATACTCAACACCTTTTGAAATAATATGGGTTGGTGATTTTTGATCCAGTCATGTTATATTTTTAAATAATTCTTTGTTAGCCCGTGACAGTTTTTTATTGTTGTAACATAATTAATCTAATGATCCTCACAAAAGTAATCCTATTATAATAACATAAGACCCCATATCCCTATTAAATTAAAAAACCATATGCAAATAACATATGAAATTATATTCATACCACCTGAGACATCTAATTCTAATAACATATGGAATATTATTCACATCTTATAAGGAGATAAATTCTTTAAAAATTCTTCATCATATTCCCATAACATAAGAAATAACATGAAAATCACATAGAGTATATTATATGATCTTAATGTGTTATCCAATTATCTTCACAAAGATTATATTATTCACATTACAGAAGATGTCTTATAAAATTGAAACTAGGAAAACCTGACCTCATATTCTATCTACATAATGGTTGATAATTCAATAATATAATATTATATGGGATATAATGGTTTAATGACAAGTGGTGATTCATATAATTATAATTTGGTTGGGAAAATCATTGTTTATTGTTTAATCCCAATGAATTGGTATATTTTTTATTCTCAATGATGGTTTTCAGGATTGGAAAATTTCACCTATTATGGAGAGACGTGAATGAAATAATGATAACCTCAACCCACAACGATTTATCCTTTTAATATTATAATTATTCAAACATAACTCCAGATAGATCAGGTATGAAATTTTGAGGTTATATGAATGGATTTGTGTATATAATTTAATATCAAAAGGTATGTATTCCTATGTTACAATATGGTCAACTTTACTAGGTAGACCTCGACTTACACACCTGGGTACCAATTACATTATTGAATTAAATAATTATATAGATGAAAATTATTCATATGATCTGAAAAAAAAAATTATACAATGAATTTATGTCTGAATGTTTAGAATACAAAATTCACATGTGTAATATTCATGCATGATACTAAATTCAGTTAATGTCAATAAAAAAACATCAACTCATAGGAAAATTTGACTCAGGGAGAATTCAAGAAACATTTACCAATGAATAATTTTTTCATAAGAAGATATTTCTTATATGAGAAATTTGAAATAATGAGTAATCAATAAATGATGAATATGTTTTAATTAATATATGTGATTTTCAATATAAAGAACTCTATTATTTTTCATTACATTGAAGGTCATACAAAAGGTAATTTATCAAATTATACTCGCCTAAAAAACCATATAATTATATTTTTTTAACACCATGCGAGGGGATGAAATTGGGATTTCATGTTTTGAGGTGTTTTGACATAGTCAGGAGAATAAAACACATAATTAAGGACATAAAACCATTAAAATGGTGTGATTATGGTTATTTTTTTTCATCAAAATCATCGACATGGGGCACTTGTGAAATATTTTTTCATCCATTCAACTATAAATATATATAATCTCAATGCTTAAAGACTCATGAAAATGGGGATTTGTGATATTTTAGTAAATTTTTCTAATTTAAGATCATATAATAATTTTTCCTTTATATTGATTAATACTTTATTGTTAACAATTTTTTTTGAAATATCATACAATCGGAATGCCTAATTGAACAAATAGTCTATGATCCAAAGGCAAAAAAAAAATATTGTTCTATAATGAATATATGGTGATATTAAAAATATTAGTGAAATATAATGAATATGGTTTATTTAAAATCATATATTCGATATTATTCATGATTATCATAAGTGTATTTAAGGGATCATATAATATAATATTTATATTGTAGTGATTGAATAAGTGTAAAATTTAAATAATAAGAATGGAATTTATGATTTTTTAATATATATCAATCCCATAAATACAATAAAAATAACAACGGTCAACTATGCTATATAACATCATTCATTTTACATGACCATTATCATATTATAAATTTTTATTAATCCAAAATAGCACTACTATAATGGTATTCATAAAATTTTATGTCTCGGTTCGAACACATTAGGATAGCTAGAATGGGGTGGTGACAATGTAACTAGACAATAAAAAATCATTTTGGTTCAATAATAATTTTTTTAATTTACAAATAATTATAAATAATGTATCATTATCTATTTTAGAGATAATGATAAATTATTTTTCTAGATGTAGCTTGGTCTTCCCTTATATCTTGGTCTGCAAAGATGTTCTGGATTAAACAATTGGATTTCACCAATCTAGTTGGGTATTACTATATCAAGAAAAATTATTTAGTCTATATGTGGCCCTCATTCAAGGATCATATTTTATATGATGGGTGGGAAAAATTATCCCAGAATATTATTTATAATCTATAATTATTAAATTATGTTAGATTTGATAATATATTCCCTTTATTATTATTATGAGAATGAATTTAAGGGAAAATATATCATATTCCTAGTTCATTGAAAAATGGTCACCACTATTTTGATTCATGAAATCATTCGGTTTATGATTTCCCACAATCTCGTCCTCTACCACTAAGAGGGATATTTGAACCTATTTATATGGATATTAGAAAAATGAGAAAATCGAATCGGGATTGAAATTATTATTAATAAATTCATGATTTACGAAATTATAATTATGAAATGAAATTTAATTTAATTGAGAAATTGAATTTAATTAATATAATTATTAAATGAAGAAAAATTAAAATCAATTAAAAAAAGTTATGAAAATAAATCAGAAAATTTGAAATTCCCATGGATAATGCTCATTTAAATAAGATAAATAGATATATATAAATAATAAAATATAAGATAAGTATCTTACATAAAATAAAATTCATGTTGATATCCCTTAAAAAATTGGAGGTTTTGGAATACAAATAATCTCATCCCATCATGTGTTTGATTTAATTACCTATTACTTTAAACATTCAAACAATTTAACTATATTTCAGGTTATGTAAGGGGATTATCAAATATTCAATTTTTCGGTATCATCCTAACATTATACAGAATTACACATCTTGTATCTAATTCCTGAGAAACCAATATATCTTCATTTTTATAGTTTAAATTAATAACTCCTTGATAATTATTTATTTTAAAAATTATTATGAAATTTATTCCATAAATAGGGTTATCACCTCCTTGAGTGTTCATTATTATGGATGTTGATTAATTTTCGTCCTGAGTTAACTTTAAATTCTTATATTTAGCAGACATGAAATTCCTAACATGTATTTGTTTCATGACTTGAAATTCTCACTGTAAGGGGAATATATATGAGGACTATATTTCATGATTTGAATTCAAAAAGTGAATGTTTTTAATTCATGTAATTTTTTGAAGAAAGTAATTTGATGATTGATCTTCTTTTACCATCATTAACAATAAAATGTCCACGAAATCATATTATTAATATATTAAATATTAAAAATAAATTATTCAAATTTATATATATATATATATAAATATATATATATATATACTAATTCAAAAAATACTGTTTTCTTACCCTTAAATATTTTCTTATCCCAAGAAAAAAATCATATTGATAAGGATTCCAAATGAAAAAATTTAAAAGGAATGAAAATTTAAACAAATAAATGATAAAAAAATATGGTATAAAAAATATTCTCCCTCAAAATCCCAAATGAATATAATATTAATATACCACATAATCATGTTATTATTTATAAAATAGTTTCCATTAAATATAAATTTGAAAACTATTCCATCGAGGGTTGAAAAATGTTTTAATTTACCTCACTATAATGATTCTCTCACCACTCAAGTTAAAATAAAATCAGTTTCATGCTCATAACTAATGTACATGTTCTCAAACATATTCATTCCTCATTTCTGACATCTCCAATCTGTATATATGAATAACAAAAACAATCATGATGGTTTTTAAAAGTTGGTAAAAAAACTAAGGATTTTTTCAGTTTGGAAAATTATAAAAATATATATATAAACATTGGAAAGATAAAATTTCCATTTCATAATAATCAAGAATCCTAAAATGATGAATCCCCTCAATAAAATTGTATCTCCAAAATCCAAAAATATCATGGTTGGTCATACGATGTATAATAAAAGGTTAATAAGAGTATCATATTTCTACCTTTTTATAGAATTTTCTTTCATATTCCATGTATAAGAATGATCTCGCATACACCATTTAACGACATATTACCAATCATGAGAGTTTTTAGTATGATAATTCGTATATTATATCTTATGAATACATAGATTATTTTTAGATAAATGATATGCATGAATGGTTTATTAGAATAAAAATGAAAAATTTCCTATAGAACATGTGAAAAAAGAACCACACTTATCCCTTGTATCAAGGATTACATGTCCACCAATAATGATATTTACCGCAAACTTATTAATTAGATAATAATGAAATAATACCAATATCATGGTAAGAATGGGTAAAATGTTCTTGTAACATGTATCAACCCTAAAAATGTCATTCATGAATTCCTTAGGATTTTAATGGAATAATTACAGGAATGTATTAAACACAATGGATCAATATAAAATCCAAAATCATAAAACCATTTTCATTTTTCCATTGATATATTCGATAAGATTTCAACTTTAGTTCTAATTATTTTACATGCCCCATGAATCTAATATGAAAATTCTTTGAGTATAATGGGATAACATTTTTATGGAATCCTCTCAGGAATGGTAATGCATAAAAAAGGAAAACCACATAGGGAATAGTCATCAATAATAAGTCAAAAAAATCACATACAATTGTTTAAATTCTAAAGTAAATATCTAAACATAAAAATCATGATAATATTAAAGGAAATAATGAAGACTATATTTTAGAATTTTATATTAGAAAATGTTAATTAATTTATATGGGATAAAAGATATTTTATTTTAAATGATGTTTTTAATTAATATGTCTCCATGAATAATTTAAAAAATTGAAAATTTATTTTTATAATTGAAATATGTCTCAATAATCCCCCCCAAATCATTAAATAATAAAATATTCACACTATATTTGTATTTTATATGGTACTTATATCATTTTCAATATAATGAAATTTGAAATGGAATTTAGAATAATATTTTAGAGAGTCATGTGCTCCATTGAACAGATGTTATTCTATGTGGTAAAAATGCTGGATGTTCTTTTGAATCTCTAATAACTAAATAAATGAAAGATATACATTATTCATGCACCAAAAAACCAACTAGTTCACTGGATATTATACATATGTTAGGATAAAAATAAGGCGTTTAACAAAAATTAAATCATAAGTATAAGATTATTTATGTGTTCATAGATATAAATTCAAAATATGTGCATAATAAAATATGTTTGATAAAATATTATAAAAATAAATAAAAAACCTATATAGAAAAATATTAAAAAAATACATGTGTCACTAACCACAATGTGTAGTAGTTATTTCACCATCAAAATGGAAAAAATGTTAAATCGGTGTATTACATCAGTTGATAAATGCATTGCATCTTTATTAAACATGATGTGGTTTTCATATGCTTCACTGGTCTCTTATAGGGGTTCACCAACTGAAAAATTGGCTATCATAAAACTTACTTGATCCTTGGTGCATCTATGGAGGACATGGATGGTGATCCTCTAGTGGTACTTATATTATAAAAACATGAGTATGTAACTACATGTGTAATCCATTTGGTTTTATATTAGGTCCATTATAGGTGAAAAATAAGAATATAATCTAGATATACTAACTATATTTAATAAATAGAGTATAATATTATTGATAAATTTTTAGTTATAAAATATATCACATCTCTTATATAATATGAATATTAAAAAGTGTGGGAGGTATTACAGTGAGAATATAAAAGGACCCACGTAATCATGAGTGGAGTAGTACACATGGAAAGAACTATGTCGAGAGGAATGAATCTCAACTAGGAACAAATTTGGTCCCCTCTAGATAGTGGGTGTGTGGATTTGACCCACCTTGTTCATGGTACTGATGGAGGTATGATAATTTTGACTTTGTAATGAAATATTTGATTTGGTTCTAGAAGCACTCAATTTAACCGTAGGTAAATATTATTAATAGGAAAGATTGAGTGAGGTTACAATCCATAAAGAGTCCATGTGTTTGGTAGAGTGATGAATAAAGGGAATCACTTGTAGATTTGTTATGGACAGGACCATTCTCCGTCGGTGGTGATCTAAATATCAATCATGAGTTTTCATAGTTTTACTAATTTATAGGGGATGTTCGACCTATGATCCAGAAGGTTGTAAGGTTTAAAGGGTTAGTGTAGATCCATAATATTGACATTCAATAGTATAAGGTGGGTTGGTGGAATTAATAGTTATTATAAGAGATCAGGTTTTGGGATGTAACATGGATGTTTTAACAAATTGAATGACAATATGAATGATGAGAAACAAAAATTTCTCTAGATTAAAATGGAGAATGTTTTAAATTCATGAGAATATCCAAAAAATATATAATGAAATTAATAGGGTATGCATTGAATTGGAGGGAGGTGGTATCTCATATGATGATCTGTTAGTAGTGGGGGTTCGATTAGTTATTAAATACATAAGTTCATACTACTTATCAAGGTTTATGTATAGGGAAATACGAGTTTAATGAGTTGAAACATCATTTGTGTCTGGAAAATTCATGAGTTTCCACTAAAAACAACTCCCTCTAGACTGACTAAGCAATACCATGTGGAACAATATATGATTAACCAAAATTATTTGAAATGAAGATAAAAAGTTATGTGCTTATTTTATGATTATGAAATTCATATTCATCAGTGTAACAAAGACTCCACCCATCAATGTGTTGCAGAACATCCCCACACGATCCTCATTATACATACAAAACTCTCATTCCATTTTCATGGTTGGGCCATGCATGGAAGAAGATTGAATTAGTACCTATATATAATTGATAGACCTATGAGAGTGAATTTAGTAAAACCATGTATTTATAAATTCCCATCGAAATATCCATTGGGTGGAACCCACCTGTGGGATCAATTAAATGTACATGGTTTAAGGAATCTCATAGTGTCATCGTATATCATATCCAAAATCATTAGAGATCCCATATTGTTGATTTCAATTTACAAGTAATATTAAATTAGATCACCAATAATATCATCAAATAAATTACACATATCAATAGTGAACACACCTTCAGTGAGCTCTAATGGATTTCCTCCTAATATGTAATAGTGGGGAAGAAACATGTAAGTTCCTAGAACTTCTTTCAGGTGTGGATGTCATATTAATGATTCTTTTGAGGAAAATAAGAGGAATGAAAATTTTAGGAGTACATGTTTTTTACTTCCATATAAACCCTATGTACACTGGAACTGAGTCCAAGCTGTGATTGTCTATGTTGCGTGCGCTTACATGACTGTACCAACATGGCAGGGGTCACATAAGGGGGTGTGGGAAAGGCTTATTCACTCCAAGTATCTATAGGTAACACATCATGAATATTTATTTTTTAATTGTTATATTGGACCAGGGTATAGAGACCCATACTTTACATACATGGTTAATACTTCAAAATTGAAGCATACTTATAATAACATATAACAATACCATGAAATGACCGTATAGGTATAGTGTCTTTAGAAACAGGTAAACATAAACAACTAGTTCATAAATCATCTACAATGTCTCCCATTTATTTCGTCATATCTATAGTCCCTTTTTGGAATATCTTACTTAATACCCTTCTTCCTGACCTGGGGAAAGAAAACATACAAAAGGGTGAGCTCAAATTCTCAGTAAGGGTAAACAAAAGAAATATCAATCACATCAAATTCATAAGAACATAACATTTTGGAAATCTTACCCTGCAAAAGAGATCATAATTTCATAACATGGGATAAATAATGGTAGTGAAATGTAATACCAATAATCATAACCTAAAACATGAAACTTTTTTGCATACACACATAATTATAGAGAATCATTTCTTATTACTCAAGGCTCATTGCCATGACAATCATAGTGGACAAAGTCCATTTCTGAACCGAGTTCACTACTCGTTTCAGTCCTATTTCACTAAACCGGTTTAACCTTCCGTTTCAGCCAAGCCTATCCCATGAGATATAAAATCATTACCCAATGTAATGGAGGGAGATATAGGTCCCACCCATCTCATAATGATACCATTCGTATGTGTGCCACAAAATCATAAATCATACATCATTGCATAACCCATTTAACAAAAATGGGATTCTTAAACATCGTGACATCATAAAACAATTAATATAAGATAAAGGAATTAATAAAAATAATACCATCACAAAATAATCAAATAAATGTAATAATAGGGGTAGAAACAGAACCCTATATTATCTTAGATGGAAAATAATTTTGATAAAATACTTGAACTCCATTCTTGAGGAAAATATCCTTTCTACATCAAAACCATTTTTCCTTTAATAAATTTTCATACAATTTTAAACTAAAATAATTTGATTAAAAATAAAGATTAAAACTCATAAATGAAGCTTCTTGGAAATAATGTTTTAAAAATCCATTCATTCCGTTTAAGTTAAAAAACATTCTTCTCATACTTTTGTCTGAAAAGTCAAAAAGTACCTCGTAAGAATAATGACAAAAGATTCCTTTCATATACTTTACTAAAAACTCACAGAAGGGTAAAATTGGATTTAAACAATTCTATTTGGATGGAAACAATATTACATATTCAGGTAACATGGATTTGGATGATAAAACACACCCAAGTAACTACCAAAGTATAAACAATCTCGGTTAAAAATGAGATTGTGATATTTTCCCTTACCAAAGGTCTGATTTGCTTCGTAAGTGTCCGAACATCCTGTATAATGATTTAAATAATGTTATTGACTTATTCCAGAATCATAAATATTGTTATGATATCATATATGGTCATATTATTATCTTCTTATTAGTAATATTTCATTACTATTTGTTATTCGGGTGTTTATTACTTTTTGTTCTTATGCATTTTTTGTCGAATAAATTCTTATTCTTCTCTTTAGGATATTGATACCTAATTTCCAGAATGGTATTAGTGTACTATATATCATATTTATTCATTCAATTCACTTATATAATCATTATACGATGAAGATCATGTAGAACAAATCGCATCACATCGTGGAGACGATATTCCGTACGTATGCACGAGTGATGATATCATTCCAATGATCGTGGAATTGTATTGGAGTGTATGTATACTATTTCATAATCAATACCACTTCAAAATAATCATATATAGTTATTTATTTGAACCATTATACACATCCACGTAAGGTGGTGATGGAAAATATATTACACCATGGCATGGAGATGGTATTCCGTACGTACGCACGCGCGGTGATTTCGTTTTACGTAGGATGGATAGATGGTGAAATATGGTTGTTTCATAATTATAATAACATATCAGTATATGAGTGATACTGATGTTATTAATTCCTAATGAAACAACTAATGAAGAATAAGTGGAAGAAGAAATAAATTTGAAAGAATCGGTAACGGACATTACCTCTTCTTTGAAGCGCCTCTTTGAGACCTCCTCTTAGGGAACTACAATTGGTCATTAAAGAAGACCAGGACCTCTAGGATGTTAATAGGGAAGTGGGGAAGTAAAATTGGTAGGAATTGGACGATCTTGAAAGCTCAAATTGGTGTGAGAAGGAGAGGGAGGAGGTTCCCTTTTATAAGGGGGGAGAGGGGCACCTTTGGAAATATAAGAAATATTAGTTTATATTAAATCCCAACCCCACATAAAAACATCCAAAATGGATCATATCCGAATATTAGATGAGATAAGGTTTTAATCTCATCAACAAATAAAATTTATACATGTTAGGAATTTCTTTTAAACATTATCAACTTGATTTATCTTTATTTATCAATTTTATTTTATTTGTGTTAATAATATTCTAAATTTTAAATTATTATAAATAATTACATATGTATTGTGAATTTTCCATAATTTGACACTTTATGAAATTTTAGACCATATAAATTCTAATTTATAATTTGGAAATATGTTTATGATTTTTAAACAATTTTATAATATGTTATTTTTATAAAATAACAAGTGTCAATTTTGACACTATTCATTTATTTGAATTTAAATAAAATATATACAGAAGATATGTTTGAACCGAAATCACTAATAGAGTCATAAAATGACATATGTTTCTAGAAAATTAGTGGATAACATTAAATAGTTAATATAATATTTATTTTAATATTTTCAAAACCATTTATTTGATATTTTAATTAATAAAATAATTTCGACATCACTATTGTGTCAAAATTACTGATAATTATTTAATCCCTAAAAATTATAAAAAAATTTCTATGATTTAGATAATTGTATTATCTTTCTGTAGAGTATTCATGTTTGAAGATTCATTAAGTTTATCAACAAATTTAAATTATTATACTTATAAAATTTAAGAAAGTGACATGTTGTCACATTCTTTGGTTTTAATAATAATTAAATTATTTTCATGGAAAAAAGTCCATTAAATGAATCTAATCAGACCATTAGGTGATATGGGTCTACCTTCAGTCATCCAATATGATTTTGGCAGGTGTTAGGGTAATTTTATAATCTTATATTTACCCCTAATTACCTGATTTATCTTTAACTATGGTAAATAAAATTTACCATAGTTACTATTCATAATGCCCAAAATAAAGTATCCTATTAACATAATTTGGACCTTTTGATTCCGAATATGGAATCCATTCTTTAATATTCAAGAAATATATGTTGCAGTAATTAATTTAAAATAAATCCCATTGTTAAGAAAATGGGTTTTAGAAGTTTAAACATAGCCAAAGATTGAAATGTTTTTACCTATGAATTCAATGTGAAATTAATGCTAATGACATAAATTATATTAAATGGTAAAAATATATTCTATTTATACTTTAAAACCATTAAATATTATAATTTAACAAAACAAATTATATAAATGAAAAATGTTGTTTTTAATTAAAAATTAGCGTATTTTTACTATTCATCAAAATATGAAAGTTATCAGAAAAATATCAAAAATTTATCCAAAGTAAATTTTTATACCATAATTCAAAAGAATAATTTTATTTTGTGAAATTGAACTTATAAACATGTCAAAAACTATATTTTATTTGGGTGCGCCATCAAAAGGCGGCAAAACAACATTTTTTGAAAAATACTTATTTTACCTGAAAAATTTATTTTGTTATCTTACCATTTTCTAGAAAATGTGAAAGAAGAATAATAAAATTTAAAATGTAGTTAATACTATTCATAACGACTAATTCATAATAATATATCATTGTTTAGTGAAACTCGGTATTGCGTACTACACACACTATCGAGGAAGGTCGTAATTGTGTGTAATGCAAGCCAAGTCCATATTGTGTGGTTTGAAAGATTACTTTGGTGTTGCGTATAACATGAGACATAAAAATAATTCTCATAAAATCTCAGGGTGTTACATTCTACCCCCCTTAAAAGGAATTTCTCCCTCGAAATTCGTCACTTCATTACAAACAGATGAGGATATCTCTCCCTCATCATATCCTCAAGTTCCCATATAGCTTCTTCTAATTGGTGGTTCCTCCATAAAACATTCACCAAGCGAGTGGTCTTGTTCTATAGGACATTTTCGCTATGATCCAGAATCTCTATCGGTTGTTCTTAATAAGAAAGATATTTCTCCAGCGGTACAACTTTTGAGCTGAGTACATGTGAAGGATCAGGTATGTAATTTCTCAGGAGAGATACATGGAACAAATCGTGAACTTGAGAGTGATTCGGTGGAAGCGCCAACAGGTAAGATAACTTCCCAACACGATCCAGAATTTCAAAAGGACCCATATATCTTGGGCTCAACTTTCCCTTCTTTCCAAATCTCATGACCCTCTTACAGGGAGAGTTTCATAAGAACACTTTGTCACCCACTTTAAACTCTAGGTCTTTTCTTCCTTTGTCGGCATAACTATTATGTCTACATTGAGCTGCTCTTATGTATTGTTGAATAGATCTGACCTTTTATGACATTTCATCAATAAGATCAGGTCCTAATAGCTTTTTTCCCCAACTTCATCCCAGATAGTTGGAGTCCTACATTTCATTCCATAGAGAGATTCATAAGGATCCATCTGAATACTGGTGTGGAAGATATTATTATAAGAAAATTCCACCAATGGTAGGTGTTGATCCCAACCAACTTTGAAATCAATAGAGCATGATCTCAACATATCTTTTAGAGTTTGAATTGTCCTCTCAGACTGACCGTCTGTCTAAGGATGATAAGCAGTGCTGAAACTCAACTCTGTATCCAGAGTATGCTGAAGACTTCTCCAAAACATTGAGGTAAACCTCGGATCTTGGTCAGATATAATAGAAAGTGGTACTCCATGCAATCTTACCAATTCCTTTACATATATAACCTGGCAAGCTAATCTAGAGAGAAATCCTCTCTAATAGCAATGAAGTGTGCAGACTCTGTAAGACAATAAACTATGACCCAGATTGAATTATTTCCTTTGGATGTTTTAGGAAGTACAGTGACAAAGTCCATAGTGATGTTTTCCCATTTCCATTCTGGTATGGGTAATGGTTGTAACATCCCCTTTGACATCTATCTCTCATCTTTAACTTGCTGAAAAACCAAGCATCGATAGACATATTCAGCATCATCTCTTTTCATGCCATCCCACCAGAAGTACTCTTTCAGGTCCCTATACATCTTCGTGCTTCAAGGATGAATAGAGAATGAAGAACTATGAGCCTCATCTAGCAGCTCCTTCTTTAATTTGGGGATGGAAGGAACACAAACTCAATTCCTGAACATTATTATCCCATCACAGTCAAGTTTGAATTCAGGAACATTTCTCACCTTCTTTTGTAACTCGACATCTTCTTTCCGTGCCTCGTGAATCTGCACATGTATAGATGGTTGAACATTCATTTGAGAAGGATAATATTTCTCCCCTTCCATTAAAATTCCAAGATCCATCCTTTGTAAATCCATAAATATTGGATCCTTTGTGATCCTCATCATGGATAAGCTATCATGGTCGTGTCGACTTAATGCGTCTACTACCTTGTTTGCTTTCCTAGGGTGGTAATGAATTGAGCAGTCGTAATCCTTAATAATCTCCAACCATCTTCTTTGACGCGGCTCCTTTTGTGTGAAAATATACTTTAAACTTTTATGATCAGTATAAATATCACACCTTTCACCATAAAGGTAATGCCTCCAAATCTTTAATGAAAATATTACCACAGCTAACTCCAAATCATGAGTTGGGTAATTTTGCTCATGAATTTTCAACTCTCGTGAAGCATAAGCTATCACCATATCATTTTGCATGAGAACACATCCTAGTCCCTTATTGGATGCATCACTGTAGATCACAAACCTTTCTCCACTGCAAGGTAGTGTGAGTACAGGTTCACTGGCTAACCTTTTTATGAGCTCTTTGAAATTTTCTTCACATTCCTTCGTCCAAACAAACTTAAATCATTTTCGAGTCAACATGGGGAGTGGGTTAGATAACCTTGAAAAAACTTTCACAAAATGTCTGTAATATCCAGACAAACCATGAAAAATCTGGATCTCAGTTACTGTTGATGGTCTCGACCATCTTTCGATAACTTCTATTTTTGCTGGATCCACAGATATCCCCTCTTTTGAGATTATGTGACCCAAAAATGCTACTTTTTGAAGCCAAAATATACACGTGGTAAATTTTTCATAAAGCTTCTCCTTTCTTAGGGTCTTTAAAACAATTATCAAGTGATCTTCATGTTATTCCTTTCTCATTGAATAGACAATAATATCATCTATAAAAACTACCACAAACTGATCAAGATAGTCTCTAAAGACTCTATTCATCATATCCATGAAGATAGCATGGGCATTAGTAAGACCAAATGGAATCACTGTAAATTCATAGTGTCCATACCTTGTACGTAAATCCGTCTTTGGTACATCCTCCCTTTTGACCCTTAATTGATGATACCTTGAATGAAGATCAATCTTGGAAAAGTATTGAGCTCCACGTAGTTGTTCAAATAGGTCATCAATTCATGGGAGAGGATATTTGTTCTTGATAGTGATCTTGTTAAGTTCTCGATAATCATTGCAGAGTCTCATTGATCCATCTTTCTTCTTAACAAACAGAAAAGGTGATCCCCAAGGTGATGCACTAGGACGTATGAATCCTTTATCAAGATTCTCTTGGAGTTTCTTCTTCAATTCCTGCAACTCAATTGGGTCCATTCTATAAGATTTCTTTGAAATAGGAAAAGCACCCAGTACGAGTTTTATTGAAAACTCAACTTCACGATTTGGTGGAAGACCTGGAAATTAGTCTGGAAAGACATCATCAAATACTCGTACAGTGGGAATTTTATTAATCTTGAGATTCTCTCCAGCCATTTGAGATAAATAACCTTAATTTAGTGGAATCAAGACCCATAAGATGGATGAAATTTCCACTGGAATGTTATGTTCATCCTTGCATCGATAGATGATCATAGATTGATCTAGAATATGAAATGTGACTTCCTTTATTTGGAAATTGATATGATATCCATATAAAGAAATACAATCCATGCCATGGATCACATCAAATTCCACTATAGGATGTATCACAAGATTTTTAGGAAGCACTTTCCCACACAATTCAATCGGAGAAGAATTGTAAACATTTGATGCGACTGTTGTGCCATTATGAGTTTTCACAACCAACTCAACATCTAATTGTTGAGGTAATACGGTGATACCCTTAGAAAATTCATCAGAAATATAAGACTTGGTGGATCCGGAATCAAATAAAACATTTGCTACTTTAGAGTGGACGGTAAGTGTACCTCTTACCACTTCATTGTCATACTGCACATCACTGATAGTAATTGCATGTGAATTTCCTTTTCTTTTGGCCTTTAGAGTTTGTTGACATCGATCATAATCATCAACCCTTGGATTTGGCCATTGATTGGCATAATGCCCCATCTCCTTGCACTTGAAATATTGAAGTGTAGTAGGTTCATTCTGTGTATCCCTTCCTTTGTTTGCATCATTATACATCTTCTTTCCATTATTTCAACATTCAATTTCCTGATGACCTTTTTTTCCACACTTATAACATTTTATTGTCCCCTTAAGAATATTTCCACCTTGTTCATTTCCACACTTTGAGCATAAGGGAAAACTCATCTTCTTTTTAGTGTGGTCATTAGATTTTCCTTCGAATTCCATTTTCCACTTCATATCAAACCCATGTGACTGATGGGATACACCAATCTCCATCTCAACCTTGAGAGCACATCTAACAATTTCCTCGTAGCTATTGAAGTCCCTTATGGATAACTCCCTTCGATGACTTGTTTTTAATCCACTAAAGAATCGATCGATCATACTCTCAGGTTGGATAATAATTATGGAAGCATACCTTTCAAGTCTCGTAAAATTTTCTTCGTAGGTACCAACGGATTCAGCATCCTTTTTCTTCAGTTCAAGAAACTCCTTCTCCATCTTTGTTTGAAGAATACTTGGGAAATACTTATTGAAAAATAAGTTCTTTAACTCGTCCCATTCCATGGACTAAATTTCATCCCTTTGCCTCGTATTCTTAATAAGATTCCACCATTGATCAGCATCACCTTCCAAACGATACACTTATAAGGTGACTTTATCATGTTAAGAACATTGAAGAACTGAAAATATCTTATTAGTGGTACTAATCCATTGTTCAGCCACTAATGGATCAGAAGACCCGCTGGATGAAGATTGGCGCTACCTCATGATGGATTTGATAGAATGTTGCTCCTTATATTGCTCATTTGGAAGCACTGCATGATTCATACCTTAAGAACGTTTTGTGAGCATGGATACAATATTTTGCATTCCAGCTCCCATAACGTTTGGTTGCTCAGTGGGACAATCATTACATTTCACGTCACATTCCGCATTAACATAGTATCTTCGGGTTCCATCCATTGACAAAAACCAAGAAGAATAGTGTGACCAACACTAATTATAATAGGAACACCACATAATGAAGTAAAATATTTCACACTTAAGGTCTTATCATAGGCTATTCATGGCCATTTCTAAAACACTAAGATTCTGTTCTATGCATAGACATATCCTTAGGTTTCTTTCTAAGGCTTTCACATCCTTGTTTCCAAATGTTGACTATACCTTTCCTCTGATACCAACTATATCGACCCATACATTACATGCATGGTTAATACTTCAAAATTGAATCATACTTATTAGAAAATATAACAAATCCATGAAAGGACCATATATTTATAGTGTCTTTACAAACTGGGAAACATAAACAACTGGTTCATAAAGAATATACATTGTCTCTCATTTATTTCATCATATCTATAGTACCTTTTTGGAATATCTTACTTAATACCCTTCTTCTTGACCTGGGGAAAGAAAACATACAAAAGGGTGAACTCAAATTCTCAGTAAGGGTAAACAAAAGAAATATCAATCACATCAAATTCATAAGAACATAACATTTTGGAAAACATACCCCACAAAAGTGATCATAATTTCATAACATGGGATAAATCATGGTAGGGAAATGTAATCCCAATAATCATAACTTAATATATGAAACTTTGTGGAATACACACATAATCATAGAGAATCATTTTTTATTAGTCAAGACACATTTCCAAGACTATCTTAGTGAACAATGTCCATTTCTGAACCGAGTTCACTCCTCGTTTCAGTCCTGTTTCACTGAATCGGTTTAACTCGCCATTCCATCCATATCTATCTCATGAGATATAAAATATTTACCCAATGAATTGGAGGGAGATATAGGTCCTACCCATCTCATAATGATACCATTATTATGTGTGCTACAAAATCATAAATCATACATGTCACAAACTGAATCTGGTCACCGCAAAAACCGGCACCCGACCCGACCCGTGGCAAGTCCCGAAGGGCGTTCATGATCCCCACGGGCTGGCACAAGTGCCCGGTTATCAAAAACTGGAAATTGGGAACTATTTACCCGAGTTTTTATACTTGGAACATCAAATGAATCCAAGAAACAAAATCTGGATTTTTCAAACTGAAACTTCTTTTTAATAAATTCAGAAATGAATTGCACAATTTTAAACAATGTTTGAAGATCATTACAAAGTTACAAACCCAAGGAAAGACATCCCAAGAACCTCAACATGGCAAGAGGCATCTTCCTCAATCCATCTCCACAACACCGCATCATGAATGACCAGTGGAAACCTGAACTGTTGGCACAAAAGTTATACCCAAACCTGCGACATCAAAATAACCAAGTCTACATACACCCAAGGGTGTATGTAGGGTGTGCGCCAAAGCCCAATAGGATACCACCACTAAGAGATTCCATATAATAATCATTTAAAGACGAAAAGCATGCATGTTTTCAAAAACATAAAAAGCTAGTTACAATTTCTAAAAGCTGCAAATTTGAATAAGAACGGTTTTCAAGTGGGCTATTTTAAAGGATTAACACTTTTTAAAATTAACACCAAAGCTACTGAATTTTACAGAAAAATTTACCGTATGCCGACTGTAAGCACAAAATATCCAGTGAGCACAAGCAATGGGAAATAACCCCTAGGCACTAGCTAGCTGTGGGTCCCAGATACCTCGTATCTCGGTGAGAGTAACCATCAAAAATATTCGTTCTCCTGCACGAGCCACTAGTAGGTAACATACCCATAACCTAGTTGTCCCCAATCATCATCATCTTAGTTTATTTAGAGTTTTATGTGTCAATCTTGCTACGTGAAACTGAGGCCAAACCCCACGGGATCACTAGCATACTAGTACACGTCCACCCACATAGATTCTCGGGTTTTACCTTTGTGCTCAAACAATTTCAACAAGTCAATGAATATACATTTCACATGAAAATATAATTTCCATATCATAAATTCACCAAACAGCCCACATGTATAAACACAAGTCACAAAAGGACACTTTTCATTCAAATGCATTTTGAAATCAAACCCACACCAAAATAGCCCACAACACTTTTTGCATAACTTTCACAATCCAACACATCATTTAACAATTTTATAAAATACCTAAAAATATACTAAACATAACATAAAATCCCACTCACATGTTTCCTAAAACCTTTTTTATAATCAAAATCCACTTTTCACATCGAACTCACACAAACAGCCCATATAACGTTCACACCTCTTTCACATTTTAGTAAATCCATTAAAAAATTTTCTAAAACATTTCCAAGAGGATACACATAATATAACAGAACTATTAAAATTTAAAATGGGACATTTGAAATTATAAACAATCCAAAATAGTTTTCAAATATGGTTTCACATCTTACATAAATCATTAAACCATTCAAAAATTTCATAAAACAAATCTAAAGAGTGTACCAAATCTTTTCACAAAAAATTCATTTCAAAACCATATTTCAAGGACAAAATCACACCAATACAAATTCAAAACAGAATTTTCATCCCCAAAAACATTTATTAAGATACCCCCATGTGTTATAAAACACCTCAAACAATACCACAAAAGATCCACATGAAAAGCACATATTTTCAAAATCAGTTTCAAGAAGTACAATAAGGCTTTACACCTTAAACCCATTAAAAGAAACCTCTTTAAAACCTAATGGCACACCAATACCCTACCAAATCATAATTTTCAGCCCAAAAAAGATTTATTAAACCAATTTCATATGTTATAAAACACACCCAAACAATACCCAAAGGGTTGCACATGTAAAACACCCAATTTTTTAAACTAAAATGAAACTGTAAAAACAAATACTTTACCAAATACAAAATAAACAGTTCCCGCACAATACACAGCATATTAGTAAATTCATAATATGTAATTCAAGAAAACTAACTCATCTAGAAATGATTACACATTGAATCACCTGCCTTTTATGCCGAAACCCTCAAAACATGGTGCGAAACATCAACCACACCACCACCGCACATCAAGGAATATAAATCCAGACCTAGACCACCAAAAATTGACCCAAAAGATACCAAATAAGACCATATGTTCGAACCCTATGTTCTGTACATTCTATAAACTCTTGAGATAGGGTGGAAACCCTAAGGAGAAGAGAAGAATTGAAAAGAGAAACATTACCCAAAATAATATTGAAGAAAATGACCTAAACTCCACCAGAATATGAATTTAAAAATATATAACCATTTAAGGGATGTTCGAACAGGGATTATGAGATAATTTAGGAATTGGAATGGGGGGAAAAGAGTAAGAATTGAGAGAGTTATGATGGAATGAACTTACCTCCTCAAATCTGCCCGATTTTAGAAACCCCAAGAATGTCAGCACCAAATTGTGATGAACTATATCACCAAAGTGGGGGGAAAGGCAATGTGAGCGCGCCTGGTCTTCTTAGGGTCGATATGGAGGTGGAATCACCGAAAAATACATTTTAATGAATACGATATTAATATATTAATGAAACAATTTAAAACTGGAAAATGGGCCTTCGGGTTGGCCCAATTCTCAAATAAAAACAAAAATCCCCCATGCTTATGGATTTATAAAGGCCCCAAATTTAAATGTGGGGTTACTATATCAGGGGAGAACAATTAGGAGTTGGAATGTGTCAAAAATATTAAAAATTGAAAATGTTATAAATGAAACAAAATTTATTTTTAAATCTGGAATCGGGCTTGTAGTTTGGCCCAATTCAGGAAAACTCACATATTCTCAATAAAACCTTTGGAAACCACCAAAAAAAATCATGAGTGGAAAATGAATTTAAAATAACCCTATAATAGGTTACGTATGTGACAATTCTCCCCACCTTGAAAAATTTTCACCCTGGAAAGTCACAGCAAGGTCAAAGCAACAACCAAACCCAACTGAGAAACCAATAGGTACACCCTTGACAGGTTTCACCTCCAAAGGTCAAAACACCTCTAGTGATCAATGATGGAAGGAATACTCTCACAAACCAAAGATACACCACTTTCCTAAAACAATCAAGTACATTCAGTCTTTATCCCAAATGAAAACTCCTCAAACACAATATGAACAATACTCAATCAATTTACCCAAAAAAAACAACAATATTGAACAAGGTTACACATCCCTACTATATCTAAACCATTAGAATATCTCCAATATCAATGTTTACCCAATGAATATGTAGGTAGTTTTATATCTTCGAATGATAATACCTACTTCCCAGACAAGTGAAAGGAAAAAAAATGAGTTACTCGTATGAAGAGACACAAATGGGCTCCCCACCATAAGAGACAACTTAAATTGTTTTCTCGAGAGAGAATCAAGACACTAATAGTGGGAGGCCCAAACATACTCTCTAGTACAAGGGATATACTTCCATTAAATGTTTATGAAGGAATATTCATGAGAATAATAGTGGGTCTCCCTACCATAAGAGCTGACCATCTTAACCGACCAGCATGAGCCGACACAGAAAGAACAAAAAAGAAATTAATGATTTAGGAAGGGCGCAGGATTAGTCCGCATGGTTTGGGAAACCGTGCACTAACTATGAATACAATTCTTTCTACATGGCTTCCTATCACACAGACACTACTAAACGTGCAAAAACTATGTGCTCAACCATGACGAAACCAGAGGTTTGAACTATTTCCATCTTTCATTCTAAGGATAGGACTTTGTACAATGGTTTAAATTGCCCTGGGATTTCCACTGACTACGAGCCAGCTTCTCTCCGAGACCTATGGCTGGAGATCAAATGATTGAAGCATCTTCGGCCTCGTAGTTAATATTTGGAAACCCACTGAATGAGAATTCTTCTTTTCGGTGCCACCAAAAACTACACCGCAGTCCCAGATAAGTTTTCTAGACATAACACATTCCAAACTCACTTTACATTATCCCGATATTTCACTAAAACAAGGGCTAAGAAGACACACACACACATCACAACATGTTTCTTCAGGTGAGAAACAATAGAAGTAAAGAACACCTACACTCAAATTCCTCTAAAATAGATTATTTTGAAGTTTTTTTCATGGGAGACATTTTCTCAACATAATAAGGACTCTCAGAGGATTTCACTACTTTCACCTATACAGTCAATCGAGTACATGACATCATAAGGCATCACCAAACATGACCATTTCAACTGATATAAAAAATTTATGGAGAGGGACCTTATACAACATCCCCAAACAGCACACAATTATAGAAAGTGGCCACAATATCCTATCATGACCATATTTCCCACACCAGTGGTTTAACATGAACTCATGATTCAAAGAAACTTTGAAGAACCCAAAGGCCCTCTTAGACACCATCGAGAAAATCATCCACACTAACAACCCTAGACCATATCCACCTTCTATGAATCAAGAAACATAAGAAACTAACATCTCTTTCAACCTTCCAAGAGCACTCTCCCGTTATAAGAGGTTCTAAAAATCAATGAAGGGAATGGGTGTAGACTCAATCTAGAAATCTCAAGAAAAATATTCCTTATATTGATCAACTGGAGGGTCTTCAAACGGTGAAACAATCCGGGTTGCACTTCAATTGTGCACTAACCTTTAATGGGGTTGTACCTTATCCAATGATTGAACCCAAGGACCCAACAAAGATAGTCCATTGGTCAAGATATACAACAAACCAGATCCAAACACATGTAAGGAACCATCATAACGGAGTCCCGAAACATTTTTCAAAAGAGACCACTAAACATCCCTACTACACAACTTACTGAACAAACCCAATCCCAAAACACAGTTCAAACAGGAGGGGTTCTTAGACTCAAAACATCCCACAAAATCAACATTTTCTGAAAACACATAATATACACCATCCCAAAAAAAAAATCAAGAAATCATGTTTTTTAAACATTTCTTTGAAAACAAATGGTTCAGCGGTTAGCGCATCCACCAATGGTACCCCATGGGCCTTACACATGCATGTTTCAATGCCACACCAGGCACCCTCCTCATATCCATCCCGACACTCATCCAGTCATGTCATCAACCATACCTCTCCCCATATAACCCATGCATGTGGTTTCTCATGAAAATACCAAAGGTTAAAACAAAAATTCTTTCCACTTTTCAAAACCAAAATGGTCGACCAACACATCCTTTTTTCTCAAAACCACTAACCACGAGATCAAATTCCAACTCACATGTTAACAAACATTTCAGAAATGCACAACCATTTAGAAAATAACTCACTTTCAATATATTCACATCAATTTCAAAACATCTCATCCCATTAAAACACTCTTTGATTGTTTAAAAACTCTATTGTAAACACTTTTCAAAACCAACTTCAATATAGTTCTTTCTTTCAAAAGAGGTGTAAAAACACCATTTTCTATTTCAAAACAATTCTAAAAATTCAGTTCCACCATTTCATAAATAAATATATTTCTTATTTATTTGAAAGTAATTTCAGAAAAAATTTATACTTCTTAAATCCAAGTCCTTTTAAAACCAAAGTTCCAAGATTGCAAAACTATAGTACAAAACAATCTGAGAGGAAACTATTTTCAGTGGGTGAATTGGAAATATGGTTGGCGGCCATATTCCAATCACTTCACTGTCACAGAGAGTGTTCTAGAGAATATCCCCGGCTCCACATGGCTTTCCAGGCCCTGTGAGCTCACTAAGACCATTAACCCAACTCTCTTTTCATTTCCCCTAATCATCATTAAACCAAGAAAAACAAAGAACATAGATAAATCCCAACTTCCCATGGTGACTCGAATCCCGTCATGAGGTGTCGTGATCTGGCACACTACCCATAACCGAACAACAAAGTCCCAACAATTCTGACTCTAATCTATCCTGACTGTTCCCTAAATAACATGACCCAAAGAGTTAACCAGAACCTCCTTTGATACCATTTTGTCACGAACCAAATCTGGTCGCCGCAAAAACCGGCACCCGACCCGACCCGTGGCAAGTCCCGAAGGGCGTTCCAGATCCCCACGGGCTGGCACAAGTGCCTGGGTATCAAAAACTAAAAATTGGAAGTGATTTACCCGTGTTTTTATACTTGAAACAACAAACGAATCCAAGAAACTAAATCTGGATTTTTCAAACCGAAACATCTTTTTAAAAAATTCAGAACTGAATTTCACAATTTTAAACAATGTTTGACGATCATTACAAAGTTACAAAACCAAGAAAGGACAGACCAAGAACCTCAACATGGCAAGAGGCATCTTCCTCAATCCATCTCCACAACACCGCATCATGAATGACCAGTGGAAACCCAAATTGTTGGCATAAAAGTTATACCCAAACCTGCGACAACAAAATAACCAAGCCTACTTACACCCAAGGGTGTAAGTAGGGTGTGATCCAAAGCCCAATAGGATACCACCACTAATATATTCCATATAATAAGCATTTAAAGATGAAAATCATGCAAGTTTTCAAAAACATGAAAATCTAGTTACAATTTCTAAAAGCTGCAAATTTGAATAAGAACAGTTTTCAAGTGGGATATTTTAAAGGATTAACACTTTTTAAAATAAACACCAAAGCAACTGAATTTTATAGAAAAACGTACCGTATGCCGACGGTAAGCACAAAATATCCAGTGAGCACAAGAAATGGGAAATAACCCCTAGGCACTAGCTAGCTGTGGGTCCCAGGTACCTCGTATCTCGGTGAGAGTAACCATCACAAATATTCGTTCTCGTGCACGAGCCACTAGCAGGGAATATACCCATAACCTATTGGTCCCCATTCATTATCATCTTAGTATAGTTAGAGTTGTAAGTGTCAATCTTTCTAAGTGAAACTGAGGCCAAACCCCACGGGATCACTAGCATACTAGTACACGTCCACCCACCTAGATGCTCGGGTTTTCCCTTTGTGCTCAAACAATTTCAACAAGTCAATGAATATAAATTTCACATGAAAATATAATTTCCATATCATAAATTCACTAAACAGACCACATGTATACAACACAAGTCACAAAAGTCCACATTTCATTCAAATGCATTTTGAAATCAAACCCACACAAAAATAGCCCAGAACACTTTTTTCATAAATTTCACAATCCAACACATCCTTTAACAATTTTATAAAATACCTACAAATATACTAAACATCACATAACATCCCACTAACATGTTTCCTATAACCCTTTTTATAAACAAAATCCACTTTTCACATCGCACTCACACAAACAGCCCATATAACGTTCACACCTCTTTCGCAATTTAGTAAATCCATTAATCATTTTTCTAAAACATTTCCAAGAGGATACACATAACATAACAGAACTATTAACATTTAAAATGGGCCATTTGAAAGTATAAACAATCGAAAATAGTTTTCCAATATGGTTTCACATCTTACATAAATCATTAAACCATTCAAAACTTTCATAAATCAATTCTAAAGAGTGTACCAAATCTTTTCACAAAAAACTCATTTCAAAACCATATTTCATGGACAAAATCACACAAATACAAATTGAAAACATAATTTTCATCCCCAAAAACATTTATTAATCTACCCCCATATGTTATAAAAACACCTCAAACAATACCACAAAAGATCCACATGAAAAGCACACATTTTGAAAATCACTTTCAAGAAGTACAATAAGGCTTTACACCTTAAACCCATTAAATGAAACCTCTTTAAAACCTAATGGCACACCAATACCCTACCAAATCATAATTTTCATCCCAAACTAGATTTATTAAACCAATTTCGTATGTTATAAAACACACCCAAACAATACCCAAAGGGTTGCACATGTAAAACACCCAATTTTTTAAACTAAAATAAAACTGTAAAAACAAATGATTTACCAAATACAAAATAAACAGTTCTGGCACAATACACAGCATATTAGTAAATTCATAATAAGTAATTCAATCAAACTAACTCATCTAGAAATGATTACACATTGAATCACCTACCTTTTATGTCGAAACCCTCAAAACATGGTGTGAAACATCAACCGCACCACCGCCGCACATCAAGGAATATAAATCCAGACCTAGACCACCAAAAATTGACCCAAAAGATACCAAATAAGACAATATGTTCGAACCCTATGTTCTGGACATTCTATAAACTCTTGAGATAGGGTGGAAACCCTAACGAGAAGAGAAGAATTGAAAAGAGAAACATTACCCAAAATAATTTTGAAGAAAACGACATAAACTCCACTAGAATATGAATTTAAAAATATCCAACCATTTAAGGGATGTTCAAACAGTGATTATGAGATAATGTAGGAATTGGAATGGGGGGAAAAGAGTAAGAATTGACAGAGTTATGATGGAATGAACTTACCTCCTCAAATATGCCCGATTTTAGCAACCCCAATAATGTCAGCACCAAATCGCAATGAAATAGATCTCCAAAGTGGGGGGAAAGGCAATGGGAGCTCGCCTGGGCTTCTTAGGGTCGCGAGGCAGGTAGAATCACCGAAAAATTCATTTTAATGAATACGATATTAATAAATTAATTAAACAATTTAAAACTGGAAAATAGGCCTTCGGGTTGGCCCAATTCTCAAATAAAAACAATAATCCCCCATGCTTATGGATTTATAAAGACCCCAAATTTAAATGTGGGGTTACTATATTAGGGGCGAAAAATTAGGATTTGTAATGTGTCAAAAATATTAAAAATTGAAAAATTTATAAATGAAACAAAATTTATTTTTAAATGTGGAATTGGGCTCGCAGTTTGGCCCAATTCATGAAAACACACCTATTCTCAATAAAACCTTTGGAAACCACCAAAACAAATCAAGAGTGGAAAATAAATTTAAAATAACCCTAAAATAGGTTACGTACATGACAATACATCATTGCATAACACATGTAATAGAAATGAGATTCATAAACATCGTGACATCATAAAACAATTCATATAAGATAAAGGAATTCATAAAAATAATTCCATCACAATATAATCAAATAAATGTAATAATATCGATAGAAACAGAACCCTATATTATCTTAGATGGAAAATAATTTTTATTAAAAACTTGATCTCCATTCTAGAGAAAAATATCCTTTCTACTTCAAAAACATTTTACCTTTCTTAACATGTCATAAAATTTTAATCTAAAAGAAGTTGATTAAAAATAAACATGAAAATTTGTAATGGAATCTTCTTGGAAATAATTTTTTAAAAATCCATTCATGCTGTATAAATTAAAAAAACATTCTTCTCGTGATTTTTTTGGAAAAGTCAAAAGGCACCTCATACTAAAAATGAAAAAATATTCCATTCATATCCTTTACTAAAAATTCACCGAAGGGTAAAATTGGATTTAAAAAATTATAGGTGGATGGAAAAAATATTACATATTGATGGAACATGGATATGGATGATAAAATACACCCCAGTAAATACCAAATTATAAACAATGTCGGATAAAAATGGGATTGTGATATGTTCCCTTACCTTAATTCCGATTTGCTTTGTAAGTGTCCAAACCTCCTGAATAATGATTTAAATAATGGTATTGACTTATTTTAGAATCATACTTATTGTTATGATATCATATATGGTCATATAATTAACTTCTTATGAGTAATATTTCATTACTATTTGTTATTCGGGTGTTTATTACATTTTCTATGCGTGTTTTGTCGAATAAATTCTTATTATTCTCCTTAAGATATAGATACCTCATTTCCAGAATGGTATTAGTGTACTATATATCATATATATTCATTCAATTCATTTATATAATCATTATTCAATGAAGATAATGTAGAATGAATAGCATCATATCGTGGAGACGGTATTCCGTACGTACGCACAATTGATGATATCGTTCCATGATCTTGGAATTGTATTGGAGTGTATGTATAATATTTTAGAATCAATAAAAATTTACAATAATCATATATAGTTAATTATTTGAACCATTATACCCATCCAAGTAAGGTGGTGATGGAAAATAGATTACACCACGGCGTGGAGACGATATTTCGTACGCACACACGTGCTGTGATTTCGTTTTTCGTAGGATTGATAAATGGTGAAATAGGGTTGTTTCAAACATATAATAACATATCAGTATATGAGTGATACTTATGTTATTAATTCATAACTAAAAAACTAAATAAGATGAAGTGGAAGAAGAAATAAAGTTGAATGAATCGGTAACAGACATTACCTCTTCTTTGAAGCACCTCTTTGAGACCTCCTCTTAGGGCATTAAAATTGATCTTTGAAGAAGACCAGGAACTCTAGGATGTTTATAGGGAAGTGGGAAAGTGAATTGGGCAGGGAATGGCCGATCTTGAAGGCTCAAATTGGTGTGAGAAGGAGAGGGAGGAGGTGCCCTTTTATAAGGGAGGAGAGGGGCACCTTTGGAAATATAAGAAATATTAGTTTATATTAAATCTCAACCCCACATAAAAAATTCTAAAATGACTCATATCCGAATATTAGATGATATAGGGCTGTAATAGCATCATCCAATAAAATTTAGACATTTTAGGAATTTATTTTAAACATTATCAACTTGATTTATCCTTATTTATCAATTTAATTTTATTTGTGGTAATAATATTCTAAATTTAAAATTATTATTAATAATTACATATGTATTGTTAATATTCCATAATTAGACACTTAATGACACTTTAGACCATATAAATTTTAAATTATAATTTTTTAAAATTTTTGTGATTTTTAAACAATTTTATAATATGTTATTTTTATAAAATAACAATAATGCCAATTTTGACACTATTCATTTATTTGAATTTAAATAAAATATATACAGATGATATGTTCAAAATAAAATCTTCAATAGATTCATAAAATTAAATATGTATCTATAAAACTAGTGGGGAACATTAAATAGTTCATATAATATTTATTTTAATATTTGTAAAACCATTTATTTGATATTTTAATTAATAAAATAATTTCAACATCACTATTGTTTCATAATTAATGATAATTTTATAATCCCTACAAATTATAAATAAATTTCTCTGATGTAGATAAATGTATTAGCTTTTTGGAGACTATTCATTTTTGATGTTTCATTAAGTTTATCACTAAATTAAAATTATTATACTTATAAGATTTAAGAAAGTGACATGTTGTCACATTCTTTGGTTTTAATAATAATTAAATTATTTTCATAGACAAAGTCCATTTAATGAATCTAATCCGACCCTTAGATGATATGGGTCGACTTTTAGTCATCCAATAGGATTTTGGCAGGTGTTAGGGAAATTTAATAATCTTATATTTAACCTTAATTACCTGATTGTCCTTTAACTATGGTAAATAAAATTTACCGTAGTTACTATTCATAATGCCCAAAATTAAAAAGTAGCCTATTAACATAATTTGGGCCCAATGATTCCGAATATTGAATCCATTATTTTATATTCACGACATATAATTTGCAGTAATTAATTTTAAATAAATCCCATTGTTTAGAAAGTGGGTTTCAGAAGTTAAAACATAGCCAAAGATTGAAATGTTTTTACCTATGAATTCAATGTGAAATTAATGCTAATGACATAAATTATATTAAATGGTAAAAGTATATTCTATTTATAATTTAAATTCATTAAATATTATAATTTAAAAATACAAATTATCTCAATGGAAAAAGTTGTTTTTAATTAAAAATTAGCATATTTTTACTATTCATCAAAATAAGAAAGTTATCATAAAAATATCAAAAATTTATCCAAAGTTAATTTTAATACCCTAATTCAAAAGAATAATTTTATTTTGTCAAATTGAACTTATAATCATGTCAAAAACTAGATTTAATTTTGGTGCACCATCAAAAGGCGGCAAAACTGCATTTTTTGAAAAATACTTATTTTACCCGAAATATTTATTTTGTTCTCTTACCATGTTCTAGAAAATGTGTAAGATGAATAATAAAATTCAAAATGTAGTTAATACTATTCATAATTGCTAGTTCATAATAATATATCATTGTTTAGTGAAACCCGGTATTGCGTACTACACACGCTGTCGAGGAAGGTCGTGATTGCGAATAATGCAAGCCAAGTAAGTATTTTGTGCTATGAAAGGTTCCTTTGTTGTTGTGTATAACATGAGACCTAAAAAAATTTCTCATAAAATCTCATGGTGTTACAGATGGTCATGTCTCATTTAGAGAAACATCTCCTTTTTGAACCATCTCATCCAGGAGTGATGAATATCACTAATTCTTCTCCAAACCCCCAAACCATCAATTTTGATCTGAATAAAACATATATAATTGAGTTAGAATTTCCTCGGTGAGTTCCTCCTTCTTCTAGATCCTCTCATCATGATTTCTCTGCTTCCGTGAGATATCATTGGTTGAGAGTTTTTGAATTATTTGTACATATACGATGTTATTGGTAGATTCAAAGGATCTGGATAAACTATATTGATTGTACACTGTCGAGGTAGGTGGTTTCTGACTTTCCAGAGATTTTATATGAATTATTTGTGCAAAAAGTTCCCAAAAACATAGTTTAGGGTATTGTATGTTTGTTGAATTTAACCCTACTAATGTCTTCCGTACCTTTTTTGATTGAGTATGGGTTCAGTGATTGTAAATATGGATATTTACTTTATTATAGATGGGTTTTACCCTGATTGAACTGATATTGGACATAGGGTCTAATATTGCTTGTTAGGCTATTCTCTTTTCCATGCTAATGTTGTTAGTATGGAGTGATATTATTTGAGATGTTTATGTTCTGCAGTATAGCAATTTAGGAAACTAGTATTTGTGATTTAATTTGGATTTTTAATGTCGTTTGAACACATTTTCATTACACGGTGTTGTGGTATCCTAATGTAGTTAGACCATAGTGGGAATTAATATTGAGAGATTCTCTCGAGTTTCTAATGTACGTAGATGATGCAAGAACATAAAAGGTATTGGCGTTTAGTTCTCCCTCAAAGTGTCTATAGATATTGTTATGAGACCACATGGGGAATTTACGGTGAGTTCTTCCTTAGATAGTATGTTGATTATATTTTAAATGAATATAGGGGGACTTTATGGTGTGTGCTTCCTCAAATAATCTTTGATTGCATTATACCAATGAGGTCAGATTGTTTAAGCTATCCTAGGGGTTTGTTATATATTTATTATTAAATGATAAGTTGAACTAGAGGGGCTATGTTCTAAGAATGTTTTCAGAGGACTACTTGTGAGTGATATGTTGAATAATTAATAAATGTAGATGAATGTATTTGAAACAATATTGATATTTTTTGAGTAATTCTTTGTTTTTTACTTAATTTTTCACTATTTTTGTTTTATATATTTTCTATTAATTAGGAATAGTTATTTTGGTTACTTCCCACTAGGATTTATCTCTCACTAGCTTATGTACTGCTTTTGGGCACAAACAGCTTATATTCTTGTAGGTATAGATAATGGAATTTACACTTCTACTTCAATAACATTGTTGTTGCAGATCTGGAGTGCATGGGACCAAGTTATTACTACTGATGCTTCTAGAGTTTTTATTTTTCTTGTATATTGGTTTAGTATTTTATTTTTTCGTTGTGAACTGTTTGGATTCTTTCTAAGACATATGTGACATGAATCATTTATATATGGGTTTATACTATTTATTTGAATTTAGTATTCCATTGTTTACTTATTTTATGTTACTATTGGTTTCCTTATTGTTATCTATTAGTTTTTTATGTGTTACTCTGCGAATGGGGGAACAGTTTCCCCACTATCACACCCAGGCCCTCGGTGGTATTCATCAGCCTCTGGAGTTTGGGGAAATGTGTTTATTCCATGTGACCGGCCGTGTATGGGGAACCATTGAGAGGACCCCATAACAAGGGAATTATAAAGTGAAATTAGAGGGTATTCTTTACTTCATGACTTACAGTTTGGATCCTATAAATAAGAATAGGAATCAATAGGTAGTTGGTAATAAGTTGTGCATGTGGGTAGCTAACTCACGTATAGTGAAAATACAATATGTATTGAATATTCAAATTTTTCTTGTTTTTCAATTAATATAGTTGATTTGATTTCACCGTTGGGTGAATCACATGTTATGTGCATTTGTAACTGATGATACTGATGTACTATTTTAATTTGACTCGATGAGATGAGGGTATTTAATCTCATGAAACATATAGGCACTTTCTAGAGATCTCATGTCATGCATAATTTTAATTCCAATTAGGGTGAATTGCTAATTTCATGTTATTTTGATAGGTGATGAGATAGATATGAATGTTTTTATTATATATTCTTTGATAGAATGATTTCTTTTTTCATATGGTATTTGAGTATTTAATGTATTAGTTGAATGGAAATGGAGAATTGGTTCTTGATGTGTTATGGGCCCTCAGGAATAAGAATTTTGGTGATTATGTGTTTGATTTCACTATTATAATATGATATACATGAATATGATTCCATGAAATGGTTCATAGGGATTGTGGGCTGCCACATATCAGAATTTGGTATTTTAATTCTTGTTTTAGTTTTTTTGGTGTTCTGAAATATTTTTTCAATCTTACTATCCAATTAACATGGAATACATGGCGTGCGATGATAAATACACATCATGTGTCCTTGTGTTCATTAATGAAATATTTTTCATCATGAAAAATCATGCAATGTATGTAATCGTCTTTTAGTTCGTCACCATGTGACTAATTGTGTTGGTGGAGACATGGAGTTGGGTTTTGAATGGAGAAACACGCATTGTAATTGTAGAACACGTCATGTTATAGTGACCATGTACACAGTAATTTGACTAATGTCATAGATGGATGAGTCTCAGGTAGTACACTCCATGTTCATATTGAACTCCCAATGTGGATTAGACTGTGTATCCAACCATGTTACCAAAAACACATATGGATTAATTCATTCATGTACTTGTTGTGTATAGCATAAACATATCATGAAGTTTTATTCTAGGAGAAAAATGTGGTTTATTCATCTAGTGGTACTTTTTCATAAGAGAAACATTCGAGTACACATTGTGTCAAAGGGGAACACACCATGTGTATAGGGTGTTACTCGTCCAATGTCAGAAGAAGTATATTCCCTTTTAATGGATTAACAGAACACACCATGTAGGGGTCATATACACCATGTTTCCATGATTTGAAAAAAATGAAAATTTTCCTTCTCATAATGCTTTCATGTACTTAATATTTTTAGTCATTGATAATCATGAACTGATGTGTGTGCTTGAACTTACTGAGTGATGAAATTGAGACGTCCACCGGTGGTACACCAGATACTGAGAAAATATCTGACACCAAACATTGTAGATTAAGGCTACCAGGAGAACCTCTAGTATTGAATATCTTGGAACCTGCTGTCATTCCAGATATATGTTTTGAAGCACAATTCCAAGAAGGATTAATGAGGATTATGTAAACATTTTAGGGTGCGCCACCTATCGTACCTTATATAGATGTGTTGACACGGGTTCTTCAGAAGTTAAACCCTTCCCACATTTTCAGGGGTTTAGGACCTCAGGTTGTTGAATCATGGTTAGATGAATTGTTTTCTACCGTAGAACAATTGGAGGACCCTCTAGAAATGAGGGTAAAGCTCACTATTAACATGCTTTAGGATTCTACTAAGAGATGGTGGGATGTGATATCACCAGCGGCATGACATCATGTAATGGCGTAGAAAAATTTCTAGAGTACCTTCTACGACTACATCAATCCATATAGTTTGAGGACTAACCGAGCTCAAGAGTAAATGGGTTTGGATTAGGGTACACTCTCAGTCATTGAGTATTATTTAAGCTTCATAGAGCTATATTGCATCACACCCATTCTGTGGGGGTGATGAGTTATTTCTAGTGAGAAAGATTGAGGATGGTCACAATCATGAAATTAAATCACAGTTGAACAACTTTTTGTAAATGACCATATCTTCCACAGTAATCTAGGAGATGATCACAACGAGAAAACAAAGGGATTCTAGAGTTGTGGGATATGGCGGTTCAGCATCCAGAGTTTGTGCATCCCTGAAAGATAGTAAGAAGCAACACAGAGAGTCTAAACATATATTATGAGTAGGTGGGACGCACCATTAGGTAGCCATGTGGTATGAAACCAGTGTGCGATGGGAGGGAATACAAGGTGATATATCCCAAGATACCCTACTGGGTATCAATATTGTATAAAGATGGTCCATGTTCATCGTTCTTGTCAGTTTTTCTAAAAAAAATGCTTCAAATAGAGAATCTTCCATGACTCCACTTTCAGAAGCAGGACACCAAATTTCTCATTAGTCTCAGAACGAGAGTTTTTCCGGCCGATATGGTTGAGGGGAAGGTCATGGTTGTGGTATTCAGTCACCTATATTTCAGTGAAAAAAATGTGGATCATCTCAGGGTGGTCATGTTGAGTCGAAATGCCACATGGAAGGTCATACTTTTATAGTGGAGTAGACCGAGCCGGAGTATCATTACAGACCATATATTGTTTGAGGTATAGATTTTATTACCTCAGTTTTAGCTTATACACTTTTTGATATAGGAGATTATCATTTATTTTTATCTGTTTCTTTTTTGGAGAGCCTTGGGATCTGTATCTATAATTAGACTGATATCATGATGTTGGACACAATGTTGGGGACAAGAAAAACTAGAGTGCATCTGTTCAAGGTGTCCCCTCTTGAGGTCAGTGAGTGTCACATTTTTGGGCACCATTATTCCTTAGAGATTACGTGCTATGAATTCATTCTAGGAATGGACTGGTTAATTCCATACTAGGATTTTGTCGAATTCTATCTTTGTAGGGTGAGTTTCACAACACAATAGGGTTGTTTGTTTCTACATAAGGAAGAATGGGATGCCCAAACGATCAGAGAGGGACCCCGGTATAATGGTTTGGTATGAGATAGGGCCAATATTACTAGTATGTATTTAAATGACCAGTGGACATCAAATATAAAATTTACTCCCATGGTGGATCATTTCAGAGATATATTTGCAGAAGAAATTTTGGGAATGACTCTGATGCGAGAGGTAGAGTTCCCTATTGAGATTGTGACAGGAGTGGACCCAGTGTCTATTCCCCCATATTGGATGGTTACACCAGAGATACAGGAGGTCACGGAACAGTTATGGGAGTTACAGGAAAATGGTTTCATCAATCTTAGTACATATCATTGGGGTAAACTAGTCATTTTTTTGAATAATACTAATTATTCTTTCATTATTTGTGTGGATTAAGGATGTCGAACCAGTTGACGGTCTAGATCCAATATCCCTTGCTGAGGATTGGTAACCCCTTTCAACAACATCGTGGCGACCATGTGTTCTCAAAAATTGACATCTGATCTGGTTATCATCAATTGTACATTATACCATCTGATATACCTCTTACAATTATTTAGAGCATGTATGATCAATTAGAGTTATAGTTATGTCGTTTGGTCTCCCGAACTCTCCTGCAGTTTTTATGGCACTTATAAAATGAGTGTTCCATCGATACATGGATTATATTAGGGTGGATTTCATTAATGATAACTTGGTGTAATTTCACAGTCGACATGACCATGCTACAGATCTTGAGATCATCTTTATTACACTTAGATGGCTTCTATTATATGATAATATCCCAAAATTCCACTTTTGGAGGACCCGATTCACATGATGGGTAATGTTATCTAAAAGAAAATAGTATCACTAAACCTAGAGAATGTGTGAGAAGTTGTTTCTTGGGAGTAACCGAATAATATCATTGAGGTAAAGTGTTTTATATGGATTTTTGTTCAATAAATGTTCTTTATACAGGACTTTTCATGCATATAAGTGCCACTAACGAGCCTATCTATGAAATATTCGATGTACCTGTGGATAGAATCATGAAATTTATCCTTTATGAAGCAGAAATGGTTGTTTAATTCATCACCGATACTAGATTTTCAAGTTTCGGGTTTGAGTTATATAGTATTTTGTTAGGCACCAAGTATCAGGCTAGGATTAGTGATTATTCATGGGAAAGGATTCATTGCATATGGGTCATGGTAGTTGATTTCACATGATAAGAATTACCTGACACATGATCTCGAGTAGGCTGTAGATGTTCGGGCTTTACTCTTTTGGATATATTACCTTATGGACGAGAATTTTGTTGTATACACTAAATACAATATTCTCATGTATATTTTAACTCATCACGAACTAAATTTGAGGAAACAAAGGTGGTTTGAGTGCCTTTAGTCTATTAATTTTTAGAAATAATACAATCATGGGAAAGGCAACGTAGTGGCTGATGCATTGAGCTGGAGGACTCAGTTACATGTAGTTCAAGAGGTTAGTAGTGAGTGGAAGCTTATGGCTATGTTCTCTGAGATGCAATTAGAGGTGCACGAAAGACATGGGAAGGAGTTTCATTATTCTATACCTATTACCTCTACTCTAAATGATCGAGTGATAATGATGTAGGTATCAGATTCTGGAATCTTAGTCTTATGGTAGAGTGTTTCAGGATAGGACCCTATTCCTGGATGGACCATGGGTGAGTACAGGATCTTTCTTTTTCATGGTAAAGTATGGGTGTCTATAGAAATGTGCAAGGATGTTTTGTGGGATGTTCATTTCTCATTTTGGGAAGTTCATAATGATGTTAAAAAGATTTATATATATCTACACTCTCAGTAATGGTGGCTATGAATGAATAATTATGTTACCGGTTTTGTGATGAGTTGTTCCACCTATCTACTGGTGAATGAGGTGCATCTGCGACGAGTAGGGATTTTTCATCAGTTAACCATTCGCATGTGAAATTGGAATTATTTCACGATGGAATCCGTGATAGGGATAAAGATATCCCAATGAAGGACTGATGTGGATTGGGATGTCATTGACAGACTCACGAAGGATTCATACTTTTTACCAATCAAAGATACCATCAGTGTGGATGAGCTGGGATGTTTGTACATCCATGAGATTATTCGATTACATAGGGTTCCAAACATCATAATTTTTGATATGGATGTCCTTTTTACTTGTTGGGTATGTCTGGGACTATCGAGGGCTATTGGTACTCATGTACTTTTTAGTATTACTTACCATCCCCAGATAGATGGCATGTCCGAGCACACGATTCAGGTTCTGGAGGATATGCATTGAGCATGCATTCTATAATATGTGGTTATTGGGAGACTAACATACCTCTAGTGGTGTTTTCATACAATAATAATTTTAAAATAACCTATTCAGATGAATCCATAAGAGGATTTGTACGGTAGGCCATGCTGATCCCCCCTATGTTGGCAAGAGGATGGAGAGTCAACTATGTTGGGACCATGCCTTTTCCAGCAGACCACAGAGACGATAGAGTTGATTCAGAAGATGATGGATACTACTAAGTCATGATAAAATTCTTATTCTGATAGATGTATAAGACCTCCATAGTTTGAGGTCGGAGTTCATAATGTCCTATGTTTCATGATGATGTTGGGACACAGTAGGATTAGGAGAGATGAATGCTTTAATTGAGATATTTCGGGTCATTAAAGATTTTAGAGAGATTCGTTCAGGTTGCCTATCATTTTATGTTTCCTCAATTGTACCAAGCTATGCATGGCGTCTTCCATATTTCCAAACTATAATGTTAATTATTATACTTGTCTCATTTTTTATAACCTGATGAGGTTGAGTTGGAGGTAGAAACATCAATGTAGGAGGATACAATCAATATTTTTGATCATAACATGAATGATATATGTGGCTAGTATGTTCCACATGTATGTGTGTTATGGCGGCACATGAATTTATAGAATGAGACATGGGAGAGGGAGTTCAATGGATGATCCTAGTGGCTGGAGCTGTTCGAAGATTCTTCTTCATCGCCACATTGCAAGTGAAATTTGAGGAAGAATTTCATTAAGGGAGAAGTAATGTAAGAAGACAAAACTTATTTATGGTATGGATATCTTCTTAATGTATTTTTTTGATTCATAGTGAGGATTAAATACTATGGTCTTCCATATAATTTTCATTTACTCTAGCACCGAGTCCACGTTGTGTTTGGCCATGTCACGGGTGCATACATGACTGTGTGACGATATGGAAGGGGCCACTTAAAGTAAGCCTGCTAAACGCTTATACATTCCATGTATCATTTGAGAAAATGTCATGTATTTTCATATCTTAATTTTTATATCCTACTAAGGCTGCATCACATTTACAGAAATATCTTCATTTGGCTCTGTTTCATCCAAGAGCGATTGGTATCACTGATTCTTCTATGAGCCCATGAACCTCTATCTATGCATCGAATCAAACACTGTTGATTGTGTTATAATTTCCTCAGTGATTTCTTATTTCTTCTATATCCTCTCCTATTTATTTCTCATCATTCATTAGATATCCTTGGTTGATCATTTTTGACATTCTTTTAGATATATGACATTCTAGGTCAATAAAATGGATGAGGTTCAACTATATCAATCGTACAATGTCGAGGTATGTATTTTGTGCCTTTCCATTGATTTTATATGAATTATATGTGCAAATGTTCCCAATAAACTAGTTTAGGGTAATGTTTGTTTATGAAATTTAACCCTTTTAATGAATTCCATACCATTTTTTCTTGATTATGGAATAATACAACATAAATATTGGAATTTACATTTCTATGGACGTGTTTCCCATGTTTGATCTGATACTAGTTGTTGGGTCTACAATTTCATGTTAGGATACTCTGTTTTCCTTGAATAGTTCCTTTAGGGTAAAGAGATATTATATGTCAAGCTTCTGTAATGCTGTGTATCCATTTAACCAAGTAGTATTTGTGATTAACATTAGATTCTTGAATATTTTTTGAGAATGATTTTTTTACACATTTCTATGAGAACATGGTGTTGTGAGACCATATGGGGAATAGACATTGAGGACTTCACCATAGTGTTTGTTGTACGTTCACACTGTGAGACCATATGGGGGATTGTCGTTGTGTGCTCTCACAAAGTGTCTATAGTTTTTATTATGAGACCATAAGTAGAATTGATGTTGAGTAATTTCTCAAAGAGTCAGGAGTTTTATTTAAAAGACTATACATGAAATTAATACTAAGTGTTTCCTCAAAGAGTCTTTTATTGCATAAGACCAAAGGTATTATACTATGTGAGTAATTTCTCTAAGAGATGGTAGTTTTTAATTTTTTCTTGTTATATATATTCGCTGACTATGAAAAACATGACTTTTGGTGGTTTCCTACATGAATTAGTCTGAAAAATATTTGGGTCATACTTTTGGGACAAAATAGATTATATTTTTTCTTGTATAGATAAGGGAATGAACCCTTCAACATTAAATCCTTGATTATAGTAGAGCTGGAGATCATGCGACCAAGTGGAGGCTTGTGATTATTCTTGATATTATTTACTTTTAATGTATTTTGGTTTAGTAATTTATTCTAGCATTGTAACTAGTTTTAATTTTATTTCTTGAACCTATTTGAATGGATAATTTATATAAGCACTCTAGTTTTTTATTTTCATTCAGTACTTCATTGTTTTCAAAATATATGGTATTAATTTTACCACTATTATTTTTTCTTTCAGTCTTTTATGTTACTCTTCTAATGAGGGAATAGTTTCCAAACTATCACACCCAAGTCCCTAGTTGCTGGTAGACTACCTCTGGCATTTGGGGAAGTGTGCTTGAGGACATGTCAACAACTGGGTATGGGGATCCTTTGGGTTGCTCCTGGAATATGGAAATTATGATAATCTTGCTAAAAAGAATATAGAGATTCATGAAATCACTGTTAGTACGTCATTTTTCACACCATACCAATTCTAGAACATTGTATTTGGCCAATGAGCTACATGACATACTCGACCATGAGGATCATCAATAGAATGGAAATGTCGAGGTTCTAATTTTTATAGGGTATTTTTTTCAGAAGGTTTATGAAGACCTATTTTTCAGAATTATAGATTTAGAGGAAGAAATAGATTTGAGACTTTAAAGAAGTAATTTGTGATTAGTGGTAGGAATATTAGAATTTTAGGAATCTAATTGAATTGTGTTTCCTTGTGGAGATGGTAGCGTTCAATGTTCTTCTTGTGGTGGTGATGGATTTATTGTTACGGTTATGGGTGTGGCAGGATCAAAATACTTGGATACACAATTAAAGGACTAGTAGGATCCACATACGAAGTGTCAAAATTTTTGGATGAGAGGAACAATGATATGATAATTTTTATAGAATCATGGTAGAAAAGGTTGGGGTGGAAGAGAGTTAGGGGGAATAGGGATCTTGAGGGGTTTGAGGGATGTTGGAGATCGACTGGTAGGGTTGTTCACGAATCTCCCATCAACCCTTGGATTATAGAGATACTGATGATTGAAATTGTCAACTAAAATCGTGATTTCAATTATGTGTGAAAAGATATTGTTTTCCAAAAATACCCCATGATTTGAATGATGATCATGACTGAATAGGGCCTCATTCAAAAGAATATTTGGTCATTATTTTATAGAAATCTGGAATTATCACTAAAAATTTATAATATTATTAATTAAATAATAAAATAGGAAAACTAACCAATTTTACCTCATAGTGAGTTCTATAATTAATGATAATAACTAAAATACACTAAAATAAAATGAATGTTAATGAAATAAAAAAATCATATCAAAATAGTTTTTTAATCAATTATATATCAATGTATATTGACCTTAAAGGGTGTTCCAAAACCTAAAATAATTTCATTATTTCCATAATGAAAATCATTAACAATGTTAAATGGTCTAGAACATCAATATATTAGATTTCCAAGGAATATTTTCAAAAGGTAATTAAACTAAAAATATTTCTTCTTTGGTGGGAATATCCATTGTTCCATGTGATGGTCATGTTAATCCATTGTTGTTCCATTATAAATATAGGAATTTTTATATTACTCCATTATGACCTATATATGTTCATGAAATATCATAAATATTTATTATCCTTATTTTTGGGTATCCAAGAATAAAAAAATGATTAAGAATAATAATTTCGTTCAACTTTTAATAGTAATTGTAATGGTTTATTATAAATAATTATTAATGATGCCTGAAGGATGGATGTTATATTAGTTTTGATGTATTATCAAATTGAATAATTAGGAATAAGACTCCAATAATTCATACATCTAATCATTAAATTTTATTTAATATCTTTAATCTTTTGAATTTGTGAATCCACATTCCAGTAGTATTATATAATTTAAGGGGATTCAAAATTGTTTTAAATCCTTCATTTTTACACAATATATTTAACATTTGTATTAATGAAATTCATTAACAAATAATTAATTTGTAATTTTGGATATCCAAATATAGTGAAGTTTTTCTCATTTAGAATGTTAATAATTACACTGGTTGTGAAATGGGAGTTAGATTCTTAATTAGACTATTTTAAAATGTATCCCACACTAAAATATATATTAAAATTTAAATGTGAATTTATAAAACACCCATAAAATCAATTCCACAAAATTTTGATGACATATATATCATTTATGGGGTTATGTGTAATCTTATAATGTCTCTTAATGGTTTATATATACTAGAAATAGTCACAAATTGGTACAATAATCCTTGCATAAAAATATAGTACAGGCTAGAATAGTCAACATTAAATGATTTTATCCTCATAATGTTTAGTCCAAAGAAGTCATTTAGTTGGAAATGATTAATAAATACCTCAAACACTTTGAATTTAATCCTCTACAATGTCTCATCACATTTAACCATCGTCACATCATCTAAGTAAATTAATCTCATCCCAGAAATTGTGTGAATCATTGAAAAATAATTTATTCATTTATTAAAATTTAAATATTAATAGGGGTAACAATTTTTTAAATAGTCTATGATATCATAAAATCATGGCTATTCTTATACAACAATACTATAATGTTTATCCAAAGGAAAATCTGATTGTATATTCAGGTATTATTCATCCTCAACATAGATAAGTGGATCTGTAGATACTAGTTTATAAATGAAATTTTCATTTCCAATTGTTTCTTTGAATATTATAGCATATTACTAAATAAAAATTGTCTGTTAAATCAATCTATTTTTGGAATCAGTTTTATTTATATGTTATTTCATTGGATTAAAATTAGAGTAAACTGTGACTGAAATTTCATTCAGTGTACTACTAGGCATATAAAACTCATAAAAACATTATCTGTCATATTAGTCTAGTATTATAAATATATTTATTCAGAATTTTTTTGGATTCATGATCTGTTTAATATATTAATTTGGAGAGCACAATATATTACCAAAATTTCTAAAATGATATAACTAATATATAAAAACTATTTATATGATTTCATATAATTTACCTAATATCAATTTAAAGTATGTATGAAATAGTAAATGGGGTGGATGATATTCCCATCCATATATCGTAAATAAATTCCAACAAAAATTTCACTAGTATCTCACAACATTACAATTTCTACATCAAAGTTGGGTGGCACATATTAGACAAAATGTATTTTTTAGAGTATTAATGGACAAACCGATATTCTTCATTATAATCAAATGGATCATAATTTTGTAATATATTATTCATTTAGGTAATGTTTTTGAAAAATCCATAATGATGCAATGGTACTATCCCATATGGCCTAATAAACTCATTATTAATTTCATTGTTGTTTTTTAGGTATGTATAAGATTTCATACATTTTTTCAAGGTTGAATTCCATTCCATTGATTAAAATTGTTTGTATATGGACTATTTATCCATGTACCATGATATTCATTTTCACTAAGTTTATAAAATGAAAAATTTCATTTCAATGTTTCAAAACTCACTAAAAATAGATAATGAAGGATTCAATGTATCATCTCTATATGTAAAAAAAATATTGGGAACTTTCTAAAAAAATAATCTACTATGTCGAAAAATATTTTTTAAAAATTTTATTGATATTTTTAGGATTCAGATCACCTTCCAAAATGAATTTTTTTTGATAGGAGAATGTTCTAAATTAGAAGGTGATCATTTATTTGATAAACCATATTGGTCAATATAAATTCTATTTTAAATATATTACCCACTAAAAAGAAATGAAATTACATCCTACTAACCTATCAATAGTTGTATCCATCAATGGGACTAGGAATATGTTTTATATTATCCTTATTTATATTTATATATCCAACACATAAAATATAAATAGTAATTATTTTGTTTTGAATTAATTAATCCTCATTGAATTTAATAACATTCATGCCAACATTCATGGGTATGATGTGATGTGTCCTCAACAAATGAATATCATATTTTGATAATATTATACTAGTGGTGATAAGTTTCTATAATTCATTCATAATGACTTGTTTCTATTGTGGGATGATTTACTTATGGGTCGTCATCTAGGTCTTGAGTTGTATTATAACAATATTTTGTGGGTGAATATCTTAGAGATAATCCCACTGTTATCATCTTCACAATGGGATTTTGAGTAATTATTATTGTTGTGGAAATTAATAAGTTGAAATTCATTCACTTGATTCAACTATTATCTTATGATAAGATGAATTGTATGATAAGTTCATTAGAATGAAATAATTAATGTTCATGAATGATTATTTAATTCTAACGTTAGTGGTTTAATGTCTAATGGTTTGGGATTAGGATCATGGAACATCATAATACGTTCATTGTAATTCACTTTCTCATATTAACTACACTCTTCATCATCAAATTATGAAGAATCGTTTGAATCATCCATATGCACGAATTCATCCATTTCATCTGTATTAATTATTATTATTACAATATAACTTTTTTTCCCACATTACATGTATTAATTAACAAAATATAATAGTAACTATTTTTCAACAACTATGAAATTAAATCTATAATGCTTTACATTTATCAATTCAATACTAGTTTTGATAAATGTGGTCCTCTAATTAATGGGGACATATATATCCTCCATCATTTATATTATTAGAAATAAAAAGGAAGAATATAAACATTTTAACATAAATTATATGTTCTCAAGAGGACCCCTAGTATACAATACTGATCTGAAATCCAACTAATGTGGCACTGTAATGGGTTTTAGGTCTTTGAGACCTATTTTTTAAACACTGTCATTCATAGGTAATTTAAACATTCTCTTTTGTCTCTAAACACTTTTAAAAAATAGAACAAACATGTGTTTCATTGAATAATGATACATTTAGGATCTCTAATTATTAGTGTTCTCTTACAATATAAAAAATTGATCTATTAATCATTTTTAGTAATTGAATCCGAGATTATATTAAAATATTTAATTAGAAAGGGTATTCATTATTAATATTTAATAAGTTCTAAATGTGTCCAAGTTCATCGATGTAGGTACTTATATGGGGATTATTAAATATTCTCAAAAATTCATATAGTTCATTCTATTTTTCATTCTATCATATTCATTGGTAATGGAAGAGAATGTTTATATGATTGTGGTTCCACGTAAAAATATTTTTTATGAGGAACATTTTGATCACACCTTTTCCATTTATTAGTTTTTATAGATATTTTTATCTATTATCATTATGTGGGTTCTAATTTTTATCATTGATGTTAATCGTCACATGTAATTAATGTTTTTTTAAAATATTTTCCCCACATTTTCATGTCTTATGAATTTTTATCACTTTTCCATTAAGAATTAAAACAACATTAGACAGTTCTCTTGGTTCTGTATAGCTATTTCTATGGATTGAACCCATTAATTTGTTTGATAATTCCTTATAGACCTTTCTTACATTGTGATTTATTTTTTATAGAGTATCCAATTTATTTTTCATATAATTTTCCTAATTATTCATATGATTCTATGATTTTTTAAATAATGTGGTGAGATTATTATCAACATTTGACTACTTAAATGTGGATAGTTGTAGATGTTCCAGGAGATCATTTTGATAGGGCTAATTATGATGTGATGGAAAATGATAATCATTTTGGATAAATATTTTTCTTTGGGAATAATTTTTGAGGTTGAGGAGATGGGTTCAATTTTGGATATCAATGTGATCATTTATTTTATGGTGGTTAATGGACACACCCCTAATAATAATAAACCATGTTGGGTTTTTTTATTTATGTAAAGATGGGTTTCTACAGTTATTGTGGATTTTGGCTGTAATTAGCATAATATTAATACTAAAAAATTATTTTTCCCCAAATAATTTTAATTCCATGAATTCATTGAGGCTTCCAAACTGTTAAATGTGATGTTTTATTAAAAATAATTTATTGGAAGATGTGTGAAAAGTTCAAGTTCAAACAGGAGTGTCCAACACTATATAAGATCAATGATTTATTAAAAACCAACCGTAATCTATTAGATGTGTCACCCTTATATAATTTCTAGTAATGTTATTTTACCATTTTATCAGTATAGACATTGATAGTATCTTATGATTGATAGGCCATATTGTTCTATGTTTTCATGAACTCTTTGAAATTTATCTTCGTAGAGTTCAATCCTTAGGTGAGGATTAAAGAGTTCTTGTCATTCTAATAACCGTACTCCTTGTTTGTGTCTACCTGAATCAGTCTCCCATTCATCTTTTGTATATCCTTATTAGAACCATGAATGATCAATAATATCTCTAGGGTCTCTTCAACATCATCCATATGTATGACCTGAAATTTTTTCATGGTTTCTGCAACTGTATCCCACTATTAACCAACCATGATTATAAATTAAACATAACTAACATTATCCACTTTTCTAGATATCTTATAATAAGCAGTTTAGTGGGTCAACATAAGCCATAGATTCTTCATGGATCAGAGAAAATTCTTTGGCCATATCATCCATCTTCCCCAGAACACGATCCTTATAATTTGGACTTTCTAGCATTTCAATTACACTCACTAAATTCATGATGAAATCCTTATCATATTAATTTTCATATGACTAACCACTCATTACCTTGATCTAGAATTATTATTTTAAATTTTCCCTATTGGGGATACTCTCTTTTCTATCTACGAAAATTATGCATAAGAATAAATCCTAGTAGACTCATATTGTATAGGATCAGATGCACCAGTAACCACTAACACCGAAACAACTTGGCCAAAAACATTACTCCCATATAATTCATTTCAAATCATATTGAATTTATCCACTACATGTGGAATAGTATTGAGTGGTCCTCCCTCCTTCTAGATATGAATATCACCTAAATACATCTGGATCTTATAGTTCATGAGGGGTAACAAAGGACTCTCGCACAATATATTATCCAGCATTATATTCCATGAGATCACATTGGCTTGGAATTTTTTTTAAGGCCAACCATAATCTTATCCACTCTTGTATGGTCATTCAATATAAGGTCCAACACAGTCGTAGAATCATTGAAACTTGGACCATGGCCCTCTGCCTCTTTTATCATGATATTATTACATATTCTGTGCCTACACTCATTATTCAAATGTCCCATATTTTCTCACAATGATTAAAAATAAACCAATGTATAAATGAAAAAATGATGTTTGAATCATAGTTCTTCAGAAAAAAAATTCATCAGAAAGACTACTGGTCCTTTGGAAACATTGACTTCAATGAATATTCTAGGAGAAATTAGGTGAAAATGGCCCTAGATATTCTGTTAATGTATAGAAATATTGAAATTAAATTATCTAAAATCTTGATAATATAGGGATTCATGAAAGTAAGTGGAATATCAGGAAAACTAACCAATATCAATGAAATTGTAGATTCCTACTTCATGGAGAGATCATATAACCATTTGAACAAGAAAAATATTGATCTATTGTAGATATGATGTGCACATGACCCAAATTTGATAATATCACTCTCTATTGTGAATAGAATAATTAATTGATTACAATTGCGAAGGCTGAAAATAATTCTCCCTTGAAAACCACATAAACCAAAAATGAATCTTTCAAACACGTCCATTGATGGTTGATGATTTTTAAATTTGGCTACTTGGATAAAGCTAATATCATATGAACTGGCAATAAATTGATAAATATTACCAAGTAGTAATGGAATTATGTGATTGTATTTTTTTAATATACTTGGACCTATCATATTAGGGGAAGGGAAATACAATAATGTGTATGTAATCATAGAATATTCCATGATTTATAAATGTGGTGAAAAACTCAAGAAGTTTTTCAATAATCATGTCTTGATCTTCAGACTGAATTCACTAAATTATACCATGGTATGGATCATGTGACTTTTTCTAGTTATTATTTAGAAGTATGTTACTTAATTATAATCATTAGTTATGAATGGAAATGATAATATTAGACATTTATGTTCAACCTAACTAACAATATTAATTTTTATGTATAATTGTATAATTCTATGTTCAATAATATATGTATATATATAACAGGATTGTGAATTAATAAATAAATCATTAAAATTGATTCATAACAGGATTCGGTGAGGATGGGTTGAATACTAATCCAGTAAATTTATTTAAAAAGAAAATTTATTAGTCATGATCTACGTTAGGGAGATTATGAAAACGATATTTCATATTCATAGTTGGGATGATACAATTGATTGGGATTTTCATTAGTGCAGATGTCACTAATTGGTTCATATATAATGAATTAGATCTAATTATATAGGACACTACACTTTGTTCTTTATGTGTATTTAGTCGTGTTTCATTATCTTTATCTTCACTGGTTTATAAAAATAACAGTATATTGGTACTAGTTGGTGTATCTCATATTAGGTTTGTGTCATTTTTCTGAAATTTTCCATATTAGAATTTTGTATGAGTATATGATAATCATGAGTTAGTAATAGTAATTCCATACCAATAGTTTACTAACGTATGGACATGATAGTTTATTAGGATTATGCCACACCTACTATTGACCTATTACCCTATGAGGCTTTTCTAGAAATGGTAAAAATGATATTACAAATTTGAGAATAAATATATAAGGCCCTGTCCTTAAACCTTACTTAATATTGAATTAAATGAATAATTCACGTCGAGGATCTTTTCAGGTTTAGAGTTTTAGAGAATTAGAACATAACTATTACATCTCAAAAGATTACAAAGTAGTCACTTCTACTAAGTTTCCATATTAAGAAAAACTCTTAAAAAGAAACGTGTCTAGTTACATGTTTTATATAGGATGACATTACCTTGATCCCATCCTTGACCTTATTCCACATTAAGTCATGTGAAAACATTTCAAAAAAAACTTGGGGTGAGCATAAAAAGTTCAGTAAGGGATACAGAAAGAATGAAAACTGTTAGTTTTTCAAACATCAAGTAAACCATATATACTCTATCAAAGTAATACCTTCACCTTCATGAAGTAGTAAAAACTCTTCACTGAATAATGTATCATTACTTACCTTTTTGTAACCAAAGGATTACCATAAAACCCATAAAAAGAACACATAACATATATAAAGGTAACTTGGGACATAAACATACTCAAGTGGACTAACCATATGGTCGAATTCCACACATATCACTTAATGGAATAGTCATACGGCCAATTTCCATACATACTTAATGGAATAGCCATATGGCCGACTTCCATACCCAATGCATTGGAGGTTATAACGTAACCACCCGTCCTGGTATTCACGGTACCACCCGTCATATGGTTTATAACGTAACCACCCGTTAAAATGTCCAAGTACCAGTATAAAATCATAAAACCAATATAAAGGAATGATAACATTTCCAAATTTCAATCACAATATATCATAAATATATTGACATAATTGAATTGTTTTTTCAAAACCATTTTCAATACCAAAATACATAAAAGAGTATATGGTATTTATTTTATTCTAAAAACATTACGGCTTGTTGAGAAAGCCAAAGGCCAAATAATACTCACGGCGGCGGAAAAGGTCGTTGTCGCCGCGTACGTTAAAAGAAACATTCCTTTTTGTCGTTTTGTAAAACGCTTCATAGAAAAAGATTACTTTTGTATAAAAGTTAAAGTCAAAGGGTTTTATACACCGTATAAAAGAAAGTTGTGTATAAAATGAAATATTCATCAATGAAAGGAGATTGAGACGAAGTCCCTTACCTCGTGTCCGACTTGACTCGATCGTTCTTTAACGTCCTGAATAATAAACTTGAGTTAATTTATACTTGATTAAAAACCTTTTTAAAGTTCATTATTCCTTTTATATCACTTATTTCCATGTTATAATCATTATGTAACCATTTAAGTTAATAATGTTTGTTTTCTCAATATTTGGTTCTTAAGTCAAAAGTGGACTTCTTACAATTACATGTTGTTCGTGTGGTCAAAGCTTCTTTTTATCCAGAATGAAATTCCCGATTTGGATATAATATGTATCATATATATCCAGCATATATATTATTTATAATATTACATAATCATTTAGAGGTATGAAATTAAATGCACCATTCATGGAGACGGTAAGCCGTACGTACGCATGAACGCTACTTTCATTTCTTTGTCATATTAATGGAATTAAAACTAAATGAGCGGTATGTATATTTTAATTCCAGAATTATATTCATCATTTAGATATATCATTAATTATATATATCCATTATATACATGTACTTTTAATAGTACATTACATTTGGGGATAAGAAATGAAATGCACCGTTGATGGAGACGGTAAGTCGTACGTACGCATTAATGCTACTTTCATTTCTATCTCATACTTTAATGGAATGAAATAATAATGATATAGAGGTATATTATAATTCCAGTATAACATTATATATAATAACTTTAAATCCATCCTTTACATGTCCCACATATGGCATTAACGAATCACATTACTTTGAGGGGGCGGTAGTCCGCACTTCCTTAAATGAAGATATCGTGTTTACCCATAATGGAAACCATAAAGGTATGCAGAAAATGAAAAATACAGAAGAATAATGAAAAAAATAAACATATTATATATCATATATAAAAATAGTGACATCATAATGGCCACCTTTGAAGGTGTTAAATGAGTATTGAACAATCATCGTTTCGGGAGGCAGAATTTCGCCATCCACGGAAACCGTATGTTCTTTAACCATTTGATGTAGTTGTGTGATAGTGTAGCTCAAATAAATCTTATAACAAAATACTAGTATATTGAAGATACTGATGTTGTTAAAAAAGAAATAATAAAAAGAGTTTAGAGGGTTGGAGAAGCAAAATAAAACAAATGAACAAGAGAGAATGAATTACCTTTAAAAGTGTAACTCCTTTTGATTTGAGCCTAAAGGCTTCCTTTGAAAGGATTCCTCCCAAAGGGAATCCTCTAAGATGAGGAGAGGGATGTGGAGAGAGTAAATGGGCAGGGGTTGGCCTAGCCAAAGTCTTGAGGAGTGTGTGAAATGAGGTAGAGGTGGGGGCCTTTATAAGAGGAGAGGAGGGGAACTTTTGGATAGTAAAGAAATATTACTTGATTTGAAAATGTGTTTCGGTTTTAAAAGGTCCCACATTGATATAATTCGTGTATAAGGTGATAAGGGTTCGAAATATTCCCATCTAATAGGTTTTGGACATTTGTAGGTTTTAGATATTACATTATCTTTCCATTTTATTTAAATCGTTAAATAATGATGTCATCGCTGCATCATTATTATGTCATAAATAATTTAATTTATTTAATGTCTAAAAATTATTAAAAAAATACTATTATGTAGGAAATATTTTTATCTTTCCAATGACTATTTAAAATCAAAAATCTGATCTTTATAACCCCATGTAAATATTGTTTTCGTAAAACATACGATGTTTGTGTCATTTTTACTTTTACATTAAATAAAAAGTTATTTATGTCATTTCCCAACCAAAGTGATTCCATGGGGTCCCCAAGTTGACCCATGGCTTGTATTGGTCGGTCATGACACAACCAATGAAGGTAGGACATGTTTCAAGCTCATCTTATTTTATTAAAGCAATATTTTTACCTTAAACTACACTAATTACCACTAATCGCGATTAAAAACATAATAAGTTACTATTCACCAAAAAATTATTTTTATCCCATTGAACCACATTTTACTTCTTAATGACAACCATGTATGTCAGATTTTTGAAATTCAAAAAACAATGATGGGAAAATTTCATTTAAACGGAATATCAGTCTTTATAAGTACCACTTAGTGGTTTCACTATTCATCAAAAATTGAAGTTTTTCAGAAAATTACCAAAAATTCACCCTAAGATATATTTGATATTACGAATTCAAAATGAACTCTATTTTAAAAAATTCAAAACATATAAGTAGCATTAATTAATTTAATAATTAATTCCCGCTGTCAGAGTAAATAGCGTGTTTTTATGAAACAATAAGTATCAAAAGATTGACACTAGTTTAAGTCCAATTTCAAAGTGAAATTGATTCCAATGACCACCATTGGATTAAATGGTAAAAATATATTCATATTACACATTAAGACCAATTAAAAAGATATTCTAATAATATAAATAAATTATATTAAAAAGAGGCTTTGAATTAAAATACAACATTTTACACTATTCATTAAAAAAATGAACTTTATCATAAAGGTACCAAAAATTTACACAAAGTAAATTTTGATGTCCCGATTCTAAAGAAGAGTTATATTTGGTCCAATAGAATTTATAAGATCGATCAAAACTGTATTTAATGATGGTTCTCCGTCAAAAGGTGATGAGTGGACCTTTTGTGAAAATTAGGGTATAAATGCCTAAAATTGAACTCTTTCCGTATTTTAAGCCTTTATCTTTAATTGGGTAAATGTAAAAACATTGAAAAACATATATAATCATATTTTAGTTATTTATATCCATTCCCGCCAGTACAATGACTACTCGTTAACTAACATTTAAAAAAATATTATTTTATTACTTGTGTGCAACGTAAGTTTTCAAAGAAACTCATCGTTGCGTACCGAGTACGCTATCGAACGTAGAAACCCCTTTTAATTAAAATTAATATTTAATTCGTAAATATTAATAAATATGAAAATTCTTTATTATTTAATTACCTGTGATGTTACATCCTTCCCCCCTTTTGGGAATTGCGTCCTCGCAATTTTATTCACTTATCAAAAAAAGTGGGGGTATTTATCCCTCATAGAATTTTCAGATTCCCACGTTGCCTCTTCAATCACATGGTTTTTACACAAAACCTTTACCTGATGAATCAACTTATTCCGTAACACATGCTCCCTGTGGTCAAGAATCTGGACTGGTTGTTCTTCATAAGAGAGGTTCTCTTCCAGCTGAACTACCTCTGGACTCAAAACATGAGATGGATCTGCCATATACTTCCTCAACATTGAAACATGAAAAACATTGTGTACCTGAGATAAACTCGGACGTAAAGCCACTCGGTAAGCAACTGATCCAACTTTCTCCAGAATTTCATATGTTCCAATAAACCTTGGACTCAGCTTTCCTTTCTTACCAAATCACATCACACATTTCCAAGGAGAAACCCTGAGAAAAACATGATCACCTACCTCGAAAGATAGATCCTTCCTCCGGTTATCCGCATAACTCTTCTTCCTTCTCTGAGCTGTTCTCATGTGTTTCTGAATCAGCTGAACTTTTTCTGCCATCTCTTCTACCAATTCTGGTCCCATCAACTTCCTTTCAACCACTTCATCCCAGAAAGCTGGAGTTCGACACCGCTTCCCATATAATGCCTGAAATGGTGCCATCTTTATACTGGAATGAAAACTGTTATTATATGAAAACTCAACCAAAGAAAGATGTTGGTCCCAACTTCCCTTATAATCCATAGAACAGGATCGTAGCATATCCTCCAATGTCTGGATTGTTCGTTCTGACTGCCCATCTGATTGAGGATGAAAAGCTGTACTAAAATTTAATTCTGTACCCAACGACTTCTGAAGGCCTTTCCAAAAGTTAGATGTGAACCTGGGATCACGATCAGATACAATGGAGAGAGGAACTCCATGTAACCTGACTATCTCTTTAAGATACAAACGGGAAATTTGATCTAGAGAGAAAGTATCTCATATAGAAAGGAAATGAGAATATTTGGTCAAGCGATCAACAATAACCCAGATTGCATTATTACCTCGAGATGTCCTCGGTAATCCCACAACAAAGTCCATGGATATGTTTTCCCATTTACACTCTGGCACTGGTAAAGGCTGAAGCATCCCTTTCGGAAACTACCGCTATGCTTTAACCTGTTGACATGTCAAACACTTCACAGTAAAATCAGCAATATCTCTTTTCATTCCATCCCACCAGTAATACTCCCGCAGATCACTGTACATCTTAGTACTGCCCGGATGAACTGAAAACGGGGAACTATGAGCCTCACATAACAACTCATTCTTCAACTCTGAATCACAAGGCACACATAACCTCTTCCCAAACCTCAAAACACAAACACAAACATATCCAAGAACTCATGGAAAATTTTATTCATAAGGTTTATTAATACAGCAGGTGCATTGGTTAACCCAAATGGCATAACTACAAATTCATAATGGCCATATCTAGTACGGAATGCAGTCTTCGGAATGTCTACTTCTTTTACTTTCAACTGATGGTACCCCGATCTCGAGTCAATCTTCAAAAAATACTGAGCTCCCTAGAGTTGATACCACTTCATTCAATGGCCCAACATCTGCTGAAGTTGTTTAAAAGGATTTCACCACCCCTTTCTGCTTGTAGTCTAGCTGCATTCCCCCAGTTGAGTTCTTCTTTGGACACTCGTTTGCATAATGACCCATTTCATTACACTTAAAACATCTTACCGTTGGCTTTTAATTTCCTTCTTGATCATCTTCCTTACAGTTACGAGCAATATGACCAGACTTACCACACCGAAAGCACTTACCGTACTTGGATAAACATTCTCCAGGATGCATTTTACCACACTTCTCACAAGATGGATATTTGGTTTTTTTACCTCCTTGCTTCATTGATGAATTCTTCCCCTTTTCCTGCCAACTAGACCTCTTATTCTGTTTTTTGTCATAGAACACCTGATCATCGGCAAACTCCATTTCCACCTTCTCTACACATCGAAAATGTTTTTCATAACTTTTGAACTCATGAGAAGTTAAAGCCCTTCGATACATTGTCTTTAACCCTGAGTAAAAACCGTTTATTTTACTATCAAGATCTCGTATGAAGTTTGGAGCATACCTTGCCAATCGAGTGAACTTTTCTTCATAAGCAGCCACTGAATCATCCCCCTGCCTCAATTCTAGGAACTGTTTTTCCATCCTAAGACGAACCACCATAGGAAAATATTTCTCAAGAAACATACCTTTGAATTCGTCCCAGTAAAGATCCTCAATCTCATCACTATCCCTTATATTTTTCACCATCGACCTCCACTTCTCAGCTTCACCATCAAAACGGTAAACAGCAAGACTAACCTTTTGATGTTCTGAACACCCCATGACATCAAAAATCTTCTCCAGTGCTTTAATCCACCCTTCAGCTTTCACAGGGTCAGATGATCCTCTGAATGATGGGGGATGTTGCCTCATGAAATGTTCCACCACTGACATGTTCCTCTGTGGTTGATCTAGCTGATCTCGTGCATGGATACCACCACCATTTATAGCCTGAGTCAACTGTACCATCACTGCAACAAACTGTTCAGTTCTGATTCCGACCATCTGAGGTTACTGATTTGGAAGGTTATCTTCCTCCTGATTTCATCCAAACATAGCTGCTTTGTTTCCTCTACGGAAAACCATTCTGAACACAGAAATATCTTATGCGAAGCAACATGGTAATCCGTAAATGCTATATCATTTCAATCATATTATAATTTAACACTTTTCTGACTCCTAATGTTGTCTAAACCGACCTTTTATACCAACTATAAGGCCCAGACCTTAAACCTTACTTAATATTGAATTAAATGAATAATTCACATCGAGGATCTTTTCAGGTTTAGAGTTTTAGAGAATTAGAACATAACTATTACATCTCAAAAGATTACAAAGTAGTCACTTCTACTAAGTTTCCATATTAAAAAAATACTCTTAAAAAGAAACGTGTCTAGTTCCATGTTTTATATAGGATGACATTCCCTTGATCCCATCCTTGAACTTATTCCACATTAAGTCCTATTAAAACATTTCAAAAAAAACTTGGGGTGAGCATAAAAATCTCAGTAAGGGATACAGAAAGAATGAAACCTGTTGTTTTTCAAACATCAAGTAAACCATATATACTCTATCAAAGTAATACCTTCACCTTCATGAAGTAGTAAAAACTCTTCACTGAATAAAGTATCATTACATACCTTTTTGTAACCAAAGGATTACCATAAAACCCATAAAAAGAACACATAACATATATAAAGGTAACTTGGGACATAAATATACTTAAGTGGAATAACCATATGGTCGACTTCCACACATATCACTTAATTGAATAGCCATACGACCAATTTCCATACATACTTAATGGAATAGCCATACGACCGACTTCCATACCCAATGCATTGGAGGTTATAACGTAACCACCCTTCCTGGTATTCACGGCACCACCCGTCATATGGTTTATAACGTAACCACCCATTAAAATGTCCAAGTACCAGTATAAAATCATAAAACCAATATAAAGGAATGATAACATTTCCACATTTCAATCACAATATATCATAAATATATTGACATAATAGAATCCTTTTTCAAAACCATTTTCAATACCAAAATACATAATAGAGTATATGGTATTTATTTTATTCTAAAAACATTACGGCTTGTTGAGAAAGCCAAAGACCAAATAATACTCGCGGCGGCGGAAAAGGTCGTTGTCACCGCGTACGTTAAAAGAAACATTCCTTTTTGTCGTTTTATAAAACGCTTCATAGAAAAAGATTCCTATTGTATAAAAGTAAAAGTCAAAGGAGTTTATACACCGTATGAAAGAAAGTTGTGTATAAAACGAAATATGCCTCAATGAAAGGAGATTGAGACGAAGTCCCTTACCTCGGGTCCGTCTTGACTCGATCATTCTTTAACGTCCTGAATAATAAACTTCAGTTAATTTATACTTGATTAAGAACCTTTTTAAAGTTCATTATTCCTTTTATATCACTTATTTCCATGTTATAAACATTATGTAACCATTTAAGTTAATAATGTTTGTTTTCTCAATATTTGGTTCTTAAGTCGAAAGTGGACTTCTTACAATTACATGTTGTTCGTGTGGTCAAAGGTTCTTTATATCCAGAATGAAATTCCCGATTTGGATATAATATGTATCATATATATCCAACATATGCATGTATTTATAATATTACATAATCATTTAGAGGTAAGAAATGAAAAGCACCGTTCAATGAGACGGTAAGCCGTACGTACGCAAGAACGAAACTTTCATTTCTTTGTCATATTAATGGAATTAAAACTAAATTAGAGGTATGTATATTTTAATTCCAGAATTATATTCATCATTTAGATATATAATTAATTATATATATCCATTATATACATGTACTTTTAATAGTACATTACATTTGGGGATATGAAATGAAATGCACCGTTCATGGAGACGGTAAGCCGTACGTACGCATGAATTCTACTTTCATTTCTATCTCATACTTTAATGGAAAGAAATAATATTGATATAGAGGTATATTATAATTCCAGTATTACATTATATATAATAACTTTAAATCCATCCTTTACACGTCCCACATATGGCATTAACGAATCACATCACTTTGATGGGGCGGTAGTCCGCACTCCCTTAAATGAAGATATCGTGTTTACCCATAATGGAAACCATAAAGGTATGCCCAAAATTAAAAATACAGAAGCTTAAAGAAAACAATAAACATATTATATATCATATATAAAAATAGTGACATCATAATTTCCACCTTTGAAGGTGTTAAATGAGTATTGAACAATCATCGTTTCGGGAGGCAGAATTTCGTCATCCACGGAAACCGTATGTTCATTAACCATTTGATGTAGTTGTGTGAGAGTGTAGCTCTAATAAATCATATAACAACATCCTATTATATTGAAGATATTGGTTTTGTTACAAAAGAAGTAAATAAAAATAGTTTAGAGGGTTGGAGAAGCAAAATAAAACAAATGAACAAGAGATAATGAATTACCATTAAAAGTGTAACTCCTTTTGATTTGAGCCTAAAGGATTCTGCCCATAGGGAATCCTCTCGGATGAGGAGAGGGATGTGGAGAGAGTAAATGGGCAGGGGTTGGCCGAGCCAAAGGCTTGAAGAGTGTGTGAAATGAGGTAGAGCTGGGGGCCTTTTATAAGAGGAGAGGAGGGCCACTTTTGGAAAGTAAAGAAATATTACTTGATTTGAAAATGTTTTTCGTTTTTAAAAGGTCCCACATTGATATAATTCGTGGATATGGTGATAAGGGTTCGAAATATTCCCATCCAATAGGTTTTGGACATGTGTATGTTTTAGATATTACATTATCTTTCCATTTTATTTAAATCGTTAAATAATGAAGTCATCACTAGATCGTTATTATGTCATAAATAATTTAATTAATTAATGTCTAAAAATTATAAAAAAAATACTATGATTTAGGAAATCTTTTTAGATTTCCAATGACTATTTATAATCAAAAATATGATCTTTATAAACCCATGTAAAAATTGTTTTCGTAAAACATATTATGTTGTGTCATTTTTACTTTTAGATTAAATAAATAGTTATTTATGTCATTTCCAAACCAAAGTGGCTCCATGGGGTCTCCAAGTTGACCCATGGCTTGTCTTGGTCGTCCATGACACAACCAATGAGGGTAGGACATGTTTCAAGCTCATCTTATTTTATTAAAGCATTATTTTTACCTTAAACTACACTAATTACCACTAATTGCGATTAAAAACTTAATAAGTTACTATTCACCAAAAAATTATTTTTATCCCATTGAACCGCATTTTACTTCTTAATGAAAACCATGTATGAAGGATTTTTGAAATTAAAAACACAATGATGGCAAAATTTCATTTAAACGGAAAATCAGTCTTTATAAGTACCACTTAGTGGTTTCACTATTCATCAAAAATTGAAGTTTTTCTGAAAATTACCAAACATTCACCCTAAGATATATTTGATATTATGAATTCAAAAATGATGTATATTTTACAAAATTCAAAACATATAAGTTTCATTAATTAATTTAATAATTAATTCCCGCTGTCAGAGCAAATAGCATGTTTTTATGAAACAATAAGTATCAAAAGATTGACACTAGTTTAAGTCCAATTTCAAAGTGAAATTGATTCCAATGACCACCATTGGATTAAATGGTAAAAATATATTCATATTACACATTAAGACCAATTCAAAAGATAATCACATCATCTAAATAAATTAGATTAAGAAGAGGTTTTGAATTAAAATACAACATTTTACACTATTTATTAAAAAAATGAACTTTATCAGAATGGTACCAAAAATTTACAGAAAGTAAATTTTGATGTCCCGATTCTAAAGAAGAGTTATATTTGGTCCAATAGAATTTATAAGATCAATCAAAACTATATTTAATGACGGTTCTTCGTCAAAAGGTGATAAGTGGACCTTTCGTAAAAATTAGGGTATAAATGCCTAAAATTGAACTCATTCCGTATTTTAAGCCTTTATCTTTTATTGGGTAAATGTAAAAACATTTAAAAACATATATAATCATATTTTAGTTATTTCTATCCATTCCTGCTAGTACAACGGCTACTCGTTAACTAACATTTAAAATAATATTATTTTATTACTTGTGTGCAACGTAAGTTTTCAAAGAAACTCATCGTTGCGTACCGAGTACGCTATCGAACGTAGAAACCCCTTTTAATTAAAATTAATATTTAATTAGTAAATATTAATAAATATGAAAATTCGTTATTCTTTAATTACCTGGGATGTTAAAAAATATCATGATTGCTATATATATTTTCAATTTATAAATAAATATTGTTAAATAAACAAATGTACTTACTTGGAATTTGGAAACCGAAAAGAATGATATTTAGTATTGAATGATGAAACATGTAATTAAAAAGAAAACTCTGTTTAAATTGATTGATCAATCAACAATTCCCTATTACTATGAGAATAAACAAATAATGATAAATAAGAATAATAAAATAAGATAAATTAGTGTGATAAAAGTATATAAAATAACATGAAATAGCTTATCCATCTTAAAAATATGAGACAATAGAATATTAATAAGACCAGATAACCCATTATGTATTTGTATTTAGCATCATGAGTTGTATTTAATGACTTATTCATTAAAAAATTAATGTTTTGTATCTGTGTTTTACATAATCTAATGGGATCCTGAAATCCTAGAATATTCTTTATCATTTGAAAATCCTAAAATAATATGTTTATCTTAAACAATTTATCACAAATATATATTAATTCTTTTATTAGTATTATATGATTCACATCATGAATATCCATTTTCATATTGAATTACGGTCTTCTAATTCATTCAAGGGGATTCATATTTATCGAGGGCTACATAGAAAAAATTTCAACTCATTCACATCGTTATCTATTTTAATATTATTATTTATATTCACATGATGATCTTATATATATGGTATATTCACTACATAAACTGGTTTCATTGCTTGGCATAAATTTTTTGGGTTGTATAGTATAGAATTACAAATCAAGATCTAGATTAATGATGATAATTCCCTATAGTTTCTAATACAGACAAATAGAACATCATTTTGTGATATAGGTTCTATTTCCTAAATGAAGTTGCCCAAATCTAAGAATAAAATAACAAAACATGTGAAAATCATATTTAAATTATTCAAAAATATATATGATTCAATATTCTGATGGTTTTTCCAAAATAATGATTATTTTATGAAAGATGTAGCATGGACTAATTTTCATGTTATATGATTTTTATTATATAATAAATGTTATATAGTTCGATGTATATTTTCAAATGGTCAAAAGGTATGTAAAAAATTTCTTATGGTATGTCTCAATTAAATATTCCCTTATAAATGATCATAGTTTTCTTACTCTGGAATGGTGAACTTCAATAAGATGTATTAAATTGAATAATATAAATGATACATATTAAATGGTGATGGATATCAAATGTCAACAATAAAGAAATAACATCATTGAAAAACATAATATCCTTAATAAAGGTGTCATAATATAGGATATTAAAAATAAATAAGAGATATGACGTTGTTTTTAATGGATTATAACATCTTTTCAAATGATAATATCATAAAATTAAATCATTTTGATTATTTATTTCCTTGAAAATAATTTAAAATAAAATAAATGAAATAGAATTATAATTAATTATAGTGATGTGGGGAAAACATTGTGATGTTCATGATTTGTGTGATGAAAATATATTAGTTAATTCTTGTCATAAACACAACATTGGATATAATTTTTCATAATAATATTAAATTAATATGTTTTTTAATGTGGTTAAAAATGATGAATTTGGAGTCCTCGTTATTACAATTTCACGTGGGACAATGTTTTACACATATTAAATAGTTATATTTGTGGATCAAAAAAAAATTCATATGATTATTTGTTTCAAAATATACTTGATTGTTTAAATATATTGTATCATGTTTATAATTATTCTTTATTAGGATTCCAAATAAATCCTATGGAGTTGTATTCATTTACAGTAAACATGGAATACAACTATTAAAATGGTACTGATGAATATGGATTAAAGTGTGAATAAGAAAAATCCTTTCAAAATTATGGGTATATTCAAATGGATTGGAATTTAAATATTATTGATATAACTTGTTTATATGGATGGATATTTACTATGAAAACATTTCTATATCATTGGAACTGTGAAGTTGAATGATTAAGTCACTCGCTGTATAAAAAAAGGGCATGTTATGAAATTTGGAACCATGAGATAAATTATTATGAATATTTATAACATAATGTAATGTGGGTGGATTTATTATACTAATATAATTAAATCTATAATATGAATGAATATATTATAACATTAGAGAATAATAATTATTTGGTGTAAGCATTTCCAGATCAAGGAAATGATGTTTCTGGTATTATTTAATATTAATTGAAAATAGAGAATCATAAATTTATTAATAACACTTTTAGTTATAAGTGGGTATTGTTTTTAGAAAATACATTGGGTTTTTTTGTAAAATATCTTCAAAAAATTCATATAAATATTATGGATTATTTTTGATAGTTTTTTCAAGTAATTTTTTTTCAAAATGTTCTTGATACTATTGAAATATTCCTGTAAAGGTATAAAAAACTATATATTTTTTATTTAATAATAAAGGGAGTGTATATAATAACATTTTTATTATTAGGTGTATGTATGAGGATTTAGTAGCAAATTATTACACAAGATCTCATACATTATTTCACATACTGTTAATAATAATTAATATGGAACAAAATTTTCATCCATGTAATATACAGAGTGTCCTCATAATTCAGTTAGAAAATGGAAGTGATAAGATAATTTCTTCAATAATATAAGAATATTTTGTTATATATCTTAACAATAAGACGTTGGTTAACTATCAATACATTTTTTTAACCCATTATTGGATATTTTTATAATAAAAAATGGGATTTTTAATGAATTTTTTCAGATATAATTTTTTTTGAGTGTTTTTTGTTTTTTCATCTTGTTTTTATTTAAAACATATTACATAATGATTTTATTTATAATTCTTGATGAGTTTGAATTCCAAATAATGATTTTTTGGGATACAAATTAGAAAATTATCTAAATATAGATATTTCATTATGATGAGGGTGACCTCAACTTTATGGACCAGGCCTTAATCCTCACTTAATATTGAATTAAATTAATAATTCACATTGAGGATCTTTTCCAGTTTAGAGTTTTATAGAATTAGGATATAACTATTACATCTCCAAAGATTAATATTTAGACACTTATATGAAGTTTCCATAAAAAAACTCTTAAATAGAAACATGTATATTTCCTTGTTTTAGATAGCATGTCTTTCCCTGATCCCATCCTAGAACCTATTCATCTTTATGTCCTGTGAAAAACATTTCAAAAACATGGGATGAGCATAAAAATCCCAATATAGGATACACAAAGAAGGAAAACTTCTAGTTTTTTAAAACAACATGTAAACCATGAATACATTATCAAAGTAGTACTTTTCACCTTTATGAAGTAGTAAATACTCTTCACTGAATAAAAGATCACTACTTATCCTTTGTAACAAAAAGATTACCATAAACCCATATAAAGAAAAAAATAACATATAATGGAAACTTGGGACGTAATCATACTTAAATGGAATAACCATATGGTCGAATTCCACACATATCAATACATGGAATATCCATATGGCTGACCTCCAAACCCAATGCATTGGAGGATATAATGTAACCACCCGTCCTGGTATTCATAACACCACCCATCATATGATTTATCATGTATCCACCCATCAAATGTCCAAGTACCATTACAAAATATTAATACATAAAATTAATGTAATGGAAAGAAAAAATTTCAACATTTCAATCACAATATATCACCTAAATATATTGACATAAAAAATCCATTATCAAAACCATTTTCAATACCAAAATACATAAAAGAGTATATGTAATTTAATTTCGTTTAAAATCATTATGGATTGTTAAGGAAGCCAATGGTAAAATAGTACTCGCGGTGGTGGAAAAGGTTGTTGTCACTACGTACCTTAAAATAAACATTCGTTTTGGTTGATTAGTAAAATGCTTCATATAAAAAGATTTTATTTGAATGAAATTAAACGTCAAATGGGTTTATACACTGTATAAAAGAAACTTTTCTATAAAAAAATATACCTCAATTAAAGGAGATTGAGACAAAGTACCATACCACTTTTAATATTTTAACATTTTAAACCATTAATATCCATATAAATAAATCCTTAAAAACCATTTTGAAAACATTGGTATTTATGGGAAATATTTATAATAATAAATCATTAAAACATTTAAAACGATATTTTAGTTAAATGTTTTTAGAAAAATGAGAGACACTTGAATGAATATAATTGAGGAATATCACATAATCAGAAATATATAATATCACAAGAATAAATGGATTTGTTATATAATATGCCAATGTACAGTATATACACCATATAAGAGTGAACTGCAGCATAACAACAATGAAGTCTCAATAGAAATGTAAAATGAGATGAAATCCCTTATAAATATGGTATCCTTAAATTAAGGATAAATCAGTCTCATAATTAGGTGTGGAAAATATTAATACACCAAATATAATTGGATATTAAGTGTAAAAAAAATAGGTCATTCACACATATTCATAGGATGACGTATTCAATAACTACAAGTTGAACCCAAAGAATTCGAAATTGGGTCAAGAAGTTCCCTTGAAAAAATTCGACAGCCTAACAACGTCACTTTTAAATTCAAAAAATAACTTGATGAGACAAAAAGGGTATCTCATCACATGGTAATAAATTTTACATCAATAATGATATATAATAACACATCACAACATAACAAGATATAAATTTAAAAACCTAACAAAAAGAAGTCTTTTAAAAATAGCATAATGAAAGGTTCCCTTACCGACTTGGGTAACATTCGAGACATACACCCAATGAAAGAATGACTATACAACATTGATGTAAATACTCATAAATGAATTTATATAACACAAAGAGTAGAATAATGTTCAGTACATACACCACTCATAAGAAATGGTGGAAAATGTAGCATAAATTCCACAGGAATAAAAGTGAGATAAAAAATCCATTACAAAAACTCAGCAGCCTAACGATGCCACATAAAACATCCAAAAATGAAATTATGAGATAAAAAATGTTCTCTCTTTATATTAATATAAAAATTAATTCAATAGGGATAAAAAATAGCATCCCCAAACATAATAAATATGAGCTTAAAAGTAATGAAATGAAAGAGAGTATTTAAAAAGAAAGAGAGTGTTAGGATCCTTTACCTCAAGTCCGACTTGTCTTGTTCATTTCATTATATTCCTGAATAATAAACCAGAGTTAATTTATAATTCATTAAGAACATTTTTAAATTTAATTATTCCTTTTTTATCACTTATTACCATGTTATGAACATTATGTAATTATTTATGTTAATAACGATAGTTTTGTCGCTCATTGGTACTTGAGTCCAAAATAAACTTCATATAATTACAATTTTTTCATGTGGTAAAATATCATTTATATAAATATTTACAATTCATAATGAAGATATCATATGCTTCATATATATCTATTAAATACTTTCATTTATAATATTACATAACATTTAGATGTAAGAAAAGAAATGCACCGTTCATGGAGACGATAAGTCGTACGTACGCATGAACGCTACTTTCATTTCTATTTCGTATTTAATAAAATTAAAAACAAATGAGATATATATATATTATAATTACATTATAATATATATTTTATATAGGTCATATAAGTTCATTATTTTCATTCTTTATACATTCCATGTATTGCATGAACGAGTCATATCACTTGAGGAGGTAGTATTCCCCACTTCCTCAAATGAAATTATCGCATTTTCAAAACATGAAAAGAATAAAGTTATTTTATAAATGTAAATAATAGAAGAATAGAGAGGAAATAAATATAATATATATGATATATAAATATAGTTACATCATAATGGTTACCATTAGAGGTGGTAGGAGAAGATAAAACAATCATCGTTTCGTGAGGCCGTAATTCGTCATCCTCGGAAATAGTATATTCTTTAACCATTAGAATGAGGTGTGTCTACGTGTAGTTAAAATCCTTCTCATAAAAAAATCTGAGTATATTTAAGATAATATTTTTGTTAAAAATGTATGGATTAAAAATATTTTAGGTGGTTGGAGAAGAAAAATAAAACAAAAGAACAGTGGAGAAGACTTTACCTTTAAATCGGGTAACTGCCCTTGGTTTGAACCAAAAGGTATTCATTAAGAGCTTTCATCCTAAGGTAAGGCTTATAGGAAGAATAGAGGGATTATTAGAGATAAAATGAGCATATTTCGGTCGATTAAAAGGCTTTAGAGGTGTGGGTACGGTGGTAGAGGTGGGGGCCTTTTATAAGAGGGAGAAGGGGCACTCTTGGAAAGTCTTGAAAAGATAATTTATTATAATATTATTTTCATATATCAAAGGTCCCAGAACTATATATTTTTGGATAAGGTAATAAGGGTTCTAAATCCACCCATCCAATAGGTTTTTGACAAGTTTATGTCTTAGATTTCACATTATCATTTCATTTTATTTAAATCATTCGTTAATGAGGTAATCGCCTCTTCATCATGGTGTCATAAGTAAATAAATTTATTTAATGTCTAAATATTATAAAAAACATACTATGATTTATGTAATCTTTTTATATTTCAAATTAATATTTATAGTAAAAAAATTACTTGTTTAACCCCATGTAATTTTTTTTAGTAAAATCATACATCTTCGTGACACTTTTATGTTTACTTTAAATAAAATGTTATTAATGTCATTTTCCTACCAAAGTGGTTCCATGGGGTCCCCAAGTTCACCCATGGATTTTATTGGTCCTAAATTAGTCATCCAATAAGGGTAGGACATGTTTCATGGTCATTTCATATTATTATAACATTATCTTTACCTTAAATTACATTAATTACCTTTAATCGTGGTTAATAAAACTTAAAAGTTACTATTCACAAAAAATTATTTTCATCCCATTGACCCAAATTTTAAATCATAATGACAACCATGTATGTAAAATTTTTTAAATTAAAATCATAGAGGTGTTAATATTTCATTTATACCAGAAATCAGTTTTTTAACTACCACTTAGTTGTTTCTCTATTCATCAAAAATTGACGTATTTCAAAAAAATACCAAAAATTCACCCTAAGCTATATTTGATATTCGGTATTCAAAAATGATTTCTATTTTAAATATTTAAAAACATATATGTTTCATTAAATGATTTAATAATTAATTCTCGTGGTCAAAACAAATAGCGTGTATTTATGAAACAAAAAATATTAAAAGATTGACAGTAGTTTAAGTCCAATTTCAATGTGAAATTAATTCCAATGAACATCATTGGATTAAATGGTAAAAATATATTCTAATTTTACTTTAAATCCAATTAAAAATATTATCTAATCATATAAATATATTAGATTAAAAATATGTTTTGAATTAAAATACTACATTATTTACTTATTCATTAAAAATGAACTTTATCAAAAAAATAACAAAAACACACACAATGTCAATTTTGATGTCCCGATTATAAAGAAGAATATTATTTGGTCCAATATAAAATATGAAATTTCAAAAAATTTGATTTAAAAAGGGATCTCTATCAAAATGCGGTTAATCACTCTTTTAAAGAATATTAGAATATTTACGATTAAAATTGGATTCATTCGCATTTTAAGCCTCTAAATTTTATTGGATAAAAGTCAAAAAAATTTACAAACAAATATAATCATTTTGTAGTTACTTCTGTTCATTCCCGCAATTACAACGGCTAGGCGTTAACTAGGATTTAAAATAATATTATTTTATTATTAGAGTGAAACGTAATATTTCCAGGAAACGCGTTGTTGCGTATTGGGTGTGCCATCAAGCATAGCGTTCTCTTTAAGTTAATATTAAAATTATATTCAAAAATATGGATAAATATGAAATTTTAATATTCTTTATTTACTTAGGGTGTTACATCCTTCCCCCCTTTTGGGAATTGCGTCCTCGCAATTTTAAAATTTGTCTTGGAAATTTCATTGGAAGCCCTACGTCGAAAACAAAGTAAATTAAACTATCACTTTAAAAGAATGAAAGATAAGTACAAAGGTCACCCGAGTTAACCAATACTAGGATTCCATGTATTAAAAAATGGATATGGAAGAAAAAAAGGGTCATGTTCTGATTTAGAGTGATATAAAACATGTTTAGGAGAATGTTAACCACCATAAAATCACAAACATGTGATGGGTTAAATGGTATTTGATTCCCCAGTAGGAAAAATTAACAGAGCACATTATTGTTTTCAGTTACTTTTCATTGAGGAATTTATTTATGAGATTAACTAAAACATTAGGAAACATACTTACTTGTCATGTAGACTTTCAACTTTTACAATATTTCTTACACAAACTCCTATTTTCTACAAAAGATGAGTATTTAAGAAGACTTGTTCATATTAAGAGTATTATAATCAACTTCATGAGAATCACCTAATACTTAAAAGAGAACTATATATTTCCCATGTTTTTAGACCATAACCAAAACCAAAACCAAAAACGTTACTAAAAGATCATATACTTACCAAAAGTATAATCCTTTTTGAAAAGAAATTATATTCTTAATCTCCAAAATTTTTCCAACAAAACCCAAAGTTTAACAAAGACCATTCGATAAACAATTGTCCATAAAATTCTCCAATGTAAACCAATCTAAGATTGAAACCCAAATCATTGAAATATTTCATCACATAGTCTTCGAAGGAAAAAATTAACATTTATCTCCAAATAACATCAGCTCCTCTTAAATTCTCGTAATTTATTGTAATTAGCTTAATCACATATCCTCCTTGATAGGCTATTCATATGCATAGATAACCCAAAATAAACTAATTACTGATTTATAAGATCATCTAACTAAAAATGAATTAGTTATACTAACCCGGGACTTGACGTAGTGTAGTGGTAGGTGATAAATATCAGTCACACCTTGGTTTTGGGTTTGATTCCCAGAGCTTGTCTGACACGACGGGTTGTCACAAGGTCTGTGTGTTGTCCTTTTTCCAAAACTATATAATTATTAAAACATTCCCCAAAAAGAGATAAAATCATAAAAAATAACCATAACATAATTTAACCTCATGTTTATCTCATTCATTTCATTTTCCATCATAACATATAGTAACCCATAATTACCTTAGAAGTAAGGATCATATAAACTCTAATGGTTACCTTTATAATTATTACCTGAACTTCCACATCGATTTGGTCATCTCGTACATGATGCATTAGAGAGCTCACCAAGGTTCAAGTGGTCAATAATTACTCCTTGATAGTTGGTTTATAATAACCACGAGATTCTTCATTGAATCCCCCATTTCATCCACTCTCTTAATCAGAGAACCACCATAGTTTCCTTCAAACCCATTGTCACTTTGGTGCCTTCTAGATCCATCCATTTACTAAAACCAAAAATGTCAATGTGAGTATATCAACAAAATCAACATGTACTAGAGAGGAATATAAACACTATGATATACTTATCTAAGTTATATCAAACTCATTCGAACCTTCAATAATAACAATGACTCCATTCAAAATACTAACTATTGTGGTTATCTACAACTTTTGGCTTATATTTAACGAATAACCTAACATCTAAATTTTTCTAAACCGGCCTCTGATACAAACTATATGTACCCGGCCATAAACCTCACTTAATATTGAATTAAATGAATAATTCACATTGAGGATATTTTTAGGAGTAGAGTTTTTGAGAATTAGGACATAACTATTACATCTCAAAATATTACAAAGTAGACACTTCTACTAAGTTTCCATAAAATAAAAACTCTTAAAAAGAAACATGTATAGTTCCATGTTTTAGATAGCATATCTTTCCTTGATCCCATCAATGACCCTATTCATCTTTAAATCATGTGGAAAACATTTCAAAAATATGGGATGAGCATAAAAAGCCCATTAAAGGATACACAAAGAAGGAAAACTGTTAGTTTTTCAAAAGAACAAGTAAACCACGAATAATTTATCAATGTAATACTTTTCACCTTTAAGAAGTAGTAAATACTCTTCCCTGAATAAAATATCACTACTTATCCTTTGTAACCAAATTATTACCATAAACCCATATAACGAACACATAACATATAAAGGTAACATGGGACATAAACATAATTAAATGGAATAACCATACGGTCTAATTAGACACATATCACTACATCGAATAACCATACAACCGACTTCCATACCCAATGCATTGGAGGTTATAACGTCACCACCCATCCTGGTATTCTTGACACCACCCGTCATATGGTTTATCATGTAACCACATATCAAATGTTTAAGTACAATTACAAAATCATAATACATAAAACAAAAATAATGGAAAGAAAACTTTTCCACATTTAAATCACAATATATCACTTAAATATATTGACAAAACAAATCCATTATCAAAACCATTTTTAATACCAAAATATATAAAAGTGTATATGGTATTTAATTTCTTTTAAAAACATTACAGCTTTTTAAGGAAGCCAATTGTCAAATAGTACTCATAGTGGTGGAAAGGGTCGTTGTCACCGCATATGTTAAAAAAAACATTCCTTTTTGTCATTCACTAAAACACTTCATAGAAAAATATTCCCATTGAATGATATGAAAATTCAAAGGGGTTTATACACTGTATAAAGGAATGTTGTCTATAAAACATAATATGGCTCAATGAAAGGAGATTGAGATGAAGTCCCATACCACGTTGAATTTTTTAACATTTTAATCCATTAATATCCATATAAATAAATCCATAAAACCTATTTTTAAAAAATGGTTATTAATGATAAATATTTATAAGAATAAATCATTAATACATTAAAAACGATATTTTAGTTAAAGAGTTTTTAACAAAATGAGAGACACTTGAATACAAATAATTGAGGAATATCATTTAATCCGGACTTTATAATATAATGAGAATAAAGGGATTCATTATATAATTTTCCAAAGGACATTATATAGAACATATAAGAGTGAACTAGTGCATAAAAACAATGAAGTCTCAATAGAAATGTAAAATGAGATGAAATCCCTTATAAATAAGGTATCCTTAAATTAAAGATAAATCAATCTGATAATTATATGTGAATAATATAAATACACCCAATATAAGTGGATATTATATTTAAAACAACCATAGGTCATTCACACACATTAATAGGATGACATATTCAGTAACTACAAGTTAAACCCAAATAATTCGAAATTGGCTTAAGAAGTCCCCTTTTAAAAATTCCACAGTCTAACAGCGTCACTTTAAAATTCATAAAATTATTAGATTAGAAAAGAAGGATATATAATCACTTGGTTATAAATTTTACATCAATAAGGATATAAAATAAAATATCCCAACATAATAAGATGTAAATTATAAGGCCTAACAAAAAGAAGTCTTTTAAAAAGAGGAGGGTGAAGGGTTCCTTTACCAACTTGGGTAACTTTCAAAATGTACAACCCACGAAAGAAGGACTATAAAACATTGTTTTAAATACTCATAAACGAATGTATATTACCCAAAGAGTAGAATAATGGGAAGTACATACACCACTAAAAGGAAATTGTGGAAAATGTATCATAAATACCACGAGAATAAAAGTGTGATGAAAAATCTTTTACGAAAACTCGGCAGCCTAACGGTGCCACATAAAACATCGAAAAATGGATTTATGAGATCAAAAAGGGTCTCTAATCATATGAACATAAAAATTACAGTAATAGGGATATAAAATAACATCCCAAAACATAATAAATACGAGCTTAAAATAAATGACATAAAAGAGAGTACTAAAAAAGAAAGAGAGATGTATGATCCCTTACCTCAAGTCCGACTTGTCTTGTTCATTTGTTTATATTCCCGAATAATAAACTAGAGTTAATTTCAAAATTCTTAATAACATTTTTCAAGTTCATTGTTCCTTATATATCACGTATTACCATGTTATGAACATTATGTAATTATATATGTTAATAACGGTCGTTTTGTCGATCATTGGTACTTGAGTAAAAAATAAACTTCTTATAATTACAAGTTGTTCATGTGGTAAAATATCCATTATATCCAGAATTATATTCATTATGTCAATATCATATATATCATATATATCTAGTAAATACCTTCATTTATAATATTACATAACATTTAGTGGTAAGAAATGAAATGAACCATTCATAAAGACGGTAAGATGTACATACGCATGAACACTACTCTCATTTATATTTTGTATTTAATGAAATTAAATCTAAATGATATATATATATTATAATTCCAGTATAATATATATGTTATATAGGTAACATAAGTTCATTAATTTCATTCTTTATACATTCCATGTATTGCATGACTGAGTCACATCACTTGAGGGGGCGGTAGTCCACACATCTTCAAATGAAATTATCACATTTGCACAACATTCAAAGCATAACAGTATGTTATAAATGTATAGTACAGAATAATTGAGAGGAAATAAATATAATATATATCATAAATAAATATAGTGACCTCATAATGGCCACCATGAGAGGTTTTAGGTGAATATAGAACAATCATCGTTTTGTGAGGCACTAATTCGCCATCCACAGAAACAATATGTTCAGTAACCATTAGACGGAGGTGTGTGTAAGTGTAGCTCGAATCCTTCTCATAAAAACATCCTAGTATATTTAAGATACTGGTTTGTTAAAAATTAAATGAATAAAAATAGTTTAGGGGGTTGGAGAAGAAAAATAAAACAAAATAACATTATAGAATACTTTACCTTTAAATCGGGTAACTACACCTGGTTCGAACCAAAAAGTCTTCTTGAAGAGCATTCTACCTAATGAAATGGTTCTAAGATGAAGAGAGGGATGTGGAGAGATAAAATGAGTAGAGTTTGGTCGATCCAAGTTTTGAGAGGTGTGGGTATGGTGGTAGAGGTGGGGGCCGTTTATAAGAGGAAGGAGGTGTACTCTTGGAATGTCTTGAAAAGATACTTTATTATAAAATTATTTTCAGATATCAAATGTCCCAAAATTATATATTTGTATAATAAGGTGATAATGGTTGGAAATAAACCCATCCAATAGGTTTTTTACATGTTTAATGTCACGACCCGTCCTCGGGGCCCGTGCCGTGACTACCCCAAGCCCGCCTTCCATAGGCCAGGGGCTGGAAACTAGCACCAAGGCGTAAAATCCCAGTAAAAAGGGAAGGCATTGCCTTATTAAAGTAAACAAGCACCTCAGTGTATCAAGCGGAAGTAAGCAGTACACAAAACTAGAACAACTGTGCTGAAGAAAAGGGGCCGGAAATACAAGCCCAACTGTAAAGTAAAGTACAACTCGAAAGGGAAAACAGCAACTGAAGTACAAGCGGCTCCCGAGACGTCCTCCTCGATTCCTACCTGAAGGGTAGGTACAGATGGCTCAGCTTCTGGATCGTCCACCACGGATCCTACCTGAAGGGTAGGTACAGATAGCTCCACAACTCCTCGGGTCCAACTGTCCGCTCCGAGCACGTCCCGCTCAGTGGTCCTCCTCCGGGTACCGACCTACTCTGAAGCCTCAACCGCAGTCAGCGCTGTCCGTCGTCTGCAACCAACACAACGAAGTGCGGGCATAGCCCGTGCAGGGGTGAGTATAAGATACTCATTAGGGACCCCGAGACCCCCCGAAGGTCTCCTGAAATCCACAAAGGATAAACCACAAGAAGATACAATCACAAAGTAACATCCAGTATTGATTAGGTATATGCCCATACATATACCTATGTCACCAATTTCTGTTCGGCTCCATCACCGAGCCCAAGAACAACCCAATCCACAAGAAGAGTAAATAGTAAATCCACACAGGATAACAGTACAAGTTCACACAGTTTATAACAAGTTTATGAAATCAACGGATAACTATTACCCAGGTATATGCCCATACATATACCTAAGTTATCAAGCAACCCATCTCAATCATGAGGAAACACAAAGATCATTGACTCAGCTCAAACCAGGATTTTCATTATCGAAACTGTAACTGCTGAAGAGCCCCGTCTCTGAAGTGTGCAGTAGTCCTGTCACGACTCCGAGGTACTGCTCACTAACCTATGACTGCTGAGGTACTCCTCCTGTCGAGTACTGCGGGTCTGATGCCAACTACTGGGCGCTCCGTCCGCTGAGGGTCTGCTGCCAACTACTGGGCGCTCACCCAAATAGCCTACTGAGGTACTCCTCCTGTCGAGTACCGCGGGTTTGCTGCCAACTACCAGGCGCTCCGTCCGCCGTGGGTCTGCCGCCAAATACCGGTCGCTCCGTCCACTGGGCTAGTCGACTCACTCCAAGTCGAGTCGGTCAAGCAGTCGTCAGGTCTAAGCCGGCTACACGGTCTCCGTACTCTGCACGCTCGTCTCCACCGTTGAGGGTCTGTCGCTACAACCAAGCACACACACTCCGTAAAGTATCGCGGGTCCGCCGCTACAACCAAGCGCTCCACCAACAAAGGTCTGCTGCTGCATCCAAGCGCACCACCACTGTCAAGTACCACGGGTCCGCCGCTACACCCAAGCGCTCCCCCGCCCGCTCGTCTCCGGGAGGGTCCACTCCACGAGCTACTGGTCGATACTCCAAGTATCTCAAAGTCCAACGAAGAAGTGCCACATACGTCCGCTTCGTCAAAGGAGTCTCAACGCAACAGACGGCGCGTCAATCGGATGCCCGGTCTGTGAGTTATTAGCCTTTTCGTCCCGAGGGCCCGGTTGGTTTCGTGAGCGAACCAAACCCGGCCATATCTCAACTGTATCCAAAACTCAGGCGGAGTATGTCAAAAGTTCCGTCCCACTTAGAGGATTCCATCAAAGTCGACGGCACGTCAATCGGACGTCCGGAACTCAAGATATGAGCGTTTCCGCTCCGAGGGCCCGGTTGGTTTCGTGAACGAACCAACCCGGCCGTACTCCACATACGTCCAAAACCTCGTGCGGAGTATACCAAAAGATCCGTCTCACTAAGAGGAACTTATCAGAACTGACGGCACGCCGTTCGGACGTCCGTAGCTCAAGATATGAGTGTTTCCGCTCCGAGGGCCCGGTTGGTTTCGTGAACGAACCAACCCAGCCGTACTCCACCTGCGTCCAAACCTCGGGCGGAGTATACCAAAAGATCCGTCTCACTAAGAGGAACTTATCAGAACTGACGGCACGCCGTTCGGACGTCCGTAGCTCAAGATATGAGTGTTTCCGCTCCGAGGGCCCGGTTGGTTTCGTGAACGAACCAACCCGGTCGAACTCAAAGTAATCTGAAACCTTGAGTGCGATATACCAAAACGACCGTCTCGATCCAAGGATCGCGTTGCCGCAGACGGTTCGTTATTCGGAGGTCCGAGGCTCAAGATATGGCCAAAAGACCGGAACTGGTTCGAAACGGGGGGGTCCGGGTCCTGGCCGACCCGGCCCGACCCCCCCCCCCCCTGGGGCGGCGCGGCGGCGCGGCGGCGCGGGGTTCCGCGGCGGCTGTCGCCGCAAGGAGGCCGCGCGGGGGAATTAAATCCCCCGCTGATTGATTAGGCGGCGCGGCCTTGTGCCGCGCCATTTGCATGAAACGGCCCCCGCACGTGGGGGCCGGCTGGACACGAACCGGGGGGCTGCTGCCCCCCCCCCCCCTCCTTTAAAGAACCGCCCCCCTCATAAAGAGGGGGGTTTTTATGGGTTGGTCGGGGGATTAATTCCCCCGGTTTTTAATACATCCAGCCGGCCAGCTGGCCGGCCGGTTTTCTCAAACGGACCGGAAATTCCGGTCCCCCCTTCGGCTTCCGACGCCGGCGGCCCGGCCGCCGGTCTTCTCTTCCGCCGCGGCCCGGAACCGGCCGCGGTCTCCTCGTCCCGCCGCGGCCCGGAACCGGCCGCTGTGTTCGTCGTCCGGCGCGGTGCGACGGCACCGCGCCCCTTTCGCCGTACCTTGATTCCTTTCAACGCGGCGCGACGACGTCGCGTTCATGAAGATTCTACCTAGGCGTGGCGCGACGGCGCCACGTAAAATAAAAGTACAATCATCCGCGTGGTGCGACCGCACCACGCCACTTGCTTCCATCCGCAAGAATAAACAAGAACGATGGAGGGGGGTTCGGCCGTGTTCGTGCGGTCCGGCCCCCCTCGCGTTAACAACAACACTTATATAAAATATTCAAAAGCCTCACGTAGACATGCGATCCACGAGCAAGAAATGGAATAAATTAAAAATATTCAACAACCCCTACCTTGGGTATAACGTTTGAAGATTTGTCAACGTTCCGCGGAAGACGACGTCGCGGAGGTCGGGCGTCGCGGTAGCCGTTCGTCAAATCCGATGACAAAGGGGTGCGTCCGAAGAGACACGTCGTTGGCGAATACTTGTACGCCGACGAAGGTTGTCCGAGGAAGAAGCGGTGTCCTCTCTCGTTGACACGGAAGACGAAGAAGAGCGGAGCGGCGTTCTTCGTCAGAACTTGAGCGTTCACGTCAAGTCTTGAGGAAAGTCAAATAAAAAGAAAACAACGAACTCAAGAATCCCTACCTCGATAGTCGCACGTTGACGTAGTCGTGGAATATCGGTGTCAATTCCTTTGACGTCGGAGGAAGAGTCGTTGTCGTTGGCGTTCGTCGCGGAAAACCGTCGCGGAAGAGATGACGCGGAAGAAGTACGTCGCGTCGCGGATACGGCGTCGCGGATGGACTGTGTTCTTCGGCGGAGAAGTTTTTCGTTGAAGAACGACGTTCTTCGCATTCTTCGTTGAATTTGAAGAATATGAAGAAGACTTCCCTACTCTCTCAAGGAGATAAAAATTCTAACAAAATAAAATATGTCTCTATCATATTTTATTCACACAACCCAACCTCTTTGAATTTCAAAGGTTTGAAATTCAATAACCATACACAACTCACCTCATTAACTCATTACATTAAGTCATAGGTTTATAACTTAAGTTAACATAATTTAAGAGGGAGTTGAGGGTGTTTTAGAGGATATGAAGGGGTGGGGTTCGTGTGGGCCCCACCACCCTCATATCCTCCCATGGGAGGTTGGGTGGTTACCCAACTTCCAACAAGAGATAACACTTAGATTAAAATAATAAAAATTGTAGTGTAATTACAAAGTAAACATCCACAATTTTTATTATCAACACTCGCATGAACGCAACTCCAGAATAGGAGTTCCTAAGCGTATACCGGCGCTACGGTTCCATCGGTGCCCTCGGATTTCAATTCCGAGCACCGGATCAAAAGTTAGAAATTCCCGCTCGTTCGTTCACTGAACGTACCCGAGCCAAACTTCGGAAATTGATTCCGGGCACTCCGGGCCTCGGAATCAGGTGCCGTCTGAAACCGCGCTCTTGTAAAATTCTAAAGAAAATTAAGAAAAAATTTCCCTTGAATTTTACGGGTCTTTACATTACTCCCACCTCAGGGCTTTACGTCCCCGTAAAGCTTCAACTCACACTTAAGGGAAACAAAGTAGTACTGAGCACGCAACTGAGCTTTACGCTCCCATATGCTCACCGGAAGATCTCGTGCTACCCAAGAAGCACCCCAGAGGAAGCAACCGTTCATGTAGAACCTGCTCCTGTCGATCCTCGTTCTCTACTAGAACCTCTGTGCTTGTCGCCCTGTCATCGACGTCCAACTCCCCGAGGTCGATGACGTGTGAAGAAACATACACGTATCTCCACAGCTGAGACACGTGGTGGACATTATGCACCCGGTGCGACTGAGGTGGTAGGGTCAAGCGGTAAACCTCTTCGCCTACCCTGCTGAAGATCAAAAGGGTCCATTGAACTTCGGAGATAACATGCCGCTTCGGCCACATCTCCGAAACCTCATTGGGTTGAGACCGTATAAGAACGTGTTCGTCACCCTCGAATTCAAGAGGTTTCCCTTTTTAGGTTAGAACTGAAACTCAAAACTCCTGCTGCCACAAGGGTAGGGTTGACCAACTCAAGAGTGATCGGTCACACCCTCTTATGCCTGAGTTTAACATGTGCTTCCCGGGGTTTCCTTTTCGCCGACCAAGGAAAACCCATTCCGACGTTTGCCTAAAACAGTCAACCGGGGTATGATTTGTGAATCAAAACCATACCCAGATCAACGTCGTAAGGCCTCTACGCTGCCACCAAGAGATTCCAACCGAAACTCTCGTCTCAAGGTCAAATCACACCGTCGGCGTAAGTGTGATTATCGAGTTTCCTCCCAAAGGTATCTCCAGACGTGAGGGTCAAGTCTACGGCTTACCCGGAACCTCTAGGTCTGGGACATGATTCGCGGAAGGGTAGACTGATTGGTTCTTATGTCTATAGATATGGCAGCTCATAGTAGACATAATTCGTACCCCGAATCATTCTTAGAGCTCCTGGGTCACACTCCTTGACCGCAATGCAGCTACTCTCCTCCCCAGCCCTCCTGCTCCCTGAGCCTGGCGGGGACTACTAAGTCGGGTGGTCGTAACATGTCGAAAAGTACACCACCACATGCTGCTCTCTAAGCTCCGCTTCCACGTCTGCTACCCTGCAGATTCATCTGTCCTTAGCTCTTCCTCCTCCTGAAACATTTTACACGCCCGAGTCTCTGAGACTGGCGCTAGTTTCCTGCCTTTCACTGCTAACGTTCACAACCACAAAGGTTCTCTCTAGCATCCTATCATAGGTAGAAATGCATAGAGGAAAAGTAATGGTTCGGATTTCCTTTAGACACACTTCGCTCAGAAGTTCGAGTCTAAGGAACTGATCACAACGTAACCAACGAGTACCAAGATTGATTGGTAAGCCACGATGAGTGCTCTGCTTCCGACATGTCATACAGTCGAAGCTGTATTAGCTCCAGAAAACTCACAACCACCTCCTCAAGCCAGTCCTCAGCCGCCTACGAGTCAGGCTCACCTCGAAACTTGAGGGATATCTGGTGCTAAAACATATGTAAGGCACTAAGCCTGTGATTCTCTGCTACCGGTACCGCCGGTAGTGTCTATTGACCAACAGGTAGTGACATAGCTGGAACACTACCCGTAGGTACTATCCCAGGTATCGGTTCGCGTACCGAAGCCTCATTACTATAAGGACCAACATCATGGTCACTCACTGGAAACAACAGGAGCTAAGATCATCATCCGCACTACTAGTATCCAAGCTAGGCGTAGAACTCTAGAAACCGCCTCCATCCAGTCCACTGCTGCCTGGGAAATCTGTCTCGCCTCGTATCCTCAGAGGCCTCTACTGCTGGAACTCGTGCATCGCGCTCTGCTAGCGTGCACCGTCAGCTAGTGGCATCTGCTGCCTAACGGGTGGTGGTGCTTCTGGTACACCACCCGAAGGTGCCAACACTGAAAAAGGGGCCCTGCACCGGAGTCTCGCTGCTTGGTGGGCCATCATCGAGAACACTCTCGGAACTCCAGCTAACTATCTGCATGGTGACATTCTGAACAGTTGTATCACGGTCAACGATTTATACCTGGTGAGCTGACCTGGTTTGAGCTGACTTTAAACCTTTTGGGAAACACACACGCAATCAGTGTTTTCGTGCATTAAGTCGGAAATCAGAAGTCAGGGTCCTGGTGTACGGATACGTCGGCCGCCGCACCAACACTGGACTCTTTGAACTGATAACCACACTCAATATACTAAACACTATTGCTCACATAGAAAAAAGACCAGAGTCTACGGTAGAACCGAACTCCTTTGATACCAATTTGTCACGACCCGTCCTCGGGGCCCGTGTCGTGACTACCCCAAGCCCGCCTTCCATAGGCCAGGGGCTGGCGACTAGCACCAAGGTGTAAAATCCCAGTAAAAAGGGAAGGCATTGCCTTATTAAAGTAAACAAGCACCTCAGTGTATCAAGCGGAAGTAAGCAGTACACAAAACTAGAACAACTGTGCTGAAGAAAAGGGGTCGTAAATACAAGCCCAACTGTAAAGTAAAGTACAACTCGAAAGGGAAAACAACAACTGAAGTACAAGCGGCTCCCGAGACTTCCTCCTCGATTCCTACCTGAAGGGTAGGTACAGATGGCTCAGCTTCTGGATCGTCCACCACGGATCCTACCTGAATGGTAGGTACAGATAGCTCCACAACTCCTCGGGTCCAACTGTCCGCTCCGAGCACGTCCCGCTCAGTGGTCCTCCTCCGGGTACCGACCTACTCCGAAGCCTCAACCGCTGTCAGCGCTGTCCGTCGTCTGCAACCAACACAACGAAGTGCGGGCATAGCCCGTGCAGGGGTGAGTATAAGATACTCAGTAGGGACCCCGAGACCCCCCGAAGGTCTCCTGAAATCCACAAAGGATAAACCACAAGAAAATACAATCACAAAGTAACATCCAGTATTGATTAGGTATATGCCCATACATATACCTATGTCACCAATTTCCGTTCGGCTCCATCACCAAGCCCAAGAACAACCCAATCCACAAGAAGAGTAAACAGTAAATCCACACAGGATAACAGTACAAGTTCACACAGTTTATAACAAGTTTATGAAATCAACGGATAACTATTACCCAGGTATATGCCCATATATATACCTAAGTTATCAAGCAACCCATCTCAATCATGAGGAAACACAAAGATCATTGACTCAGCTCAAACCAGGATTTTCATTATCGAAACCGTAACTGCTGAAGAGCCCCGTCTCTGAAGTGTGCAGTAGTCCTGTCACGACTCCGAGGTACTGCTCACTAACCTATGACTGCTGAGGTACTCCTCCTGTCGAGAACTGCGGGTATGCTGCCAACTACTGGGCGCTCCGTCCACTGAGGGTCTACTGCCAACTACTGGGCGCTCACCCAAATAGCCTACTGAGGTACTCCTCCTGTCGAGTACCGCGGGTTTGCTGCCAACTACCAGGCGCTCCGTCCGCCGTGGGTCTGCCGCCAAATACCGGGCGCTCCGTCCACTGGGCTAGTCGACTCACTCCAAGTCGAGTCGGTCAAGCAGTCGTCAGGTCTCAGCCGGCTACACGGTCTCCGTACTATGCACGCTCATCTCCACCGTTGCGGGTCTGTCGCTACAACCAAGCACACACACTCCGTAAAGTATCGCGGGTCCGCCGCTACAACCAAGCGCTCCACCGCCAAAGGTCTGCTGCTGAATCCAAGCGCACCACCACTGTCAAGTACCACGGGTCCGCCGCTACACCCAAGCGCTCCCCCGCCCGCTCGTCTCCGGGAGGGTCCACTCCACGAGCTACTGGTCGATACTCCAAGTATCTCAAAGTCCAACGAAGAAGTGCCACATACGTCCGCTTCGTCAAAGGATTCTCAACGCAACAGACGGCGCGTCAATCGGATGCCCGGTCTGTGAGTTATTAGCCTTTTCGTCCCGAGGGCCCGGTTGGTTTCGTGAGCGAACCAAACCTGGCCATATCTCAACTGTATCCAAAACTCGGGCGGAGTATGTCAAAAGTTCCGTCCCACTTAGAGGATTCCATCAAAGTCGACGGCACGTCAATCGGACGTCCGGAACTCAAGATATGAGCGTTTCCGCTCCGAGGGCCCGGTTGGTTTCGTGAACGAACCAACCCAGCCGTACTCCACCTACGTCCAAAACCTCGGGCGGAGTATACCAAAATATCCGTCTCACTAAGAGGAACTTATCAGAACTGACGGCACGCCGTTCGGACGTCCGTAGCTCAAGATATGAGTGTTTCCGCTCCGAGGGCCCGGTTGGTTTCGTGAACGAACCAACCCAGCCGTACTCCACCTGCGTCCAAACCTCGGGCGGAGTATACCAAAAGATCCGTCTCACTAAGAGGAACTTATCAGAACTGACGGCACGCCGTTCAGACGTCCGTAGCTCAAGATATGAGTGTTTCCGCTCCGAGGGCCCGGTTGGTTTCGTGAACGAACCAACCCGGACGAACTCAAAGTAATCTGAAACCTTGAGTGAGATATACCAAAACGACCGTCTCGATCCAAGGATCGCGTTTCCGCAGACGGTTCGTTATTCGGAGGTCCGAGGCTCAAGATATGGCCAAAAGAACGGAACTGGTTCGAAACGGGGGGGTCCGGGTCCTGGCCGACCCGGCCCGACCCCCCCCTGGGGCGGCGCGGCGGCGCGGCGGCGCGGGGTGCCGCGGCGGCTGTCGCCGCAAGGAGGCCGCGCGGGGGAATTAAATCCCCCGCTGATTGATTAGGCGGCGCGGCCTTGTGCCGCGCCATTTGCATGAAATGGCCCCCGCACGTGGGGGCCGGCTGGACACGAACCGGGGGGCTGCTGCCCCCCCCCCCCTCCTTTAAAGAACCGCCCCCCTCTTAAAGAGGGGGGTTTTATGGGTTGGCCGGGGGATTAATTCCCCCGGTTTTTAAGACATTCGGCCGGCCAGCTGGCCGGCCGGTTTTCTCAAACGGACCGGAAATTCCGGTCCCCCCTTCGGCTTCCGACGCCGGCGGCCCGGCCGCCGGTCTTCTCTTCCGCCGCGGCCCGGAACCGGCCGCGGTCTCCTCGTCCCACCGCGGCCCGGAACCGGCCGCGGTGTTCGTCGTCCGGCGCGGTGCGACGGCACCGCGCCCCTTTCGCCGTACCTTGATTCCTTTCAACGCGGTGCGACGGCGTCGCGTTCTTGAAGATTCTACCTCGGCGTGGCGCGACGGTGCCGCGTAAAATAAAAGTACGATCATCCGCGTGGTGCGACGGCACCACGCCACTTGCTTCCATCCGCAAGAATAAACAAGAACTATGGAGGGGGGTTCGGCCGTGTTCGTGCGGTCCGGCCCCCCTCGCGTTAACAACAACACTTATATAAAATATTCAAAAGCCTCACGTAGACATGCGATCCACTAGCAAGAAATGGAATAAATTAACAATATTCAACAACCCCTACCTTGGGTATAACGTTCGAAGATTTGTCAACGTTCTGCGGAAGACGACGTCGCGGAGGTCGGGCGTCGCGGTAGCCGTTCGTCAAATCCGATGACGAAGGGGTGCGTCCGAAGAGACACGTCGTTGGCGAATACTTGTACGCCGACGAAGGTTGTCCGAGGAAGAAGCGGTGTCCTCTCTCGTTGACACGGAAGACGAAGAAGAGCGGAGCGGCGTTCTTCGTCAGAACTTGAGCGTTCACGTCAAGTCTTGAGGAAAGTCAAATAAAAAGAAAACAACGAACTCAAGAATCCCTACCTCGATAGTCGCACGTTGACGTAGTCGTGGAATATCGGTGTCAATTCCTTTGACGTCGGAGGAAGAGTCGTTGTCGTTGGCGTTCGTCGCGGAAAACCATCGCGGAAGAGATGACGCGGAAGAAGTACGTCGCGTCGCGGATACGGCGTCGCGGATGGACCGTGTTCTTCGGCGGAGAAGTTTTTCGTTGAAGAACGACGTTCTTCGCGTTCTTCGTTGAATTTGAAGAAGATGAAGAAGACTTCCCTACTCTCTCAAGGAGATAAAAATTCTAACAAAATAAAATAAGTCTCTATCATATTTTATTCACACAACCCAACCTCTTTGAATTTCAAAGGTTTGAAATTCAATAACCATACACAACTCACCTCATTAACTCATTACATTAAGTCATAGGTTTATAACTTAAGTTAACATAATTTAAGAGGGAGTTGAGGGGGTTTTAGAGGATATGAAGGGGTGGGGTTTGTGTGGGCCCCACCACCCTCATAACCTCCCATGGGAGGTTGGGTGGTTACCCAACTTCCAACAAGAGATAACACTTAGATTAAAATAATAAAAATTGTAGTGTAATTACAAAGTAAACATCCACAATTTTTATTATCAACACTCGCATGAACGCAACTCCAGAACAGGAGTTCCTAAGCGTATATCGGCGCTACGGTTCCATTGGTGCCCTCAGATTTCAATTCCGAGCACCGGATCAAAAGTTAGAAATTCCCGCTCGTTCGTTCACTGAACGTACCCGAGCCAAACTTCGGAAATTGATTCCGGGCACTCCGGGCCTCGGAATCAGGTGCCGTCTGAAACCGCGCTCTTGTAAAATTCTAAAGAAAATTAAGAAAAAATTTCCCTTGAATTTTACGGGTCTTTACATTTAAGTCTTAGATTTTACATTATCTTTTCATTTTATTTAAATCGTTCATTAATGAGATAATCACTGCATCATTATGGTGTCATAAATAAATTATTTTATGTAATGTCTAAAAATTATAAAAAAATTACTATGATGTAGGAAATATTTTTATATTTCTAATTTTTATTTATAGTAAAAAATATTACTTGTATAACACCATGTTAATTTTTTTTAGTAAAACAATACATGTTTGTGACACTTTTATTTTTTACATTAAATAAAAAGTTATTAATGTCATTGACCTACAAAAGTGGCTCCATGGGGTCCCCATGTTGACCCATGGATTGTATTGGTCAGCCATGACTCATCCAATATTTTTAGGATATGGTTCAATGTCATTTAATATTATTATAACATTATCATTACCATAAATTACACTAATTACCTTTAATCGCAATTAATAGAACTTAAAAGTTACTATTCACCAAAATTTATTTTCATCCCATTGAACCACATTTTACATCCTAATGACAACCATTTTTGTCGGATTATTGAAATTCAAATCACAGAGGTTTTAATATTTCATTTAATCCCAAAATCAGATTTTTAACTACCACTTAGTGGTTTCACAATTGTTAAAAAATTGAAGTTTTTCATAAAAATACAAAAACATTATCCTAATCTATATTTGATATTCCGAATTCAAAAATGATGTCTATTTTACAAAATTAAAAACATTTATGTTGCATTAATGAATTTAATAATCAATTCCCCTTGTCAAAACAAATAGTGTTTCTTTAAGAAAAAAAATATATCAAAAGATTGAGACTAGTTTAAGTCCAATTTCAAAGTGAAATTAATTTCAATGACCACCATTGGATTAAATTGAAAAAAATATATTATAATTTCACATTAAAACCAATTCAAAAGATGATCTAATAATATATATAAAATATATTAAAAAGGAATTTTGAATTATAATACATCATTTTTCACTTATTCATTAAAAATGATCTTTATCAAAAAAACAACAAAAATATTCAGAAAGTAAATTTTGGTGTCCTAATTCTAAAAAATGATCATATTTGGACCAATATAACATATGAAATTGTCAAAAAGTGGATTTAGAAAGGTTTCTCCATCAAACAGTAGTTAATCATCCGTTTAAATAATATTATAATATTTACGCTTAAAAATGGATTTATTTGGATTTTACGCCTCTAAAATTTATTGGATAAAAGTAAAAATATATGACAAACATATATAATAATTTTTTAGTTAGTTCTGTTCATTCCCGCCATTACAAAGGCTAGGCGTTAACTACCATTTAAAATAATATTATTTTATTATTACAGTGCAATGGAAGATTTCCATGACACTCATTGTTGCGTATTGGGTATGCCATCGAGCATTGAATTCCCTTAAAATTAATTTCAAAATTTTATTAAAAAATATTGATAAATATGAAAATGTCATATTCTTTATTAACCTAGGGTGTTACACAAACAATACACATTACACATTACAATTATATTGAAATCATATATAAAAATAAATTTCTTAACCATATTTTTATGGGGAATTAATTTTTAAAAATAATGAAAATGATTCGGGGTATATACTTAACACATTGCAGTGTGAAGAAGTTCTTGATTAAATTTTAGGATCTGATGGTATCATGAATTATGATCATGAATTTTATGTAACAATTTTATTATGGAAGGTGATACAAATTAATCAAGAAATCTATATTTTATTACATAGAATAGGATTTTGTGATTCAGTTACATGGCCATGATACAAGGTGAAATACACGTTAATAGGATAGTAATGATAAATACACATTGTATTATGTCGTACATTAATATGTCAAATATTGATATTAATCGTGATAAATTCAATCCATAATTAACATAGTTATAACTAATTATTTTTATTTTTTGCTGGATATTATATGAGATATTAATATATATTGAACAAAATAATTTCGGTTCAAGTAATATTGATATACCAAATATAATTCATCCTTTATGATTTATTATATTATAAATATGGGATGATCGATATAGAATGTGTGGATAGAATAGAGAAGAAATATATTGAAAATGAGTAACCAATTTATGGATTTAATCCATCTATTTTTATAAAAGGACTCATGGGAGGAACATGATTTCATATGTGATTAATTTTAGACCCTATGATAATGTTGTGATGTTATGGTGCCTTTTTTGTTGATTCACTTCATTATTGAAATTATAATTTGTAAAAATATTCAATCATTATTCCATTTTAAATTTTAAAATATTTTAAAAATGGGTGAAGTAGAATTGAGACTAGTGTTCATTAATGAAATGATATTCTATAGCAAGATATAATGAACCCTATACAAATCTTCTTTCATGTGTACTCATTTATACTCCACATATATTTATCATATAATTTTTTTAGATATAGTTGTATATATTTATAAAGGTAAAACAATATTTTCACTATGTGTTTAGGTAACCCATTATTCACATAAAACCACACTTAGTACTACTCTCTTTTATAATAGTCCAATCACTAAAATATATTCAATAGACAATTTTAATGTCACCACTTTTGATTAATCATAATATTTTGTATTAATGATTCCCTCACAATGGTATTGAAATATAATATGTTTTCATACAAATATAATTTTTATGTCTAATTTTACACTCCCATGTCAAACATTCTAATTATAATATTGAAAATGAATTGGAACCCATATATATTAACATGTATATTTTTTTATGAATGATATTGTGGAAAACAGTGTAACCGATTTGGGAACAAAATCATCATCATCAAAGAAAACTATTTCCCCATTTTAATGTGTTTAAATTAGAATTCTTTTTGTGTATAAGAGATCTATTTTTAATGGGAGAAATTTAGAATATTTTCAATAAAAATATATAATTCAAAAATAATTGAATTTAAGGGTCACATTTTTTCATATATTTTAAATTTATTGAATTATTTTTTGTTTATCATTTTTTCCATATATCAAGAATTAGTCAAGAGAAAACACTAATAATCATCAGGTAACTATGTAGTGGTAGTGTTTTTCATTTTTCACTATAACATTAAATTATCTAAAACAATAATAATAATTTAATAAATAATATTTGGGTTATAATCTATAGGGGGACAAAGATAAAATAGATTGGACATAATAATGTTATCTTGTTTGGATTGGTATGAAAATTTATACCTCATTTCAGTGGTTTTTATTCATCTTATATTATGGTTACTCTGGGTTTCATTGATTTGGGTTACTGATTGTGGGACATGATGCAATCATATAATAACTAAAAAAGTTCTTTATTTTTTTGAAGGGGGGAAATTGTTTTCTTATAAGAGTACAAATGATGGTACCAGTTCATCTGGGAGAGCTGGCACTAAGGGAGTTTCATACTGAACCCTTAGAGGTAAATATAGGTCTGGAAATGATGTTAAAATTCAATTAGAAATAGTATTGTAGAACATGAATAAAGGGGAATATTACAAACAATTTCATATGATTCCATACTTGTTACCTATTTAAGGATTATCACTTGGTTCTTCTAGGTTCGTCATAACTCCTTAAGGAGATAGTGTTGTAGTGGGATGGAAAATATCAAGTATTTATGAGGGTGATACCATATAAATATAAGGGACAAGATTATATCTATTTTACTGAACACCGAATCACCATGTCGACCCACTTCCATGATATTTGGGTATATATTTTATTATAGATATTGTGATTCCATCAATGTAAGGTGATATATTGGCACCATGGAGTTCCCATGATGATCATTTTTGACCATGATCATCATTTCACATCGTATTTATGGGACTTTTGGTCTTCTTTATGTTCCACCAAAAATTTATATCCCCATCTCAGCTACAGGTTCAAGTGGTCAATTATTGTCTTGGAATAAATGATGTGTGCTTTCATGTTAAACATCAGACATAATAAAAGGATCACAAAACTATGACTAATGTTTCATCCAAAAACATAAATAATTCCATAATTTTTGTTGAACCATAAGAAGCATCGTATGGGTCACCTTAAGGTCACCACTATACCTAACCAATCAGGGATTGTCTACACTTATGGGATATGAGTTTTTGTGTTCCCCAAAAGAGAATTTTTTGATCATCCAAGAGGGGTTATGGACTGAAAAAAATCTCTAGAATACTTATATTGATCAATGATGGATGCCTTTTGTGTTAATGAAGGAAGGCCATGTGTTCCTAAGTGTCTCACCATGCTGTGGGGTACAAATATCTACATACAACGACATGAAATCTTTTAGATTTGGTGAACATTTCTATATAGATCCAGGATTTTTCCAAGTGTCCTATTTCTTATTAATTGAATAGAATTTATAATTGGTATATGATGTCATAAACGAGTCACATTAGATGAGGTATGTCCATGATACATTGTATTCTATTGACTGTGGTGATGTAGAAATCGTTTATGGTGATAATTTGGCTGATTAACGAGGATATACTGAGGGAAATAATGATATGATCCACACTTGAAGAATGATTTAATTAGTTAATGCCTGGTTGTAGCATGATAATCTTCAGGGGCTACCTAGGATGAGGACACCCATGTACATGCTTTGGACCCAAATTTCTTTATATAGTATACTTTTTTAATTATGAAATAAAGTCATATGTCGTAAAAAAATTAACAACTTCGATTTTTTCATGATTTAATTTATAATATTATATACATTATTTTCAGTTATATGAGTTAAGAAGACATGACATTCGATGGCTCAGTTGACCAGGAAAAAATTTCTAAAATATTTTAATCATCTCGAGTCAGTATTTATCAAAATGAATATAATAACTCATAATTGTCTATTGGGTAAAAAATATTATAAATTTATTGATAGTATTGAGGTATAATTACCCAAGTGTGACATAATCATTGTCAATGTCTGAAATTTGGTTAAAATCCATCACATGATTAAATACTAAATTTTTTTATTACGATAACATAGTGGCTTATTTTTCCTCTCTAAATAATTGGTTATTAGGAGATGACTAGGTGATCCTCTTAAACTTGTAGAACAAAATTCCCATTATTAGAGTGTGTTCCTTGAAGAAGACATCATATCATTTCACGATTGAGGATTGTTTTAGCAATGATAATAACAATAATTATTTCATCATTACTGATCAATATATCTTAAGGCATAATGTTTTTTGGGATTATTTATACCGATATTATTATCCTAATATGATCCTAAAACAATCACCTAGAAAATTTATTCCTTAATAGATAATATTTTTATAATGTTAATTTTTTTTTCAGAATTTGGGATAATTTTTTTTTGGATCATAAACAATACATGAATGGAAATGTATCGAGGAAAACATAAAATCACCAAGGTTTGTCCCACTTATTGATTTCATAATTTTCTCACACATTTTATTATTTGTTCATTGTTGGAATTTTTTCATCAGTTAATCCTTATATACATGACTACCACACATTAGAATATTTTTTCAAGGCGAAACATTTTAAAATCATATATACAGGTTTTGATATGTGATGAGTTAGAGGTCTGATGAAGGTGACGATGGATCTGGATCATATCAGGGAAGTGTGTCTTAGATTATTGGGTGTGGAGTATTAAAATATCTTATATGTGATTCCATATAAATAGTGATGGATATAAATCAAATACCCGATGACGATTTTGATCAGTTAACCTAGATAATGATTCCTGATGAGGGAATTCTTATGGATTTGGTAGTGGTTGAAATGAATTATGATTCATATAGAGAAACCCATGGGTTTAGTGAAATTGAAAAATAAAAGGAATTTATTTTCAGAACACATTATGTGTATTTGGACCTTTATGGGGTATTGGGGTTTTATGTGTTGTTCAATATCAGATGATAGATGACACCTATTATAAGTTATGTTCCATGATGTAGAGATTCGATAAATATCATAGAGTATACATGTACATCCTTACGAGGACATGTCCAGACATACATAGACTTGGTAAAGAGTACGTAGGGTTGGACACACAATATACAAGGACATATACTAGGGAATGGGCCATGATACATAGTTAGAACCCATGGATGAAGTGGAAAACTAGGTACTCATAGTAAACATGTTGTACTTTTTCAAGAATACCATCTAGCCCTAAAACTCTTCTATCTAAATATATTTCAATTGGAAAATTTCACTTAATACATACATTTAAGTTAATGAATAGGGCCATATAAGATGTATATAGTGGTGGTACTCTATGTGGAATTCATTTTTGGAAGTAGTTTTTCAAAATAACTTTATGAGTCATGTAGTGGGTTCCCCAATCAATAATATTTCGTTCGTGGGATTCTTGCTATCATGGTGACAAACATTAATTGGGTTTTTATCCCATACATAGTGGGTTAATTTGGATTGGTTTTTATACACCATGGACTTATTTGTGATTCCTATATGTCAATAGTTATATTAAGACATATCTAACATACTTCTTATAGTGATATCTAAAGATCATGACTTATTGGATAAAATCCCACAGTTCATTATGAATCATGGAGTGTTTTCTCATAGCGTCTTTTATATGGACCAATCAATCTTGAATCCTATGAGATAATAATGGTTGTGAAATTAATTTTCAAATGTGTGCCTAAAATGATTATATCCGAATATTCTTTCTATGTATATTGTTGACATATAAATGATATGATCTAACTACTATTCATGCTTTTATATACATAGTGAATTTGCAGTGTCCTACTTTATATTATTATACACACCCACGATTTAGATTTTCCCAAACTTTTCATATATTATATGGATAACTGAAATATTGATGCAGCCTTAGAAAGACTATGACCAGCTGGGGATTAGTGAAAAATAAAGACTGCAGAATATTTATGTTGATGAAATTATAGAGGCATTTTAATACATAAGTGGTTTCATTTGGTTAAACATGATTTTATGTGATTTTATTTATACTTTTAATTCCCATAATTTTCTTCCATAATATAATTTATATATTTTAAATTTATGCATTAATGTTTTTGGATTTAATTTTCAATTAAAAAATGTGTAGTATTCATAATTTGTGATTATGTATAGGTACATTATGTAATGACCTCACATGCATGTGATAATACTACACGACACTCATTGTTAAAACATGGAATTTTAGAGGAGGGCTTGGGGTAGTCACGTTTTCGGCCCTTTTTGGATAGGTGGTCACATATATCATTTTATATAAATAATTTTCAAATATTATCCACATTTTTATCTATTAGTTATTATCTATTTTCAATCCTAGTGAAATTCATTATTCGATGAAATATCATCAGTATAAGATAACATGTTTTAGTTTAATTATTATTTATTAATTATTATAATGTTATAGTTTCATTATATGTTGTTTTTGGTTATGATCATTAAATATTAATTTGTAAATGATCATGATTCAATTATTCTTAGTGAATAAATGTTGTTTTCTTTAATAATGAGTAATAATTGTTTTAATAAAATTTAAAAATATATAACACATTAAATAATTATTTATATAATATAATAGTAGAAATTAAATACAAAATGTGTAACGCCCCGACCCCAGCTACCCAGAGTCGGTGCATTACTTCGTAACATTGGTATGATCACAAAAGATCAATTCTCGAAAGACCAATTATTTTAGTAGCCTTGGAAACACTGGATACATTCATAAGACTTACATTACATCATAAAGTGACAAACTAATAACAAAGTATTCATAGTCCACACTCATATCCTTTTCTGACTATCCCTGCATGTCATTCCTAAAATACTTCTTCACATCCTGGAAAACATTAAAACATTGAAAGGGGTGAGCTCAGATGCTCAGTAAGGATAACAATATTGCAGAAGCTTTCATAAATAAACATTAACATTTAAGGCAATGTATAACAAAAAGAAAAGCCTTTTAAACATGAACTTCATAATAATATGGCAAAAGTAAAATGAGATAATTCCATTTACTTATTCACATGGATATTCTACTGGTCGAATAATCACATGCAATAACAATAACCACTTTCATAATGAGGGAATGTATAATGCCAGACATTCATAAACATTTTGTCAAGGCCTCGGCCAAGACGTCTAAAATGATTAAGGCCTTGGCCAAAACCATAAATCAAATTGGGAAAGGGCCTCGACCAATTCCACGTCTAGTTGTCTCATGAGACCTACCGATGCATCGAGGAGCTATAGCGGGCTCCACCCGTCACTTATTAAGTCCAATACATTCCTCATATGAATAGGTTTAAACATATCATAAACCATAACATAATCGTATCACATAAAACATGCATAAAGGAAACATAAAATTTCCACATTTCAATCACAAGATATCAATACAACGCATTGATATAATAAAAACACTTTCAAAACCATTTTCAATACCAATATAAAAGAAAGTTTAAACTTTGTATTTAATTTTCATTAAAAAAATTGATGGCTTGTAGAGGAAGCCGAAAATCAAATAATGGTCACGGCGGCAGAGAAGTCGTTGTCGCCGCATAAGTACGGAAAGAAAAACATTCCCTTTTGTCATTTAGCAAAACGCTTCGTATAAAAAATATTCCTTTTGAATAAACGTAAAAGTCAAAGGGGTTTATACACCGTATAAAAGAAAGTTGTGTATAAAACCAAATATGCCTCAATGAAAGGGGATTGAGACGAAGTCCTTAAAAAGATCATTTTTTTAAATAAAGTACATCTATAATTTGTATTCACTATAAGTACACATAAATAAAGTACAAATACAAGATAGGACATAATAATGTCATGACATAATTTTAAAGTAGGAGATTAACCCAAAGAATGGAAGTTGGGTTAAGAAATTCCCTTACCTCGTGTCTGACTTGACTCAACCGTTCTTTAACCTCCTGAATAATAAACTAGAGTTAATATATACCTTATTAAGAAACAATTTAAATTTCATTATTCTTTTTATATCACTTATTACAATTATATTAACATTATGTAATTATTTAAGTTAATAACGGTCCTTTTGTCGATCTTTGGTACTTGTGTCAACAATAAACTTCTTATAATTACAAGTTTTTTATGCGGTAGAATATCCATTATCTCCAGAATTATATTCATGATTTGGATGTCATATATATCATATATATCCAGTATATACGTTCATTTATAATATTATGTAACATTTAGAGGTAAGAAATGAAATTCACCGTTCATGGAGACGGTAAGCCGTACGTACGCATGAACGATACATTCATTTCTATTTAGTATTTAATGAAATCATACTGATATAAAGGTATATTATAATTCCAGTATAACATCATATAGAATATCATTTACTCCATCCTTTATACATCCCACATATAGTATTAACGATTCAAACGACTTTGAGGGGGCGGTAGTCCGCACTTCCTAAAATGAAAATATCTGGTTTACCCATAATGGAAATAATAATGGTATGAAATAAATGAAATATACAGAACCTTAAGTAAAACATAAACATATTATATATAATTTATAAATAGAGTGACATCTTAATGGCCACCTTTGATGGTGTTTTATGAGTGTTGAACAATCATCGTTTCGTGAGGCAGAAATTCGCCATCCACAGAAACCGTATGTTCTTTAACAATTAGATGTAGGTGTGTGTAAGTGTAGCTCGAATCATTCTTATAAAAACATCATAGTATATTGATTATATTGGTTTTTTTACAAAATAAATGAATAAAAAGAGTTTATGGGGTTAGAGAAGCAAAATAAAACAAAACAACATAAGAGAAGACATTACCTTAAAATCGGGTAACTCTTTTTGATTTGAGCCAGAGGCTTCCCTGGGAAGAGTTCTTCCCAAAGTGAGGCTTCTAGGAGTAATAGGGGGAAGTTGGGAGAGTATTTGGGCAGAGGTTGGCCGAGCCGAATGGCTTGAAAGTGTGAATGAGGTGGTAGAGGTGGGGACCTTTTAAAAGTGGAGAGGAGGGGCACTCTTGGAATGTAAGGAAATTTTACATTATTATAGAATGCTTTTCGGATTCTAAAGGTCCCACACTTATATAATTCGTGGCTAAGGTGGTAAGGGTTATAAATATACCCATACAATAGTCTTTGGACAAGTGTAAGCCTTGGATTGTACATTATCTTTTCATTTTATTAAAATCGTTAAATAATGAGGTCATCGCTGCATCATAATGATGTCATAAATAATTTAAATTATTTAATGTATAAAAATTATAAAAAAATACTATGATTTATTAAATCTTTCTATCATTCCAATTAATATTTATAGTCAAACATATGACTTGTATAACCCCATGTAAAAATTGTTTTAGTAAAACATTTCATGTTTGTGTCATTTTTTACTTTAACATTAAATAAAAGGTATTTATGTCATTTTCCAACTAAAGTGGCTCCATGGGGTCCCCAAGTTGTCCCATGGATTGTCTTGGACGGCCATGACACATCCAATGAGGGTAGGACCTGTGTCATGATCATATCATATTATTAAAACATTATTTTTACCTTAAACTACACTAATTATCTCTAATCGCGATTAAGAACTTAAAAGTTACTATTCACCAAAAATTATTTTAATCTCATTGAACCACATTTTACTTATTAATGACAACTATGTATGTCGGATTTTTGAAAATCAAAACACAGAAGTGGTAATATTTCATTTACGAAAAATCAGTTATTTAACTACCACTTAGTGGTTTAACTATTCATCAAAAATTGATGTTTTTCAGAACAATGCCAAAATTTCACCCTAAGCTATAATTGATATTTTGAATTAAAAAATTATGTCTATTTTACAAAATTCAAAAAATATAAGTTTCATTAATTAATTTTATAATTAATTCCCGCTGTCACAACAAATAGCGTGTTTTTAAGAAACAATTTATATCAAAAGATTGACAATTGTTTATGTCCAATTTCAAAGTGAAATTAATTCTAATGAACACCATTGGATAAAATGGTAAAAATATATTCTAATTATACTTTAAAACCACTCAATAGTATAACTTATCACTATAAATTATATTTATTAAAAAATTAGTTTTAAGTATTTTTCACCATTCATAAAAATTTGGAAGTTCTCAGAAAATTTAAAAAAATTCAACAGAGGCTAATTTCAATATTAGGAATTCAAAAATGAAGTCCATTTTGAAATATAAAATTTCTATAAATTTACAATGTGGTTATTACTATTCATAACGGCTACTTTGATTAGTTGCAGTGTGTTAGAACTCGAAGTTGCGTACAATGCAAGCTATTGCATTATTGAATGAGAAGCGTATCATGGATGTTCGGGGTGTTACATTCTCCCCTCCTTAAATAAACTGCGTCCTCACAATTTGAAATTTTTCTTTGAAAACAAAAGGTTGAAATTAGAAAATACCTTTGTGGAAAACCCACTTCGGAAATAAGGTTAATAAATGTATAACATTAAAAGAAAGCAAGATAAGTACAAAGGTCACCTGAGATAGCCCATTCTAGGATTCTATGAAAATATGGATATGGAGGAGAAACAAACCATCAAGGTCTGATGGAGAGTTATAGAAAACAGGATTAGGAGAAAGTTTAACTACAAGAAAATCACAAACTTGTGATTGGTTAAACGATCATTGATTCCCCAATAGGAAAAGTGAACCGACAAATTTTTTGTTTTGAGTTAACTTTTATAAAGTTGAGGAATTTATTTAGGAGATTTACTAAGAACGTAAGGGAATATACATACTTGTCATGTAGACTTTCATTCTTTAATAAATTTTTACCACAAACCCATCTTTCACTCTAAAAGGTAATAGAACTCAAAAATATTCTATTTATCCTAATTGTATAAGGTTCAAAATATTACCACATACCATTTAGATTAGGAAAAATATTTTTTTAATAACCAGGGACCTCATGTAGGCTAGTGGTAGGAAATAAAGGCCTGTCTTACTATGGTTGTGGGTTCGATTCTTGCAGCTTTGTCCGACACGACGGGTTATGCCCCACCCAGCAGGTTGTCCTTTTCCTAAAACTATAGTATTATAATATTCCAAAAATAATCTTCAGAAATTTTTTTACCTTAAACAATATTATCCAAAGGTCAACATAATCCATCCCAACCTTTATAGTTATCCAAAATACCTCTCTCCAAACATTCTCTAAAAGGTCTCTTAATTCCAAAATCAATTTATCAGATTCCCCAAACAAAGTAAAGATTCTCTTATTGTCACATACTAAAAATATAATTACCTTCATCATATTAAAACCTTATTGAAACAACAAGTACTTCATTACAATACTTATATATATATCACATTATTCTAATAACCAGAATATAATCCATGAGTCCAAAACCTCCAATACATTAATTATTCTGCTTTAACTGTAGTAACAGCATAAGATTTTCCTTGATCCCTTGTCCTTTTCTGATGTAAGTTTCCCTGATGCTTAGGACATTCATTTTCATAATGCCCCATTTCTCTACAATTGTAGCATTCAACATTGATAGCCTCTTTCATTCCCTTACAATCACGAGCCTGGTGACCTTTTTCTCCACAATTGTAACAAACTCTCATTCCTTTTAGGCAAGTACCAGGGTGATTCTTCCCACAATTATGACATAATGGAAAATACTTCTTTCCCTTTTTCCCTTTATCTGTCTCTTATTCCACTGTTCTCTTCTTATCTTGCTTTACTTAGTTGTCATAAGACTTAGAGAATTACTTTTCTGTCTTGATAGCACATGAGACAATATCTTCGTATGACGAGAAGGTTTGTGAGACTAAAGATCGACGGAGAAATGGTTTTAAACCATCAAAGAAACGATCAATCTTACTTCTTGGGTTACGTATATAATCTTCAGCATGACTCGCTAACCTTATAAAGTTGTCCTCATACTTTGCGACATTCTCATCCTCCTTTTTTCTCAGACTCAAAAATTGTCTTTCCATATCTTCTCGATGGTCACGAGGATAGTATTTTTCTAAGAAAATATCATTGAACTCCCTCCATTCCATATTCGATATGTCATCATCTTCCTTTGAGTTTTGAATCAATGAACACCATTGATCATCATCTCTAGTGAGGTGGAAACTGCCATGATAACCTTTTCCCTTTCACTACTCCCCAAGGCGTGGAATATTTTCTCTAAGGAGTTTATCCATTGCTCAGCTACTAATGGATTTGTACCCCCATTAAATGTTGGTGGTTGTTGCCTCATGAAGTAGTACAACATTGATCCTCCACGTTGCTGATCAGGGTGCTCCACACGAGTAAGGTTATTATTCATAACCTGAGTGAGTTGTCCCAGTATGGTAATAAGTTGATCATCACCATTTGTATCTCCAGATCCACAATAATTATCTTGAGCATGAGGGAAATCCCTAAATGGAGTGCGTGCATTGATACAGTTTCCATTCCTTCCACTAGGCGCCATTTCTAAACAATGGCATAAACTATATTAGTTTATGAATCAAAATACATAATTCCATACTTGTAAGATACTTAACATAAATTGAACTATTTATGGATATAATCCATAAAAATGTTTTCTTTTAGGAAGTATATACTCATAACCCTTCATAGTGGTTTATAAAGAAAATGAGAATTATCCAAAGCATATCCCCCGGGAGTGTCGTAACGAAGAGTGCAGCAAGGCCCGTTTTCGTGCACCAGTTCCCGTTCGAGTCTAGCTCAAAGCGGTGTTTTTGGGTTTTACCCCTAGGTACATCTGTGCCAGAGCCGCCTCTACCTACTCGTATCCAGACAGGGATGTATTGCTCAGAAAACTCACAACATCTCTACAATACCAAAATTCTAGGAAGTTCTTCTATACTAATCCTCAATGTCTATCTTCGGGATATGTGCTCTAATAAGAGTTTATCTAAATCTAGCTTCCAAGGTTAGTACTAAACTGCCTCTGATACCAACTGTAACGCCCCGACCCCAGCTACCCAGAGTCGGTGCATTACTTCGTAACATTGGCATGATCACAAAAGATCAAGTCTCGAAAGACCGATTAGTTTAGTAGCCTTGGAAACACTAGATACATTCATAAGACTTACATTACATCATAAAGTGAAAAACTAATAACAAAGTCTTCATAGTCCACACTCATATCCTCTTCTGACTATCCCTGCAGGTCATTCCTAAAATACTTCTTCACATCCTGGAAAATATTAAAACATTGAAAGGGGTGGTCTCAGATGCTCAGTAAGGATAAGAATATTTCGGAAGCTTTCATAACTAAAAATTAACATTTAAGGCAATGTATAACAAAAACAAAAGCCTTTTAAACATGAACTTCAACATAATATGGCAAAAGTAAAATGAGATAATTCCATTTACTTATTCACATGGATATTCTACTGGTTGAATAATCACATGCAATAACAATAACCACTTTCATAATGAGGGAATGTATAATGCCAGACATTCAGAAACATTTTGTCAAGGCCTCGGCCAAGACGTCTAAAATGATTAAGGCCTCGGCCAAAACCGTAAATCAAATTGGGAAAGGTCCTCGACCAATTCCACTTCTAGTTGTCTCATAAGACCTACCGATGCATCGAGGAGCTATAGCGGGCTCCACCCGTCACTTATTAAGTCCAATACATTCCCCATATGAATAGGTTTAAACATATCATAAACCATAACATAATCGTATCACATAAAACATGCATAAAGGAAATATTAAATTTCCACATTTCAATCAAAAGATATCAATACAACACATTGATATAATAAAAACGCTTTCAAAACCATTTTCAATACCAAAATAAAAGAAAGTTTAAACTTTGTATTTATTTTTCATTAAAAAAATTGATGGCTTGTAGAGGAAGCCGAAACTCAAATAATGGTCACAGCGGCAGAGAAGTCGTTGTCGCCGCATAAGTACGGAAAGAAAAACATTCCCTTTTGTCATTTAGCAAAACGCTTCGCATAAAAAAGATTCCTTTTGAATAAATGTAAAAGTCAAAGGGGTCTATACACCGTATAAAAGAATGTTGTGTATAAAACCAAATATGCCTCAATGAAAAGGGATTGAGAAGAAGTCCTTAAAAAGATCATTTTTTTAAATAAAGTACATATATAATGTTTATTCACTATAAGTACACATAAATAAAGTACAAATACAAGATAGGACATAATAATATCGTGACATAATTTTAAAGTAGGAGATTAACCCAAAGAATGGAAGTTGGGTTAAGAAATTCCCTTACCTCGTGTCTGACTTGAATCAACCATTCATTAACCTCCTGAATAATAAACTAGAGTTAATATATACCTTATTAAGAACCATTTTCAATTTCATTATCATTTTTATATCACTTATTACAATTATATTAACATTATGTAATTATTTAAGTTAATAACGGTCGTTTTGTCGATCTTTGGTACTTGAGTCAACAATAAACTTCTTATAATTACAAGTTGTTTATGCGGTAGAATATCCATTATCTCCAGAATTATATTCATGATTTGGATGTCATATATATCATATATATCCAGTATATACATTCATTTATAATATTATGTATCATTGAGAGGTAAGAAATGAAATTCATCGTTCATGGAGACGGTAAGCCGTACGTACGCATGAACGATACATTCATTTATATTTAGTATTTAATGAAATCATAATGATATAAAGGTATATTATAATTCCAGTATGACATCATATAGAATATAATTTACTCCATCCTTTATACATCCCACATATGGTATTAACGATTCAAATCACTTTGAGGGGGCGGTAGTCCGCACTTCCTAAAACGAAAATATCACGTTTACCCATAATGGAAATAATAAGGGTATGCAATAAATTAAAAATACAGAACCTTAAGTAAAACATAAACATATTATATATAATTTATAAATATAGTGTCATCTTAATGGCCACCTATGAAGGTGTTTTATGAGTGTTGAACAATCATCGTTTTGTGAGGCAGAAATTTGCCATCCACAGAAACCGTATGTTCTTTAACCATTAGATGTAGGTGTGTGTAAGTGTAGCTCGAATCCTTCTTATAAAAAGATCATAGTATATTGAGTATATTGGTGTTGTTACAAAAGAAATGAATAAAGATAGTTTATGGGGTTGGAGAAGCAAAATAAAACAAAACAACATAAGAGAAGACATTACCTTAAAATCGGGTAACTCGTTTTGATTTGAGCCAAAGGCTTCCCTGGGAAGAGTTCTGCCCAAAGTGAGGCTTCTAGGAGTAATAGGGGGAAGTTGGGAGAGTATTTGGGTAGAGTTTGGCCAAGCCAAATGTCTTGAAAGTGTGAATGAGGTGGTAGAGGTGGGGTCCTTTTATAAGTGGAGAGGAGGGGCACTCATGGAAAGTAAGGAAATTTTACATTATTATAGAATGATTTTCGGATTCTAAAGGTCCCACACTTATATAATTCGTGGCTAAGGTGGTAAGGGTTATAAATATACCAATACAATAGTCTTTGGACAAGTTTAAGCCTTGTATTGTACATTATCTTTTCATTTTATTAAAATCGTTAAATAATGAGGTCATCGCTGCATCATAATGATGTCATAAATAATTTAAATTATTTAATGTCTAAAAATTATAAAAAAATACTATGATTTATTAAATCTTTCTAGCTTTCCAATGACTATTTATAGTCAAACATATGACTTGTATAACCCCATGTAAAAATTGTTTTAGTAAAACATTTCATGGTTGTGTCATTTTTTACTTTAACATTAAATAAAAGGTATTTATGTAATTTTCCAACTAAAGTGGCTCCATGGGGTCCCAAAGTTGTGCCATGGATTGTCTTGGAAATCCATGGCACATCCAATGAGGGTAGGACATGTGTCAAGATCATCTCATATTATTAATACATTATTTTTACCTTAAACTACACTAATTACCTCTAATCGCGATTAAGAACTTAAAAGTTACTATTCACCAAAAATTATTTTAATCTCATTGAACCACATTTTACTTATTAATGACAACAATGTATGTCGGATTTTTGAAAATCAAAACAATAAAGTGGTAATATTTCATTTACGAAAAATCAGTTACTTAACTACCACTTAGTGGTTTCACTATTCATCAAAAATTGAAGTTTTTCAGAACAATGCCAAAATTTCACTCTAAGCTATAATTAATATTTTGAATTAAAAAATGATGTATATTTTACAAAATTCAATAAATATAAGTTTCATTAATTACTTTTATAATTAATTCCCGCTGTCACAACAAATAGCGTGTTTTTAAGAAACAATTTATATCAAAAGATTGACGATTGTTTATGTCCAATTTCAAAGTGAAATTAATTCTAATGAACACCATTGGATAAAATGGTAAAAATATATTCTAATTATACTTTAAAACCACTCAATAGTATAACTTATCACTATAAATTATATTTATTAAAAAATTAGTTTTATGTATTTTTCACTATTCATAAATATTTGGAAGTTCTCAAAAAATTACAAAAAATTCAACATAGGCTAATTTCAAAATTAGGAATTCAAAAATGAAGTCCATTTTGAAATATAAAATTTCTATAAATTTACAAAGTGGTTATTACTATTCATAACGGCTACTTTGATTAGTTGTAGTGTGTTAGAACTCGAAGTTGTGTACAATGCAAGCTATTGCATTATTGAATGAGAAGCATATCATAGAAGTTCGGGGTGATACATTCTCACCTCCGTCAATAAATTGCATCCTCGCAATTTGAAATTTTTCTTTGAAAACAAAAGGTTGAAAATAGAAAATACCTTTGTGGAAAACCCACATCGGAAATAAGGTTAATAAATGTATAACATTAAAAGAAATCAAGATAAGTACAAAGGTCACCCGAGATAGCCCATTCTAGGATTCTATGAAAATATGGATATGGAGGAGAAACAAACCATCAAGGTCTGATGGAGAGTTATAGAAAACAGGATTAGGGGAAAGTTTAACTACAAGAAAATCACAAACTTGTGATTGGTTAAACGATCATTGATTCCCCAATAGGAAAAGTTAACCGACAACATTTTTGTTTTGAGTTAACTTTTATAAAGTTGAGGAATTTATTTAGGACATTTTCTAAGAACGTAAGGGAATATACATACTTGTCATGTAGACTTTCATTCTTTAATAAATTTTTACCACAAACCCATCTTTCACTCTAAAAGGTAATAGAACTCAAAAATATTCTATTTATCCTAATTGTATAAAGTTCAAAATATTACCACATACCATTTAGATTAGGAAAAATATTTTTTAAATAACCAGGGACTTCTTGTAGGCTAGTGGTAGGAAATAAAGGCCTGTCGTACTATGGTTGTGGGTTCGATTCCTGCAGCTTTGTCCGACACGACGGGTTATGCCCCACCCAGCAGGTTGTCCTTTTCCTAAAACTATAGTATTATAATATTCCAAAAATAATCTTCAGAAATGTTTTTACCTTAAAAAATACTATCCAAAGATCAACATAATCCATCCCATCCTTTATAGTTATCCAAAATACCTCTGTCCAAACTTTCTCTAAATGGTCTCTTAATTCCAAAATCAATTTATCAGATTCCCCAAACAAAGTAAAGTTTCTCTTATTGTCACATACTAAAAATATAATTACCTTCATCATATTAAAACATTACTGAAACAACAAGTACTTCATTACAATCCTTATATATATATCACATTATTCTAATAACCAGAATATATTCCATGAGTCCAAAAGCACCAATACATTAATTATTCCGCTTCAACTATAGTAACAACATAAGATTTTCCTTGATCCCTTGGCCTTTTCTGAGGTAAGTTTCCCTGACTCTTAGGACATTCATTTTCATAATGCCCCATTTCTCTACAATTGTAGCATTCAACATTGATAGCCTCTTTCATTCCCATACAATCACGATCCTGGGGACCTTTTGCTCCACAATTGTAACAAACTCTCATTCCTTTTAGGCAAGTACCAGGGTGATTCTTCCCACAATTATCACATAATGGAAAATCCTTCTTTCCCTTTTTTCCTTTATCTGTCTCTTATTCCACTGTTCTCTTCTTGTATTGCTTTACTTAGTTGTCATAATACTTAGAAAATTACTTTTCTGTCTTGATAGCACATGAGACAATATCTTCGTATGACGAGAAGGTTTGTGAGACTAAAGCTCGACGGAGAAATGGTTTTAAACCATCAAAGAAATGATCAATCATACTTCTTGGGTTACGTATATAATCTGCAGCATGCCTCGCTAACCTTGTAAAGTTGGCCTCATACTTTGCGACATTCTCATCCTCCTTTTTTCTCAGACTCAAAAATTGTCTTTCCATATCTGCTCGATGGTCACGAGGATATTATTTTTCTAAGAAAATATCATTGAACTCCCTCCATTCCATATTCGATATGTCATCATCTTCCTTTGTGTTTTGAATCAATGAACTCCATTGATCAACATCTCTAGTGAGGTGGTAAACTGCCATGATAACCTTTTCCCTTTCACAACTCCCCAAGGCATAGAATATTTTCTCTAAGGAGTTTATCCATTGCTCAACTACTAATGGATTTGTTCCCCTATTAAATGTTGGTGGTTGTTGCCTCATGAAGAGGTATAACATTGATCCTCCACGTTGCCGATCTGGGTGCTCCATACGAGTAAGGTTATTATTCATAACCTGAGTGAGTTGTCCCAGTATGGTAATAAGTTGATCAGCACCAGTTGTATCTCCAGATCCACAATAATTATCTTGAGCAGGAGGGAAATCTCTACATGGAGTGCATGCATTGATACAGTTTCCATTCCTTCCACTAGGCGCCATTTCTAAACAATGGCATAAACTATATTAGTTTATGAATCAAAATACATAATTCCATACTTGTAAGATACTTAACATAAATTGAATTATTTATGGATATAATCCATAAAAATGTTTTCTTTTAGGAAGTATATACTCATAACCCTTCATAGTGGTTTATAAAGAAAATGAGAATTATCCAAATCATATCCCCCGGGAGTGTCGTAACCAAGAGTGCAGCAAGGCCCGTTGTCGTGCACTAGTTCCCGTTCGAGTCTAGCTCAAAGCGGTGGTTTTGGGTTTTACCCCTAGGTACATCTGTGCCAGAGCCGCCTCTACCTACTCGTATCCAGATAGGGATGTATTGCTCGGAAAAATCACAACATCTCTACAATACCAAAATTCTAGGAAGTTCTTCTATACTAATCCTCAATGTCTATCTTCGGGATATGTGATCTAATCAGTGTTTATATAAATCTAGCTTCCAAGGTTAGTACTAAACTGCCTCTGATACCAACTGTAACGCCCCGACCCCAGTTACCCAGAGTCGGTGCATTACTTCATAACATTGGCATGATCACAAAATATCAAGTCTCGAAAGACGGGTCAGTTTAGTATCCTTGGAAACACTAGATACATTCATAAGACTTACATTACATCATAAAGTGAAAAACTAATAACAAAGTCTTTATAGTCCACACTCATATCCTCTTCTGACTATCCCTGCAGGTCATTCCTAAAATACTTCTTCACATCCTGGAAAATATTAAAACATTGAAAGGGGTGAGCTCAGATGCTCAGTAAGGATAAGAATATTGTGGAAGCTTTCATAACTAAACATTAACATTTAAGGAAATTTATAACAAAAAAAGCCTTTTAAACATGAACTTCAACATAATATGGCAAAAGTAAAATGAGATAATTCCATTTACTTATTCACATGGATATTCTACTGGTTGAATAATCACATGCAATAACAATAACCACTTTCATAATGAGGGAATGTATAAATCCAGACATTCAGAAACATTTTGTCAAGGCCTCGGCCAAGACGTCTAAAATGATTAAGGCCTCAGCCAAAACCAAAAATCAAATTGGGAAAGGGCCTCGAACAATTCCACGTCTAGTTGTCTCATGAGACCTATCGATGCATCGAGGAGCTATAGCGGGCTCCACCCGTCACTTATTAAGTCCAATACATTCCTCATATGAATAGGTTTAAACATATCATAAACCATAACATAACCATATCACATAAAACATGCATAAAGGAAACATAACATTTCCACATTTCAATCACAAGATATCAATACAACACATTGATATAATAAAAACGCTTTCAAAACCATTTTAAATACCAAAATAAAAGAATGTTTAAACATTGTATTTATTTTTCATTAATAAAATGATGGCTTGTAGAGGAAGCCGAAACTCAAATAATGGTCACGGTGGCAGAGAAGTCGTTTTCTCCGCATAAGTACGGAAAGAAAAACATTCCCTTTTGTCATTTAGCAAAACGCTTCGTATAAAAAATATTCCTTTTGAATAAACGTAAAAGTCAAAGGGGTTTATACACCGTATAAAAAAAGTTGTGTATAAAACCAAATATTCCTCAATGAAAGGGGAGTGAGACGAAGTCCTTAAAAAGATCATTTTTTTAAATAAAGTACATCTATAATGTGTATTCACTATAATTACAAATAAATAATGTAAAAATACAAGATAGGACATAATAATATCATGAAATAATTTTAAAGTAAGAGATTAACCCAAAGAATGGAAGTTGGGTTAAGAAATTCCCTTACCTCGTGTCTGACTTGACTCAACCGTTATTTAACCTCCTGAATAATAAACTAGAGTTAATATGTACCTTATTAAAAACCATTTTCAATTTCATTATAATTTTTATATCACTTATTATAATGATATGAACATTATGTAATTATTTAAGTTAATAACGGTCATTTTGTCGATCTTTGGTACTTGAGTCAACAATAAACTTCTTATAATTACAAGTTGTTTATGCGGTAGAATATCAATTATCTACAGAATTATATTCATGATTAAGATTTTATATATATCATATATATCCAGTATATACATTCATTTATAATATTACATAACATTTAGAGGTAAGAAATGAAATGCACCGTTCATAGAGACGGTAAGCCCTACGTACGCATGAACGATACTTTCATTTATATTTAGTATTTAATGAAATCATAATGATATAAAGGTATATTATAATTCCAGTATAACATCATATATAATATCATTTACCCCATCCTTTATACATCTCACATATGGTATTAATGATTCAAATCACTTTGAGGGGGCGGTAGTCCGCACTTCCTAAAATGAAAATCTCACGTTTACCCATAATGGAAATAATAAAGGTATGAAATAAATGAAAAATACAGAACCTTAAGTAAAAAATAATCATATTATATATCTTTTATAAATAGAGTGACATCTTAATGGCCACCTTTGAAGGTGTTTTATGAGTGTTGAACAATCATCATTTTGTGAGGCAGAAATTCGCCATCCACAGAAACCGTATGTTCATTAACCATTAGATGTAGGTGTGTGTAAGTTTAGATCTAATCCTTCTTATAAAAACATCCTAGTATATTTAGGATACTTTTGTTGTTACAAAAGAAATGAATAAAAAGAGTTTATGGGGTTGGAGAAGCAAAATAATACAAAATAACATAAGAGAAGACATTACCTTAAAATCGGGTAACTCTTTTTGATTTGAGCCAAAGGCTTCCTTGGGAAGCGTTCTGCCCAATGTGAGTCTTCTAGTAGTAATAGGGGGAAGTTTAGAGAGTATTTGGGCAGATTTTGGCCGAGAAAAATGGCTTGAAAGTGTGAATGAGGTGGTAGAGGTGGGGGCCTTTTATAAGTGGAGAGGAGGGGCACTCTTGGAATGTAAGGAAATTTTACATTATTATAGAATGATTTTCTAATTATAAAGGTCCCACACTTATATAATTCGTGGATAAGGTGGTAAGGGTTCTAAATATACCCATCCAATAGTCTTTGGACAAGTTTATGCCTTGGATTGTACATTAACTTTTCATTTTATTAAAATTGTTAAATAATGAGGTCATCGCATGATCATAATGATGTCATAAATAATTTAAATTATTAATGTCTAAAAATTATAAAAAAAATACTATGATGTAGGAAAGCTTTCTATCTTTCCAATGACTATTTATATTCAAAAATCTGACTTGTATAACACCATGTAAAAATTGTTTTAGTAAAACATTTCATGTTTGTGTCATTTTTTACTTTAACATTAAATAAAAGGTATTTATGTCATTTTCCAACTAAAGTGGCTCCATGGGGTCCCCATGTTGTCCCATGGATTTTCTTGGTCGGCCATGTCACATCCAATGAGGGTAGGACATGTGTCAAGCTCATCTCATACTATTAAAACATTATTTTTACCTAAAACTACACTAATTACCTCTAATCGCGATTAAGAACTTAAAAGTTACTATTCACCAAAAATTATTTTAATCTCATTGAACCACATTTTACTCTTTAATGAAAACCATGTATGTCAGATTTTTGAAAATCAAAACACAGAAGTGGTAATGTTTCATTTACGAAAAATCAGTTATTTAACTACCACTTAGTGGTTTTCACTATTCATCAAAAATTGAAGTTTTTCAGAACAATGCCAAAATTTCACCCTAAGTTATAATTAATATTCCGAATTCAAAAAATGATGTCTATATTAAAAAATTAAAAAAATATAAGTTTCATTAATTAATTTTATAATTAATTCCCACTGTCACAACAAATAGCGTGTTTTTTAGAAACAATTTATATCAAAAGATTGACAATTGTTTATGTCCAATTTCAAAGTGAAATTAATTATAATGAACACCATTGGATAAAATGGTAAAAATATATTACAATTATACTTTAAAACCACTCAATAGTATAACTTATCACTATAAATTATTTTGATTAAAAAAGTTGTTTTATGTATTTTTCACTATTCATAAAAATTTGGAAGTTCTCAGAAAATTACAAAAAATTCAACATAGGCTAATTTCAATATTAGGAATACAAAAATGAAGTCCATTTTGAAATATAAAGTTTCTATAAATTTACAAAGTGGTTATTACTATTCATAACGGCAACTTTGATTAGTTTTAGTGTGTTAGAACTCGAAGTTGCGTACAATGCAAGCTATTGCATTATTAAATGAGAAGCGTATAATGGAAGCTCGTGGTGTTACAAAATGTCATCCATTATATAATTATATAGAATAATATAGGTTTCTGGAAAAACCAAACCAATTAAAGAAAGACCTTAATTAATAGATTCTTATGAGGTAATATTGTTTTATTATAAATATACCAAAAGAATAATTATAATATTTATTTTTTGTTATTATAATAAAATAAGAAATTAATGAATTGGGAGAATAATAAAACCTACAAAACATTATTTAACAATATGAAAATATCATTTTTCATCTTTTAGTTTGCTAATTTTAATGGATGAATTTTGAACAGTTTTATATTCCTCATATTTGTAATAGGTGTTATGTGTTTTTATCAATAACCATTATCATTTAAAAAATTATTTAACCATAAATACCATTTTCATGACCATAAATTTAAAATAATTTTGAAAATAAAAATAGAAATAAAACATTCTATGGTGGCCAAAGCCTACACGATCTTATGGAATTTGAACTCATTTTCAATCGAATTACGTTAATGTGTAATGTGGGATATAATTTGAGAAAAATAACTAATACTAATACTAATATATTTATATTTATAATTCCTTTTTTAAATCCATATATGATAGTTAGTGAATGAAATGAACATGTAACATTATAGAGGTGATAGTTTCATGACCCATTCCCCGGAACTCATGCCGTGACTACCCCAAGCGCGCCTTCCATATGCTAGGGGCTGATGACTAGCACCGAAGGCATATTCACTAAAACTGGGAAGGAATTTCCTTTATAACCTATAAGCACATGCAACCAAGAACACAAAAAGATAAAAAATCAAGTAAAATAAATAGAAAAAAGAGTGATTGAAAAAACAAAACGGGGATAAAATACAAGCCTAACTGGAAAGTACAAGGAAAACTAGAAAGTACAAGATGGTTGATAGGTGAACAACTGCTCTTGGATCGTCCAACCCGAGACATACCTGAATGGTTTATACAGCTCACGAACTGTCATCTTTGCAGTTCACCTCATATAATTTTCACCTCTAAGCTACCTCCAGTCCTCATACTATAGTCCTCAATCAGCATTGACCATTATCTGCACCAAATACAATAGGGTGTGGGCATATCCCATGAAGGGGTGAGTATAAAGATACTCAGTACGGACCCCGAGATCCTCAAGGTCTCATAAAATCCACAAAGATAATCCACAAAGAATGAGGTCAATTGTCAAACCTACTTAGGTATATACCCATACATATACATATGTTATCAGGTATACCCATCTCAATCAAGAGGAAACATAGGGTCCAACCCAAGAGCCAAAAGTTCAACTGTTCCACAAAGGAAGGAATACGACGAAGGTATGTATAAAATAGGTACGTCATACAGAAGAATACCAATAAGGTATTACCATGAAGGATAGTACCACAAGGTACAGACTCACCTCACACCAGTTATAAATTGTGTACAATATTAGAGATGATTAGATGTAACTACTGAATCAGCATACTATGTTAAGAGGCTCTACTGTTGACCATCACAGGATCGCTTAGTGCTGACCCACACAGGATAACATGGTTATAACCCAAATATGACTTCTAGGTGCTGACCCACACAATATATCTCAGTGTTGAACAACATAGGATCGCTAGGTGCTTACCCACATAGGATCGCTCTTCATTCTTCATGTCATAGCCAACTACTGGGTTCCCCACACTATGATCTCTTGTCTCTAGGAAGGTCTATGCCATATGCCACTGGTCGATACTCGAACATCCATGAAGTCTCAAAAAGAATTATCTCAAATATCCACCATGTTATAAGGGAATCAACGTAATAGACGAGGTGTTTATCAGACTCATGGTCTATAGGTTATTAGCCTTTGGTCCAGAGGGACAGGATGGATTCATGCTCAATCCAACCCGATCATACATCATATTTACCCAAATCACCAGTGGAGTATACTCAAGGGACCTCTTCACTCTATGGTTTCTAGTGTCAATGTCGGTACATCAAACAGATGTTTGGTTTCAAAGTTATGTCCAAAAGAGTGGAAATTGGTAATAATGGGTCAGGGTCCAGTCCGACCCGGTCGGACCGACCCAGCCCGAACTGTTGGGTCCAGCCCATCCCATGCTAGGTGGCCCCACATGGCAGTGCGATGGCCGTGGGGTTGTGAGGGCAGCAACGCCGTGGGGTGGCGTGATGTGGCCACGTGGCGACAGAGCCGAGAGGCAGAGCGGTGGGGCCGCAGGTATCATGGCAGGTTCATAGGGTGGCTGAGACCATGGCGTGGTTGAGGAAGTGGGGTGGTAAAGGCTGTGGGGCGGTGCGGCACCATGCATGCATCGACGGCTGGCTTGACTGGCCTGCATTTGTTTTTTTTTCTTCATCACAGTTCTCGAGTTCCACTAGTGCGAACCACTGACACCAGTCGTCAACACCATCGCGATGATCACACAAAATATTCACAACAATTGTGGAGGGGAAGGGCCATGTTGGTTTAACCCATACCCTTTCTTTTAGGGTGGTATTATACGACTCCAGGAATATGATTCACTGTGGGAGGGTATTTAACATTGATCAAATTAAAACACAACCCTACCTTGACTGCTCGTTGACATTTAAGAGGGGGAATTAATGGACATTTTTTCATCGATGTTTCCTCAATCATCGGTTCATTGTCATCGAAGTCATCCTATGTTGGTTGCCTCCACAAGGTGCTTCAGATCAAACTCAGGCGTAGTTTCCTCATTCTTTGATCTCTGGTGGTCATTCATCGTTTGGAGGTGAAGTTCTTCATTAGATAAATTTTAATCCTCCCAAAATCCCCCCTTTCTATTTTTCCACCATATGAATAATATCCAACATAATAAAATATGTTTTTCCAATTTTTAAATTGTTGGCACAAATTAAGATGTCTTAATTAATTAAATGGGGTGGCATAATTAATTTAGGGGGTGGCATAATTAATATTTGGGAATTTTCAGAAACTCCCCCACAATTAAGTGAGAGGTTCAAAGGGTCAGGTGGTCCCAACCATTGAATTAAAATTGAGGTTTTAGGTTCAGTGGTCCCCACCTCAATAACCTCATATGGGCGGTTTAGTTCTGGTGGTCCACACTTTTAACATCCACATGGGTTATCAACAAAAATAATAATGTTAGAAATTTTTATTTTATTTTTTATTCATTCATTAAATTAAAAAAATTTATCTTTCACTCTTGGCATGCTACAATCGAGGTGAAGTTCTCCTTAAGAGAATACTGGCACTACGAGTTCAACGATTTCCTCATAGTTCAATTCTGATAATTGGTTCAAAAGATACAAAAAACCCGCTCGTAAGTTAACTGAACGTAGTAGAAAAAAAGTTCAGAAATTCATTATGTGAACACCAGGCCTCTGAATCACATGCTGTCAATTTTTTTAGACTCTTAAAATTCCCATATATTAAAAAAAGTACATGGAATTACCAAGTCTTTGAAGATAATAAGAATGACCCACAAACCATATATTCATTTTTCATTAAGTAGAATGTAGATATGGTTAATTATTTTAAAATAATGTTAATAAAAATATGGTATATTAAATATTTTAATTCTATAATATTCATACGACTCTATTAAATTTTTATAATAAGAATTGTTTAGAAAGAAAAAAATGGGAAGGGGTGGTTTGAAGTTTTTACATAATTTAGTGGATTATCTTCTTTACACAATGTGTTAAGACTTATATGGATGGTATTTGAGAAGAAATGGAATACAATAAGGTGTATATGGAATATTTGGAGATGTTTTTGAATATTTGGTGAAAAAATATTTTGGTGGGGATGTGATTTTATATGGGGAGAGGAGTGCCCCTTTTATTGGTTAAAAGGGGTATCTTTTTTACAAATACATAAAATATTTCAATAATGGGAAGCTAATCTGAAAGAATGTTTCTCCAAAAATTGTATATATAGGATTAAAAAGATGATATGGTCAAAATTTTATTAATCCAATCATGAATGAATAAGATCAAAACATTTTCTTTGTATTTTACTCTTATATTCATAAGTTTTAACCTTTCAATTTTTATTACACAAAGTAGTTCATTCCAATGTAACTTATAAATTTTTATTAAATTAATAAATATAATTTATTAAATATTGTATTACCTATTTATTTATTTTAATTTAAATTTATAATATAAATATCTTAAAGTGATTAAATGTAATATTATTATAACATGTATAAATTTTTTTATGAAAATTATTGAGAAATATATTATTTATTTTATAAGAACTTTAAAAGGTTTGTAAAGTATAATAATAATTTATATGATTTGTATATAATTCATAAAAATTGATTTCTTAATTATTTTTAAATTTCAATCCATTCATATAAATTAATAATTATATAAAATTAATTTTATTTTTAAAAACATTATATATGCCATTATTCACTCAAATATTAATTTCATTTGTAAAAAAACTCCCCATCATATGATAATATTGAAATTTTAAAAAATGTTTTTATTCATTCATATAAAATTTATAAAATTTTTGAATACTTAATTCAAAAATTCAATATTTATATATATATATGGTAAAAATAATTTATTAGAAAAAATTATTATTTAAGGATCAAGTGTTTATAGTCATATTTTATATTTATTTATAAATAATTTAATAATTACAAGTTAATATATTAATAAAAAAATTATCTATAATAATAAACATTTATATACGATAAATTAATTTTATTAAGGTAATATAAATTAATCTCTTTTTAAACGGTTCTTGGAAAGGCTTCCATTTTAAAATAATTATTATATAAAATAAAAATATGCCATTTTTTATTATCTATTATAATTTTATTATATAACGATTATAAAATTCATATGATATTAATATGTCGTGGGTGTTTTTAATAGGGTAATGAATTATTTTGGTTTTACATGTTATAAAATATATTCAATACTGTATTACATTATTGAGAGAAAAATATCAGCTCTCTACAATCTACCCCTTAAATAAATCACATCCTGAAAATATTATTAATTCCTCATAGATGATACAATGTGAATTTAATATTTACATATCCATCCATTGGTACATAAATTAAAATATGAAATATTCCTTTCTCTATTTGGAAATATAATTTTACTAGTATATTTCTAAACCAAATATCCATCAAAATAATCATATACGTATGTATGTATATACTCTAATCATACACAATTTTTAAAAAAATTATCTTCATATCCATTAAACCACAATGATAACAAATTTTATGCCATAAATTTAAATTTATCATCACTCACTTGTTAGTAATATTTCTAAATTTGTAATATATATTATAATTGCAAAAATGATATACGATTCATCGAAAATAAATATCAATTCAAATTAAATTAAAAAATAATTATTTTTAAGGATATAAATTATATATAACTCAATCTAACTAGGATCAATCTACACTTTATTACATTGTTATCACATAGCTGTTAAACATAAAAATTGTTCATTCTTAAAATATATGTTCTTCAATATTTTCCTAAAATTATAAATATATAAATAATTTATATTTTAATCGTATAGAAAAAATTTAATATTTGTTTTGAAATGACATGTTAAAACATTCTAATGAATAGTATTTTTATGTTTCACATAATCAACAGAAATTTCAAAATATGCTACAAAAACATTGTTATTGATTACTCAAAAATTATTATATATAAGACTATAATTCTATAATTTCTGTAAGTATAACATTAATTTCATGGGGAAAAATATATTAAACATCTTAAATGATATATAATAAAATTACCACCAATTTATGTATTCTCCCTTAATTAGAAATAATAAATTGTGGTTTCTCGGTAAATATCATTCTCTGATTCATTATCATTATAATACTACTAAAAAATACAAAAATAAAATTTTTAGTGATAAAATGAAAATATGAAAATTAAATCATCTTCCTAGATAATTTATTAGCTAAGAAACGTTTTTCTAATTTATGATACATTTTGTTCAAATACTGATAAATTATATTAAATTTTTAGTTATCTTGGGTAATTTCCATAATAGGTCATGTAAACTAATAAGGTAACGTAAAACTAAAATCTATAATTACATTTTATTATATGTATTTTGATTCTACAATACAATATTCTCCTGGAATTTCAATCCTACTATGTAGTTATGCCTCTTGGACATTCCCTAGGTGATGATTTAGTTACTAAATAATATTATATATTAATGATTATTACCCCTAGGTATATCATTACTAGATCCTAAATTCACTTGTATAGTATGTAAATGAATATAATTATTTTGATGATCCCTAATAGAAAACATAGATTCAATTTTTGGATATTGACCTCCAATTATAAATATAACCTATACTTTTGATATTTCCCTGATTATTATCTCTAAAATATTCAAAATAACATTAAATAAGAAAAATTATTTTCTGTAACATTGAAATTATTACCATCCATTACAATACTAACTTATTTGAAAAATGTAACTATTAAATTATACAATCTCAACAATATCCTAATATACAAAGTTGTATAGACACTACACTGATATCATTTGTGGAACCCCATACCTGCACTCTTATATTTTTTGATAAATATAACATCATTAATACCAATCGTTCATATACATCTTTAATTATATAATCCTTTAAAAATAACACAACTTTTACATTCATTGGATATTTTTATGATTATATATTTTCATATCTTATTAATTATTCTCCTTAGAAATACATTATACTTTTTATGAAATTTTACATTTTCCCCAATATGATTGAGACCACAAAATCCACAATGATTATTGAACATATTCTAAAAAATATCCATCGATGAAACCATTCTCTACAATTTTTAAATGCCTTAAATTTTTTACCTACATAAATTGAAACATAAGAAAATGGGTGGAAATAGATTCTCAGTATAGGTAAACATTAGTGATGACAACAGTATTTCATTAAGTAGTATAAGATAAGAATATGGCTATAATCATGATATATAGTAAAATTATAACCAATAAACCATAGATCATAAATCCTGTTATAAATATTTGATAACACAATACATGATGATTCCTTAAACATGAACCATGTGACAAAAAAATGAAAATGATAATAAGCCTATTACTATGGAAATAAATCAAATATTAAAAAAAAAATTGTACAGTGAAACATTACATCCCTGACAAACAACACCATTTTCCACTGTAATGAGAAACAAAAATATACTCTTGAATGCATCCTACATAACATATAATATTTTAAATTTTGTATTGGACACTTATATAGGACCCCACATAATTTACCCATTCATACTTGTTCTATGTTAAAATCATTCACAAATAACTTCATGATGTTCATATAAAAATAACCTGGGTTTCATGAGAAATTTAATTGAAAAGAATTCATGTTATTATATAATAAATAACCAAGGAGTAAAAATTGGATTCATTGAACACATTATTATGAACCCACAGAGATGACACAGATTTCATATCTATATAAAATTTCTTATCATAATAAGGTAATTAATATTTCTATCAACAATCATCAAAACATGAAAATATGGATGATAAATATGTATCCAACAACATCAAAAAAACATTGAATGTAAATAACAACAAAAATATAAAAAAAATATGGAATTTACATAATATTGATAAATGGGATATGTTTATGAAATTAATTTACACAATAAGATGATGTTTATAACCTATGTAAATAGTCTTCCATCATAGTTGGGAAATGTAATATTTCTAAAGATGAATTTTTTTATTATAGTTCCTATTAATAAGAATTGGATGATTATGAAATATAAAGTAAGAGAGAAATATTTAATATTAAATTTAGGGAAAATAGATAATATTTATAGAGTAATAATCTCGAAACTAGAATAAGAACATGTTGTCATTGTCTCAAAGGAAACACAAAAGGATGCATACAGTGATGAATTACATCATTATAATATACATCTCTGAATAATATATCAATAAAAGGTATCAATAATAGAATTATTTTTTTACTTGAGTTTACTCAAATAAATTAAATATTTAAATATACATATTAGGTAATTAGTCACAAAACAAATGCCCCATGTGTGTAAAATATTTTGATTATGAATATTATATTTGAAGAGAAATCAGAAAAAACCGTTTAAAAAACAATAATAAAATTGATGTAAAATAAAAATTTATATTTCAAATTAAATAGAATATTTTGAATCTGTGTAGTTGTAACACACAAATATTTCATAGTAAGTAATTTTATTTAATTAAATATCTTTCTCTACACGCAACACCGAGTTCGAGCACAACACGACTTACTAAACTAGTTGTTCAAAAGCAATTATGAAATGTATTAACCGAATTCTTAATTTTATATAATCCATATTATTTTAGAATCCATATTATTTGTTTCATAGAAATAATATAAGAAAAAATTTATTTTTTTCATATAAAAAATGTATTTTAAAAAAAATGATATTTTACCACCTTTTAATGGAAAGCACTCTTTAAAACAAATATTTGACACTTTTATATATTTAATTAAATAAAATTAAATTCTTCCTTAGAATAATGAAATAAAAATTAATTTTTGATAATTTTTTTGTTTTTTTAATAACTGTTATATTTTGATGAATACTGAAAAATAAAAAAGTTTAGTTTAAAACAACTTTTTTAATAATAATAATTTATAGTGTGAAATTATTTTTTTGAATGCTTCAGAATTAAAATTAGATTATATTTTCATCATTTAATACAATGTAGGTGATTATATGTATTTTTACATTAATGTTTGACATAAGAATATGTCAATATTATGTAATAATGAAACGTATATAATACCTATATATGGTCAATAGAATTCCTTAGAGTCATTTTAAAATAAAATTAGATTTATAATATTTTATTTTAGTTTTTACCGTCTTTTACCCACATCTTAGAAGAATGTTCTAATTTACATAAAACGTAATTTTACCACTTATGTGAGTTGAATTTCAAAAATCTGAGAGACACATTGGATATCTGTAAGTAAAATGAGGTTCAATAAGATGAAAATAATTTTTTTTGAATAGTAAATTTTTACTTTTATTTACCATGCTTAAAAGCAAATATTTTAATTAAGGGTAAAAATAATAATATTATTAACCTAACACATATCCTAATTCTATTGTATAAGTTCATATCGACCCAAAAAACCTTAGGTATAAAAAAATTCCCTTTAGATCCACTTAGGATAGATTAGGACATGTATTATTATTTAATTTCAAGAATAGTTAAATGTTTAAAATTCAATGTTTAATAATTAACCATTTTCAATATAAGGTTACACATAAGTTAAATTACACTATAAATATTTATTAGAAAGATAAATATATATCCTATATAGTCTTATTTTATTTATAATTTTTAGACATTTAATAATTAAATTTATTTATTAAACAATGATAATGCAGTAATTACCTAATTAATGAAATATTAAAATAATTGGTATTATAAATATACAAATAAATTTTATTTGAGACTTTTGATGAATTCAAAAAATCTTCTAGGGTAATATGACATGATAGGGTTGGATAGATGAATTTTTTTTGAATTAATAATGTTGTTATGAATTTTGAGAAAACAAAATACCAAATAATGTCAAATTTTTCAAGAGAAGTTTTTTTTAAAAATAAAATATTATTAATTTATATTCTATTCTAAAAAATCTATGGTTCATCCAAAAGACATATATAATGATATATGTATCATTAATGAACCACTTGGGGTTCGACTAGATTTTTTTAGTAAGTTTATTAACCATATAATATAAAAATATGAAGATAAATGGTAAATGTCGAACTATTTGACTAAGAGTTAAATCTAAAAGATAAAGTTAATATAGTTACCAAAAACTTACTAAATCCTATTGGTTGAGTGGTTTTTGAAACATCCACACTTTATAATTTAAATAATTCATTTTAGAGCCATTATAGAATATAAATTATTTTATTATTAAATAATATTTATATCTTTTACTAAGGTGCCCTTCACCCCTCTTATAAAATCAAACTCCACCTTCTCTCTAATTCACACCATCAATGCACTTATGTATCGGCCAACCCTGCCCCAAATACCCCCAACTCTCCTTCCATCATCATAGAGGACTTAATTTAGGCGTAAATATATCTTAAGGAGCCCTTTTGATCAAATCAAAAGGATGAACCCAAAGAATAGTTAAATATTTCATCAACTCTTTCAAGTACAATTTTCTTCCACTTCCCCATTCTTTGTTGTTTCCATTTTAAATTAATAACTCTAGTATCTTTTATATACTGTTATGTCATTATAAATATGGTAGAACCATATTCAATATTCTATCCATCCTTTGAATGACATGTCCCTATATGTGTGTACATACGGCTTACCATCTCCATATTGTGGTGTAATTGTTATTCAATTAATTATTTTTTGGATGGGTATAATAATGATGTATAATTGGTGTAAATAATAAATATAACATGATAATGATTCAATATATATTATATACCATCTAATGATATATGATTTTAATATCAAACGAATTATATTGTTGCTTGTGCGTACGTACATATTAGAGTCTCCACGAACACAATGAGATTCATCCCCCCTCATATCCATTTAAGAATAATTTTAATTTTATGATTAAAAATAATGTTTAATGTCTTCATATAATTCTGAATATTAATAAGATACATCCCATCCAAAAAAAAACATTGCTTATGTAACAAATCATGTAAAGAAGAACAAATCATTTAACACATGAAACAACGATAATAATAAAATATCAATATTAGAAGATCATATGTGATATCATATTAATGTATATTGTTATTGTATACTTTTGTAACATCCTGGATTCAAGTGACACTCAACCGGTTCCCTGAACCCTATTGTTCACATCACCTCAAGTGCATTTCCCCTAACGCTAGAAGCTAGTGACTATCAGTGAGGGCCCATGTCTGATAGTGGGGAAACTATGGTCTCATTTGTCAAAGTGTAATGAAGTATAACAAAATACAAGCATACCAAAAAAGTAAGTAGTAAATAAAAATAGATGAAAATGACAACAGTACTGATGTAATGAAAATACTATCAGTCATATATAATGATGCAATATGTCCCTATGTCTAAGAAAGAAACCAAAATAAGATACACTACAATCTGAAACAATACAAGATAGGGGAAAAATACAGAAAATAGAAATAAACCAGCATAGCAGGAACTCAGCATCATCGCAAGCCTATGCTCAGTCCCATTCTCTCCTTCTATGAAACAATCATGTACCTATATATGGACTCTTTTCCTTATCTATAACTGTCACAATTTAATCTGTTTGGTCCCAAAAAATTACCCAAACAGGGTATGAGAAATAAATCCCAGTTGTAAACTACCAAAGGCATGTGCCGAACATTCTTTGAATTTGTGCAACAACAATGTTTAGTAATGAGAAAACAATAAACTAGGAAGTACTCAAAAGAACCTACTTATACCAATTCCAATTCCATATAATTATTCTTTAAAAATTCAATTTAATTGAATTATATGTTCCTGATACTCAGCATCACCCAAAAATCTCTTAAATAGTTCCACAACAGACCTATAACAACCAATTTAACATGTACATGGGAAAACAATACTAATCATGTGCTTTATCATGGTAGATATTACATGAGAAATAACCACAGAGAATATATAGAGTAAACAGAGTCCTTAGAAATGAAAAACTGTACCCTCAGGTGAATCAAAATTGAACCCCTCAGGTGATTGCCTATTGGCATAATTAATATTGCCCTCAGGAGTATGAGAAAATTCTCTTAGGCAAAGAAGTAACAGCCCTCAGGCATAAGAAATTTTTCCCTTAGGCTAAACAAAACGCATTCCCTCAAGCATGAGAAACACTGCCCTAAGGCTAACCAAGCAACTAGGCCGATCCCATCAACTATTAAAGTAGTTTATACACATTTCTTCGCAAGAAAACTTAAAGCATGCTAAAATCATGGTATATCATAAGGTATCCTAGAAAAATGGATAAACAAGGGAACTGCACCCCCACGGTGGCTTTGGATCGAAGAAATGATCCCAAAAACCATTTATACACATTCATTACATTGTTTAGGAAATTACAGGCATTTAATTAGGCAATTCCTCAGCCATACGACACCCCAAACATGAGAGCATATCACAACGATACACAAAACAACATGACAGTTTGAAATAAACATCAGACCACCTACCTCGATCTCCACTGATCGATATAAGAGAACATCGCCTCCCGAAACATTTCAGAATGATGTAGATCTAGGATAAATAACTACACGTTCAAACATACAAAACATTCCCTTAGTAATGAATAGTTAAAAACAAGTCAAGGGGAATAAAGACCTTACCCACACAGTTCCAACAAGATCAATGTTAGAAGAAACAGATTCTGGACGTGTGATCGGGAGCTCCTCCAAGCTTCGACCTCTCCTCTTGATCACCAAACCCCATCCATTACCTCCTCTGTCGAATGACAAGGATTATTCCCATTTTAATTAAAAAAACAATATACATAGCATGTACTCTAAAGTACATGGAATGTATGTTCCCTTTTTTAACTCTTCCTATGGTAGATACTTTTCACCGCCACATTGATCATTTATTGACATGAGTACACGATGTATATTTCTGAGTACACGGAATGTACTCTTACTCCACTGGCGACTACTCCTCCTACATTACTGTTCACCTGCCGACTGTGTACACGGCATATAAATTACAAGCACATGGCATGTTGTTATTCTTTACACTCTTCATTGCTGACATTCCTACACTCCCTATGTACTCATCCTACACTAATAATCTACATGGCATGTACCCACAAATTTTTTGATTTTTCCCCTTTTACTTATTTTCATAGAAACACTTAAGGAAAATGGAAATAAAGAATCATGTAACTTAGAAACAAGAACTGAGTTATGATAAATATTATAAACAATTATTTCACCATTAAAAATGTGATTAATGTAACCTCGACCATGGAAAAGTACAAGGTAAGGGGTTTCATATCTCACATTTAATTCGGTGAAATTTCCATTGCTCGCCCCTTGTTTTTTGCATGTGGTGTATTGGGTATTAAAATTTGATATATATTATCATGATTTTCATTATATTCATGGTATTATAGGATTCATTTGGTGGTTATAACTTTTGTTTATGAGAGTTATTTATTACAACGAATTAATGGTTTTTCATCTCACTTTTTATTCTCGTCAGATGCATGCTATACTGATCAATATTTTCTTTTGTGTGGCATATGTACTATCCATGATTGTATTATTGGTGCAATATAATTCAATTTATGAGTATTTAAATATTCATTTCATGATCCTTTTGTCATGGGTTGTATGTTTCATATGTTACCAAATAATTATGAGAATTTTTAATTTCAATTTCCACTCAATGGGTTTTACACATACATCATTGGTTTTTTACTCCAAAATTATGCATGGAATCACTATTTATTATTTATGTATTAATTTCCACTCCCATTTATGTGGATATACTTTTTATACACAAAATCACTCCCATAATAATTTCTCATGTCATTGATATAAACATGATCATAACTCAACTTCCATTCATTAAGTTAAATATTCATGTCATCAGTGGTGTTTTTACAAGAGTATGTGTGAATGTCCTTTGATTGATTTACATTTAATATACAATAATATTGAGTGTATTTATATTTTTCACACATAATTATGTCATTGATTTATCCTTTACCTATTCATACTGTCTTTATAATGTATTTCAACTCAATTTATATTTCGTTGTAATTTTTTTATCGTTATGCATCAATTCACTTTTATATGTTGTATATAGTATCCTCTGACATAGTATATAATGAAATAAATTATTCTCATTATATTATAATGTTTTTATTATCTCAATTTTATGTATTCAAGCTTCTCTAATTTGGGTAGAAACTCTAAATAAAATAATATTTTAAATGTTTTAAAAATTTATTCTTTTAAATATTTCTCAGTAATTTCCATGATTTAAAAATTATTTTAAGGTTTTATTTATATGGATATTAATGTTTTGAAATATAAATTCCTTTTAAATGATTCAATGTGGTATGTTACACTTTGATTCAAAAATATATTTTTAAATGGCTTCTTGAAAAATAGTGTGACTTTTAAAAGTTTTCAAGAAAAATGGGGATATTGTTATCAAATATTTTTCATGACTGTTTTCATCTATGTCATTAACCTTCATTATTCTTGATTGAGGTTAATCTATTACAATAAAATATTCTATATTTTGTTGAATGAGTATTTTTTACTGTGGATGTTATATTTTTATACCATTCATGGATTGTGGATAATTAATTTACATTTTGTATGCTAGTTTTAATATCAATATTTATGATATGTTTCAAAATATCCATATGAGGATTGTATTGGACTTAGTAAGTGATGGGTGGAGCCTGCTATAGCTCCTCGATGGATCGGTTTGTCCCATGAGACATACTTGTGTATTGGCACAAGTCCTTGACAAAAACATATTTGTAGTTTTGGAACAAGTCTTTTAATATGTGGTTATGAAGTTTGTCGTTATGCATTCCATCATTATGAAAATTTCTTTTGACATTAAATATGATTATTCGACTAGTAGAATATACACGTGAATATGTAAATGGAATTATTTGATTTTATCTTTGTTGTATTGTGATAATGATCATGTTTAAAAGGATTTGGTATTATTCTTATACATTTCCTTAAATGTTTATTCTTATTTATAAAATTTTCCACTTTATTGTTATCCTTACTAAGCATTTGATCTCACCCCTTTCTATGTTTTATTTTTCCCATGATATGAAGAAGTATATTATGACACACCTATAGGGATTTTATAGGGGGTCTTAGTGTTGTCTATGGAGGCAATGTTGTTGTTTTTTTCCATTTTATGATGTAATGAAAACCATATAAATTTATCTAGTAATTCTAAGTATACTAAACTAATCGGTATTTCGAGATTTGATCTTTTTTTGTCATGAAAATGATACATAATCATTCACCGATTCAAGACTTCTGGGGTCATGGCATTATAGTAGTGATATATTTTAATAGTATTAATTTTAGAAAATCTCTCCACTATTGAATCATTTAATGTGAAATATTTAATTCTAAATAAAAATTATTTCTAATGATAAACCATTTGACACTTAAATCGTAGACAAATTCTTATTACATTTAATATATTATTGTTCAAAATCTTCCTAAATTTTTTTTATGAAATTAATATTTTAAAAAATATATATTAAAATTATATATTAAAATATTTGTATAGTGTATCATTTGGAATTATTATGATGAAAATGGATATTTAAATAATTAAATATTGTGTTTGTATACATCATTGTAATATGTAATCAATGAGGTCAAAATCCATTTTATTATGTGGAACTAATGAGGATTAATGTTTCATAAAAATATAAAAATTACAAGATAATTTTATATCCTCATTTCGTAAATAAATATTATATAGTTTACATGATTTATAACATAATATTATCTCAATAAATGGAATGTTAGATGAATGTATTTATAGTTTTATTAATATTAAAATCAAGAAACCTTTTATAATTAAAATCATTTGAATCAAATTACATTTAACAAAATAAAGTAACATTACTATTAACACCCAATTATTAGGTTAATATGTATTTATTAAGTAGCGACACCCCCCATATCAACTTTTTTATGGTTCTCATTAATAAATATGACCCCAGATAATATATTTTACCCAATGAAACTTTTACCTATATTATGTTTCAGTCAAATTTCACATTAACCTCATTTTTTACAATATAATCTTTCATAATAATTAATTGATGAAACATTATATATCTTTTATATTTATTAGTATTTTTTTATTCATATCATGTTAATTAAACTTTTGTGTATTTTTAATATGATGTGTGGGTATTCGTGATCATTTTGAACTACATTGATAATACATTTTTTGTTACTAATTATTATCCGAATGTTAAAATTTTCTAAATACTTCAAGGTACACTAATAGAGATCCTATATTTATTTATAATGTTATGATTTCATTATATTTGTGATTTTTATGATTTTTAATGTTGAATTTGGAGATGAGAATGTTTTGATGATAATTAAATAATGAACAGTGTTTTATTAATAGTGTGTTAATTATTGATATAATTTCAATAAATTTTTTTGATTGGATTTTTAATATCATGTATCACATGAATTTAAATTCCCATATACATCCATGATATAAATATATATATTGTTTCGTATAGGTTGTTAAACCATCCCAAACAAGACCATACCATATAATTGGATTGTTATAATGTAATTTATTTGTAATAACATTATAAAAAATATTATCTTTTGTATTTATTATTTATTAGTGTGATATATCATAACATGAATAAATTATATAATGATAATAAATTATATAAAGATATATGGTATTATAAACAAAATAAATCATTTAGTATTTTTTTTTATCATTTGAATTTAATATTTTTTACTAACACTCATATATTTAACAGGAATAACTAATTTTATTCTAATAAACCGAAATTAAAAACAATATAATTATAGATTAATTTAATTCCCATGTTCGGTTATGTATGTATTCCATGAAAATATAACTTAAAAAACTAATTCCATATATGTATGAGAGAAAAATTACACAATCATGATGATTAAATTTTCAATAGAATGAGGGAAATAAGTTATATAAATAATCATTTAAAATATTAAATAAGTTACTATGATCATATTTATATATTTAATTCCCTTTATAAAACATCTATTTTTATAGGTGATGGAAACAGAACACCTTACATCATGGAGGTGATAGTACACACAATGAATTAAATGATTTTTTTTTATATTATAAAAAATAAATGAGGATTACGATTGTAAAATAACACAAAAAATAAAAAAATTATACAAATAATAATAAATAATTTAAATTTCAAATTACATAATTTTATGGAAAACATGTGGTCATATTGAAATAAAATGTTAATTGGTATTCAAAACATTATATATCAAATTATGTATTATCTACATTTTGTATGGGAAAATCCATTGAGGTGTTGTTATTTTGACTTCTAGATCATCGTGATGTAGGATATGAGTTTTTAGGATATATTTTGTTGTATTATGGTCTGATCAATGGGAGTTATGACTCTATGGGATGGGGTGATATGAGTTCCAATTTTATAAGTGAAATGGGAATACATTTTTCTAAACAACCAAAACATTTTTGTAATAGAAAGTCACTTACAAAGTTAGTGTCTCCAAAATATGAAAATAATGATGAATAGATATTATTAGGTCTATAGAATCCCCAAACATACATTTTCTAGTTATTTTTTAAATATTTTTAAGGATTTAAACTTATATTTTATTTAATTTTTCAATTTCCAATTTTTATATAGTATATTGTTTTTACCTAACTAAATTGTCATTTATAAAAAAATGTAATTAAAATTATTGTATAATTTTTTTATTAATGTTTATAAAATTTAATTAATTTAATATATTTCAATTTTGACAACATATGATGATTAATTATAATATATTATCTATATAATATATTAAAAATAATATATTGAGGAAAAATTACTTCTATTTTGAATCATTAAATAATGATTCATAAAATATTTCAAATATTTAAACATATATACATTTATATTATAAAACATAAAAATATTATTTTTCAATAAAATGGTTTCCGATTCATCCTATTAATTGATATAGAATAATAATTCCATAAAATTGAAAATATTTATAAAAATAATATATCACTATTAACATAAAAATATGTTTTTATAAGAATAAATAAAAATTACACCATTGATAAAATTGAAATTTTCAATCCTCTAATTGATCTATTTTTATATATATTAAATATCTGAAATTTATATTTTATCTCCTAAATGAACATATGATATATAATGAAAAGATATTTTTATTATTAAATGATTATTTCTAAGATCATGTTTTTCTTGTTTTAATTTATATAGATTTTTAAATAATAGAATAATTATATATTAGTTTATAAATCTAAATACGTCATATAACATGATAAATTTATTTAGATTCAATTAATTTTGTAGGGTTTAATGAAACATGGAATTTCCAGGAGCCATGCCAAGCCGGTCCGAAAAACATTATTGAGGAAAACTCAAAACATGACAAGAAATGCGAGGTTTTTTACAATGATGGTAGAGAATCACTCACCTTATGTCCTCTTACACAGTTGATATACAATTATGTGGGATTATCAAGGATTATATTAAACTCAAATCAATTATATATATCATCAAGAGAGTATATTCCATTTCATTCACTTCCCTAAATTAATGTGAAAACGTTAAATTTAAAGACATTACATGTTGGATGTTGACAATACAATGAGGACGAAGCTTACAAGGAACATCCTTGGTTTCGTCACATAATTCCCTGATAGATGTTATAGATTTAGATTCAATCCATAATCATTGGCAATAATTTAGGAATGCATGTTTGATAGCAGAAATTATATCCCAGAATTCTGCTTCATATGAAATTTGAATTCCAATATTATTGTAGAAACATCCTTTGAGAAGGACACAACATGTGTGAAAAAGTCCCACATAACCCGGGGTCCCCAAAATACTAGAGGACACACCATAAACATTTTAATTAATCCATAATTTATAGGGCGAATCAATCAAATATATTTACAAACAAGGGTATTCCTTGATTTACCTTAGACACCAACCATTCTCAATACATTTTGATCCACCCAGGTATTATTCTTATCTCAAATTTTAACCATAAATGATGCTTAAAATGGTTTGATCAAAACATGAAGTGTTGTTTTTCCCAATCCACCAGTGTGATACCTTTACATATAAATCTTATTCATGTCGGTGTTCAAATAACTATTAATAGGCTAGACATTTGATTATTATAAATTAAATCATTTTATATCATATCAGTTCATTATAAATTTATATATCATATATAATGATAGGATTACAAAAAATAAAAAAATAAAAAGTTGAATCCTTGTAAAATAAATATGTTACGATTATATGGTATTAATGTTTTGGAACTTAGCTGTTATTTTTTTCCTAATAATTTAATAATATAAAGTCATTATCTATATAATACCATGCCAACCAAACGAAGATAGTTAGAGGGAACCATGTAAATCATGGATAGTTAATTTAATGGGATGTTGTTTCTCAATTACTTTTATATAAGGGATCAACTTGTGAGTGGGATAATCATGTCACAAAAAATAAAATCCAGACTAAAATATCTATAATCCACCAAAAGTACTCACCCATATTTTTTCCTAATATTTATTATATTTTAAAAAATCCATGAGTAGTCAGATATATCAATAATTTGAATTCATAAACAAATGAATACATTTAAAAATAATTATGAACACTATCAAACTCTTTATAATATTCATTCTATTAAAAATTTAGAAAATTATGTTACTATATTCCATCGTACCCCACATTATCATATAATTAATAAAAATATATTATATTAATTCAAATCCCTAACATATATTATTTTGATAATATCAACGAGGTAAAACAATTCTGAAATAGTTAATTAAAAATAAAACCAAATTAATATATTATATATCAATAATTCATGATGTTTGATCTAAATGATTTTCCAAATAGACTCCAACCATGAACTGATAGAATCATCCAAAACTAATTGTATGCAATAAATGTGTAATAGAACTTTTAATTATTTATATGTTTCCATATTAATAGAAACCCACATTTATAAATATAGTTCATTACCATCATTAATGCACCATTTTCTTTGGATTAGAGGTAACATGAAAAATTGGGAAGAAGATGAAGCAATTTGGATGGAAGAGTTGCCAAATTTAATTAATCATGATCGAATATCAAGAAGTCAGTTTATAACAATTTTTTATAGGTAGATGACTGGTATTTCATTTCATTAGGGATATTGATGTCTTCATAAGAATAATTTATGAGATAATCATTGTGGTTTCCCATATAATGCACATAAAATAATTCTTTATAATGATTATGGTAATATCACAAGTATTTATAATTATATTTGTTTATATCTATTAATATATATTAATATGATTTTAATTTGACATTAATGGGTATTCATTTTTTGATAGAATACTTGACATGCAACAATGGATTTCTCCAAAATAATACATTACACATAAGACTTGGTTATACCAAATAATAATACATCATTATTATTATTGATTTAAATGTTAGTTATCCCCAATACATTGTATTGGTTGAAGTTAACATAATTAATTGATGTATGAAAATATTTTTTACTCATGTATAAAATTAATCTATTTGTATGAACTATTTATTAACGAAAATAAAACCATTTTTGTAAATGAAATTGTTATTCTGAAAAAAATATTTGAATGCAAATAAGTGAGTTTATATGGTAAAAAACCACTATTAATGCATTTTATAAATAATATATATATATATATATATATAATATATTCAATATTATATTTAAATGTTATCTTTTATGATTTTTATACATGATATAAGAACCAATCAATTTTTCGAATAAAAGATGATTTTTTTAAAAAAATCCAGTTTTATCAGCTTTTGATTGAGATCACGTTTTAATTATAGCTTATGAAACTTTTGAATGTTATATTTAACAAAATAAACTTTTTCATTAGAAGAGAATCATAAAAATTTACATTGTTGATGTTTTTTTATTTTTCTGATAAAATTTATATTTTAATGAATAGTGGAAAATAATTTATTTTTAATCAAAATTTCCATTTTTTTCAAATTAATTTATATAGAAAGATTAACATTTTAATTGGTTTGAAAGTATATCTGGATTAAGAATTTTTAATTTAATCCAATATTTTACATTGGAGGTTATATAACATTGAAATTAGATATAAACACATGTCAATCATTTGATGTTTTTTACTTTTATAGACTCATTTTCTCATTCTGACAAGAGGAATTAATTTTAAAATAATTACTTCAACTTAATTCTTTTGAATTTAGATAAAATAGATTATATATTTATAAAAAACCTAAATTATGTAAATATAACCCTTTTATTTTTAAACATGACAAAGAAGAAATTTAGTAATTATTTTTATTTACCGTGGTTAAAAGAAAATCAATTAAATAAGGGTGAAAATAAAATTAGATTAATATAAAACTACCATTTCACATGTCACAATTCTATTTTAATGGATATGGAAGACCGTAAAAACCATTAAGAATACAATTTAGACTTTTTATGCTCTTTGGGTGTGATTATGACACATATAAATTTAAATTTAATGTAAATGAAAAAATATTATAAACATATATCTTCTTACTAAAAAATATTGGTTAATTTAGAGATTTCATAAAATATAAATATTCATTATAATTAAAATAAAATTTCTTACATAATGGAATTTTATTTATTATATTTAAAATTATATTATTAAATTTAATTATGATATAATTACGATTATGTGATTTCCATATTAATGATGGAATCAAATAAATTATATAATAAATATTAAAATAAATATTATATTACATAATTTATGTCGTAAATAATTCTTATAAATAGGTATGACATATTTGAATACTATTAAATTATTTATTTAGATTTTATCTATATGTTTTTATTTTATATCAATTCAATAAAAGGTATAGTGTAAAATTGGAAAATGATGTTTAATAAAAATGGTAATTTATAATATGATTTCAATGTAAAAAAATATATTTTTAAAAAGGAATGTTACCAGGATAAGGTCTAAATGTTTACTAATTATCCAATTACTATGAATTTAACCCATATAATTTTAATAAATAGATTTATAATAATTAATGTTTCATTTTAACAATTAAAATTACAGTATAATAATTAATAGTAAACCCAAAAGATATGGTTTAAAATAGAATCAATACATATATTGAAAATATTTTATGAGATTATTTCGATGTATAGTGATATTTTCTTCGACATATCACATTATGGAACCATTTGAATTAAAAAAGTTTTTTACATTATTTTAATGATTTAAGAGTTTCCAAGGGTTCCGCTTTCATCCCCTATAAAAAGGTACCCTCTATTAACTAATATTCACAATTAATTACACCATTGGTTCAGCCAATCTCTAAAAAAAATTTCTTAGAAACCCTCCCCTCATCATAAAAGTTTCACTTAGGTAATAAATAATCTTTCCAAATCATTTTGGTATAATTATTTTGATGTTACCAATTGAGAGGTAACACCTTCTCTCATAAATTTCAGTTTCATTTACATTATCATCTCCCAAAACATTTTTTATTGGATAATTACATAAAAAACCAGTTTGAGAAATATACTAGGATATTTTTATGCTCCTTTTTCAATCAACAATTTCACATACCTCTATATAATTAGTAATGAACAAACTATTTTTATGTACGGTGAACTACATCCTCACGAAAGGATTATTATTCAATTTTCCTTAAAACCACCTATAGTAGACAATATAGTGAAAAATATTTTAAATATGATATATATTGTAGTTATTTTGTCTATATTCTTCATTACTTTCAAAATGGTCATACCTTGATTGATCAAATGTTGTGTAAATATGATAATTGTGTTTGAGGAAGTGTGGACCCCTGCCCCCTCAAAGCGATATGACTCATTCCCACTATTCATTGAATGTTTGAATGATGGGTTTATTATCCTTTTGAGATATAAATAACATTAAAAATGGTATTATAATATACATAAAGTTTGATTATTATAATTTTTATAATACAAATAAATGAATGTTCCCTTCATGCATACGTACGGGATACCATCTCCAAGAATGGAGCATTTCATTTATTTTCTACTGATATTATGGATTTTTTATATAAATATATACATGATATATTTTATATTTAACTAATGAATAATATTATAGAGATGATTAATTTTTTACTACATGGAAAATTTACATCTAAACAAGTTCATTTTCGACTAATGTACAGAATATCAACAAAATGTCTGATATGATCAAAAATAATTATTTAATTTTAATAACATTGTATTAAGTGATAACAAAGAAAAAATAAATACATATTAGATTTTTGGGGTTTTTTTATTAAAAATGGTTTTGAATGTGGATTTAATTTTTGAATATCATGAAATGACTTATTTGGTTTGAAAATAATATTTAATAAGTGAAATGATTATAATTGAAATAATTTATGTTTTATGATTATATATTGCTGCTTGGGAATTTTATGGGTACATTTTTGATAAACCAAATATTGGTTGTCACATGATAAACCAAAGATGTGTGGGTCCGTGATAAACCTTGTATGTGTAATTATGTTTGAACCTCCAATGAATTGGGTAGATATGTCAACCGTATGGATATTCTTTTTAGTTATATGTGTGGATATAGACTGTATATTTATTCCATTTATGTATGATTATGTCCCATGTCAATTTTAAATGTTATATTTGATGTATGGTGATTTGTGTTGATTATTTGATTAAATTAAAAATGGTAAGAAATGAGATTATATTCAGTGAAGTGTGTTTACTACTTCAAAAAAGTGAAAAATGTCACATTATGAAAAAGTATTCATGTTTTAAATGTTTTTTCACGACTCACAGTTTTCCTTCTTTTTGAATCCCTAATAGAGTTTTTATGCTCATACCAAGTTTGAATTATTTTTAATTGGATTTAAAAGATAATATATTCACGGCTCATATCAATGAAAAGTTATTCTATGAAACAAAACAATATTTCTTTCTAAATGTTTTTATTACATGAAAAATGTATAGTGAGTAAATGTATATAATTTTATTATTTAAGTTTTTATGTATATATTTTTTTCTTAATTATCTAATACTCAAGAATTGAAAAAATCCTTAATGATAAATAATGTCAATTTATTGACTTAACTATAGATTACAAAATGTAAAAGGCTGTGTTGTATACGTATAGATTTATTTATAGGTAGGGTTTATGGGTTGGGATCCCAAGAATTCTTCTTAGTAATCTTACTATTTCTTGTGGATAAATACTCTAAATGTATTATATTTCACCAACACAACACCCATAAAATAAAATGATTAGATTAAAAATTTGAAATCATTAAAACACATTATGGGAGTCACATAATTTATAAGATATTTTATTATGATGAATTTTAAAGTATCCATATTACTCTGATGAAATATAAATTTAGTTATGAAATCTCATGTACAAGTTATTTTTATCATATTTAATTTTTTTTAACAACTATCAGAAAAAATTCATTATAATGATTTGACACATCTATCATGATAGTTATATATTTTTGATATTGTATTTCTTATGATATAATATTAAAATAATCAAAAAAATTTACAATGTCATATATTCCCTCTAAATTTATTCGTATATTTAATAATAAGACCACACTATAATTTTAATTGAGTTATTAATTGTTGTTTTTTCAATGTAAAAAATTAAAATACATACATTTATAGAAACAATGTTACCAGAATTCCATATCAATGAAAAATATGTTTGATTCCAAATAATTAACACAATAAAACAATAATTTTTTTTGAATTATATGGTTATTATTGGAATTTTACCTGATAAATAAATTAAAAAATGGAATCTTTTTAACATTAGTTGATCAAATCAGAAAAATAATACATTGAAATAAGGTTAATTTTATTAATGAGTTACAACTAAAATATTAATTAACTGATGATATATTTAATTTTTCTCTAGAAGATAACATTATTATTATGTAATATGTATATATTTTATTAATTTTTTTTTACTAATTATTCAACTAAATATATAAAAATAATTTGAATGTTTACATGAATTTCTTATGATAATAATTTCCTCATTTTATTTTAAAATAATGTTTTAACAGTGATGTGTGTGATATAAATTCAAACACATTAATTATATAATATAATTTATGTTTTTACATTTAGATTCATTATCTTAACTTAGAGGATAAAAATAATTGTTAGTAATTTGAACTATAATTGATTATAATATAAAATGATTCTATTGATTTTTAATAAAAGGATAACTTGATTTAAATATCAGATGATATTTATAAGAGTAAATATATTTTTTAATAAAAAAATTAAATAAATCATTTAAAATTTTGGAATATTAAATAAAAAAATATTTATCAAGGATAATATTTTTTATATCCTACACCTAGTGTATGTTTTAGTCATGTTATGATAAGAAAATCTAAAATTATTTATTGATGCTTATATTTTTATATTTTTACTAAGTCCCCAAATTTATATATGTTTGAAATTTGAAATTAATTGATATTACATACAAGAAAATTCATAAATAATTGGGTCATGAAATACATAATGAATATGAATAGTACAAGGTAGAAAATGTAAGCACCCATGTTCCATAATTCCAATGACTAGTTGAATGTTCTGAATAGGTAAGTGTTGATGATTTTCGAGAATAATACCCATCATATTTGTATTAAAAAATATAAATAGTAGGATATTCATTATGGATTCATTATAATATAAAACAAAATATTATGTTTTGATCTCCACTTTCATGAATTTTTAGAGATGTTTTCATCAATTTATAGATTTTAATAATATGAAGAACTATGTTAGGATGTAAATGAGTTATTGTTTGATAAATAATGACACCCAATGAATTTTTTCTAATAATTGTATCGAGGAGATAATGATAAATCCTTATGAAATAAAATTAAATATATGATACAATATATATAATTTTATATTTAAATAATATATAATTACTCCTACCATAGACACAAAGTAATACATTATAGATTAAAATAATATGTAATAATATTACAACTTCATTCATGATGGATTGAAACATTTTATTTTAATAAAAAAAATAAATTATAGTGTATGGAAATCAATTTAAAAAATTGTAATTATTTTTTATATTATAAAATTTTATATATTGAAGAATCTCTATTGATCTTTTCCCAAATAACCAATTGAAGAGGATGCACACATACATGTTGTCTACAACAATTTTGTCATGTAATATCATGAAGTTACCATTATTTTTAATCATCATATTATATTTATGAATGTATTATTATCTAAACATTTTATCATTGATGATATTTTTAGTTAAATTTATATTGAAGGGAGGTGTGATTTATAAAAATTTAATATATATGTTTCATTTTTCTAAAAATATTATTTTTTCAGTGGTTTTTTTAATTTATCTATATATTTATTAAATTTTTACATATAAATTAATTCAAATTATGATTTCAATTATTATAAAATCATGTATGAAAACTCATATCCTCATTTCTGATATTTTTGTTAGCAATGGTTTTTTATTTAGTTCATAGTTTGAATGTTTAGATTATTCACAATAAAATTGGACCATTATTGAAACACATCGTTATAATTACATAACAATTATTTTTATAATATCATGAGAGTAATACTATAAACATTAACTAATTCTGATAATATCTACCTTTTAAGAGTCATTATTTATTTATTGAGTGGTGTTACATGTTTCTATTAAGTGTAAAAATATATATACATATATAGTATTGAAGGTGACTATGAATTATTTATAAATACTTTTTAAATCACATATAAACCATATTATCTTATCAATATCATTATTATCCTATAAAGTCGATGAACATCCTGATATAAATACTAATTACAATACTATTTTCCTAATAAAACAAATTCTTTGCGAAATTTTTTACTTGAAATTACTACTAATGATGTGAATGGATTTGAATATTAGTATCATGGGATGTAGTACATTATTTCACGTAACATGAACAATTAATTTATTATAAATTTATTGATGAGTAAAATGAATTCAAATATAATAAAAAATCATTGTTTCAATATTTTTTTAAAAATTATATACTCATTAAAAAAATTGTGTTTACCCTACATACTAATATTGAGATTTTTATGATGCGAAATCCAAATTAATGGGAATCAAAAGAATAGACATTCTTTGAGTATAGAATTGTAAATATTATTATTATCATATTTATTAATTTATTAATATTTCATTATCTAATTAATATTAATTTATCTAGAAATATTATTCCTTGAAAAAACATTGTCGACAATTATTTGTTTATATAGTGGATTAATTTTTCTGGATAGTAACAAAATATAAATAATACATGTAATCTATTATGAATGATTTATATAATGAAAATTATTTTCCTATCTAAATAGAGATGTATTTTATGTATGGATATAATTGATGTTGAATGGTTAAAATATGATTTATCAATGAATAAATATTAAGAAAATTTTAATTTGGTAAGATGAATCCATATATAAGGACCCATATGGTTTATAACATAGTTTTTAATGCCATTGATACAAATTAATATCTTGGTGAATCATTGAACAATCATGTATGACCATGAGTACCTAACAATTGATAATATATATTTACTCATGATAACGTTGAATTTTTGGAAATTTTTATATATTCATCTTTTTTATTCATATTACATTCTGGATGATTTTAGGGAGTCATGGAAAACAAACTACATACATCTATATTATTCATATAATCTATAATAAAGGAAAATAATTATTACACATTGTATAATAATGTTATATTTTTATCTCGCTTATAATAAGTTAATTCTATTATCATTCCATATTTGTCCACTATATTTCCTATAATAGTCCAGTGCGGTTTATTTTAAGTCATGGTTGTATCAAAATCATGGGGTTTTGTTATATATTTTTTTGATTCTCCGTTCTTATAATAATACTCCATTTTGTAAAGATGTTTCATAGATTCAATTTAATTTTTGTTTGTGTTTTTATTTATTTCTTTTTAATATATTGTCTCAATTTTTTTGGTATTCGTTCCATAAATCCTAACAAATTTGTTCTGAAAATATTTTATTTGTTAAATTATAAACATTTTCCAATTCCATAAATTTTACAATTTTTTACATATTTTGGATTTCAACATGAATTAACTATTATAATTCATAATCATGATTTCATTCACATAACATGATTGCGTGTTTTTTTAGAAATTATTTTGCTCAAAAATATTTATAAATAATTAATCAAATGATGGTTGATTTATTTAAATGAGAGTTTCTGGGTTTATATTCTTCTAAAATTTTTAATGATAAATTAGCAATTATTTTAAATATAATTTATTATCTATAATAAATATATTTCTATTTCCCACTAGGTGATTATTATTTGTATTATATTGATTATGTTGATCATATTTATTTGGATTTAGTGAAGGTGATATTTGTTAAATGTTGTTTGGGATATGAAATGATATTTAGTTCTATATTAACATTATTGTTTTATTTGTGATTATTATTAATACATATTATAAAGTAAAAATATATTTGTCTATGGTAAATTTAGAATGAGTGATTTAATATATTATGTGTATTATTTCGGTTGCTACACAAATCGTTTTATTAAATAATACGTATTATAATTAAAACAATTGGTGGAAAATATGGTTATATTAATATCTATGTTTGTAGGATTGGATAAATATATAATAGATGTATCAATGTGTTGATTTCTCTTATATTCATTATATAAACGATGTTATTTCCCCCCAATAAGATTATAATTTTATATAAATATACCTTCTTTTCTGTTTATGTGATTTACTTTTATTCTTATTCACACATTTACTATTTTTTATTCATTAATGTTAAATGTTTTTCAAATAAATACGTACATATATAAATTTTTGTTATTACTACTATAATAACTTGTAAAAAAACATTATAGCGTTTCCCATCCATAATTCAAAATTACCGAAGGTGTTCCTCCACATATTCTAATGGATACGTAATAATGAAGAGAATATTTTTTCAAATGTGGTGACACTATAAATTATGTATCATCAAATCCCAAAATATATAAGTAACTAAATATGTGGGTAATATCAAGGATTTCTAGTGAATTTTAAAAAATCAACAATTGTAAAAAAAACTTATATAAAAATGACCACCCACTTTGCATGAATAAAAACACAGAATGAATGCCTAATCGGATAATTAATTACAATATACCTAAAAATATATATATATGGAGAATAAATTACAAATTTCATGTCCCTACATACATTAGTCACCCAAATATATAAAAAACTAACATAACTAAATGTCAAATACAAATATATTTATAAAATATATATATAAATGATTATTGAAACACTGGGGATAATGATCATGATTCATTAAATAAATCTATGAAAGAAAACCACAAATGTATTCATTTTTTGAACAAGTGTATTGTGTATTTGTATTCATGTAAATTAAATTAGAACCAAATAAGAAAAAAGTATTTTTATTTTGGAATAATGTGTCCACCATGACACATGGTCATACCTAATGTAGTCAACATCAATGTATAGTGATCTCCCCAGATCATGATCTCTTATAGGGATTCACACAGTGAATCGTAAATATCATTTAATGTAATCTAAATAAGATGATGTAATAACTAACTTTTCAAACAAGATAATACATTCTATAAGGGTGTGACTCTAATGATAAATATATGATCATCTACTCACATCATAATCTATTTAATGTGGTCATCAAAATATCTGAACACTCAAACAAGTCAATACATCTCCTTAGAGTATGACCCAATGTCCATGTCTCATACTCGCTAATAATATAGGTTTGGATTTACAGATGGAATCAAAATATCCAACATCTTGGACATGAAAAACCTAACTATCATGCTGTTTCCATGTAGATATTCCTAACAAAAAATTGAATAAACCACTCCCCACTAACATATTGTGTGGACCTTTATCATATCATGTGTCAATATATAGCATATCATGCATTATTCCATATCAATCACTAGTATAGATATTTCACTCTCTTGAAATATGACCCACATAATCACATACATGAATCAGTCCACACATTCCTACTAAAGTTTATTCCCAAAATCATCAATAACATTGTTTATTAAACCAATAACCTTTATATAATTTAGATTCCTCACACTTGTACTATTATTAATATATAAATAATAATTTGGGTTGAAACATGCATATATAATAATAATAATAATTTTACATTCTATGAATATAACTAACCACATTTAGATAATTCATAGATAATTTTTGGTGGCATAATTCATCACTGACTACCGTAATACACCACATTCTAACTGGTTATCACATAGATACATATATTTTAAAAAATAAGTATTCTAGTTTCCCATGGATACAATTTTTCATAAATAATAGAATTGATCAAACAATGTTATATTCTTATACAACATTACATTAAAGAATGACATTGTCCTAATTGTCAGTTTGAAATAATCAAACCATTTATATGAAAAAAACCCTAAATTAAATGATAATTCTTACTAGGACCATTAGTTACTCCTCACACCTATCATTAAATAATTCAATAATATATGTAATGTATTATCATATATTAAATAAAATTGGAATTGTAGTGACTTAATTTTTATCATTTCTGAAATTGGAATATTTATCAGAATATTTCCATAGCTAGGCACTGAGTCATAGTGGGATACCAGGTCTGGTGTTACTTGGATATAGGATATGTAAAATATAAAACATATCCTATCATGTTCATATTTTTGGTTTAAAATAATGAATAAATATTGAGTGCTGTATGAGAGTTGAATTCAGAGATTTTAGTTGATTTTGGATATGTATGTTCTTTATCCACAATTTTTAAAATATATAAGTCATCATCCAGTATGAATATTAAACAAGGATTTTCTTATAGAATAATCAACTGAAATGTTCAATGAAAACCTAAATTGTTCTTAATGTTTTATCAATCTTTAAATTACTTGCATGCCTGTAGTTTAGAATTCATTTTAAATTTACCTATGATTTTTTCATATGCCGGATGATTTTACTCATCCTAATAAAAAGGAACACCGTTTTATTTTTATAAGCCTTCTTCTTTTTATGGTACATTAGTTTAGTATCAATACATTTTCATTTATGAAATGATTTAAGATAAATATGGAATTATCATATATAAAATATTATAATTCAGATATCCATAAAAAATTTATTCATTAAGATAATGTTTATAGTTATTTATTTTTGAATATGAGGAGAAAAAAATTTATATAGATGTATAATATAAAACATGCACCTATAGAGTCATATTTCATGAAATTTATTGTCAAATTAAAATTTCATATTCCACATTTTATCCTTATAAATTTAATTGGTATGTGAACTTAAAATAATAATGTATAATATAATGAAATTGTTTGATTGATACATTTAGTGTAGATTATACATTATGATATAGTGGTCAATGAACCAATTTAAATACAGAAATGGTACGGTATTAAATTATATTTACGCCCTCTGGCGATTAATGAAATTGAAATTTTACTGGAATTGGTGTTCTTGATTAAGATATATTCATTCTTATTCAAAATATTTGATAGATGATAATATCTAATTCCTTTAGTAGTGGAATTCATAACATTTTTTTATTTTTTATTTTGATGAAATCACTCACTTCATATTCGGTGAGTGTGATCAATGATCATCTATGGAATGGAATATTATTATAAAAATTGGTAAATTCCCATGTCAATTGTTATTTTCTATTTATAATTTAATTTTGGTGAATTAGAATGTGAAAATTTTTATTATATGAGAGAGGTAGAAATTTTTCTATAAAGTTGATTTCCCTAGATTTATAGTAGGGATTTTTAATTAGTTTATATATAATCATTTAGTGAAATTTTGAAACCACTCAACAATTTTCCTACATGTTTATGTTTTAGTTATTGTAATTTAATGATTATCAAAATTTTTTATGATTAAATTCTTTCATTCCTATGATTTTTTCATTGTGATTAATTTGAGTATCTCTTTCGTAGAATTATATTGAATAAATCCTTATTTTTTTTATAATAAAATGAACTAGGATAACATAATAAATAAAATCATGTTTACTGATATTAATGAGAAAATTTATCATCTTATTGTAAGAATAAATGTTTTTATTAAATGGTCCATGTTTTGAGAAATTGATGGATGATGCTGATGATATTTCCAATACCACATTAAATTATATATATGGTACATATAAATATTTAATTTTTACCATTTATATAATGGAAATTATTCAGGCCTATGTGGAACATCTGAAACGTAAATTTAATAGGTATATTGACATTATTGTCATATGTTTTCGGCATAATATTTATATTTTTTCAAAAAGAATAGGGGACCATGATTATTAATATATGATTCATTTGAGGTCTATGAAAGATCATTCTCTATCTACAAACATACATAATTTCTAAAATATGATTTATATGTCTGAAAAAATGTTAAATGATTTATATAAAAATTGAATTATAAGTTACCCATGAACATAGTGGTTATAATTTAATAAACAAATACAAATAATGTTTTAAAATTATAATATTTCTACGGTATTGAAGATGTTTTCAAGTACATTGCCAATTATTTAATTATTATTTAATATACCATGACTATCATGACATGAAATGGAGTTAATTTATATTCATTGATTACCATTTTAGATCTCTAATTAGTTAAGAAATCATAATATAATCCAATATTATTTCTTCTAATACATGGTGATACATATATGATGTTTTATAGTGCGTCATATCTAGTTATTGTGGCTATTTGATAAAAAATACATTTTTTGTTATATGGATGTTACTGATTATGATCTGATTAATGCAATTACTACACCCATGTACATATCTACATTTGTTTAATGAATGCATTTAAATTTATTAATAAATTCAGAAATTACAAATCATAACATCATGAATAATATATTCTTAAAAAATAATGTAAATGTATAAAATATCAATTCATTAAAAAATAATCCAAATTTATCATTTGTTATTGAATATGGACTGTATTAAAAAGAGTTCTAATTTATTCTATAAGAATAAAATAGAAAGTTAATGATTTGTAGGAATCATAAGAAGACTATAATTTGATGAATATTTAGGGATATTTTATTCTATAAAAAAGTAGAATATGATTATAAGAATATATTTTAAATGAAATTAAAACATTCTATTAATGAAATAATTAAAACTCATATGGAATCTTCAATATACTTTTATTATATAAATTAAAATTTATATAGTGAGGATAACTCAAATTATTGGTCTATACATCATAGTGGAGATATATTGATAATAAAAAGATTAATGGCTCATTCGACATTAGGTTATGTGATTACGAGGGATGGATACAATTATTGTCTGGACACTAACACTTTTAAAAAATTTATAATTTGTTATAATAATCGTCAACAACAATTTCCATGTATAGTATTTTTTATCCAATGTATTATGCCTCACTAAGTCAAATATATAATGTCGAATCGTGAATCTTAATATCCAAATGTATTACGGAAATTTCAACTAATTTCATTACACATTTTGGATGTGTTTTTAGTGAATTTTTTTATCTCAATTGTAATCTATCCTCATAGGAGAAATACAATTTGGATCATTAATTATATGTAGATAAATTCATCACTTAATGACCCTAAAAAGGAGATCAGGAAAATTGAGGGTCATTTATGTTTTTATGTGAAATGTATATTATATATGTTTAGAGATCCATAAAAATTTAATTTTTATTAAGACTCTTTTATTTTTTATTAATTATTAAAAGGTATCTATGAATACATGGTTACTCTTTTTAAATTTATCATGGAATCTCATATTTGCCTTGATTGTTAGAAAAATAATGTTATTAATATCTTAATCATTTTATTAGTATTTATATGCTCATATTCGGGTGTTTATAAAGGAATATTTTATGATTTTTTGATTTTTTATAAAAATTATTATTCAATATTCAAAAAAAAAAAGGATTTTTTTCCATTATGACTTTTCACCAATGTTGGGATAGGAGGTCGAAATTCAATTTATTGAGCCCTATCATTTGGACAGAAATGGATTAATAGATTTATATCTTTATTAAATGATCTGAAATAATAAAAATCATTATAAAAATTACCAAAATAATTTTTAACATCTAATTTTATATTGGGAGAACAAGTACTACAATATTTCCATCTATGACTGTGAGATGTGTGGTTTGAAAAGTAGTGTATGGTGATGTTTTATTCAGTATACTAACATGTGATATTTAATGAATTAGATGAATTATATGTCAATATTCTATACATCATTAGTTGACATTGGTTGATGAATATGATAATAAATTAATGTATTTAATGTTCCATCCAATAAATATTATATATTTGAATTGGGATATATAGATATAAAAATCAATTATAATGTGTTATATCAACCAATATTTGTTATTTATTATAAAAATAAATCTGAAGAAGGTAAACTACAATATTGATTTATGAGATATAGAATATCTAGTCAATGACATATATCATACCTGGGTTTTGAGATCTTCATGAATATATAATAGCCATCTATTATTTCAATCATGATTGCAAATGAAATTCTATTGGAACAAAGTAGAGGGAATTTAATGATTTTCCAAAAATATATTGTTCTAACATTGACTTCAATTGAATTATTCACGAATTATTTAATATTAATTTAATTTTAATTCAAATAATATGAATAATTTAATTTTGTTTCTAAATAATTAAATTATTTAGGGTTGTGAGTGTTTGGTGGATACTTATTAAAATCTGTAATTCCCATTTTCCATAGATTTTTTTTCATATTATATAACTAAGATACTTTTTAATTAACAAACCTTTTACAGTTATATAAATGAGGCTAAATATAAAAAATTATCTACATTTCAAAAAGAGAAAGGATTCATGTGCTTATAATAATGAATTTAATTAAATTTGAAGGGTAAATTTTATAGTTTGATCATTATGTGATTTATTTTATGTGTTTGTTAGTCTTGGACATTTACAAGTTATGTTAAACAAAAAAATATCAGAATTATAGAAATAATGATAATATGTACATGTGGGAATGAAATGATGGATATGATTAAAATCTAATTTTAGGGATCATTTTGGTGGATCAAATTTATAAAATGATGAATAATACATTATAAAATTGTTTAAATAATTTGGAAAATGAACTAGGGAGTAGAATGACAATATATCATAATTAGTTTAAATTTTACTTATTATATGAAGTAGATGTAGTCCTAAAATGCTCATAGAAAATTATGTTCTTATTATATGTTTTTTTCGAGGATAATATGGTCTTAAATGGATCTGACAGGTGATGATTGATCCATGTAAGTGAATAAATTGAATTCATGTAATGTAATGTCTTTTATTTTAGATAGGAATATTTTCATAATTTTTCATCAATTATATATTATAAATTTTTATTAAATTCTAGGGGTTTTTAGGTTGTGATATATGGATGTGCCCAACAATATGGGGGTCTTTCATAGAGGTGGGGTAATATGTAACTCCACTAATTCAGTCATTTTTTCCGTTTTCATCCCACCTCGGTCAATGAACCTCTATTCAAGAAGATGCTAAGTAACTACTATCAGGTATAATATTGTCCAAAAAGTAGATCATTTTTTAGAGGTGGAAACCGATTCAAAGATCCTTCACTACTCCTCTGATGAATTGGTTCCTATCTTAGGAAAATATACTACATCACTATAAAGTTATAGGGAATACATAACAACAACATCTAATGTGATCATACATGGAATGACGGAAATCGCGTTGTTAACGACCGTACATTACTTAAAATACATGGCTCAAATCTTATCTTCTTATAGAAATGTGAAAATCATGAAACATGAGTGGGGTAATCTAGTTTGATTGTATGCCCTTATCATTCACAATTTCAAGCCTCCTAAGGCTCCACTCGCTCTACACTCGTTGTGGCTCACTGTGTCCTTTTTGTACCTACCATTTTCTATAAATAAAAATTACAAGAGGATGATAAATTCAATATTATAAATATTAATCCTTTAATTATTATAATTCGTAATTTAAATTCTCATTCATAATAATTTAATCACTTTTCTCATGATATCCCTAGGGTAAATTTTAAATATAGAGTGTGATTAAATCATGTTGATTGTATTATTTATGGATAATTAATATTAATTCTTCATATTATATTATACTATTAGGATATGGAAATAAATTTAAATGATCGTGGAAGGGTTTTTGCCGATTAATTTTTTTAATTGAAATAAAATTGGTTGTTTTTATCATTATGTTATTATTATCAGTATTATACCTATACAAACTGTATTTGAAGAAATTATAAATATTTTTCAATTAATTTTGTTAATTGGGATTTTATGAATTTTGTATTCAATGTTTATGAATTCTATCATTTTTTAAGTACGATTCATGAAAAATAGACTTATTGAATTTTTTTGACAATTTCATTACTCTGATAGATTTATAATTGTTGATTTTGATGTGGAATGATTTTATCAGAATCAATTTCATGAAATTAAATTATAAAATAATTTTTAACTTATATTTGGAATTTTAATAATTATAATTTATTATAGGTAGTATCTTGTATTTAGGTACCATGATGTCAGATTTTTATGATTATGTAAAATTTTATAATAACTTTATCGAATGATATTAGTAAATTGCGATTTTAATAGTGGAATTTTAGGGTGATGTGAGGTATTATTAAATTACATGATAGGTTTCATTTTAATTGATATGTAGTTAGTTTATAAGATAGTAAATATTATTTATTTAGTAAATTAATGGTCATCTATATATCAGATACATATTGTGTATAAGTTATTGTCCCTAATGAATAATTAATGGTTTACAAAGGGTATTTCTTCCCATCATTGACTATTTGGTAATGTTAAGGTATTTTACTGAAGGATCACTTCATAGGCTGATATAATTATCCCAAAAATGAGGTATTATAATTATTCTTTTGGATCGAGGTTATCATTTTGTTATGTTATTTACATTATGTCATGATATATAATATTTTTTACATTTTTATGACCACTATGGATGTCTTTTATTTCATTTTATGTTAATTCATTCCATTTAGTATCAAGGAATTCAGTAAAAAATTAATAAATATTATCATTTTTCCTTTTTATTTATATGTTTAAATGTTAACAACTAAAAATATTTCAAGCATTCATTTTGATTTTTTATTTTAATAGTATTTATATTAATTTTTAGTCTTACAATAATTTTCGTTGCAGCATAGTTGACAAAAATACTATCTTGTTTACATGGAAAATATATTTATATTATAAGGGAATTGGGATGAGATCATCCTATAATATTTGTTCTCCTAATATCCATTTTATTGTCATATTAATGGTGATGTTTTTTAGTGTCTATAGGTTACATGGATATGGATATTGTGGATTTTTTTGGAATCATATTATATTTGTATATTTAATCTATCATATATATACAATAGTTTTGGGATATATTGTCTCCACACATATACAAATCCCACATAATACATTTGAAGGCATTCTACATATTATATTTTTTTACTTTATTATGTTACTTATCACATAATTGGATTCATGATAAATTTTAAAATATTTATTTTCTATCATGTCTATCAAATTTATGGATTCTTTAAATTTGATTACAGAGAGTGTTTGATTAATTTATTAATATATTTAATGGTTAATATCAATACCAAACTGTTTTTTTTATAAAACATTAATTTTAAAAAAATGGTGATTAGGAAAGTACTTTCGGATTTCTGATGGTGCAATAAGGGAGCCATGCAATGTTGAATCAAGGTGATTTTTTAAGGATCCATTGAAATATATATATAAAGCCATATATTTTTGTAAATGAAATTCTAACGGGAATGGATAAGTTTTTCACATAATGTCTATCATCATGGCCCTCTTTAATAGTTTCTATCATGTTTTCTGATTCAATATTGGTCCATGAAATTGTATTGAATCTTCTATGTAACAACATGATCTATAATTATAGATTAACATTTCAATGATTGATGAAATCAATAAAATGTCATTATACCCTTTGTGGTTTCCCTAATAATTCTAAAAATTACATGATCATATGCATCATTTGTATGATAGAGGTGCATACTAATCCTATATTGTAAAAATTATATATAACGTACTATCCATGTTACGTTCAAATTCCTATCACATAGCCTACTTCACATAACTATAAATTATATAGTTCATTCCATATTATATTACATAAATAATTTTTAATAATTTTTTATAGCCTTATAGTTTATTTTAATGTGAATCGCATCTCCTATAAACATAAATATACATAGATTAGAGAGTAAAATAATCTTCATCAATGTGTTAAATTTCATGTAATTCATTCTTGATATGATTAAAATTGAAATAATCTCTTAATAAAGAAATTATTCATGTCATTACCACATTAATATTGACTGAAAACATAAAATATTAATTTTATTATTATTTTTAATCATGGATACATAGGAATAATTCAAAAGTAGTAGTAACAAATCAACTAAATTTAAAATAACTTTTTCATTTTCATTTTTGAATGAAATTAAACTCCAACATTAATATTTTAACATATTGAGTTATACAATAATAATGTATAAGAAATCATGATTTTTCATTTATATTGAATGAATAATTTAAATATACATTTTCTCATATGAAAATAAACATATATTGTTTTTTCAATGTAAAAATTAATAGAATAATAATTATCCCACACTATACATAATTTATGATAAAAATAATTCCCAATTAATATAATAATTATTTTTAATTTAGTTTTCAAAAGAATTATGTGTTATTTAGTAATTTTCATTAATGAATATCATTCCTCTGTGTAAAAAAAGAGATAAAGTTACCTAGTTTCTATAATGTTATATTTTGGATTTATGTAATGATTTTTTTTAAATGTCCAATAGAGTTATTATCTATAAAATAATTACAGAATGAGATGATTTAACATCTCATAATCTTTATTTATTTATACATCATAACAATTGGCAATCATTTTCAATTTTCAGAGCATGAGAGGAAGACTATTGGGAACATGAGCAACAAAAAACAGTAACTCTCATGTGAAATTTAATATTTTTAAACAAGAAAAATCGATCATGAAAATTTATTAATTAAGTCAAATATAATTTATAATTATTTTTTATAAACATAATAATACAAATAAAATTTTCATTTTTCTAAAAACAATGGGTTGGGATATTTAGATAGTGTGTTGTGTATGATATAGATATTTTGGTTTCATGTGATATAATAATAATTCATAGAAAGCATACATTTATTATAATTCTTATACTACTTCCATTATAATAAGATATCACCATATACTCACCTTTTCAAGTAACAATCACCACTATATTGTTAACAAATCTTATAAGACATAAAATTGTAGATTATATGATCCTAACTCTTGTATAATCTAAATATAATAGTGAATATATAAAATTAAGAATTTTGACATTATGGTAGAGAAAGTTTTTATCTATGGTATCACATTTAATATAGGAAAAAAATATTTCCCCCTCATATGACTGAGATAATGTATTAATTCAATATTTTTGGGAAGTGGACAATATCTAAAAAAATACAAGTTACCACTTAGATTTATTTTATGTGAGATGTAATTGATTTACATTATTCTGACTACTGCATTTCCCCTTCCATTTTAAATTCATCCCGATTTAATTTTCCATTTTACATAAAATATTAGGAATAATGGTGGAAGAAATTATTGGTTTATTACACACAAATTATCTCCATTGAGGATTTTATGGTAATTTAATAAGAATCACTGTATTTTTTTCCATGATTTGGAGGTGAAACCCATTAATTGAATTATTTCTTCACTAAAAAATTTAAAATAAATATAAATGAAAAATATTTACATTTTATATTTCCAAATACATGTTATAGTATAATGGATACCCTTTATAACTACAAACTAAAAATATATAACTATTAAAGAAACAAGTGAGACAAATTTATTATTCATTGAATATAAAAACATAAATTAAAAACTCTCATCCATTTAGATTCTATATGATATAATTTCTTATCAAGGAATAATTTTATTGTAACATACTCAACCAATTATACTGGTATAAGTGTGAGGGTATTTTTTTATGCATTATAATATTAATATAACCTCTTTACAAGATTTAACCTTATACATGTTAATTAAACTATTAAATAATTTCCTATTTATATTAAAGAATATAAAATATTCATATTTTACTAATTTTGTGCCAATGATTAAAAATGCGGAATGTATTTTTCAAAATTAAAAAAAATAATTTTTAGTAATTGATTTAATGTTTATTTTGTTGAAGGACTGAAAAAATAGGTTATTAAGGTGGAAATATATAAATGATAGTAATTTTTTATATTCATATGCATTAAAAAATTGATTTAATTGGAATATATTTTCATATGTATTTTAAAAATATTCAATTTATACATTATGCTAATTAAAAATAAAATTTAACACTATAAATTAATTAGAAGAGAAACTTTTCTAAAATTAAAATGTAATATATTATCATTATTCATAAAAAATTTAAATGTATCAATAAAAATAAAAAGTAATCATCCAAAGAACATTATAATATTATGAATTAAAATAATTATATTTTTTTAAAATAGAATAAATAATAGTGTCAAATATTTTATTTAAAATAGATTCTCTATTAAAAGGATTTAAAAGTTATTTTATAAGAATGAGGTATTTATATGTAATATGAGGTTTGCTCTTAGCTTAATCATATAATATATATGTAGTGAATGCTGAAATATTTGATTCAATATATGATATAAAAAAATACTATTTTATTCCTCTAAATGTTTTTGAATATTATTGAAAGTGTAAAATGTGACTAAACATTGTTTTCTTCAACCCCGTTATTGCATGTGTTGTAATCTATCAATAAAATTAAACTTTTTCCAAATGGAAAATAAGTTATATTCATAAGGTGATACATTCTACCGACCATAAATTAATTTATTACATACAGTTTCTTATTTAATTATAAATTAAATTTTATATACATGAAAATTGTATTGTGGGAAACCCACATCATAAATCGGGAAACTAAAACATCCACATAATAATAAGGTAAGGGAAATGAGACGGACGTGCAAAAATTCGGTATTCAAATAGGATAATATTTGAGGAAAGAAAAAACATGGACATTGAAGATAAATATATCTAGCAGGTTATGATGGAGAGTAATAATGATCATGGTATTAAAATAGTAAATAATCATAGAACTATAAATCTATTATGGATTAAAAGGTGATCGATTATATAGTGAGAAATATAAATAGATAACATTTTTTTCAATTAATTTTCTTAATGGTAGGGAAATAATTTACTTCATTAACTATGAAAATATAGAATCATACAGATATTAGAATTATTGTTTCATCATTTAATCAAATTTCATCGCAAACTTATCCTTTTATCAAAACAATATGTTTTAAACAGTTATTTTTAATGGTTGAAGAATTAAAATCCAATTATACATATCACAATATATACAAAATTATAAATTTGTTAATCCTGGCTTTATAAATTAATAAAAACCAAAATAGTTACGATAAGATAATTCCCCAAAAAAATAAACATATATAAGATGAAAAACAACTTTGATATTCAATATTAAACAGTAATACCCAAAGTTCAACATTGATCATTAAAAAGTTAAAAATCATTCCAAAAAATATTAAAATACAAATATTAATACCCAAAATCTTGATAGGTTTGATCCTGTAGTATTCAAAATAAAAAAAATACCTCTTGATTTATTATACTAAATATTTAACTTCATAAATAGTATACTATTAAAAATAACCCCACAAATAAACTGAACTATAATAAGTCCACAATAAAATCTTATTTCATTCCATAATATAATTCAACTTTTATTAATCAAAATATTGTGTTTACATTAATCTTATTAGATTTTAAAAATATTTAACATTCTATTAAATGACATTAATTACTTTGTTATTAAATCATTGTAAAATATAAATGTTATCTTTTTAGTAATATCATTTACCAAAAATAAATGTAACCTTAATCCATTTTATTTTTAAAAATGTAATTTTTATTAGGGATTCACATAGGCTCGTGGTAGGCGATTCACTATTCTCACCCATTGGTTGTGGGTACAAACCCCATGACCCAATCGAATGTTATGGGTTTCCACCCTACTTAAGGGTTGTTATATTATGTAATACATATTAATATATCATCAAAAATAAAAATGATATACATCATTTAAATATGTTTTCTCACAATAATTTCCTTTTAACTATGGTTTTCAAAACACCCTTAATACATAATTCTTGATCCATTTATTTCCACATATTTCCTTCATTGGTCTACTGTTTATCTATATGAAGTTGATTTTTTTAAAATCAAGCATCATATTGTGAACATCAATTATCATGTTAGAAAAACAATATAATAATTTTTATGATACCAAATCATGACATATTATTTTAAATTTATAAAACCAAAGGTTTATGCAAGGTCATTCACTTTCATTACACATACAAATCCCAAAAAATGGTTTCTAAATGATATATGATATATCTTAAGCATACCCTTATGGAGATTTAAAATATGATCACAATAAGGCCTATTTAATTGCAGTAACTTATGTCATGTTTAGTTCGAATCAAATTTTAAGAGTTGTTACCCCATGGTACATCTGTTTCAGAACCACTGTCATATATAGTATGTATATAAGGAAGTATTTATAGGAAGACCCACATAATCTCTTCCATAAAAATTTATTAGAATGTTCTTATATTCCTATAATAAATTTATATCATAGTGTTTTATTCAACACTAAATGATTCCCTAAATATAGTTTCCATGATTACAACTAAAAATTTACGGGTACTGATTATAAACATTTGACCATTGTAATTTTAGAGTCGGTGTCTATTTTTGTTACATTGTAATAGATACATGATCAAACCCATAATACTTAATATATTAGTAGTATCAATGAACTAGATATATTCATGGTACCCATAATACATTTCAAATTGAAAACACAAAAAGGAAGGTAAATTGTGTCCTGGATCTAATAAAAACATTTCATCTTCATATATTTGGAAAAATAGAATAAATAAATGTTTGAGATTAGTGGGTTATAAGAGTATGTACCTTGGAAGGAATAACGATTCATTGAGAAAAATATATATATAGAAATTAGAATAACTAATATAGCTTTCCAATAAAATAAATAGACATGCTATAATCAATATCCAAGAGTGTATAAATAATACACATTAAATTTACTAAATAATATGAGAATTAAATGTATCGATAGAGAATGTTAATTAAATAATATAAAGAATAAAAATTATATTAATAAATTAATTCTCATTCGATGAAATGATTAATGTTTGGACAATATATCTCCAAGGTACATGATTCCATTACCATAAATACATTTCACAAGATGTTTTAGTACATAGTGTGGAAAACCATCTTATTTGGATAACTAATTCATCTCATGTGACTAATTATGTATTGACTATCTTAGTTTAAATGGTCCCTAACCCATGTTGTACCATTCCAAATCATTATTGATATATTGAGTAATCAATTTATAGTGGGATTTTAAATCAAATTGCCCCATAACACATTGAATAATATCAATACCATGAATAAAATGATATTTATAGTATTGATATATTAATTTTTATTATATTTACTACAAACATAATAGATAAGCGGCGAATAGGGATTATATATCACATAAGTATAAGTGAAATGAGAAAATCCATAAAATTATTGTAAACATTTATTTAAAAGGAAGAACATTTATAAAAGAAATTTTTTTAACTAAAATAAATATTTTATACATTTCATGCTTGTTTCAAAACATTAGGAAATCATAATGCTTGTTAATTATGTTCATGTCGTATAAGATAAATATTTATTTTATTTTTATAATGATCCTTTTTTTGAAAATTGATATGAATAATTATTTAAATCAATTATTTAAGACGTCAATAATTGGAAAATATGAATTAAAATAAATTTTATAATATTTAAAACAATTTAAAAACCCTTTTTTGAAAAAACCTACATGGAAGAGAAATATTCCTCTATGTAGATTAAATAACTATAATCCTGAATAATGACAAGACTCTAAAATTACACATTTGTATTTATTATTTATAGAGTCATATTTTAGATGAAATAAATAATAATATTATAATATTATAATATCATATAATTTAGAATAATATTTAGAATATTTATCCATGGGTAGTTTATACATCACACAAAATAATAACGTAGTATATAAGACAAGGAATGTATCCCATAGAAATAGAAGTGAGGCAAAAATCTCATACATTAGGTATGATTTACTAAGTAAAAGTTAAAAACCCCAATATAGTGGTTTTAATCATATTATAATTTTATACATGAATATTAATAATATATCATATCTTATATGATCCCCTAATAATATTTTACCACTTCTTATTAGTAATATTTTAATAATTTTACTATTTTGGGTGTTAGTTCCCATGTTTTTGAATACATGTTTTGACTTGAAATTATCAGTTCTTTTAAATATGATATATATATAACATATACATAATAGTAATAATTAGAAAAAATATTTAATCATTAAATTAATTTTTATAATCAAATTTTAATTGATAGAGTGGAAAATTATTCATATTATGTAGTGCATATGGTATGCCGTATATATGCACAAGAAAATGTCTCACTCTCATAATGGTGAATTAGAAATGAAGCGTATTGTAAAGTAATTTTTCCAGAATCAATACAATGTAATTTGTATCATATATATCCATTATTTTCATTATTTAATCCATCCAAAATATTGGTTATTAAAAAAATACACAACATTATGGAGACGGTATGTCATAAAAAACACTCATCATGTTTCTATTTTTTAAAGTATGGAAAAATTAATGAATATTTTTTTTCATATTAAAAATAACATATTATAATATAATATGATACTATATTCATTAAATTATTATTGTAATGACACATTTCGATGAGGTATAAGAGTAAATGAACATCAATGGGTGGGTAAAACAATTACCTATTCTTTAGCATACTTCATTTAGATCACATTTTATGGGATTTAGATTAAGTCAATTTGAATAAATTTTCATTAAGAACATGGATAGGGATACTATTATAAGAGTGTTTTAGATTTTTCTAATATATAATGCTCAATATTGGGTGAATAATTGATGAAGAGGGTTTCTTTTTATAATTTAGGTGAGGTGATTTATTGTAAACTCTTAAAATATTGATTTAATATAAACTAAACTAAAAAATAAAATGGATCCAAATTTACATGATTCTAATATAATATTATTATGTGATCGAATCCTTTTAGACAATAATATTTATATAAATTGAGGATACATTTCTATCCTTAACTTTTAGTTTTTACCCTTAGTTAATCCTTTTAACATTAACGTAAAATCAAGTAATTTACATGTTGATTGTTAATATATGTTTTAAAAAATATCAAAAACAAAATAAAATAGTCATTTTAGAAATTATATGTATTATTAAAACAATTTTCAGTAAATTTAATTTTATTGAAATTTTATATCATTTAATATAATATTATTTTTTTCAAATAAGAATTATGTATATTTTGAGACTATTCATTACATGTAATTTTAAAAATATCATAACAATAATATATATTCGATATAATGCTTTTAAAACCCCAATAAATTTTCAAATTCATCTATAAAACTATAGGATGAAAATAAATATCTCATATTATATTTATTTTAGTATTTTTAATATCATTTATTTCATAATGCCTTTAATTAAAAAATTACAACATCACCATTATTCCAGACATAAATTATATAATTTCTTATATAAAATTTAAAAATAAATTTTCATGATTATTATACACATGTTACATATCAATTTTATATTAATTAATTTACATATCCAATATATAAACTAATATTTATTACATTTCATGTGTTAAAGACAATAGTGTGGAAAAATTAAATTTTCATTGAATAAAATATTATAAATTATATACTCCCAACTAAGTGGAATAAATAGGTCATGATTTCATTTTATAGATACTTCACGATTAATCACACTCATCCAATGAAGTTATGACATGTTTTATGGTAATTTTATAGCCTGTATAATATTATTTGTACCCATAATTTAATAATTTGCCCATAACAATGGTAGTTTAAATATTACTTAATATAATATTTATTTTACAAAAAATAAATGAACACTGTTTAAATAATTTTTACCCTCTACTACCAAATAAGGAATCTATTTTATAATATTCAGAATTTAATAAACACAGTAATTAATTTGGAATTAACACCATTGATTGATTAAGAAAATAAGTAATTAATGATAAAATGTATAAAATATTATTATTCATTGTATTAATTATTTTAAAATATATAATGTAAATCTAGTTAAAAATTGCAACCAATTTTTATATAACAATACACTAAAAAATGTTTAGATGAAAATGTTTTTTTCTGTTAAAATGAAATATTCTATTACTATTTAGGATAACATAAATCATATGTGTTAAATAATAAAAAGTCAAAAAAATACATTAAAATATTATGATTTCAAACTATAAGAGTATTTTTTCAAATAAAATAAATTTTTTTTTGAAAATTGGGTTTACATGCAATTCACCATTAATTGGAGGTAAAACTATATTTTTAAAAATATATTTTTTTGGTATACAAATGGGATTGTAATTCTTTTATTTATATATATAATACAAATTGAATGTCAATTTATTTTATTGGATACATAACATATAAATTTACTATAAAAATTCAAAAAAATATTTTGAAAATAATTCTTTGTGTAAAAAATTATTAAATAGTTCTATGTTCGAACCCATTGTTTTATGTATTATAAGCTATCAAAAAATTAAATTTATTCTAAAAATAAAATATGTTAAAATCACTGGTTTATATATAAGATAATATAGTTATTTTCATTTATTATTCTAATATATTCATTATTTTATAATGAAATTTATAAAATCACTTCGATGAAAGGATCTTTCTGGAAAAACAAATTTATTCATGGAACATTTTCAAAAGTAAAACAACATGTCTTCTATTGAATAATATTCGAAATGAAGGATATTTTTATGATATTGATCGGGAAAAAATGTTTTATACTATCCATTTATTTCCCTACTAAATATCTATAATGAATAAATCTGGGGTAATTCAATATCAATCCACTATCAAAAAATATGGAAATGGTTAACCAACACTATTTTGAATAAATGTTGAATTTTTTGTATACTAGGCACATCAAATATTTTTATGGGTAATTAAAATAATATCACCTAACATCTCTTCTACTAGTATAAATACATTATTCTAAAATTAAATTAAACTCTCAAGATCCGTCTTTATAAGAAAATAGGTTTACCATCAATTCAAAAAAATTCATCCAAACACATTTTTAATAATGATTTTCAATTTTATTTTTTTGTTAAACATCTCCCTTATTAACCACTGATAATGGAACACTATGATCATTAACATAACAGTATCTTTTGAAGTGTAATCTATTATGAAATTAAATGGTTTTAATATTATTACAAGCATAATAATGATATACAATCATAATGATAATTATTATTCTAATTGGAATATCCTAGTATATATCACAAATTAATTATGAAAATATGATGTTCATTAAATATGTAGGTTTCATGTTGACTATTATGTTATATATAATTGAATTGCTTCATGTACGGGTTCATGTAATAGTTCTTATAAAAGATCAATGTGTAAACCATTATTTCTATAATCGCATCCCTACATATCAATCATAAAACACTTCATGAAATCTTAGGGGGAGAAAAAATAAGAAATTAGTGATCCCAAATTATCTATAATGATATGAATACAACATATTATATCACTCTAGAAAAAGGCATAATAAATCTTTATTGGTAAATAACTGAAACACATGATATTAAATCAATTATTTGATCATAATAAGGCATGAAAAAAATAAAATCAATAAATTAAATTTTAATAATCAAATGATCTTCCAACATTTGAATAAATAATCTAAAAAATATAATAATAAGGTTGACATCAATAACTAATCTGATAATGTGGTAATTTCTAATAGTAAACATTAGTACCATACATTTGAGGCCCCTTTCAAATATAACTTACCTAAATTTGAAATGCCTCATACAAATACCCATGATAGTTTGTCTCATGAATCCTACAGATATATTAAGGATTTATAGAGCACTATTTCCATTAATAACTATGTTCAATTCATTACTCATATGAATATTTTGAACCAAAATAACCTGAATATGTGTTTTTAAAAATTTAAATAAGAAATTTTAACACATTCCACAAACATTAAATATAATAATAAATAATTTCAATTATTTTATAAAATTATATAAATTGTCGTCTTAAATCGAATTAATCATAATCCATTTAGAAAAATAATATGGATTGTGTCATTATAACATTTTCACAATGAGGGAAAAGTGAAAAATATGTTGTGGTCATGGAAAAATATAGATATCATAAAAACCCCTTTTAATCCATTCTTGAGTAAAATATAAATTTCACATTTAAAATATCATGTAAAATATTTAATGAATATTTTGAAGAATAATTCACTTAGAATTAATATTTAGAACATAAAATATAATCTATGATGAAATGAGTACTCAAAACTGTGAGAAATTTCGATTCATGGTATGTATATTAAAAATAATGACTCAATTAAAATTTTGATAAGGAATAAAATAATATAACTTAATTGAAAAAATATAGGATGAATCTGTTTAAATTTTTAGTATGAAAATTGGAAGAAATACCTAATTTAAAAAGTCATTGTAAAAAAATTTGAAAACATTTTTTTGAAAAAATTGATTTGGAAGAAAATTGATTCTTGATAGAAAATAGTAATGATTTAGAATTTTATTAAAAAGATATTGTTAATAAAAAAAAGTAAAAATTAGTTAAAAATGTATAACTAATAAAAAATACATGAATGATTATAGGATATGAATATAAAAATGTTCCAATATACAATTATCAAATAATATCATTTAATTTAAATTCAAGCATAATGAATCCCGATTAAAATAAAACTAAAAAAAATACCTCTTTGCTGAATTTCAAATTCTAAAAAACATGAATGGAATAACCTAAATTGAAATATTATGTAAATATATAAAAATTTATTTTTAATATACCATATTAATGGGAATTAGTTAAGCATCATAAAACATGATATGTTAATTACCTGACATATGACTACAAGAAGATATTTTGAGATGAGAATGCCTTATAAGGATCATAACGTGGGAGTGATAAGTAATAAATAAATCAATTTGTTTGGGTAAATCTAAAATTAACCTAATTATTCTGAAAATAAAAAATAATATAATCAAAATAAATTTTAGAAATAATCTTATAATATCTATGATAATGATGATGTAATATAACCCAATAAAATGAAAATGAGTTATAAAATTCATTACCGCTTAGTTATCATTATGTTAAATCCCATCAGATGAAAAAATACCAATTAAAACATAAAATACCATTAATTATAATGTATTTTTGTTATTAAATGTATATTTTATAGTATATAAATTATAAAAATCAATTATGTTCAAAACAATACAATATGACAAAACAAAGGGAAATTGTGACAACATCCATTACGTTATGTCCAATTTACATCGTACATGTTTAAGAAACCTCTATAATAGATATATATTTGTTATAAATAATTTAAATGATTGCTATTTTTTACAATTCCAATTATGGTTTGTTTATCATTTTTATAAAATGTTAATTTACATGTCTTTATTAGAAACACAACTTCTATTGATAACTAGTTCATATTTCATGTATGTTTAATTATGGTAGTTTTTTCCTTGTTAACTAATCATGATTAAATGACAAATTAAATTTTAAAAATTATATAAATTTCATATATAAATATTATATAAGTATTAATGAAACATCATAAATGTTAGAAAACATAAAATGAGTTGCACCGTCCATGGAGACAGTAGGCCATACATTATAAAGAACATTTTAAAAAAAAATTAATTGCTGAAACATGAAAATGAAAAATGTATCAAAATTATAGATTAATTATTATATTAAATATTTAATTTTAATTGATTAATTATTCCTCATTTCCATCCATGTATAAATTAAATAAAAATAATATCCCACCACAATGTGGATGCTGTAGTCAACACATACTCATAAGTGTCATTTTTATTTTAAACAAATTTGTATGTAATAAGTTATATGTCATATTGTAAATAACTATTTATATATATTTAATACATTACAAAATATTATGTTAAATACATCAGCGCATCCAACTGTGATAGGTTGTGATAGAAGACAATTTACATCGATTCTCAAAGTGGTAGTTCACAATACAGATGATCAATTGTATCATTTCATATTTCAAAGGAGAAAAAAATTATATAGGATATTCCACTAATATAATAACATATAGTTTATACATTTTACTTATTTTATTATTTTATAATTGATGGATGATATATAATTTACATATAAAAAAGATAAAAAATTAAACTCATGGTTACAAAATTTACCCCTTCTACTCACAACATCATTGGGCTTATATAGAAAGCATACAAAGAATGGATTTTTTTTAAAAAAATGGACTATGTGATGTAAAGAGGAATTTATGATGGTGATTTGGGGACAAATTGGATGAACTAAATGTATTTATTATTATTTTTAAAATGATTGTAGAGTGGTTTTCATCTATAAGGGGTGCATGTGACATAGTTAATTTTTTTCAAATATTAAATCAAAACCAATGCTAATCAAATGACATAATTATGATAATTGGAAAATTATAAAACAATTTATGAGATAAGGTATAAATATTACCATAAAATATAAATTGGATTTTTTTTTCATTTTAACACTAATCATTTTAGATTATAACCTCAGTATTCCATGTCTACCCTTATTATTAGTAATTCATTTTTAATGTTATTTACTATTATTTATTAATGAAAATAAATTTAAATTTTTTAATAATATTAATTATTAACATTAATAATATGGAATAAATAATTTCAAATTTTATTAAAAATAGTTGAAAAAACTAATTTGAAATTAATGACGATTACAAATAAGAATTGGATTTGGAAGGAGGAAATTCTAATCAATATAGAAGATTTTAAAATAAATAATCAAAATAACCTTGATGATAAATAAGTTTTAGAATGGGGTAATTCTCATAATATATAATGATTAAAAAAATAAAATTTAATTTAATTATAATGAATTAAATTGTATTGATTATAATATAGTTGTACTTATTATAATTTTAAATAATTTTAAAATGAAATTTATCTTTTATATTCATAAAAAAATTTATATTTTCATTAAAATATAATATTATTCACAATAAAAAAATATTATTCTGAAATTATAAATAAAATCACCATTTTATTATTTAGAAATTATGATTTAAAAAACTATTAAATAAATTTAAAATAAATTTTTAAAAAAGGTAATATTTTATTATATGTTATATGTGCATTGTGTGATGAAAGAAAATTACTTAAAAAGTGTTTCTAGAAAAAAACATTACATATCCATAAAATTATTCTTATTTTATATATAATAATTAGATGTCCATTTATGTTTTTAATATAAATTAGAAAAATTTATTTTTCATAAATAATTTTAGTCATCATTGGACAATAATTTTTTGAAATCCAAAATCATAAAAGGGATAACACATATTCATCATTATGCTATAGAATGATATATATAAAGGCATTATATAATATAATATAACAAGGTTTAAAAGTATGAAAATGTTAGTTAGATAACATAATAAAGACATTAATGGTATTCAGAACTAAATATTAAGAGTGCTAGATATTATTGATCATAATAAAATGAATGATCAACTAGAAAACCACAATAATGATATTGGAATTAAGGTAAATTTATACAATTTAAATTTAAAGATATTTTTACTGTAGTTGATGAACTACATAACAATCATGATGAATAACACCTATAAATATACTTAGTTAATATCATTGCATGACATTAGAAAAATTTCATTATTTGGTTTATTTTCATTCAACCACAATTTTATTTTTTACTAAAAGAAATTAATACCCAAAATGATTTTCTAAATTCAATAAGCAATAAAATTAACATATTATATATTATAAGATCTATACAGTAGTGAAGTGTATTTATTTATGTACCTAACCATTTAACATAATATAAATGGATATAATATGTTATTTAAAATAAATTTTCAATCACTAAACCACAATAGTGTGACCCATAATTAAAATTATTCCTTTCCATTATTATCTATCAGTTAAATAACTTAATTAAAATCAATTTAATTCTTAATATTATGGCTTAGAGGTCAGTTGTTGGTTGTAAACCCAAATCTCTTTTAAGTTGGGGGTTCAAGCCCCAAGAGTTTTATGTATGTGATGAGTTGTAACCCTATAATGGGATGTTATTTTCCTTTTATAATATAAATTTAATTCTAATCATATTCTATAAAATAGAATGTTAAATCTCAATAATAACAATGTTTAATAAATAACTTTTAGCAAGAAGGGTTTCCCGTAAGATATTTTTTCCCAAAATTCAATTAATAACTATTTTATTATTATTAACTTCACATAAATGGTAATAATGACCCTAAATTTTATCAATAAATTTAATCTTATTCCCATTAAATGAAAAGGAATTATTCCATAAATTTATTTTTCTCCATATCATGTGTAAATCTAATTGGATGTATTTCCTTAAAAGTCTCCGAAAATATCCACAATATTTGTAAACTCGCATCACATAAAATACAAAACATGTGTTGTTTAAGTTATAAAATATATAATAACTCATAAACTCATAATATAATGTTGGTATACTAAAATTACAATTCAATCATACATAAAAAGTTATATACATAAAAAACATAATCCTTAGAAGATTCATGACTCTTATTATAAAAATGTCATTTATAAAATAAACTTTTAAAATAATTTATCAATCCATATCTCCAATCACATAAATCATTTCTCATTGGATTTATTAATTTAAAAATAACTCTCATGATCCCATTGATTATTCTGAATTATATTGCCTTCAATTAGGGGGGATAAATTTGTGTAGTTAAATATCACATTATAGTTAAAACAATTAAAATTTGAGGCTTATTCCTTAAACATTAATTAATTAATATTTTTACCATTATATCCAAACATTTAGAAAACACCAATTACCATTAATACTTTTCTTAGGAGATTCATTAAAAATTATCACATGTGTTAAAATAATTATTTCTCATATTCATAGTATCTATTTTTTCTCTACCAAATATTTATTCTCTTGCATCCCTTTGACGATATAAAACATGTTGAATCAAATCTATATCTCGATAGAACTTGAAAATATGTCATAATATGATTTGAAATATTATGATATTTGTTACCACAATTGGATTTATATAATACCTACAAATAAAACGAACGTATTATATCGTGGATTATATACGTTGTAAATAAAATTTCCATTTCCTATTTGAATATTAATAGAAAATTCATAAATTTTCATATCATAATACATAAGGAAAATATTTTTCGACGCGATTTATACTAAAACACATCTTCTCTTGAATTATCTTTTCCTCTTCATCATTTCAGTTTTTTATCAATGACCACATTTAGTGAGAATCCCCAGAGAGTTTGTAAACTACCATGACAATATTAATCCATTAATTACTTCCAAATTATTGAATTATATTCTCTAGGTAACTTCTATATTACTCTTATTAAAATGGATTTGTAGCCCAATATAATGGTTAAAAATTTAGATATATAATGCATTTTATCATTGTTATGTCATGTAGTGGATTAGCTAGCTACTCCATATAGAAAATTTTATTAATCATAACATAATTTGGTTCACTAATAATGTTATAAGTTTATTAGTTGAATTGGTGGATTTACCACAGTATTCATTACCATTCCTAAGAGGTAATTCCCTACATGGAGTGTGTGAATTAACATGGTACATATGTCTTCAACAAATCTATATTTGTAAATATCATTATAAACAATATGAGAAAATAAAACATTATAAAAATAAATTATTAATGAAAAAATGAGTGAAATATTAAATGTAAATAAAAAATTTTAACCATAGATAATATAATATTCATAATAATAATTTCTTTTGTAATGATTTCAACTAGTAAAAATATTTTCATGTACTTTATAATAGTTTGTACATAATATTAGATTTATCTGAAGCATAACCTATTAGAAATGTGAAATGATATTCATAGTAAACACCATTGTAGGGAATCCGGTGATGATTTAATGAATTCATAATGCCTAATATTCAGAGTTATTAACCCTAGAAATTTTTTTCCATATCCACGTCAAATTTTGTTTATAGATAAGGATTTACTTCATGAAAAAAACACCATAATATCATAATAGGAAAAACATTAAGATGATATTATATACATATCCTCAATGTCTATCACATTGTTTTTATCCATATATGTTTTCTCAAGTCATGATCCAAAATATTCTACAAAACATACTCCATTAAGAAATTAAATTCTTGTTAAATAAAAACGAAAATTAGTGGTTATTTTATTAAAATATCATAATATTAAAGAAATCACATCCCAAAGAACATTACAGTTTTTCCTGTTGGAAATTTTGATATATATATAAATATCATATTAAAATTGAAGACAAAAATATAAAACTATAATTTCATTGAGTGCATAACTATTATTATTATCATATCCCTTCATATCAATCATAAAACAATTTTTGGAACTATGTGGAAAGCAAACAAAAGAATGGGGTGAATTGTAATTCTTATTAATACTATAGATGGATTTGAAGATATCATGAAAAAATGATAAATAAAAATTTTAAAAGGGTAAATAAATGAAACCCATTACTTCCTTCAATTACATTCGTACAATATATCATGAATAAATGTATCTAAAATAATTTATTTTAATTAATCACTTAAGGTTCGAAAATATCGATGGATAATTGAACTAATTGCATAACCACATTGACATGCATAACTAATATCATAATTTGGGAATGAAAAATGATACACAACATTACCATTCATTCAATGCCTTGTTTTAAGACATATAACATAAATGGTCATCTCATCGGAAAATACCCATTCTATTTTATCTCATGAGACCTACCTAGGCTTCGAGGTTCTGTAATTATAGTCTCATATAACATCGTCTGTCCATTGAATGACATAAATAAAATCTGTTAACCAAATAAAAATAATCATTTGTATTAAATATATAGTTTGTGAAATGTTTATATTCTCACCAATTAATAATCAAAATTGTAAACCATTTTGAGTATTATAAAGAATTTTATTAATATAGAACATATTTATTCATATTTATCAAATGAAATTTGATTAAATAGTATATATTTTACCATTATGTCTTATTCCTAATATGGAATAACCAAAACATGTGTATTTTTCATTGTAAATTGATATAAAATAAAAATTTTTTTGAACACATTCTTAAGGTAAATAAAATCTTCATCACCAAAATTAATTTTTATAATATTATTTTAAAAAATAGTTGGAAAATTATATCTCATTAAAAAATACATTAATACTATTAAAGGAATCATAATTCAAATGTCTTTTCATGAATTTGGTATATTTACATTTATGTAATGTATATTAATAATTATGATTACCTTTAAATCTTTGTTACAAAAGGTAATAGAACCTTATTTATAAAATGAGTATATAATTGATTTTAATTTTTTACAATAAAATTACACAAATTTTTAATAATTACATCATACAATCATATTAATAATAATTTTATTTTTTAGAAAACATTCATTTTTATGGAATCCAATTATTTATAGAATTGTGAAATGAAGTTAACTTTTAATAAAAAATTCATTAACAAATTTTTTACACTATAGTGGAAAATTATAATATTTCATAAAAATATCTAGAACAAAAAGTATAGAATAACATTTATCTGTTTAATTATATAATAATACAATAAAATAATTTAATGTAAATGCAGTCATAAATAATCCATTTTTAAATGATATTTAAACATTTATACCTTATATGTTTGGTGTCTATTGAATCGTATTACCAATTAACGAAAATAAATCATATGAAACATTGAAAAATATTAATATAAATGGATTAATGATATTATATATAAATGGGGAAGAATATATAACTCATAAGATAATATTTGTGTATAACCTGATATATGTTCCCAAGAATACATTTTTTGACCATAAACCCTTGTGATGATCATATCCGTGATGTAAAAATTAATAAATGAATTGATTCTTCAAATCAAATATAAATAATTATAAAAATATTAATTTCCACTTAATATAAAAAAATCCATTTTAAGAATTATCTTATAATATAACACACAATTAAGAATTAATATAACCTAATAATAATTGATAGAGTTATGAAATTGATTACGACTGAGTAAATTCATTTTCAAATTCCCCTAAATGAAATAATTATGATTAATATATAATATAACATTAATTATGATGTATTAATTATATTAATTTAATTATGGGTATATTACACAACAAATAAAGAATTTAGGATCATGAAATTTCAATATGCCTCATGAAATTAAAATTGAGAAAAAAATCCCTTACCTTAGGTCTGAATTGGTTTTTACTTTTATGAACCTCCCATGTAATTTTTATATATTAATTATAAATTAATTAATTTACCATTAACATATTTTTCATAAGAAATATTATTTTCCTTAAAATAATTATAACACTTTTATTAACAATTCATTTTAACACACAATTATATCATGGTATTATGATCCTAAATTTTCTTGTATGATTTAGTTCAATTTTTGAGAAATATTTTCATTGATCATGGTTAAATTCTAAATATAATATTCAAAATTATATTAATATCATATATAGTAAATATAGAAGAATGTACACTATTCAATAATAGTTATAGATGGGAAAATGAGTACCATTGTTCATGGATATAGTATCTCGTACGTATTTTTTAATGTTATTCTAATTTTTATAATATATATAACCTAATGTAGGTATATAATGTCTCATCATTTTTGAAAAATCAAATAATGAAATAGTTCATCAATATTTTTCAAAATATATACTTATTTATATCTCTTTCAATATGAAAATAAATTTATTTCACATTACTATGTGATGGGTTGTAGTCTAGAGATACACATGAGAAACATTATTATTTAACAATAGTTATGAAGTAATGATGATATATATAATATTATAATTAAATAAGTTTATAAATGTTATAAATATCATAAAAATATTTTATGTACATAATTATATCCTATAATTAGTTGTGGTGATTGAAAAATAAATGTATCTATTCGTGAGGTGGTTGTTTGTTATACACATGATCGACAGTTTTGTTTCCAAATTGATACAAGAGTGTATGAAAAAATGTTTTTTTAAAAAATAATAACAAAAAGTTGTATGTGAGAAAAATATGTTATAATTTTAAAATTATTGGAGAATAATTTTTGGAGTTCAATTATTATATAAAATAAAAACACATGGTTATAAACAATACCTCTTTTTCAGAATATCACATTATGTATTTACCAAAAGCCTTTCTAGTTTTCCTTAATGATTAGTCTATGACATATATGATTTTTTAGGATTTTAATGAAGTTATTTTGGTATTTTTAGTATTATCAATATGGATTTTTTTTGTTTGAAGTGGTGTAGAGTGTGGGTGTCCATTTATAAGTGGGGGAGAAGGCACAGTTTGAATTTTTGAAAAAGAAAAAGTGATACCATCATTTTTCAAATGGAAAAGGCACGAAAAATGTCTCATTATTTAAACATAGATCATATATTGAGTAGATGTGGACAAAATTTTTTATCATTTTTATATTTATTTTTAATGATTTTCCTTATATTTTAACCCTTGATAACTTTTCTTAAACCATAACTATAGTAATTAATTTATCTGATCATCACAATTAAAAATTTCCAAAAATTAAGGTTATCTAATAATATTATATTAAATTTTTTATAAAATTATGGAATTTATTTTCCTTTAATCTATTTATAAAGTAATAAAATATTAATATAAAATTAAACTCGTAGATATAAGGAAAACATAGGTATCCAAATATAAAATTATCATATGTATATAATGTTTTAATATTAAAAATAAAAATAAATTATATTCCAATGAAATAAAAATTTTTATAATAAAATAATGGAAAAAATAATATATCTAATAAAATTTTAAAAAAGAAAATTGGATATTTTAATATTTTAAATTAAAATACTCTAAAAAATAATTTTATTAAAATTGATTATTTTTTATTTGTAATAATTTTATTAGTATTAAATTTATTTTATAAATGTTTAACAATTTAATTTTCACAAAATACTTAATTTTATTTTCACCAACCAATTTTCCTTCTATGTTGTAATGGTATACAAATTACTTGTCATTTAGACTCAGAGTTTCATGTGTCACACACTATTGATGAGATTAAATTTAAAGAAATATAATTCAAATGTTATTTGTGATCAATATTTCATGTCACAGATTCTATATCGAAAAAGTTATTTCTTTTAAAATATGTAGGTGTTACAAGGAATTCCATCTTTTGGTTTTTTTGTGGTCTATTGAACCATGGTGTCATAATATGAAGTAAATTCATATTATATTATTTTGGAATAGACATCCCGATGTTTTGAAAAATGATAGCTAATGTGAACTCTCTCCAAACAACCCCTTATTAAATATATGGATAACAGACCAATAGAATGTCTTACGACATTATTAAAGGGGGTGTAATATTTTAAACATTATATGGAGAGACTCATAATGTTATTTAAAATGGTGATAGGTTGTTGAATACCCCTATTTAATATTTACTATTAGGGATTATTACATGGTTCAAATAATTTTAGATCCCCCTAAAGTATCAGTTATCTATAAATGGTAAATTGATGTCCATATAAATGGATATAGGAATTAGACAACCATCGCATTCAACATATATTTGACAAAGTGAGAGGGGGATCCTAAAAGTAATGATTGACATAGGTGTTTTCACCATGGGATGAAAACACAAAAAATCCCTTGATGATGAAATGTTAAACACATGGAAATAGATATATGGAATATATTCAAATGGGAAATAGTGGATGTTTGATACATCATTGTCACAACTATGTCTCTAATTCCTATGAGTAGTGTTAGTGTTACCATGGTTTGTATTTTCTATGTTATATATTCTTTAAGAATTTTGATTATCCTTTTCTATATATTTGATCATGGGTACACCTAATTTCCAATGTTACTCGACATCTCACTATTGAAGGTGGATGCATTCTATTTTATTTTACCAATAACGTTTCCAGCTATTATCATACCATGAATCTTATCAGGTCATTATAAACAATATTAATAGAATTACAACAATTACAAATACATATCAATATAGAAATTTTGTGCTATTTTCAATGGATTGGTTTTTTATATTTATCATTGTAAAGTAATTACACTTATCTTGTAATTGGAATTATTGTAAAGGATATAGTGATACGTTCATAATAGGTTACCCTATACATTTTTGGATTCAATTAATATATGTGTGTGGATTAATAATATGTTTCCAAAATATTTTATGATAAAAATGAATCAAATGTGAAAGTTCTAATGACTTAATTTTCATGTGTAACTATAATGTATAAATCTATATCAATTAAATGTGGATCAAAAAATGAATTAATTACTATGAAAAGTTTATTAATGGATAATTAATAAAACAAATCATCATCGCTGAAGATTATAATCAATATATATGTGTTATTTGATTCATTGGGAATCATGAAGTTTCAAATCCTTGTGAAAAAGTTGTTATTTACATATGTTTTTTCATAATGTAATCCACTTGAATTCAAATCCAATGAATGTGTGATGCAAGAAATACTCTTCAATGTTAATCATAATATATAATCGTGGAATTAATATTATTAAAATTTTGTGATGTGAGGTAACTGGTATTTCATGTTTTGAAAAGACATGAAATCATCACAATAATCCAAAAGATAACCATTATGAAAAAAATGAGAACGGTAAGTTGTGGGGTATATTTATGCCTCAATACAATGGAATTGGGTCACTAGTGGATGATTTTTTATTAACAATACTCTGGCGATATACAATTTATAAGGTTATAGGCTCATGGAATTTTTTTCATCTGATATTCTAGTCAATGTCTATAATTCCACATAAAATTCCCATTTTTATTAATTATTGATTCTTTTTTCATAGAAATTCATTATTTTGAAATTCCATAAATTGAATTTGGATCAAATGAAATAGTATTAATTTTCAAAATCCATTAATAACATATTGTTCCAAAATAAATCCATGTTGTTAAAAGAAATATTTTTCATAGGTGAAAATTATTTGATATTTGAAATAATAGAATCTTGTTATTTCATGTATAACCAATGTGTACTAAAGAGACCTAGAAATATGGTAATTATTTTACATGATGGAAAAAGTGTAAAACTGAATTATGATTAATATAGTTTATGTTTTTGTGACACAAACTTATGTGATGAATAAAATGAGGATAATATAGGATAACTGGACTACACATTTTCATTGATTCATTACTCTGTGATTTTATTAAAAAAATTTATTATTCTCAAATTGAACTATAATGTCGAAAAGTAGAACATTGGATTTTTATTTTCAAACCAATAGGGAGAATAAGAAAAGTATGTTGTCCAATTTAAAAGAATATATAAATGGATTCCTCACACAATTTAACAATATTGGGTAAAATTTTACATAGGTTGATTTATATAGATGATAAAGGATGAATCTAGATCATTTTCAAAGATCTTCTACAAAGTTTGTTCTTAAATATATCTTTTTCTTATCCTATTTCTTTCATAGGTAAGTATATTGGAAGCCAACAATTAGTTTCGGTCAAGATATGTGTATATTACTAGATCTAAAACCACTCAATTATTTAGATGTGTTTATTTGTCTTGGAACATTAATCATAACATCAATGGGAAAAATTAGCTCTTAATATTCGTCCTATAATGATCACCTCTAATAAGTTTATACTTCTATTTAAATTCCATAAAACAATTTTATTGAAAACATCAAAAAAATAGTTCATAATCCTAATTCAATGACAAAGAGTTTCAAATTATTGATATATTAAATCATTATTTTGATTATACCCCTACTCTCAACCCCAAACCCTAATACATTTATTCACATGTAGTTACAAGGATAATAAATAAATGAGAAAACATAAACTTTATTGAAATAATGATAAATAATTCAATAGTATATAATGTAAATTTATTTAATTAACAAATATTGAACAGAGAAATAAAAATTCACAACAATTGGTAGTGAATGGTGAAAAGTGGAATTGATTGAAAATGAAAATTTAAAAACAATGAGAAATCCATAAATTCATTATATGATGTCTATCATTATGGGATCCAAAAAACTAATTCTAAATGAGCGAAACATGGTTTTGAAAATTAGATAAAAAATCACAAAATGAATTCTTTATTTATCATTGGAGGTGTATGAAAATCAATAGACACGATAAACTCAAGAAATATATGTATTTGGTATCCTGAGTGGGATTTAATTACATATTATTAGATAAATTATAATCATGTATTTGTTTTATTTTTTGTGTACATATATTCAAAAGTATTAAATTATTTTTGTATCATACAAACATAATTATTGTTTTCAATTCTGTAATCTAAGTCATTATACACAAATATGAATTAATTTATATAATGAAAATGATAGAAAACATGAACATTCATTGCTTCAAATTTTTCAATACATTTATTTCATTCAGAAGGTCATTTAAAATTGATGTTCTAAATGATATAGTATTCTCTAATTTCATGTCATTGGTTACCTAAAAATATTGAAATTATTTATCTAGTATATTTGCAACTATAATTGGTCTTATAGATAAATATACTTTCTATAGGAGGTGTATATTTTAAGATTAAAAGATTTTTTTCTGATTCATGGACTGAATTTTCTATAATTGATGAAATTTATAGTAGCACATCATATAAATGCTAACAACATATTTCCATCAGTAACCTTCCAAAACCAAAGGATGGTTTTTATAAAATGTGAAAAAAATGAAATTTATTTTATTTCAGTATATATATATATGAGTTCATCCTATTAAATTATCTAACACCAGAAAGATTAATTATTCTCAGAAAAAGTCATCTAAAATATGATTTTATATCAAGAATATATTATCTTAATTTGATAACTAAAAAATATGTTTTTTAAAAAATAGAGTCCTCTAATATCACTCCAGCATTAAAAAGTTATTGATGTCTCGTAATCATGATCTTTTTACAAACCCATTTTTCCTGAAACATTTTTTTTTCAAATACTCTATAGACACTTTTTACATGTAGTAATTTAACTCACCATTAATTTTATCTCATTACTCAAGGTAAAATGATATTATAGTAATGAGCATTCTATATGTACACATTCCTAAACATTATCAATCAATGTTTATGACATCTCCATTTGGTGGGGAAAAATAAAAAATATAATCATGGTGAATATAATAATGATAATAAATAAATATGGCTAATAATGGAAGTTATTCGATAAAAATAAATACAAAAATGAGGATAATATCTCATGTACTTTGATTGATAATCAAGAATAACAAAGAAATTAGGCCCTTTATAATTCTAAATCTCCAATCACTTAAAAGCATATGGTAGGTCCTCATATGTACAATTTCCTTTGTACACCATTAAAGATATATTTACCAATCCATTTTATAATATACATAATCGAAATCTCAAAAATATTGGAAAAATTTCACTGCACTTATCCTCAGCAAAAAATAATCCCATGTAGACCCCTAAATATCTATACCACATAATTTTTAATGCGATAATTGTGAAAAAATAAAATCACAAGGGTAGTAATTGATTAAATTTTCTTATAACATTTATAAATCCTAATTGTTTTATTCATGGATTATATTTGATTAAGAAAGAATAGTGTGCATGTTGGTTTCAAAATTAATTCCTCAACAAAGAATCCATAATCATTTCAGTAGTTAATTTTTATAGTTAGAGATTTGATAAGATTAAAATTTATGTTATTATTGATTTTCATTTCCCATGAATTTCACAGAATATATTCTAAAAGATGAATGGAAAAAAATAGGTCAATATGTCTCACATTAGTGACAATACATAGACAAGTGTCATCACAAGGTGAACATAAAATAGTAATAAGTCGATCAAAATAATGTCTATGAGTTTAGAATCAGAATTATATATTTAAACATATAAATCATGAATAAAATTAATTAAAAATAAAAAAGAGATTTTTTATATTTAATATAAAAATTCTTTCTATTATTTATATATGTGAAATTGTAATTCATGTTAAATGGTGATTAAAATGTAATGTTCCTCCTATACAAATAATAACATGAAAATATTGTGTTTAATATGACCTAAATCATTATAATGCACCCTTGCACATTAAATAAAATAATGTTAAATATAATTAAGTGACATAAGAGTGATTTCATTGATAGTAGAATGAAATTTAAAACAAAATGTGTAATTGTATTATTGGAAATCAAGAGCTACATTGTTTAAATGACATTCCATGTTGGAACACTTATGAATTTTGATATAAAGATAAGTCTACCTGAAAAAATGTTTGAAACATAATACATATTACTAAAACAACTTGATACATGATAGAATCCACATTTTAGTAGATAAATAGGTAGGATAATAGAATATATAATATTTTTTATTAGTTAAAATTATATTAATATAAATAAATTCAAACCATGTACCTAAAAAATAACATTATGGGAAATCTAGGAAAAACAATAATAGAATTAATAGTAAAAAACTCATTAAATAAAAAATATATGTCAACTAGAAGAGAATTATTATTTTGATGTTGTCATCAAGATCGGTTGAAAATGTAATAATTATGAAGCATATCAGTTGATAATTCATTTTTATCTGCATATACCTAAAAGTATTTTCCTGATGCTTTGATAGTTACATGGGGGGTTCGCCAACTCAGAATTGGGCCAAGAAAACTTCTGAAACGATGGACTGGTTATCATTAGAGGTAATGGATTGTGCCTATTTGGTTATCACTGTATCAAAAATACCAGAGGAAATATCTCAAGGGGTGTATGGATATGTTATCTTAGTAGGTAGATCAATGGTGAAAAAATAAATATTGAATCTAATCATAGAAACCAAATGTAAAAAAAAATGATTAACTATAGGAAAAAATATCAATGACAAATAGTATCACATACATTATATAATTTGAATATTATAATGTTTTATAAGGGAATATATTAATTTAAATATAACACCCAACTGAATAATATGAGGAGAATAAATAAGAAATAACTATTGGGTGTGTTAGAATTTATGCCCGCATCATCATGCATCCCCTTTAGAATAGTGTGTGGATGGATCTAACCAACCATGTCGATGTTATTGAAAGAGTATAAAGCTTGTTTATGTAAGGTTGATGCAAGTATATGTGGTTATGGATTCATGTTCATTGACCCCATGTGAATTGAATATAGAGACTATAAGAGGTGATATGATGATTAGGAATGAGGCTATGTTTTTTGTAGTGATATTGATAAAATACCTCACAGATAGAGTCCTTATTGTATAGTAATTTCCACATTGATCATGGTCCCTAAAAAAATCAATGATTTTAGGTGGTTTTAATAAACTCTATATGATGTTTAATAATTTTGGGTAATGGTCTATGGTTTGAGATTTAATTTTAGAACCAAATGATAGTCCCACTATAGTAGAAGGTGGGTGGGTGGAATGGGTGGTAACTAGAGGAGATACGGTGGTGGGGGGTAAATTGTTAGAACAAATTAATTTAATGATAAAGTGAAGGAATATCCAAATCTAGTTCCCTAGTTTTCTTTGGATAACACACTCATGCATTTGGACCAGCTACAAATATCTGATAGAACATGTAGGGTCAGCATAAAATGAACTTGAATTTGTATTTAGGATGAAGGTGTGGTACTAGTGGGGGTTATATTAGTCATGGTATTATATGTACATGGATTGTTGTATGGTTTTTTGGCTAATGAAATATGATCTGATACTTCTGGAACTATAGCATAAAGATATGGAACCTCAACAGTGTCGGTAACATACATAGGATTCCTCTCTTATATCATCCCAATCATTCAAATTATCCAAATTATATTGTTATATACATGATTATATGACATTATTGGTTCTTATTAAGTGATGGGATAAGATGAGTCGATGAATCCAAAATTACTAACATGATGTTTGTCAAATATGACACTTATCAATTTTATAAAGAACTGGTTAACATTTAGAAAATAATTCAAGGTGAAATATCATGAAAATATTCCTGGTTGGTTCACCCTTTCAATAATAAATATTTAGTGCCTCAATCTGTGTTATGGAACTCGGATAGTCACCTCAGGCCAACCATGCTTGCACCAAATCCCTATGAACAATTAACTTGGAATAACTCCTCATCTAGGTTCAATTATTTGTAAATAGTTTATGGAATCTCATATGGTAATGATCTATCATATTAAAACTATCTATAGTGTATATATTTTTTGTTTCAATTTTTAATGAATACTAAATTGGAGAATCAAAAATATAATGAAAATATTTATCTAATCCAACATAGAACTCAACCAACCAGAGCTGCAATTTCTTCCATTATAATATAAATAATACATGAAGAAATAAATTCTAAAAAGAATAAGTAACACATGAAATAAATAATGTTATGTCTCTTAATGCACCATTAAAATACAGGAAGAATATATGTGCTCGATGAGATCCATGACATACTCATCTAAATATTTCGTCTACTGCATTTAAATGTGATGGGTTATGTTTTTATACATAGGACAAGGAATTATATATGAAAAAAGGACTTCTGTTTGGGATCATTGAATTAGTGGAGTGGATGGATTTTTGACTTAAGATATGTTACTTGGGATTAGTAAGAGGAATAATTGGAATGGTGGAATGTTGTTGGAGTCGTTGTTCATGATGGTGAGGTATGAGCTAATTGTTCTTCAAGCTGGGGTGGGGGATTTAGTATTGGTTGTATGTGTGCGGGTGCATAATCATATAGGCCTATATATTTAGATGAATGAATGAATCCATCTAATCTATGGACAATTTTTGGTAGGGGATGAGTATATATATATATATTATTGTTTAAGAAAACAAAACAAAAGGTGGAGGGGATAGAAATATATGTGTACGACGGATCTTTATCACTACCTGTGAAGAAGCAGTTATAGTGGAAAGGTAATTATAGGTATCACCTAAGAACCCTAGGTTCATAGAAAAATTATGTAATTCCACGAGATTTAATGTGATATATTCTTTTTAATTTCATTCATATATTCTATTGTATTCTACACCAAGATTATCATGCGCTATACTCAACACCATATTAACTTGCAGTATACGCATCACTATTCTTGGATTGTGTTACACACAATCTCAAGTTCGTTTGATAGTTGTTATTCTACGCAACATTGAGTGTGTATATATATATATATATGTATTCAATTAATAAATGAAATATGGTTGGATTATGTTATACGCAACAACAAAGGAGTCTTTCACTACATGCATCCCTGACTTGGCTTGTGTTACAAGCAAACACGACCTTCCTCAATAGCGTGTGTAGTACACAATACCGAGTTTCACTAATCAATGATATATAGTTAAAATATTATTATGGACTATATACTATGAATATTATTAATTACATTTTTAATTTTATAACATTATTAATTATCATACACATTTTCTAAAACATGGTATGTTAACAAAATAAATTTTTCGGGTAAAATAAGTATTTTTCAAAAAATGCAGTTTTGTCGCCTTTTGATGGAGCACCATAATTAAATCTAGTGTTTAAAATTTTATACGATTAAAAAGAAAAAATAAAATTATTCTTTGGAATCAGGATATAAAAATTTACTTTGGATATATTTTTCATATTATTCTGTTAACTTTAATATTTTATTGAATAGTAAAAACACAGTATCTTTTAATTAAAAACAACTATTTTCATCGTAATAATTTAAATTGTTAAATTATCAAATTAAATGATTTTATAGTATAAATAGAATATATTTTTTACATTTAATATAAAATATGTCATTATCATTGATTTTACATTGAATTCATAGGTAATATCTTTTAAATCTTTTGCAATGTTTTAACATTTAAAACCCGTTTTCTTAACAACAATATTAATTTTAAATTAATTATTTCAACTTATGTGTTTTGAATTTTGAAAAATTTATTCCATATTTAAATTCAGTGGGTCCAAATTATGTTAATAGGTTACTTTTATTTTTTTGATATTATGAATAGTTACTGTGGTAATTTTTATTTACTACAATTAAAGGTAAATCAGGTAATTAAGGGTAAAAATATGATAATAAAATCACCATAACACTTGAAAAAATCACATTGAATGAATAAAAGTTGACCCAAATCACCTAAGGGTCAGACTAGATTCATTTCATGGTCTTTTGACCATGAAATAATATAATTATTTTTAAAACCAAAGAATGTTACAACATGTCACTCTCTTAAATCTTATAAGTCTAATAATTTTAATTTAGTGATAAAAAACATAAAACATCGGATATGGAAAGTCCCTAGAAATATAATAAAATTATCTACATCATATGAATTTATTTATAATTTTTAGGGATTAAATAATTAACATTAATTATGAAATAATAGGGATGTTGAAATTATTTTATTGATTGAAATATCAAATAAACGATTTTAAAAGTATTACAATAAATATTATATGAACTATTTAATATGATCCACTAATTTTATAGATAAATATGACATGTTATAAATCTATTAAATTTTTTAGTTCGAACAAATCTTCTGTATATATTTTATTTATATTAAAATAAATGAATATTTTCAAAATTGACACTATTGATATTTTATAAAAATTACATATTATAAAATTGTTTAAAAATCAAAAAAAAATTAATAAATTAGAAATTAAAATTTATAGTGCTACTAGGGGAATTGATTTTGATTTCTTTTCCTCTGGGTACTAAGATGTTTCAGTTCGACAGGGTGTCTCTTGTCTGCCCATGGATTCAGCAGTTCGAAAGGTTGGCCTATTCGGGAATCTCCGGATCTATTCTTCTTTTCATTAAATTATGGAAAATTCAAAACATATAAGTAATTAATTTTTACGATTTAAAATTTTTAATACTATTACCAAAAATAAAAAAATAGATTATATAAGGATAAATCAAGTTGATAATGTTTAAAATAAATTCCCAACTTGTCTAAATTTTATTGGTCGATGAGATTACAACCCTATCTCAACTAATCTTCAGATTCGATTAATTTTGGAGGTTTTTATGTGGGGTTGTTGTCACGACCCGTCCTCAGGACCCATTCCGTGACTACCCCAAGCCCACCTACCATAGGCCATGGGATGGAGACTAGCACCAAGGCGTAAATCCCAACAAAAAGGGGAAGGCATTTCCTTTATAAAGTAAACAAACACCATAGAGTAAGCAAGCAGAAGTATACACTAAGTAGTACTGGGTAAAAAAGTAAGTGTGAAAAGTAAATGGGCCGGAATACAAACCCAAACTGAAAGTAAAGTACAACTAGAACGAAAGTACAGAAACTAAAAGTAAAGCAGAAACGTCGAGCCGTCCATTGGAAGTCACACCTGAAGGGTGGGTACAGATACCCTCCTCAGCTCCTCGGGTATAGCCATCCACTCCATGTATGTCCCGCCCAGTGGTCCACATCCAGGTACCGACTTGCTCCACAATCCACAACCACGATCAGCACTGTCCGCCGTCTGCATCCAACATAATGTAGTGCAGGCATAGCCCATGCAGGTGTGAGTATACGCTACTCAGTAGGGACCCCGAGACCCCTGAAGCTCTCCAAGAATCTACAAAGGATAATCCACAAAGAAAAGATACAATCATGATGTAACATCCAACACTACTTAGGTATAAGCCCATACATATACCTAAGTCATCGATTCTAGTTCGGCTCCAACACCTGATCCCATGTTCGTTCACATCCACACATGATAGTACAACCCAATCCACACAGGAAAGCCCAACACAATCCACATAGGAAAGCAAGTAAATCATATCGAAGATAATGATTGAAAGTCAATACTCACCTCACACCGGTATAATTCATCATAAAGTGATAGAGATGATCAGATGTAGCCACTGATTCATCTATGCTGGGACCCATGTAGGATACTAAACCAGCTAATCTGTCAGACCCACGTTGGATACACTTCCATCTATTCTGTCGGACCCACATAGGATACTACAATAGAGGTCAAATTCTTCCGGACCCACGTAGGATACAAGAACAGTAATACTTCTAGACCCACGTAGGATACAAGAACAGTAGTCATCGTCGTCGAACCCACATAGGATTTCAGTACGGTCTTCATCGTTGCCGATCCCATGGAGGATTTCACTACAGTCATCGTCGCTGCTGAACCCATATAGGATTTCAGTACATTCTTCATCGTCATAGCAGTCGCAACCAGCTCTAGGGTTCCCACACACAGCATGCTCATTTCTAGGAGGGTCCGCTCCATGATCCAAGGGGTCGATACATCAACTGACATGTAGTCCGAGGTTGATGTATCCCAATGTTCTGTCTCGCCATATGGAACTCAAAATGACAGATGTCGCGTCAATCGGAAGCTCGGTCTGAGAGTTATTGGCTTTTTTGTTCCAGGGGCCCGGTTGGTTTTTAAGTCAAAACCAACCCGACTGTACTCCAACTGCGTCCAAACCATGAGCGGAGTAAGCCAAAAGGTCAGCCTCACAAATAGGAATCCATCAAAGCCGACGGAATGGGAATCAAACTTCCAGAGCTCAGGTTATAAGCATTTCTGCTCCGAGGGCCCGATTGGTTTTGTGTTTGGACCAACTCGGCCATACCAAAAGTTCAACGAACCATGAGTGTAATTTACTGAAATGACCATCTCGATCCATGGATCGAATCTCAACTGTCGGTGCGTCGATCGAAGGTATGTTACCCATGATATGAGCGTTTGAATGGAATTGACCGGAAATAGGGGGTTTTGGGCCCAGACCGACCCGGCCCAAGTCCCCTTGGGTCTTCCCGAACCGGGTCCGGGTCTGGCCCATTAGGGCATCTGGCATGGTGGGCGCAGCCCGGCCCCACCAGCACGGCACGGCCTGCCAGCGCGACCCTGCCTAGACTGGGCGGCCTGGCCAAGTGTGGCCGGTCCGACCTGGGCGGCCGGTTGGCCTGGCACGGGCGCGGCCCACATGGCCATCTCGGCACTACCTGTTCTGTCACAGAATGGGGGGCACACTGCCCTCCTTCTTTGAAACTGTGGCCCCCACGTGGGGGTCGCTCCTTTGCCATCCAGGGGTTATTAACCTCGGCTTTCTCGATAACCGGCCGGCCAAGCCGGCCAGTTTGTCAACACGGGATACCCCCCCCCCACGGGTCCCGCCCTCCTTGCACTGGCGGCCGGCGGTTCCGGCCGCCGCTCCCCTCACCACCGCAGACTTGTCCGACCGGCATAGCGCGACGGCGCCGCACCCCTCCTCCATGGCCCCTCTCTGGCCGCGGCTTCTTCGTGGTTCTCCGGCTTTGCACGACGGCGTCGTGACTTCATTTTGCCTCAACGGCGAGGTGCGACGGTGCCACATATCTTTACATGTTCCTCTTGCTTCCGTGTGGTGTCGTTGCACTACACTGCCTTTGCTCGTGCCGAAAAAAGTACAATATCAAAGGGGGAGGAGGGTCGGCCATGTTTGTGCGGTCCGACCTCCTCCCGTTATTACGATAACAAGGGGAACAATATAAAAGTCGATGAATGGAAACAAAATCACGAAAAAAATAATTTAACCCCTACCTCGATAATGTTGTCGAACGAGGTTCGTCGAGAAAAAAAAAGATGTTGCAGATGACAGCGTTGCCGAAGGAGGCTCCGTGAGCATTGTCCTTGTCGCGGTACATGGAGTCGCGGAGAAGAGGATCTTCGGTGTCGCAGTACACGTCGTCTATTCTTCAACCTCCAAGGAATTAGAGTTCTTCGTCGTCCTTGTTCGGGGTACGATGTTTTTCGTCGGTGTCGGTACATTCATTGCGTTCTATAAGGAGGTAGATGATGTTCTTCGTGGAACTCTCCCTCTCAACACAACGAAGAAACCCCTAATGATATAAGACTTTGTCTTATTTAATTAACACACAAAATCCAACATTCCATTTGAAATTCAAAAGAATTCATTCAATTAATTGAATTAATTGAAGATTCTTAATAGTCCAATTAATTTGAGAGTTGACTTGGCATTTAATAAGGGGGTGCAGGTGTGTTAAAAAAAATACGGGTTTTTGGAAGTCGAAAAGGTGGGGCTCATGTGGGGCCCACATCACTAATATCATATCAAGAGGGGTTACGATATAGTGCATCCCACGTCAACATCCATAAGTAGGTTTAATATGCTTAGAACATAAAATAAAAATTATTGCACAAATTTTATATTATTTATTAGTTAACCATTTTTTTTAAAAAACCACACCCAAGAAAACACAACTCCAGAAAAAAAGTTCCTAAGAAATTTCTGGCACTGCGGTTTAATTGGTGCCCTCAGATTTCGATTTCGGGCACCATTTCAAATGTTAGGAAAACCCGCTCATTCGTTCAGTGAACGTACACGAGATAATCATCAGAAATTGGTTCCGGGCACACCAGGGCCTCAAAATCTGGTGTCGTCAGAAACTGCGTTCTAGTAAAATTTCAAAGAAAATTAATAAAAAAAAATTCCCTTGATTTTTACGGGTCTTTACATTACTCCCACCACAGGGATTTACATCCCCGTAATGATACATTATAAACTATGGGAATTAATGCGGGTACTGTGCATGAATCATAGCCTCCCACTCAAAAGTGCACTCCTGGAGGTTCCCATGCTACCACTAGATGTGCACTAAAGGAATTGACCGCCCACATAGGAAATTTTCTTGTCGATCCTCGATCTCCACCTGGACCTCCTAAAAATTCGCCCCATCGTCAATGTCCAGCTCCCCATGGTCGATGATATGCGTCGGGTCGTTCACGTATCTCCTCAGCTGAGATACGTGGAAGACGTCGTGCACCCGGTGCAACTGAGGTGGTAGAGATAGGCGAAAAGCCACCTCACCTATCCTACTGAGTACCTAAAAAGGTCTGATGAAGCATGGAGACAACTTGCCGCTTCGGACAAATCTCCGTAATCCACATCGAGGTGAGACTCGTAAGAAGATGTGGTAGCCATCCAAGAACTCTAGCTGTCTTCGCCTCCTGTTAGCATATGACTTCTGTCAGCTCTGAGCTATCCTCATCCACTCCTGGATGACTTGTACCTTCTCTATCATGGCATGGACCATCTCTGGTCCCACAAGTGTTGACTCCCTAGGTTCTGTCCTACACAGAGGTGATCTTCAAGGTCGGTCGTACAATGCCTCGTATGGTGCCATCCTGATGGTGGAGTGGTAGCTGTTGTTGCATGAGAACTATACCAAGGGTAGGTGGTCCTCCTAGCTGCGACCAAAGTCGAGGACACACACACGGAGCTTGTCCTTGAGAGATTGAATGGTCCTCTCCATCTGACCATTTGTCTGAGGGTGAAAGGCGGTTCTCAGTCTTAGCTGTGTCACGAATTCCTCTTACAACCCCTTCCAAAGCCGGGAAGTGAAGTGAGCATCTCAATTGGAGAAAATAGATGGTGGAACACCCTGAAGCCGTACAATCTCCAGAATGTTGAGATGTCCCAAGCTCTCTACTGACCCCTACTCTCTGATGGGTAAGAATTTGTCCGACTTGGTGAGTTGGTCAACAATCACCCAAATGGAGTCGTGACCTTTGGATTTACGTGGATGTCCAGTCCTGAAATACATAGATACCCCGTCCCACATCCACTCCAGGACCTCCAAGGGCTGCACCAAGACTGCTGGTACCTAGTGCTTTGCCTTCACCTTCTGACGGGTGAGGTATCAAAAAACAAACTCATCTACATCCTTCTTCATACCTGGCCACCAGTGCTGTCGTATGAAATCTTGGTAAATCAACACGACTCCTAGATGTACTGCTAAAGGGGATGCGTGAAACTTTCTTAGCACCTCCTCCTGTAAAGTATCAGGTACCACATTACGTCCCCTGAACATAAAGACATGCTCTCTTCCCACATAGGATCCATTAGGTGCATGTCCTGATGATATTTGTGCACGCCATGTCTCACAGTCAATTTCTCCACATTGTGCCTCTCTGACTCGCTGTATAAGTGGAAGAGTGACTTTGAATGACTGAAGAAAGGTTGATCCATATCTATCCATGAAGGATATCTGTAAAGCAGCTAGCTGCTCTGTCACCTCCCCAAGTAGCTGAATGCCTGTCCTCCTGCTGAGAGCATCAGCTGATATGTTTCCCTTTCCAGGAGTATAGACAATCTCAATTTCATAGTCCTGGAGGAACTCAAGCCATCACAAATGTTTCAGATTCATGTCCATCTACAATAATATGTACCTGAGACACTGATGGTTAGAGTAGACTGTAATGCACTTTCCCATCAGATAGCGTCGCCACATCTTCAGAGCGATGGCCACTACTGCTGACTCCAGGTCATGGGTAGTGTAGTTCAAATCATTCTTCCTCAACTGTCGGGATCCATACGTGCTCATTTTCCACTCATGCATCAGGACACATCCACGTCCCATCCCAGATGCATCGTAGTAGACTACGTACCCTACTCCCTCCTCTGGTAGCCTCAAGAAAGGTGCGTTGGACAATCTCTGTCTCAGCTCCTGAGAGCTCTGCTGACATCTATCTTACCACACGAAAGGTTTCCCCTTCTTCATTAAAGATGAAAGTGGTACTGAAACTCTGTAAATGTCTAGCACAAACCTCCGGTAGTACCCAGCCAGACCCAAGATACTCCACACCTCTTTCACGCTCCTGGGTGGCTCCCAAGCTAGCACTGCCTCGATCTTCGCAGGATCCACCGCAACACTCATCTCAGAGATGACGTGTTCCAAGAGGTGGACCTCACATAACCAGAACTGACACATGGATAGATTTCCATAAAGGTGGTTCTCTCAGAGTGTGTCTAGTACAACCCACAAGTGGTAGGCGTTCTCCTCCTCAGTGGTCAAGTATATCAAAATGTCATCGATGAAGACCACGACAAAAAGATCAAAGTATGGCTGAAAGATCCTATTCATGAGACCCATGAACACTGTTGGAGAATTGGTTATGCCCAAAGGCATAACCAAGAACTCATAGTGTCTATACCGACATCTGAAGGCCATCTTCTGTGCGTCCTCATCTCCAACTCTGAGCTGATGATAGAATGACCTGAGTTCTATCTCTGAGAACCACTGTGCTCCCTTGAGCTGATCGAAGAGATCGTCAATCCTTGGTAGTGGTTACTTGTTCCTCACATTCACCTATTTCAGGAGACGATAGTTGACACACAGTCTCATTCTCTCGTACACCTTCTTGGCGAACAATATCGGGGAATCCCAGGGTGAAACAAATATTCCGATGAATCCCTTGCCCTACAAGTACTCCAACTGTACTCGTAGCTCTCGAAGCTCGTCGAGGGCTATCCGATATGTTGGAGTGGATATCGGGGATGTCCTGGGGAACATGTCAATATAAAAGTCTACCTTTTTATGAGGATGTAGTCCTAGAACATTGTCAGTGAAAACATCCTCATAATTATCCACCCCTACAAAAAAATTCGGACTCTGTACATCAACTACACCAAGGATGAGGCTATCCAACTGATGAGTGATGGGATGTCCCTTCCTCTGCATGAGTCCATCCTGCGCTGAATGTCTCCCTTCACGCCGTTGAAGGCGAACATGCTCCCATTAGTGCGAACACATTGCACCTTTCGCCTAATACAATCAATGTGAGAATTGACTGCAGATAACCAATCCATGCCCAAGATGACGTCGTAATGCCTCGAGGCCACTACAAGAAGATCCCATCTGAAGCTCTCACCTCCTAGAGTAAGGTCACACTACCGGCACCAGTGCGTAATCATCGAGACTGTTTTCGTAGGAGTCTCTAGCCGTAAGGATCGAGCCAACGGCTTAATCGTAATCTCCGAGCTCCGAACAAGGGCAGCGACAATAAAATAATGACTCGTTGTTGTGTCTATAAGAACTGCAACAACGGTGGAGTATACATAGTTAGTACCTCGAATCATCTCTGGCACACTGTGGTTGTAGGCCCCTGCTACCTGAAACTGAGCCTGTCTCTGCCCGCCAGCTCCCTCTGGTCGGGGTGGACCTCCTGGTGGTGGTGGTTATAAAGCCTCAAAGCGTCGTCCACCACCTGCTGCTCGGCCAACTCCCCTACCTCATCCGCCTTCTCTCTGCTGACCGCCACGGTTGACCCTCTACCTCTGCCTGGGTGGCCCCTCAACTGTCTGTTGCTCCTCTGCACGGTGGGTAGGGCAGTCACGAGCTAGGTGGCCCTGCCCTCCACATGCGTAGCACTGTCTTCTCCTCGGAAGGCTGGCTCTGCTTAGTGTGCCCCGCACCTCTGAGCCAGTCTCCTGAGGTTGTCTGTCGAATGGTCTGGTCCACATGGACCCATGTGACATTCGTCGACTACCAGCTACAGACGACTCAGCTACGTGCTGCCCTGCGGTAGGTCTCGCTGGTGGTGTAGGCTCAGCAAGAAAGCTCTCTAAGAGAAGAGCTCGCTCCTGTACTCCTGCCTGTGTCAGAATGCTAAGAGAGATCATCGATGCCCTGATCTCATGCCTCAGTCTCTGCTCGATGGTCTGGGCCTGAAAAAATGGGACTTGTACCATGTTCGTCGAATAGCGCTAGAGATCGGTAAATCTCGCCGAGTACTGGCCGACCATCATGCTTCCATGCAATAGCTGTAGTAGCTCCTTGATGTGCACCACACAGAGGGTGGTTGGGATGAACTCATGCAGAAGAGGATCTCAATGTCCGTCCATAGGAGATATGCCTCGTCGTGAACCAAGAGCAACAAGCTCCACCATCTGCCTACTACCGCGTGTAGGAGCTCGCTGAAAGGATCAACATGAGGTCATCTAGTGTCCCCACTGACCTAAAAACTCGCACAACCACCTCCAGCCAATCCTCAGCTGCCTGAGGGTCCATCTCCCCACAGAACCTAGGCGGTATCTGATGCTGAAACTCATACAGTGCACTAAGGTGACTTGAACTCTCAGCGGCTAGGGCTGGTAGTATCGGTGGCTCAGTCGGTAGAGGTACCGCCGGTACCTCTGCTGAAAAAGGGCCCTGCACAGAGGCCTCATCGCTCTGTGGGCTATCGTCTCTCACAATGCTTAGAACCCTAGCTGGCTACCGTCGTGGGGCCATATTGAGAAGAAACAGTTGTCCCCGGTCAAAATAGTATACCTGGTGAGCTGGAAAAAAGTAATCACAAAGAAAACTTTTGAAACACACATTCAATCAATGTTTTCGTGCATTGAGTCGGAAATCAGAAGTCAGGGTCCTGGTCTACAGATACATCGGCCGCCGCACCAACACTGCACTCTCGGGCTGATAACCACAATCAATACCCTTAACAATATTTCATCACATAGAAGAAAGATCAGATTCATGGGTTATGCGGTAGAACCTAACACCTCCGATACCAATTTGTCACGACTCGTCCTCGGGACCCATGCCGTGACTACCCCAAGACCACCTCCCATAGGCCAGGGGATGGCGACTAGCACCAAGGCATACATCCAGACAATAAGGGGAAGTCATTTCCTTTATAAAGTAAACAAACACCATAGAGTAAGCAAGCAGAAGTATACACAAAGTAAAAATGGGTACAAAAGTAAGTGCGGAAAGTAAATGGGCAGAGTACAAACCCAAACTGAAAGTAGAGTACAACTAGAAAGAAAGTACATCAATTGAATGTAAAGAAGAAACACTGAGTCATCCAATGGAAGTCCCACCTGAATGGTGGGTACAGATAGCCTCCTCAGCTCTTCGAGTCCAGCCATCTGCTCCATGTATGTCCCGCCCAGTGGTCCACCTCTAGGTACTGACATGCTCACTAGCCTCAACCACGATCAGCGTTGTCCGTCATCTGCATCCAACACAATGTAGTGCGGGCATAGCCTGTGCAGGTGTGAGTATAAGCTACTTAGTAGGGACCCCGAGTCCCCTAAAGGTCTCCCTGAATCCACAAAGTATAATCCAAAAATGAATGATTCAATCACGAAGTAACATCTAACACTACTTAGGTATTTGCCTTTACAAATACCTAAGTCATCAATTCCAGTTCGGCTCCAACACTGGAGCCCAAGTTCGATTACATCCACAAAGGATAGTACAACCCAATCCACACAGGAAAGCACAACACAATCCATATATGAAATCAACTCAATCATATCAAAGATAATGATTGAAGGTCAAGACTATTCTCACATAGGTATACTTCTTCGTAAGGTGATAGAGATGATCAGATGTAGCCACTGATTCATCTAAGCTGGGACCCACGTAGGATACTAAACTAGCTAAGCTGTCGGACCCACGTTGGATACATGTCCAACTACTCTGTTGGACCCACGTAGGATACTGCAACAGATGTCAAATACTGCGGGACCCATTTAGGATACAAGAACAATAATACTTCCAGACCCACGTAAGATACAAGAACATTAGTCATCGTCGTCGAACCCATGGAGGATTTTAGTACGGTATTCATCGCTGCCGAACCCACAGAGGATTTCAGTGCAGTCGTCATCGTCATCGCAGTCACAGCCAGCTCTAGGGTTCCCGCACACAACATGCTCATTTATGGGAGGGTATGCTCCACGAGCCAAGGGGGTCGATAAATCAACTGACACATAGTCCAGATATGATGTATCCCATAGTTCCGTCTCGACATAGGGAACTCAACACGATAGACGATGCGTCAATCAGATGCCCGGTTTGGGAGTTGATGGCTTTTTCGTTCCAGGGGCCTGATGGGTTTTTAAGTCAAAACCAACCCGACCATAATCCAACGGTGTCCAAACCTCAAGCGGAGAAATAAAAAAGATCCTTCTCACTAAGAGGAGTCCTGCAAAGTCGACGTCACATCAATCGGATGTCTGGAACTCATGTTATAAGTGTTTCTGCTCAGAGCACCCGTTTGGTTTTGTGTTCAAACCAACCCGGCCATACCCAAAGTTCTCCGAAACGTTGAGTGTAATATACCGAGATGACCGTCTCAATCCAAGGATCTCATCACAACTAATGGTGCGTAGATCGGAAGTTCGTAGCCCATAATATTGGTGTTTGAATGAAACTGACCAGAAATAGGGGGTTTTAGGCCTGGACCGACCCGGCCCAAGACCCCATAGGTCGTCCAGAACCGGCATGTCCCGAACAGGGCCCGGTTCTGGCGCATATAGGGTACAGCCTGACCTGGTGCGCGATGCCCGACCCAACAGGCGTGTCCCTCCTTGGCCTGGGTGGCCTGGCCCTGTGCGGCCGATCCGACCAGGGCGGCCGGTTGGCCTGGTGCAGGCGCGGCCCACATTGCTAGCTCAGCACTGGCCAAGCTGTCACGGAAAGGGGGGCATGCTGTCCCCCTACTTTGAAACTGGGTCCCCCATGTGGGGGCCGATCCTTTTCCAGCAAGGGGCTACAACCCCTGGCTTTCTCGGAAACCCACCAGCCAAGCCGGTCAATGTGTCACTGCGGGACCCCCCCCCCCCCTCGCGGTTCCCGCCCTCCTTGCACTGGTGGCCAGCGGTTCCGGCCACCACTCCCTTCACCACCACGGCCTTGTCCGACCTGCACGGTGCGACGACGCCACGAGCCTTTGCCGCAACCCCACTCCAGCCACGACATCTTCGTGGTTCTCCGACCCGGTGCGACATCGCCATGATTTTATTCATCCTCAATGGTGCGGTGCGACGACGCCGCGCAACTTCACATGTTAATCTTGCTTCCGCGCTGTGTCGTTGCACCACACTGCATTTTCTCGTGCCGCAATAAGTACACCATCAAAGGGGGAGGAGGTTCGGCCGTGTTTGTGTGGTCCGACCTCCTCCTGTTATTACGATAACAGGTGGCCCAATATAAAATTCGATGAACAGAAAAGAAATCCCGAACAAAAAATTAACCCCTACCTTGATTAATTCATCTAACGAGGTTCGTCACGGAAAAAAAGACATTGCAGAAGACACCATCACGGAAGGAGGCTCTGTGAGCGTCGTCGGCATCGTGGTACACGTCATCGCAGAGAAGAGGATCGTTGGCATCGTGGTACACGGCTTCGCGTTGTTGATCTCCGAGGAATTAGCGTTCTTCGTCGTCCTTCATCGGAGGATGGTGTTCTTTGTTGGTTTCGGTACGTTCTTCGCATTCTTCAAGGAGGAAGATGATGTTCTTCGTGGAACTCTCCCTCCCAACACAACGAAGCAACCCCTAATGAAATTAGACTTTGTTTTATTTAATTAACACACACAATCCAACATTCAATTTGAAATTAAAAATAATTCATTAAAATAATTGAATTAATTAAAGAGTCTTAACTGTCCAATTAATGTGAGAGTTGACTTGGAATGTAATAAGGGGGTGCAGGTGCGTTACAAAACAAATGCGGGTTTAAGGAAGTTGAAATGGTGGGGCTCGTGTGGGGCCCACATAACTAATATCCTATCAAGAGGGGTTAATATATAGTGGTTCCCACCTCAACTTCCATAAGTAGGTTTAAACTACTTAGAACATAAAATAAAAATTGGTGCACAACTTTTATTTTATTCATTAGTTAATCCTTTTTTTTAAAACCACACCCGAGTAAATGAAACTCTTGAAAAGGTGTTCCTAAGAAATTATGGGCGCTGTGGTTTCAATGGTGCCCTCTGATTTTGATTCTGATCACCAGTTCAAAATTTAAGAAATTCCGCTCGTTCGTTCACTAAAGGTACCCGAGCTAAACTTTGTAAATTGATTCTAGGCCCACCGGTCCTCAGAATCAGGTGCCGTTAGAAATTGTGTTTTTGTAAAATCCCATATAAAATTAAGATAAAAATTTCCCTTGAATTTTACACCGCTTTACAATTGGAATTTATTAAGAATTAATATTTCTTATAATTCCAAAGTTTCCCCTCTCCTACCTTATAAAAGGGCACATCCTCCCTCTCCTCCTCATACCTTTTTGAGAATTCAATCTCTGCCAACCCCTACCCATTTCCCTTCTCATCCTCCTTAGAAACATACTATAGGTCCTAGTCTTCTTCAAAGACAAATTTTAGTGCCCTAACTGGAGGTTTCAAATAGGCGTGTCGAAGAAGAGGTAATATCAGTTACCTATTCTTTCAACATTATTTCTTCATATAATTCTTCTTCATTAGTTGTTTTATTATGAATTAACAACATCAGTATCACTCATATAATGATATTTTATTATAAATATTATATAACCCTATTTTACCTTCTCTCCATCCTAAGGAAAATGAAATCACTGCTTGTGCGTGTGTACAAAATACCGTCACCACGCCATGGTGTAATATGTATTTCCACCCTCACCTTACTTGGATGGGTATAATGTTGTAAAGAATAACTCAATATGATTATTATTACATAATATTGATTCTATGATATTATATCATTAAATCCAATTCCAATCAATAAATATGGGATCAATATCATTTCTCATGCGTACGTAAAGATTACCGTCTACACGAAGTGATGAGATTGATTTTCCATGTTAACAATTCAAGAATGATTATAATGTATATATAATAAGTAGTAATGAGATATATTAAATAATAATGATACTATATTTATGTATATATATATATATATTTCATCTACTTAATTCTATTCAATTCAATAAGGAAACGAAAACAGCTTTCATGTGTACGTACGGCCTATGGTCTCCATGAACGGTGTATCTCATTCCATTCATCTATCTGTTATACTCTGAATATATATTATATAAAAATCATGTTTTATATTCTGTAATTTTGTAATCATTATCTATGTAGACAATTTAATAATTACAAGTCAAAACATGTACGATAAATGAAACGATTTTACCCAAAACGCTAATTTAACATGAATTTACAAAAGATCGGGTAATATAAAGTCATAAGTGAACCATATATGATATCATAAAAAATATGATTCTGTATTAATTCAATGACATTATTTCAATCATTTTACAGGAAATTTGGATACGTACGAAGCATATCGAACCTAAGGTAAGGGATAACTATTCTAGACTCGTTCTTATCAGAGATTGTTATTCGTAAGTTTTTACAGGGGTTATTGTTATCATCCATGCCCATGTTTTCTAAAAATGATTTCATATATTTTTAAAGTCCTTTTTACCTATTTTTTTACATTTAATACATAGTATGTAAGTAATATTTGTTTTATTTAAGTTACGAGGTATTTTTTTGACTTTTCCATAAAAAGTACGAGAAGAATGTTTTCTTAACTTATACGGCATGAATTGATTTTTACGGTCTCATAACGCCTTATTTTCTTGAAGCTTACTCTACAAGACTTAATAAATATTTTCAAAAAAATCCTTTTCTTTTAAACTTTTATGGCATTTGGTGAAAAGAAAATTATTTTGATGAAGAATGGATATTTTCCTCATGAATTCATTTCATGTTTTTTGTCCAAACTATTTTCCATCTAAGATGAAATTATTTAGTATAATTATGTTTCAAGTATAATGTATCTATGATTTACATAGTATCACTTTCCTTATGATGAAATGATATGCATTTTTTATATGGAATATTTTCTGATTTGATGAAGTTTATGAATACAATTTTTATTCTTTGGGTTATGTTGAATGATTTATGTTTATGTTATAGAACAAGTATGAATGATTTCATTATTAGATGGGTGTGACCTATATCTCCCTCTAATTAATTGGGTAAATATTTATATCTCATGAGATAGACATGGCTGAAATGACAAGTAAATCTGTTTCAGTAATACAAGGATGGAACACCATGTAAACCGGGTACATTAAGGGACTTTGTCCAGTAAGATGGTATTGGCAGCAACTCCTTGGATACTATGGAAATCATAACATGTGCATAATGGTTTCCAAAATTATATGTTTTATTCCCATGATATTTTATCCTGGTTAATGTTTTTTTATGATCTATGCCTTACGTACTGCCATGTTTTAGGTCATTGCTCAAGAATTTGATGTTTAAATATTATGTTCATGTTTTGAAGTTCAAATGTATATGGTTTGTTTTATTTTATCCATGTATAACCTTATTGAGAATTTGAGCTCACCCTTTTTATGTTTTTTCCCCTGAATTAAAAGAAAGGTTTTATGTAAGGAAACAAAAAGGGGAAGATCATTATGAGAGATGTTGAAGATCATTCATCATGATTATAAGTCTATATTCCATGTTTCCAGAGACAATAAACTATTATGGTCCCTGAGTGTTTGTTTTTGTTATTTATTAAGTATTCCGAAAAAGTAATGCATTGTCCATGTACATCAAGATTTGGCCATCTACATTTGGTATCAGATGAAAGGTTTAGTTAACATTTGGGAACTACGATGCGAAAACTTTCATGATATTCCTATAGATATTTCTAAGGTATGTCTAGTGATGACTATTTGGTTTAGTATAACTATAGGTTATAGAACTAGAATTATGTTGATGATCATGAATAACCTATGGTGAACCTAAGGATTCATGGATTAAATAACTTGTGATAAGTAAGACATCCCATAAGTGACATTTTATGATTATGAGCTTCCTCGTTACATTAAATGTTTCCTACACTATGGTATCTGGTCTTAGTCAATGGAGGTAATGAGAAGGAATTCAGTTAACATTGATTCCAATGGAAAAATTGGTGACTATGATCAATGAAATTTTGTAATTCCCGGAGAGGAAGATATTGTGATTATGTCGAATCATTCATCTTGATATATGTTTAACAAGGTGAACTTTATTTGTATTCCTATGTCATCAAATAAGAGGATGATGGAATTTTATGCATGTTCGCATGGTGAAGATCATTGATAAAGGAAGATAAATATATATAATGAAGGTATGAATAACCATGAGGAATACCTCTAATGGAGGGGAAGATGTTATCTATGTGGAGAGAAGGTCCATAGAGTGATAGACTGTCATGGTGTCCAATGTCTTATCTCCGCAGAACATGGGCATTACCCAATTCAATTCCCTGACCTAAGAGGTTACTTCTAAATAAATGTAGGACTTATTCCATGGAAATAATTGAAGTGGATGGATTAAAGAGTTTATGTATTGGTATTCAATCATAATGTTGTTGAGGTAATTTTATGGTGTATTGGAATATCTATGTATTGGTCCGTTGTGGTTTTCCATAAGAATATGGCATCGGTAACAATGAAAAGTGATTGAAATATTTTTGGAAAGAAGATGATATGCACATAATTAAGTGATAAAGAATAAAATGAAATGAGATAATGACTGATATAAGGAAAAAGTGATATCATGGTTTGAGTATACATAATTTTGGGATTTTGTTATGTGGAAAGAGTAATCTTTCGACAACATTCATGTTTTTTCTATGGATCAATGGGTATTAATTTTTCAAGAGAATAAATTATTAAGGTATTCAAATGTTTGTAATTTTACCGACATGATATATTGTATGTTATATGGGGGATAAATGATGGAAATCATATGCTTGTCAAATGAAATTTCTAGTAATTGTTTTAATTATACAATGAGCTTGGATAGAAGTATTTTGGATATGCCTAAAGATTGGAATGGATTATGTTGTGCATAAGTTAGTATTGTTTAAGGATAGAACTTTTTTCAATATTATTGATGGGATGTTATAATAATGTAGATTTAGAAAAAAGACAACTTGTAGGACGAGCGACTATCCGTCGCGTCGGACAAGGCTGTGGGAATGAAACCCACAACCGAAGTGCGACAGTCCTTTAGCGCCAACCACTAGCCAATAGAATGTCCCCGATCAGTAGAAACTAGTTCCATTTTATTAAGTGGTATGATAGATGAACTATAAGTTCATTTTTGGAATCATATATGATTAACCTCACAATAAATGGACTTATGTATATTTGATAACTTTTGCTAACCTTTTGATTGTAACAGACGGAATGACCAATCATTCTATCACAGGATCTGCTACCTCTTCATAAATAACATATTCAACTTCATTTCATTAAGTGATGAAGTATAAATTGTTCAAGGCCTGAACAATAGTGATATTGTACCAAAATCATGTAAGTATTTATTTTAATTCATCAACATTAGAGAAATGATCTTGAAAACAAAAAATGTTGTCCTAGTTCCCTCATATATGATGAATTAGATGTTCCCTTATATCATCCCATATTTATGGCTTTGTGACTGTTGGTATTATCATAGCCATGTCCTCTACCACACTCCATCAGAACATGATGGTTAGATTTTTCTTCCATATCCATATTTTCACCTATGTTATCCTATGTGGAAACCCAGTGATTAGTTAATTTGGGTAACCGTTACGTTTCATAATATAGTTTTTAATGAAATGTTTTGGTATTCCTTTTTAAGATATGGGTTTCTATGAAATAAACTCTCAAGAAATAAACCATTTATAACCCAAAGAAATTTCGAGGGATAAATTCATTTTAAGGGGGGGAGAATGTAACACCTGGTGATTTTATGAGATATATTCTTTGTAATTTCTTTCATATATTCTGTTGTATGCTACTTCATGATTATCTTGCGCACTATTCAACACTATATTAGCTTGCAGTATATGCAACACTATTCTTGGATTGTGTTAGACACAATTTCACGTTCATTTGATAGCAGTTATTCAACGTAATATTGAGTGTGTGTGTGTGTGTATATATATATATATTCAATGTATAAATGAAATTTGGTTGTATTCTGTTATATGAAACAACAAAGGAGTCTTTCACTACACACAACCCTGATCTGGCTTCCCTTACATGCAATCGTGACCCTCCTCGATAGACTGTGTAGTATGCAAAACCAAGTTTCACTAAACAACGATATATTGTTATGATATTATTATGGACTAGCCGCTATGAATATTATTACCTACATTTTTATTTTTATAACATTATTATCCATCTAACACATTTTATAAAACATGGTATACGAACAAAATAAATTTTTCGGGTAAAATAAGTATTTAAAAAGAATTCAGTTTTACCACCTTTTGATGGCGCACACACATTAAATATAGTTTTTGACATGTTTATAAGTTCAATTTGACAAAATAAAATTCTTCTTTGGAATTAGGGTATAAAAATTTACTTTGGATGAATTATTTATATTATTCTGTTAACTTTCTTATTTTAATGAATAGTAAAAACAAGCTATATTTTAATTAAAAACAAATTTTTTCATGTTAATAATTTATATGGTTAAATTATTATATTGAATGATTTTAAAGTATAAATAGAATATACTTTCTTCATTTAATATAATTTATGTCATTGGCATTGATTTTACATAGAATTCAAAGGTAAAATCATTTCAATATTTTGAAATGTTTTAACTTTTAAAACTTGTTTTCTTAAAAACAGGATTAATATTAAATTAATTACGGTAACTTCTGTGCTTTTAATTTTGAAAAATATTTCCATATCTGAATTCATTGGGTCCAAATTATGTTAATAGGTGACTTATTTTTTTGATATTATGAACAGTAACTACGTTAATTTTTATCTACTATAATTAAAGGTAAATCTGGTAATTAAGGGTAAACATAAGATTATAAAATTATGATAAAACATTCCAAAATCACATTGGACCAATAATAGTAGACCCATATCACCTAATGGTCGGACTAGATTCATTTCATGGACTTTTGGCCATGAAATAATATAATTATTATTAAAACCAAAGAAAGTGACAACATGTCACTCTCATAAATCTTATAAGTTTAGTAATTATAATTTAGTGTTAAACTACATAAAACCTCAGATATAAAAATTCCCTTGAAAGATAATAAAATTATCTACATCTTATAAATTTCTTTATAATTTTTAGGGATTAAATAATTATCATTAGTTATGACACAATAGTGATGTTGAAATTATTTTACTGATTGAAATATCAAATAAATGATTTTAAAAGTATTAAAATAAATATTATATGATCTATGTAATGTCCTCTACTAATTTTATAGATAATTATGACATTTTATTATTCTATTAAATCTTTTAGTTAGAACATATCTTCTGTATATATTTTATTTAAATTCAAATAAATGAATAGTGTCAAAATTGACACTATTGTTATTTTATAAAAATTACATATTATAAAATTGTTTAAAAATGAAAACAAATATTTATAAATTATAAATTATATTTTATATGCTCTAAAATGTAATAAATCATACAATTATGGAAATTTCAAAACATATAAGTAATTATTCATAATGATTTAAAATTGAGAAAACTATTACCACAAATAAAATTTAATAGATTATATAAGGATAAATCAGGTTGATAATGCTTAAAATAAATTCCCAACTTGTCTAAATTTTATTTTTTGATGAGATTAAAACCCTATATCATATAATATTTGGATATGAGTGATTATGGTGGTTTTTATGTGGGGTTGTAATTTATTATAAATTAATATTTCTTATAATTCCAAAGGTGCCCCTCTCCTCCTTTATAAAAGGGCACATCCTCCCTCTCATCCTCACACCTTTTTGAGCCTTACCACTCGGCCAACCCCTTCCCATTTCCCATCTAAACCTCCTTAGAAACAAACTAGATGTCCTGGTCTTCTTCAAAGGCCAATTTTAGTGCCCTAAGAGGATGTTTCAACGTGGCTTGTCGAAGAAGAGGTAATATCTGTTACCGATTCTTTCAAATTTATTTCTTCTTCTACTTCTTCATCATTAGTAGTTTCATTATGAATTAATAAAATAGTATCACTGATATACTGATATGTTATTATAAATATGAAACAACCCTAATTCATCTTTTATCCATCCTATGGAAAGCAAAATCCCTGCGTGTGCGTACATACGAAATACCGCCACCACGCTGTGGTGTAATCTATTTTTCCACCACCACCTTACATGGAAGGGTATAATGGTGTAAATAATAACTCTATATGATTATTATAACGTCATACTAATTCTAAGATATTATATCATTCACTCCAATTACATTAAATAAATATGGGAACGATATCATCGCTCGTGCGTATGTACGAATTACAGCCTCCACGACGCGATGACATTCATTTTCCATGTTAACAATTAAGGAATGATTATAAAGTATATATATAATAAGTAATCATGATATATATGAAATAATAATTCTACATGATTTATTTAAATATATATGTATTTCATTTACTTAATTCCATTCAATTCAATAAGTAATCGAAAACAGCATTCATGCGTACGTACGACCTACCCTCTCCATGAATGGTGTATTTAATTCCATTTATCTATCATATATATTATGAATTAATATTATATATAAATCATATTTTATATTCAGGAATTATTTAATCATGATCTAAGTAATCATATTAATAATTAAAAGTCAAAACACAGATGATAAATGAAACGATTTTAGCCAAAACGCAACTTTAACATGAATTTACAAAAGAAAATGTAAAATATAGTAACAAGTGTAACATATATGATATAATAACAATGAAGATGATTCAGTAATAATTCAATTACATTATTTAAATCATTATACATGAGGTTTAGATAAATACGAAGCATATTGGACATAGGGTAAGGGAAAACTATTCCAATCTCATTTTTATCAGAGATTGTTATTCGTAATTATTTACTGGGGTTGTTGTTATCATCCATGACCATGTTTTCTAAAAATGTTTTCATGTATTTTGACAGACCTTTTACCCATTTTTTTTCTTTTACTACATGGTAGGTATAGAATCATTCTTTTATTTACATTACGAGGTAATTTTTTGACTTTTCGGGAAAAAGTACAAGAAGAATGTTTTTTTAACTTATATGGAATGAGCGGATATTTACAGTTTCATAAGTCCATATTTTCATTAAGCATACTCTACAAGATTTATGGAATATTTTCAACAAAATCCTTTTCTTTTAAATTTGCATTGAATTTTGTGAAAATAAAATGATTTTGAAGATGAAAAGATATTTTCCTCATGAATTCATTTCAAGTGTTTTGTCAAAACTATTTTCCATCTAAGATGGCATTATTTAGTATGATTATGTTTCACGTATAATGTCTCTATGATTTACATGGTTTCATTTTTCTTATGATGAAATGATATCCATTTATTTATATGGATTATGTTATGATGGGATGATGTTTATGAATCCCATTTTTATTCTTTGGGTTATGTTGAATGATTTATGTTTATGTTGTGGAAAAAATAAGAATGATTTCATAATGAGATGGGCCAGAACTATATCTCCCTCAAATTCATTGGGTAAATATTTATATCTTATGAGATAGACATGGATGAAACATCAAGTAAATCAAGTTCAGTGATATAGGGATGGAAGAGAAAGTAAACCCGGTTCAGTAAGACAATTTGTCCACTAAGATGGTCTGGGCAGCAATTTTTTGGATACTATTGAAATCATAACATGTGTTTAATGGTTTCTACAATTACATGTTTTATTACCATGCTATTTTATCCTGATTAATGTTTCGTTATGATCTATTCCTTACGTACTGCCATGTTTTATGTCATTGCTCAAAAATTTGATGTTTAAATAATATGTTCTTTTTATGAAGATCAAATGTATATTTTTTGTTTTAATTTCTCCATGCTTACCCTTACTGATCATTTTAGATCCCCCTTTTTATGTTTTCCCCCCAGGATTAAAATAAATGTTTTAGGAATGGAAACAAAAAGGGGAAGATCGTTATTGGAGATGTTGAAGATCGTTCAACATGATTAGAATTTTATATTCCAAGTTTCTAAAGTGTAACACCCCGACCCCAGTTTCATAGAGTCGGTGCATTATTACATAACATTGGCATGATCACAAGAAAGATAAAATCTAGAAAGATCGATTGGTTTAGTAGCCTTGGAAACACTAGATATATTCATAAGTCTTACATTACATCATAAAGTGAAAAACTACTACAACAACATAATTTCTCCATAGTCCACACTATTATCCCCTCATAATATCCCTACAGGTCATTCATAACTTACTTCTTCACATCCTGGGAAAAATAAAACATAGAAAATGGGGGAGCTCAAATGCCCAGTAAGGATAACAATATAGCAGAAATTTTCAAAAATATGCATAAACATTTAAGGCAATGTATAACTAAAACAAAATCCTTTTAAACTTGAACATCAACATAGTATGGAAAATGTAAAATGAATTAATTTCATTTACTTATTCACATGGATATTCTACTAATCGAATAATCACATGAAATATCAATAACAACTTTCATAATGATGGAATGCATAATGCCAGACTATCATAACCACATATCCAAGGCCTCATGCCAAGGCAACAAATAAGATTTTTCCAAGGCCTTGTGCCAAGACACTAGTTTGTCTCATGATACCTACCGATTCATCGAGGAGCTATAGCGGGCTCCACCCGTCACATATTAAGTCCAATGCATTCCCATATGAAAAGGGTTAAACATAACATAAACATTAGTATTAAAACTATCATACGAAATGTCAATAATTTCACCATAAAATATGAATGGTATAAAAATAGCACATCCACAGTCAAACATATCACAAAACCTTTAATACAATATAGAAGTTTTGTATCATAATAAATCAACTTCAAATAAGCGTAAAATCCATCAAAGGATGTTGACATAGATGAGATCAAAACAATTATTAGAGAAATATATATTTCTATTTTGAAATCATTTAAGAGTCATATATTTATAAAATAAAACATTTTCTTTGAAAATATTCTTATAAGCATGTAAGTGAAGCTTCGACGATTTTATAACGGCGGAAAATAACCGCACTCGCTGTATAAGTTAAAAAAAACATTCTTACCTTAATTCTGTTGAAAAGGTTAAAAAGCACCTTGTTTGGAAAACGACGGAAAGAATCCTTTATAAAAATATTATAAAAATTCAAACAAGGGTATAAATGACTTTAACCCATATTCGTTTAAATATTAAAAATCTTTTGAAATACATTTTTAAGAAACATGGATGTGGATGATAAAGAGATCCCAGTAGATTATTACGTATAAACAACCTCAGATAATGAAGAGATTGTGAAATAACCCTTACCTTGAAAATTTTTCTTGGTTGGGGTAGGTTAACCTCCTGTATAATGGTGAAATAATTTTTATTAAATTATAAAAGAATCATATACATTAATATGATATCATATATAATCTTTTAACATTGATTTTTAATAATATCTTAGTATTATCGTTGTTTCGGTTGTTAACTTTCCCGTTTTCTTTTATATGTTTTGTTATGTAAGTCATGTTTTTAATGGATAGGTTGTATATTATTAATATCCATAATTATATCAAGTCCTTAAACATCATTTTTAAATCATAAAATGACAATTATACTTGAATGGATACGATGGAGAATGGATCTCATCGCGTTCGTGGAGACGGTAGTCCGTACGTTCGCACAAGCGACTATATCATTCTTTTGATATTAAAATAACATATAAATGGATGGTATATCATATATACAGAATCATTAACATGTTATATTAATTATTTTCATGTGTTACACATCATTCTTATACCCATCCAAATAATAATATATTGAATAACAATTACACCACGATGTGGAGACGGTAAGTCTTACGTACGCACGTATGGTGACGTGTTATTCAAAGGGTTGATAGAATACTGAATAAATTTGTACCATATTTATAATAACATCACATTATATATATGATACTGTATTTATTATCTTAGAATGGTAATAACAAAGGAAGAAGAAGTGGAAGAAGAAAGGAAATTGAAAATTGGTGGGGAAAACATTACCTCTTCTTCAGGTTCTTCCTTTTTATTTGATCAAAAGGGCTACATAGGTTGGCTTTCTGATCAAACTAAGGCATCTAGGTTGTATTAAGGGAAGTTGGGAGAGTATTTGGGCAGAGTTTGGCCGAAGCAAAAGGATTTGAAGTTGTTAATAAATGAGGAGGAGTGCCTTTTATAATAGGGGTGAGGGGTACCTTTGGAAAAGTTAGAAATATTTTTTTTTAATAAATTCATATTCGATTTCTAATGGATCCAAATTTGATTATTTAAATGTTAAGGTGGGGATGGGTCGAAATCCCCTCAACCAATAGAATTTAGACAGGTTTGGGTACTTATATTAACCTTATATTTAAATATTAACTCTAAGTTAATTAGTTTCACTTTTACAATGTCTCTTTGTATTTTTGTATTATATGGTTAATAAACATACCATATACATCCAAGCGACCCCCAAGTGGTCCATTAATGATGAAACAATCATGATATAAGTCTCCTGGCCTATCCTTGTATTTTTAGGAATTTAATATCAATTAACAATATAATATTTTTTTTAAAAACACTTTTATGTCAATTTTGTCATTATTCAATAGTTGATTTTTTTGATACTCATAACAGAATGATTACTTCTAAAAAAGTTAATTAAATATATCCTAATATGTCATATTATCCTAGAAAATTAGTGTAATTCATTAAAAGTCTCAAATTATATTTATTTGGGTATTTATAATATCTATTATTTTAAATTTTCACTATTATGTTAGTTACTGCATCATCATGGTGTCATACAAAAATTAAATTATGTAATCTCTAAAAATTATAAATAAAATATCATTATGTAGGAAATCCTATTTTATTTATAATGAATATTTATAGTCGAAAATCCATCATATATAACCCTATGTAAAAATTGTTTTTCAAAAATATATATGCTTGTGTAATTTTTGTAATCATTTTAACTTAATTAAAATAAAGTGTCCCTAACACCTACAAGTGGATCCATGTGGTCCCAAAATCGACCCAAAGATGCCTATGGTCGAAAATGTATCAAAATATAATTCTAGGACACGTTTTAGGGTAATTTAGTATTATTATAATATTATTTATTTAACCCTTATTTACCGGATTTCCCCTTAACCATGGTAAATAAAATATTTACCGAGGTAATTAATCAAAATGTCTAAAAATAAAAGTTATCTATTTACAAAATTTGAACATCCTGATTCCAAATATGGAATCCATTTTTCCAAATTCAAACACAGAAGTGGCAGAAATTAATTTAAAATTAATTCCTGTTGTTAAAACAAAAAGCGTGTTTTTATGAGATAATAACTATCAAAAGATTGACACTTGTTCATATCCGGTTTAATTGTAAAATTATTTCCAATTACCAACATTTTATTAAATGGTAAAAATATATTTTAAATATAATTTAAAACCTCTCAAATTCTTAATTTATCACTATTAATTATTTTGATTAAAAAAGTTGTTTTTAATTAAAATTTATAATTTTCACTATTCATTAAAATATTAAAGTTATCCAAAAAGTACCAAAATCTCACCTTAGGCTAAATTCGATATTCCAAATCCAAAAATGAAGTCCATTTTGAAATATAAAATATATATAATTTCAAAAAGTAGGTATTACTATTCATAACGGCTAGTTTTATTGGTTATGATGTGTTAGAACTCGGTGTTGCGTACAACACACGCTATCACATTATTCAAAGAGAAGCGTACCATAGAAGCCTGGGGTGTTACATTCTCCCCTCCTTCAAATAATTTCGTCCTCAAAATTTCTAGAATACTTATTGCATGAAAAGACTCGGGTGGTTCTTCATCATAAGTTCCTCGGGTTCCCACGTTGCCTCTTCCATCTTATTGTTTCTCCACAAAACTTTTACTAGACACGTCGTCCGGTTTCTCAGTACTTGTTCTCTCGTATCAAGAATCCTGAAGTGCTCTTCACAATAAGACAGATCGGGTTCCAGTTATAACTCATCATATGTGAGTACATGCATTGGTTCAGGAATGTATTTCCTCAACAGAGATATGTGGAACACATCGTGAACTTTGGAGAAACTTGGCGGCATTGCCAATCGGTAAGCTACAGCCCCAATTTGTTCTAGAATTTCGAAAGGTCTGATGTACTTAGGACTCAATTTACCTCTCTTACCAAAACGTATGACTCCCTTCCACATAGATACCTTCAAGAAAACATGACCACCGACTTGAAATTCCAAATCCTTCCTTCGATTATCGGCATAGCTCGTCTGCCTACATTGAGCTGTTTTGATGTAATTTTGGATTACCTTCACCTTTTCCATCGTTTCCTCCACCAGTTATGGACTTACAAGTTTTCTTTCACCAATGTCATCCCAACAGGTTGGTGTGAGACATCTCTTTCCATATAACGCTTCATATGGTGCCATCTGAATACTCGAATGGAAGCTATTGTTATAGGAAAATTCTACCAGAGGTAAATATTGATCCCACATACCCTGAATGTCATGTGAGTAGGATCTCAACATGTCTTCTAAGGTTTGAATAGTCCATTCTGATTTTCCGTCTGTCTGAGGGTGGTAGGCAATTCTCAAATGAAGATCAGTATCCATGGATTTCTGAAGACTCTTCCAGAATCTTGAAGTAAAACGGGGATCACAATCGGAAACAATCTATAGGGGTACTCCATGAAGTCTCACAACTTCATTAATATATAGTCTTGCTAGACGTTCTAGTGGTAGATCTTCACTTATAGCAAGAAAATGTGCTGACTTGGTAAGACGATCAACAATAACCCATATTACATCATTCCTTCTAGGAGTCTTTGGTAGCACCATGAAAAGGTCCATCGTAATATTGTCCCATTTCCACTCTGGTATGGGAAGAAGTTGCATGACTCCTCCAGGCTGTTTCCTTCCAGCTTTCACGTGTTGACAACCCATACATCATGACACAAAATCAGCAATATCCCTCTTCATGTTGTCCCACCAAAAATGTTCCTTCAAATCTCTATACATTTTGGTGCTCCCAGGATGTATAGAGAAATTGGAACTATGAGAATCATCCAGCAATTCCCTTTTTATATCATGTATATCAGGAACACAAAGCCTCTTCCCGAATTTCAAAATTCCATCTTCATACACAAAGTCTCTCAGTCTCCCATCATTCACAACTTTAATCTTCTTTTGAAATTCCTCATCATCGGTCTGAGAACTCTTAATCCTTTCATGTAAAGATGGTTTGGAAATAATTTGAAAAAAATTGATGTTTCACCTTCCCTGGTTATTCCCATGTCCATCTTCACTAGATCCATGAAAATTGGATCCCTTTCAATTCTCATATTGTTCAAAACTCCATGATCTTTTATGCTCAAAACATTTTCCACCTTGTTTACCTTCCTCGGGTGGTAGTGTATCGTGCAATCATAATCCTTGAGTAATTCATGCCATCTCTTTTTCCTCACATTGAGTTCTTTTTGTGAGAAAATATACTTCAAACTCTTGTGATCAGTATAAATTTCACATTTTTCACCATAGAGGTAGTGAATCCATATCATCAAAGCAAATATCACAGCTTCTAACTCAAGATAATGAGTAGGATAGTTTTTTTCTTGAATTTTCAACTGTCGTGATGCATAGGCAATAACCCTATCATTCTGCATAAGGACACATCCAAGTCCTTTCTTCAATGAATCAATATAAATAACGAACCCATCATTCCCCGATGGTAGAGTCAATATAGGAGAATTGACTAATCTTATCTTAAATTATTCGAAAAATTCTTCACACTCATTTGTCTATACAAATTTAACCACTTTACGTGTGAGCTTCGTTAATGGGTTAGCCAATTAGGCAAAATTCTGGATGAAACGTCGATAATAACCTGCTAAACCAACAAAACTACGTACCTCAGTTATACTCGTCGGTGCTAGCCATTCTTGGATTGCCTTAGTCTTAGAAGGATCAACAGAGATTCCATCTTTAGAGACCATATGTCCAAGAAAAGAAATCTCCTGAAACCAGAATTCACACTTGATAAACTTCCCATATAATTCATGTATTCTCAGAGTCTTCAAGATAATGCGCAAGTGATTTTCATGATCTTCATAGCTTTTTGAGTATACCAAGATATCATCAATAAACACCACCAAAAATTCATCGAGATACTCCTTGAAAACTATATTCATTAGATCCATGAATACAGAGGGTGCATTAGTCAATCCAAAAGGCATTACTGTAAACTCATAATGCCTGTAACTTGTTCGAAATGATGTCTTCGGAATGTTTTTCTTCTTCACACACAACTGATGGTATCCAGATCGAAGGTCAATCTTTGAAAAGTATTGAGCTCCATGTATTTGGTCAAATAAATCATCAATGCGTGGTAGGGGATACTTTTTCTTTATTTTTATAGCATTGATCTCCCTGTAGTCGATACATAACCTCATAGATCCATCTTTCTTTTTAACAAAAAGAATAGGGGCTCCCCATGGAGAAACACTGGGGCAAATAAATCCCTTATTACTCAATTCCTCTAGTTTTTTCTTTAGATTGACTAATTCTACTGTGGCCATTCTATACGGGGTCTTTGATATAGGCCTTGATCCAGGAATTAAATCAATGGAAAACTCAATTTCTCGTTCTGGAGGATGTCCAGGTAAATCATCCGGAAAAAAATCTACAAATTCTTTCACAACAGGTACATCTTCTATTTGAACATTCCTTTCCTCACTCATGGTTATTTCATTCTCTTCCTCCCCATTAATTGAATTTAGTTGATCTACTGGGGGTGGATCTAGATAATAATTAGGTGGTGACGATTCTTCTCTAATGATAAGGTGTTTCTTATCATCATCATCAAGAATCGTAACCTCTTTCTTCTTACAATAAATCATCACATAATAGTCTGAAAGCCAGTCTATACCGAGGATTATGTCAAACTCAATCATAGGTATGACGACGAGATCAGCAGATAAAGAAAATTTATGTGCTCTAATGGGGACTGATTCACAAAACTTTTTTGCAATGATACTTCCCTTAGGAGTTTTAACTGACAACTCCCTTGTTAAATAAAACTGGAAATATATAATTTTCAAAGAATACATGGGAAGATATGAAACAATGCGATGATCCAGAATCAAATAAAGCATTTTCTAAACTTGAGGAAACCATTAAATTACTTACCACCACGTCTTTCGGAGCTTCTACCTCAGCAGTAGTGATAGCATAATCTTGGCCTTGATCCCTTGGCCTTTTCTGATGTAAGATCACTTGACGTGTAGGACATTCATTTGCATAATTCCCCATATGCCTGCAATTGTAGCACTAAACATTGGTAGCTTCCTTCTTCCCCTTGCAATCACGAGGTTGGTGGCCTTTTTCACCACACTAGTAACAGACTCTTGTTCCCTTTAAACAAGTACCGGGGTGTTTCTTACCACATTTACCACAGGATGGTTATTCAACCTTTCCCTTCTTCCCCTTATTTCCATTCCCAGATTGATCAACATGTCTCTTCTTCTCTTGCTTTGCTTTAATGTCATAAGACTTAGAGAATTCCTTTTCGGTCTTGATAGCACATGAGACAATATCTTCGTATGACGAGATGGATTGTGATACTAATTCTCGACGGAGAAATGGTTTTAACCCATCAAAGAAATGATCAATCTTACTTCTTGGGTTACGTATATAATCTCCAGCAAACCTTTCTACCCTTGTAAAGTTATCCTCATACTTTGTGACATTATCATCCTCCTTTTGTCTCAGACCCAGAAACTGCCTTTCCATATCTGCTCGATGGTCGCGAGGAAAGTATTTTTTTAAAAACACATCTTTGAACTCCCTTCATTCCATATTTTACACTTCATAATCTTCCTTTGTATTTTGAATCAATGACCACCATTGATCAGCATCTCCAGTGAGGCAGTAAGCTGCCATGATAACTTTTTCCCTTTCACTACACCCCAAAGCCTGAAATATTTTCTCTTGGGAATTTATCCATTGCTCAACTACTAAGGGAATTGTACTCCAATTGAACATTGGTGGTTGTTGCCTCATGAATCGATCTAACATTGAACCTCCACGATGCGGATCAGGGTGCTCCATATGGGTAAGGTTATTATTCATAACCTGAGCGAGTTGTCCCAGTATGGTGAGTAGATGATCGGCACTAGTTGCATCACCATCTCCACTATAATTATCTTGAGCAGGAGGGCAATCCCTAAATAGAGTGCGTGCATTGATACAGTTTCCATTCCTTCCACTAGGCACCATTTATAAGCAATGGCATAAACTAGATCAGTTTATGAATCCAAATACATAATCACATACTTATAAAACACTTAACATAAATTGAAATATTTATGGATATAATCTATAATCATAAAATTGTTTTCTTTGAGGATGTATATACTCATAAACCCTTCATAATGATTTATAATGAAAATGAGAGTTATCCTAAGCATATACCCCGGGAGTGTCGTAACCAAGAGTGCAGCAAGGCCCGTTTTCATGCACCAGTTCTCGTTTGAGTCTAGCTCAAAGTGGTGTTTTCGGGTTTTACCCATAGGTACATCTGTTCTAGAGCCACCTCTACCTGCTCGTATCCAGACATGGATGTATTTCTCGGAAAACTCACAAAATATCTACAATACCAAAATTCTAGGAATTTCTTCTATACTAATCCTCAATGTTCATCTTAGGTCTACATGCTCTAATCAGAGTTTATCTAAATCTGGATTCCAAGGTTTGTACTAAACTTCCTCTGATACCAACTGTAACGCCCCGACCCCAGTTACCTAGAGTCAGTGCATTATTTCATAACATTGGCAGGATCACATGAAAGATCAAATCTCGAAAGACTGATTGGTTTAGTAGCCTTGGAAACACTAGATATATTCATAAGTATTACATTACATCATAAAGTGAAAAACTAATACAACAACATAATTTCTCCATAGTCCACACTATAATCCCCTCATAATATTCGTGCAGGTCATTCATAACTTACTTCTTCACATCCTGGGAAAAATAAAACATAGAAAAGGGGTGAGCTCAAATGCCCAGTAAGGATAACAATATAGCGGAAACTTTCAAAAATAAGCATAAACATTTAAGGCAATGTATAACTAAAACAAAAGCCTTTTAAACTTGAAATTCAACATAGTATGGAAAAGGTAAAATTAAATAATTCCATTTACTTATTCACATGGATATTCTACTAATCGAATAATCACATGCAATATCAATAACCACTTTCATAATGATGGAATTCATAATGCCGTACTATCATATCCACATAGCCAAGGCCTCGTGCCAAGTCTACAAATACGATTTTGCCAATGCCTTGTGTCAAGACACTAGTATGTCTCATGAGACCTACCGGTGCATCGAGGATCTATACTGGGATCCACCCATCACATATTAAGTTCAATGCATTCCCATATGAAAAGGTTTAAACAAAACATAAAATTCGTATTAAAACTAGCATATGAAATGTCAATACTTTAACCATAAAATATGTATGGTATAAAAATAGCACATATAAAGTCAAACATATCACAAAACCTTCAATACAATATAGAAGTTTTGTATCAAAATAAATCAACTTCAAATAAGCGTAAAATCCATCAAAGGATGTTGACATAGATGAAATCAAAACTCTTTTTAGTGAAATATCTCTTTCTATTTTGAAATCATTTAAGAGTCACATATTTATAAAATAAAATATTTTCTTTGAAAATATTCTTATAATATTGTAAGGGAAGCTTCGACGATTTTATAACGGCGGAAAATAACCACAACCGCTGTATAAGTTAAAAAAATACATTCTTACCTTAATTCTCCCGAAAAGGTTAAAAATCACCTTGTTTGGAAAACGACGGAAAGATTCCTTTATAAAACTCTTATAAAAAGTCAAAAAATGGTATAAATGACTTTAACTTATATTCATTAAAATAGTAAAAATGTTTTGAAACACATTTTTAAGAAACATGGATGTGGATGATAAAGAGATCCCAGTAGATTATTACGTATAAACAACCTCGGATAATGAATAGATTGTGAAATAACCCTTACCATGCACTTTTCTTTGGTTGGGGTAAGTTAAACTCATGTATAATGGTGAAATAATTGTTATTAAATTATACAAGAATCATATACATTAATATGATATCATATATAATCTTTTAACATTGATTTGTTAATAATATCTTAGTATTGTCGTTGTTTCGGGTGTTAACTTACTCATTTTATTTTAAATGTTTTGTTACGTAAGTAATGTTTGTAATAGATAGGTTGTATATTATTCATATCCATAATTATATCAAATCCTTAAACATCATTTTTAAATCATAAAATGATAATTATATTTGAATGGATACGACAGAGAATGAATCTCATCGCGTTCGTGGAGACGGTAGTCCGTACGTGCGCACAAGAGACAATATCATTATTTTGATATTAAAATAATATATAAATGGATGGTATATCATATATACAGAATCATTAAAAATTTATATTTATTATTTTCATGAGTTACACATCATTATTATACCCATCCAAATAATAATATATTGAATAACAATTACACCACGACATGGAGATGGTAAGCCGTACGTACGCACGTATGGTGACATGTTATTCAAAGGGTTGATAGAATACTGAATATGTTTATACCAAATTTATAATAACATCACATTATATATAAGATACTTGAGTTATTATCATAGAATGGTAATAACAAAGGAAGAAGAAGTGGAAGAAGAAAGGAACTTGAAAAGGGGTGGTGAAAACATTACCTCTTTTCGGGTTCTTCCTTTTGATTTGTTCAAAAAGGCTCCTTAGGTTGGCTTTATGATCAATCTAAGGCCTATAGGCTGTAGTGAGGGAAGTTGGGAGAGTATTTGGGCAGATTTTGTCCGAACCAAAAGGCTTTGAAGGTGTTAAGAAATGAGAAGGAGGAGTTCCCTTTTATAAGAGGGGTGATGGGCCCCTTTGGAAAAGCAATAAATATTAATTTATAATAAATTAATATTCGGTTTCTAATGCCTCCAAAGATTATTATTCAAATTTTAAGGTGGTTATGGGTCGAAAACCACTCAACCAATAGAATTTAGATTGGTTTGGGTACTTATATTAACCTTCTCTTTATGTATTAACTCTAAGTTAATTAGTTTCACTTTTACAATGTCTCTTTCTATTTTTATATTATATGGTTAATAAACATACCATATATATCCAAGAGACCCCCAAGTGGTCCATTAATAATGAAACCATCATGATATAAGTCTCTTTGCCGAACCGTAGAGTTTTTGGAATTTAATATCAATTAATAATATAATATTTGTTTTAAAAACTCTTTTATGTCAATTTTGTCACTATTCAATAGTTGATTTTATGAAACTCGTAACAGAGTTATTACTTCAAAAAAAGTTAATTAAATCAATTCTAATACGTCATATTATCCTAGAAAATTAGTTTAATTCATTAAAAGTCTCAAATTATATTTATTTGGGTATTTATAATATCAATTATTTTAACTTTTCACTATTATGTTAATTTCTGAATCATCATTATGTCATAAATAAATTAAATTATGTAATCTCTAAAAATTATAAATAAAATATCATTATGTATTAAATCGTTTTAGATTTCTAATTAATATTTATAGCCGAAAATCCAACATATATATCCTTATGTAAAAATTGTTTTTCTAAAAGATATATGCTTGTGTCATTTTTGTATTCATTTTAACTTAATTAAAATAAAGTGTCCCTATCACCTAAAAGTGGCTCCATGGGGTCCCCAAATTGACCCAAAGATTCCCATGGTCGAACATGTTTCAACCAATAAGGCTAGGGCACGTTTTAGGGAAATTTAGTATTATTACAATAGTATTTTTTTAACCCTTATTTACCGGAATTACCCTTAACCATGGAAAATAAAATATTTACCGAGGTAATTATTCAAAATGTATAAAAATAAAAGTTACCTATTTAAACAATTTGAACATCCTGATTCCAAATATGGAATCCATTTTTCCAAATTCAAAAAACAGAAGTGGCAGAAATTAATTTAAAATTAATTCCCGTTGTTAAAATAAAAAGCATGTTTTTAAGAGATAATAACTATCAAAAGATTGACACTTGTTTATGTCCGGTTTAATTGTAAAATTATGTCCAATTACAAAAATTGTATTAAATGGTAAAAATATATTCCAAATATACTTTAAAACCTCTCAATTTCATAATTTATCACTATTAATTATTTTGATTAAAAAAGTTGTTTTTAATTAAAATTTAGTAAGTTTCACTATTCATCAAAATATTAAAGTTATCCGAAAAGTACCAAAATATCACCTTAGGCTAAATTCGATATTCCAAATCAAAAAATGAAGTCCATTTTGAAATATAATATATATATAATTTCCAAAAGTAGGTATTACTATTCATAATGGCTAGTTTGATTGGTTATGGTGTGTTTGAACTCGGTGTTGTGTACAACACACGCTATCACATTATTCAAAGAGAAGCGTATTGTAGAAGCTTGGGGTGTTACACAAAGACACCAAACTATTACGGTCCATGAGTGTTAGTTTTTGTTATGTATTAATTATTGCACAAAAATAATGTAATGTCCATGTACGTCAAGCATTGGGCCTCGACAAATTATGCCACCTAGATGATTGAAATTGTGAATGTGATTCATGATGTAAATTTTGTGTGAAAATAAATATTTATATCCAAAAAAATACATGGTAAGAATTAATTTTATGAGGGGAATATGATCACATTAATATCTTTGTTGGTCCATGAGTATCTGACCCACAAGTATTCTACCAAAAACATTCTAATATCATAATAATTTTACTATCCTATTGAAAAATATCTAGGTAACCGCGTAGTAAATGTTTTAAATTTTGTTATCTATAAGACACTAAAATAAAATTATCAATGTAATATGACCCTGAACATCAATATTGTATTTATCCATTGAATAATTTGATACAGTTTTTTATAAATTTTACTCTTTTCATAGGTTTTAATAACAATTGTTATCTATTCTATTCATCCCACTACATTTTTTCTTTATTGATATTGATATTTTTATAAAAATCATATATGATCTCCACTAGTTCAACTTTTTCATTGATATTTATAACCCAAATTATTCATGATCCATATTTTTTTATTACCCATTAATATATGGGTTCTAGTTTCACTAGTAAATGGAATGAATTTTAATAATCAATTTAGATAATCGGAAAGAGTTTGAATGGTTCATAGGTTGTACAGTATTACCAAAGTTTATCATAATTTTTTAGAATTCAATTATTATTACTGTTATCTGTATCTTTTCTATGATATTTTTAATCTCTTGATTCGATAAATCCACATCTAGTTATTCTATAAATAATTTTGGGTTCCAATATTTTCTCAAATCCCATAATTTTTTAGAATCACTGTAAATATAATATTAATGAATAGAGTTCTCCAATCATTAAAGTGAAATTGTGGAAAAAACAAGAAAGGGTGTTTCCACTAAAAATTGAATTGTAAATTTGGGTGTTTCTTAAGTGGTAGAATCTTTATTAACAATTTCAATATTTAGATTACTATAACTAATATATAATACATTCCTTGGGAATTTGAAAATAGTCCCATAAAAACAATTTCTATACAGTTTATAATTTATACTTCTATGATGGGATTTGTAGGTATCTCATTATGTTTCTAAATGGTTCATGTGAAATTGAACTAATCAAAAAAATTTAAAAACTATATTATTACAAGTGGATTATAGTTTATAATTGACCATAAAATATTATTTTAACAATAATGTGTTTAGAACCATGATGTACTATAGTTTATGATGTATGAAATAGCTCTAGATCATTTTGAATTATATATTCTAGGATCCAATTTCAGACTAATGCATCCACACATCCCTTAAATAATATCATATTTTCCGACTAATAGTTTGAAACATTGTCTAAAAAGTGCATCCTTTTATGAATAGTGAAATATGAATAGAGGGTCCCTTTGATTAAGTAGTTTGTTATATCATATACACATGAAGATGGATCTATATCCCTATTGAATAGTGTCTCTAATGAAATATAATATTAATTATTCATCTCTTGGCCATCTTCAAAATATACAAGAGGACATATTAAAATGTTCTTAGCAATGAAATTTTCATTTATAATTTTTTCTGTGATGATTATATCATATTCGTACACCATTATAATCCATTTTGTCAGTCATAATTTGGAATCATTTTTATATGGTGTTTTAGTGATGTATGAATCATTTAAACTATAACTGACAATTTTCCTAATTTTACACTAGGAATATAGAAATCATAAAATAGTACGATCTAGTGTATCAATCTCAGTTTAGAATAATTTTTATTCAGATGGAATTATTTTACTTCATGGTCATTGTAATATAGGACTATATAAAGAAAAATATATTACCAAAACAAGTAAAAGGTGAAAAATACTTCCACTATATCTTTCTATATGGTCACATATTTTTAAAAACAGTTTTTATGAGAATATATAGAATAATCAATGGGTATTAGGACATTCTCATATTGTTTTCATAAAACAATTCACCTATGACAGACACTAATGTCACAAATTATTTCCAAATATCTATCACATTATGTTAAAACATTAATAGATACTACCACCAATATATTATTTAGATTATTAAACTCCCAGTGACATTCTTCATTAACATTAAACAGAACATCTTTCAACAACAGGTGTTTTAGTGTTTGAGATATTTTTTTAAAAATATTTAATGACGTGGTGATATAATCCTATATATTTTAGGAAAATACTGATTCATATACATATTGGTGTTTTATATAATTCTTTGATAAATTTAATTATAAATGTATCATCTTTTATTTCCTACATTAAAATTATATATACAGGGAAAACCATTCCACAAAATATGAAATGAAATTTTTATTAGTTGATCTCAAGGAATTTCTCTTCACATCATTGAAGAACCCACTAAAAAATTATATGAAATGAATTTTGGAATTGTTTGTATATGACAAAAACAACTAGTACTATTTCTAAAATATCAAATTTCATGTAATAATGTATATGTTTCATACAAAATTAAAATGTTGGAAGCACATTTCACATTCTAGAAAAACATACTTTGATAATTGAAGGCTCTAAATGGATATGTGAACACTGTTTATGATAAACCATCATTATTAAAATAGATTTAATTTTAACCATGATATCTACCTTGTATTTTTTTAATATAAATTCACTTACTTTCATGACCCATCCCCTAGGGCCCATCTCATGACTACCCCAAATTTTTCGTCCACATTCAAGGGGTTTATGACTAACATATGAAAGGAATATCCCAAAAGGGGAAGCATTTCCATTAACCCTTTAATCACACAGTCATGGAACACAACAAAGGAAACTCACAATGTATAAATTTTGATTGTAAAAGTCTGAACCAGAAGTCAAATTGTCTAGTATACAAACCCAAAAAAAATAAATTACATCAAAAAGAGAAAAAAAATGATATGGAGGTATTCCACCAATGATCCTACGTTAATGATAGGTAAAACTAGTCATTTGTCATCAAGGTCGCTCCTCACATCTATAAATCACCTCCACAAACCATCTAGACATAGCACCTCATGTCTCAATCAATATGTCTGTCATCTACACAAGACACATCAAAGTACTGGCAAAGCCTGTGCCGGGGTGAGTATAACAAGATCATGTAGGGACCCAGAGAATATCGAAGGTCTCCCAAAATTCCATAAAATAAAAACAACAAAACATGATATCAATCACCCAACATTATGTAAATGATATCTCACACCTAGTATACAACATTGTTAAAAATAATAATTATGAATAGTCTTGAGCATGATCATTTTATTCTATTGAGAGGTTTTTCTACTGATCCATGATGGGTCACTATATTGATGATCCAAAAAGGGTCTATTTACTACCGATCCACATAGGGTCGCACTACTGATGATCCACACAGGCTTGCACTGTTATTGATCCATGGAGGGACACAATCATGTAGATCTACAAATGGTCTTTATTTACTGTCAATCTATAGAGGGTTTCACTGCTACCAATCTATGGAGTGTCTCTCTCATGCTGATCCATGAAGGGTTTCTCATCACTATGCAGTCAGCCACAGAATTCCCAAACATAGTTCTCCTTAGTACGGTATATTCTTCTCCTCATAATATCGGTCGTACCTCAACCTCCCCGAATTCCCATGAAGAATCAACCCAAATACCATCATGTTTTAAGGGTTCCAAAGAGACAGACGGTGCTTCTATTGAGTGATCGGTCTTTATGTTATAAAAAATGGTAAATAGGGCCTATATGGATTCAATTCCAATCCCACCCTTCCATATTCCAACCATTTACAAAACCCATTTAGGGAATCTCAACAGGACCTCCCTATCGCAATGGTCCCAATGTTGTAGATAGTGCGTCAATCAGATTCCCGATCTATGAGATAATCAAGTTTTAGTGAAATGTAATAGATCGGTTCCATTAAGGATCTAGTCCATATAGTGGGTCCGAACTTCCTGGCACACCCACCTTGTGTTTTGCAAGAATTTTGAGCCAAACTAGATGCATGGTGTTTGGTTCCTCCCAGTTAGAGGCATCATGGGGCAAAATCTTGGATTCTGAAATGACTGGATGGAGTCTTCTGTTGGTGTCTAGAAGAACAGCCTGAGCAGGTCACTCCACTTCACCTTTATTGAACATCTATGTTGTTCCATTATTCCCACCATGAAGTGGCTGGCCACGGATCTTGCCTCTGTGACGCTGCGCAGACAGTGCTTCTGGAGGCTACTAAAGATGCTTTGTTGGTTCGTTTTCTTTCCAATGTACATCTACATGCCTATCAAGGCACCACCTTCACTGTGAATGGTATATAATCGTCTTTCTACCATGATTCTTGTTTGAACATGAAGAAAAAATGAAACACAAGAGAGGCGAAGGTTCGTGGATTTGTTCACATTGGCCATTCCCCTCCACATTAGTGTTCTATCATGGGGGTGATAACAAACAACATTTTGAAAAAAGAAAACCCTGAAAATAAAACCCCCAACGACCACCCATAAAAAAAGAAAGATTTATGCATCAACCCACATGACATCTATTCTTTGTTCTTCATATTGAACAAGAATGGGATGACACAAATCATAAATACATAGAAATCAATTTAATTCCCTTACCTGGATTCAGTGGAATCCACTACAGATGAAGGAATGTACTATGGGTTCTTTGTTGTTTGACGTTATTCGCTTCTTGTATATCCGAGGTTTGATTCCTCCAATTATCATCACTTGATCACAATTTTTCGTTAGAGGGTAAATGTATCATCATCAAGAAAGAGTCTTCTCCTACATTTGTTAATTCTCTTTCAAATGATTTGATAAAATTAAAAAAAAGAAACATCCCACATTGCATTCCTTAATGTGGTTCATTAATGAACTATATTTAATGATCCATTAATCCAACAAGTATTGTGGTTAAACAATGAGGGGATGAAGTCATTTAATGAACTTCATTTATTGACCTTTGTTACAATGTCGTTCCTCCAACAGCTTCCCCATGGTGGAAGAAAAATAAATATTTAATATATTGTTATTTTATTATTTTTCACGAAAGTCTAAATATTAACATTTTTGTCTATCCCTTGACATTTGAAGCTAATCATTGCCAAAGTGAATCTCAGAACTACAAATCCAATAGTGCCCTCTGAATCTCAATCCAAACACCAATTTAAAAGAAAAAATTCCAGACCTCATGTTTATGAAGGAATCTAAAAATGGTACGGAATTTTGTTTCTGTCTCTCTGAGCCTCAGAATAATGTGATATCAATTATCATAGTCTCATAAAAATTACATATAATTTAAATATATATTTTTAATTTACATGTCTTTAAATTATCCCAAATTAGGTCTTTACATACCTAAAAACTACAAAAAAAACTATGAAAACATATTGGGGTACTGAGAATGAATCTGAGCCTTCGGCTTCCTTGTTCTCTCTTAGAGGATCCCGTTCTGCCACTGAGTTTGAACCAGAGGGATCGATCCTCCACAAATTTTTCCCTCATATGGATCCTCTATCTCTATCGGGAACTCCATAAAAGTCACCCCATCATTATTTTCATGTATGGCCCAATCAATGTTGTGCGATGAATCATGCACATATCTTCTCAACAATGACACGTTGTAATTATTATGCACCCAGTACATCAATGGGGGATTACATATGAACTACACCACCTCAAAAACACCACTCAAGATCTTCAAAGGTCCAATGAGCCTCAAAGATAGCTTTCTAACCCATCCAAATATCTACAATCCTTGTGGGGGTGAGATCCGTGTGAAAACATGGTCTCCCTCCATGGACTCCAAGGGTCTTCGTATCCTTTCAGTGTAATAATTCTTCCTCCTTAGTGTTGTGTTCATCCACTCCTAGATGACCTACACCTTCTCATTGGTTGCTCGTACTAACTTTAGACCCATAAGTGTTGTCTCCCATGGTTGTGTAAAGCATAGAGGTGATATACATGGTTTCACATATAAGGCCTCCAATGGTTCCATACTGATGGTGGAGTGATAAATGTTGTTGTATGTGAACTCCACCAGTGGAATGTGGTCCTCCCAAATACAACCATAATCTAGGATGCATGAATGAAGAATTTCCTCAGGTGTCTATATGGTCCTCTCCATTTGACCATCTTTCTGAGGATAAATTGTGGTGCTCAAGCATAGCTATGTCCTGAATGCCTCCTATAATCCCTTCCTCATCTAGGATGTAAAATGAGTGTCACAATATGAAATGATTGTCGATGGTACCTCGTTTAGCTATACAATCACCTATAATTTTATGTGTCCAAATCCCCTACTAATCCTTGCTCTCAGATGGATAGAAAATGTTCTGACTTGGTGATTCGGTCAATGATCTCCTAGATAGAGTCATGGCCCTTGTACATGGGTGGTAACCCAATCATGATGTCCATTGAGATATATCCCCATTTCCAATCCATCAAATCTAGTGTATCTCCTATGCCTTTTCGATTCTGATAATTGGCCTTCACATGATGGTAAGTGAGGCATCGTGAAATAACCTCCTCCACCGCAATCTTCGTCTCTGGTAACTAGTACTAAAGCCATAGGTAATGGAACATCTTCATCACTCCATGATGTACTGCCAAAGGATATGTACATAACTCCTTCAACACCTCATCCCAAAATGTCACTAGTACCATAGTGCATCCTCTAAAAATAATGACGTACTCCCCCCTATTCCAAAAATCCATTAGGATCCTATCGTGATAATGTATGAGCATGTCAAGACTCGCATTCAATGTAGTGACCCGAAGCTTAACGTACATAGACATTACATTACTTTTGTGGAGTACTTAGTACATAACAAAAACACACACACAAGGACCGTAATAGTTTAGTGTCTTTAGAAACTTGTAACGTAATCTTCTAATCGTGGTGAAAGATCTTCAACATCACCCATAGAGATCTTCCTTTTTTTATACCTAAAACCTTTCTTTATATCCTGGGAAAAAGAAAACATAAAAGGGTGAGATAAAATGCTTAGTAAGGGTAAAAAAAAGAAATATCAATCATATCATATTCATAAGAACATAACATTTTGGAAATATTAACCTACAAAAGAGATCATAATATCATAACATGGGATAAATCATAGTAGTGAAATGTAATCCCAATAATCATAAAGTAAGACATGAAACATTGTGGAATACACACATAATCATAGAGAATCATTTTTTATTAGTTAAGACTCGTTTCCAAGACTATCTTAGTGGACAAAGTCCATTTCTGAACCGAGTTCACTCCTCTTTTCAGTCCTGTTTCACTGAACTGGCATAACCTACCGTTCCAGCCATGTCTATCTCATGTGATATAAAATCTTTATCCAATGAATTGGAGGGAGATATAGGTCCCACCCATCTCATAATGAATTAATTCTTTTGTGTGCCACAAAATCATAAATCATACATCATAGCATAACCCATGAAATAAAAATGGGATTCTTAAACATCATGCCATCATAACATAATCCATAAACAATTGATATCATTTCATCATAAGAAAATTGAAACCATTTAAATCATAGACAAATTTTACTTGAAACATACACATATAAAATAATTTCATCTTAGATGGAAAATAGTTTTGACAAAAAACATGAAATAAATTCTTGAGGAAAATATCTTGTCTTCTTTAAAATCATTTTCTTTTCACAAAATTCCATGCATTATTAAAAGATAAGAGTTTTGTTGAAAATAATCATGAAATATTGTAGAGGATGCTTCTTGAAAATTAGGCGTTATGAAACCATAAAAATACTTTCACACCGTATAAGTTAAATATAACATTCTCCTCATACATTTGTCGGAAAAGTCAAAAAGTACCTTATATGGTAACCAAAGGAAGGATTCCATTCATAAATGTGGTAAAAATTAAATAAAGGGTAAAAATGACTTTAAACATCCATTGAAGAGTGGTAAAAATTTTATGAAATCATTTTTAGAAAACATGGTCATGGATGATAAACGTAACCCCAGTAAATACTTACGTATAAGCAATCTCGGATAAAAATGAGATTGAAAATTTATCCCTTACCTTATGTCCGATTTTCTTCATATGTGTCCGAACCTCCTGTATAATGATTTAAATAATGTCATTGACTTATTCCAGAATCATACTCATTGTTATGATATCATATATGGTTCACTTATGACTTTATATTACCCGTTCATTTGTAAATACCATGTTAAAGAGCGTTTGGGTAAAATTGTTTCATTTGTTGTCCGTGTTTTGACTTGTAATTATTCATATGATTACTTAGATCACGATTACTTAATTACAGAATATAAACCATGATTTATATATAATATATATTCAGAATATACATATATATAATAAATCAGTAAATGGAAAGAAATACATAGTTCATGGAGATGGTAGGTCATACGTACGCATGAACGTTGTTTTCGTTTCCTTATTGAGTTGAATGGAATTAAGTAGATGACATACATATATATACACATAAATATAGTATCATTATTATGTCATATATTTCATGATTACTTATTATATATACATTATAATCATTCGTTAATGGTTAAAGTGGAGAATGAATCTCATCGCGTCGTGGAGACGGTGGTCCGTACGTACGCACGTCCGATTATATCGTTCTCATGATCGTGGGACTGTATTGGAGTGTATGTATAATATTTCAGAATCAATATAACATTAAAGTAATCATATATAGTTATTATTTACACCATTATACCAATCCAAGTATGGTGGTGGTGGAAAATAGATTTTACCATGGCGTGGAGACGGTATTCCGTACGTACGCACGCGCGGTGATTTCATTTTCCATATGATGGATAGATGGTGAGATACGTTTGTTTAAAGCTTATAATAACATATCAGTATATGAGTTATAATTATGTTATTACTTAATAATGAAAAAATTAAAGAATAAGAAGCGGAAGAAGAAATAAAGATGAAAGAATCGGTAACAGAAATTACCTCTTCTTTGAAGCGCCTCATTGAGACCTCCTCTTAGGGCACTAAAATTGGACATTGAGGAAGACCAGAAACTCTAGGATGTTTCTAGGAAAGTGTAGAAGATAATTTGGCATGGTTTGGCCGAGCATGAAGGCTCAATGTGTTGTGAGGAAGAGAGGGAGGGGGTTCCCTTTTATAAGGGAGGAGAGGGGCACCTTTGGAATAACTAAAAATATTATTTTATTATAAAGCCAAATTCGATTTTAAATAGTTCCAAATTGATTTATTTCGAAGCTAATGTGGGTATGGGTGTAAATCCTCCCATCCAATAGAATTTATACAAGTTTATGTTCCTATTTTAACCTTATCATTTATATTTAACTTTATGTTAGATAATTGTACTTTTACTGTGTCTTCTTGTTTTCTTTCACTATATGGTTAATAAAATTACTATATCAAGCCAAACGAACCCCAAGTTGTTTATTATTAATATATATATCCTTAAATAAGTCATTTGGAAGAACCATATATTTTTAGAAATAAAATAACAATTAATAATATAATATTTGTTTTAAAAACTATTTTATGTCAATTTTGACACTATTTATTAATTGATTTTTTTGAAACTCATAACAGATTGATTAGTTACAAGTAAGTTAATTAAATCCATAATAGCATGTCATATCAACATATAAAATTATTTAACTTCATAAAAAGTCTTAAAATAAATTTATTTGGGTATTTATAACATCAGTTATGTCAATATTTAATTAATAAGACAATTTCTGCATCATCTTTGTGTGATAATAAATGATAATTGTTTAATCCCAAAAAATTATAAATAAATTAATATAATTTAGATAATTGTATTAGATTACTGGAGAATATTAAAGTTCTATGTTTAATGATGTTTATCACTAAATTAAAATTATTACACTTATAAATTTAAGAAAGTGACATGTTGTCACATTCCTTGGTTTTAATAATAATTAATTTATTTTCATGGACAAAAGTACATTAAATGAATCTAATCCTACCCTTAGGTGAAATGGGTCGACTTTTAGTCATACAATAGAATTTTTACAAGTGTTTGGGTAATTTTATAATATTATATTTACCCTTAATTACCCGATTTACCTTTAACTATGGTAAATAAACTTTATCGTAGTTACTATTCATAATTCCCACAAATAAAAAGTAAAATATTAACATAATTTAGACCCACTGATTTCAAATATGGAATCTATTTTTTCAAATTAAATACACAAAAGTTGCAGAAATCAAATTAAAATTAATCCCGTTGTCGAAAGAAAACAGATTTTTCTTTAAAACTTTGCAAAAGATTGAATTGATTTATCCTACGAATTAAAGGTAGAATCAATGATAATGAAATAAATTATATTAAATTGTAAAAATATTTTCTATTTATACTTTAAAACCCTTCAATATTATAATTTAACCATATAAATTATTGTGATGATAAAAGTTGTTTTTAATTAAAATATAGCGTGTTTTTACTATTCATCAAAATATGAAAGTTACCAGAATAATATGACAAATTTATCCAAAGTAAATTTTTATTTTATGATTACAAATAAGAATTTTATTTTGTCAAATTGAACTTATAAACATGTCAAAAACTAGATTTAATGTTGGTGCTCCATCAAAAGGCGGCAAAACTGCATTTTTTGAAAAATACTTATTTTACCCGAAAAATTTATTTTGTTCTTATACCATGTTTTAGAAAATGTTTCAGACGAATACTAATTTTATAAGATTCAAAATTTATTTAATACTATTCATAACGGCTAGTTCATAATAATATTATAATAATATATTGTTGTTTAGTAAAACCTGGTATTGCGTACAACACACGCTATCGAGAAGGTCGTGATTGCATGTAATGCAAGCCAAGTTAGGGTTGTGTGCTATGCAAGAATCCTTCATTGTTTCGTATAACATAATCCAACCATATTTTATTTATACATTGAATATATATATATATACTCAATGTTGCGTAGAATAACTATTATCAAAATTGTGTGTAACACGATCCAAGAATAGTGTTGTGTATACTGCAAGCTAATACGGTGTTGCCTATAGCGCAAGGTAATCATAGTGTAGCATACAACACAAGACATTAATGAAATTAAAAGAATATTTTTTATAAAATCTCGGGGTGTTACATTCTACCCCCCTTAAAATGAATTTCGCCCTCGAAATTCGTCGGGGTTATAAATAGTTTACTATTCGAAAGCTTCTTTAATAGAAACCCACATCGTAAAACGGAATACCAAAACCAATCATTAAATACAAAATTATGAAATGTAACGGTTACCCAAATAAACTAATCACCTGGTTTCCACATAGGTGAAAATATGGATATGGAAGAGAAATCTAACCATCATGTTCTGATGGAGAGTGGTAGAGAACATGGCTATGGAAAAGCCAGAAATCACAAAGCCATAAATTTGTGACGATCTAAGGTACCATCTGATTCATTAGATATAAGGGAAGTAGGAAAACAATTTTGGTTTTCAAGATCATTTCCCTAATGTTGATGAATTAAAAGAAATACTTGCATGATTTTGGTACAATCTCACTGTTGTTAGTGAATTGAACAATTCCCAATTCATCCCTTAATGAAATGAAGTTGAATTTGTTATTCGTGATGTGTTAGCAGATCAGTTGATAGAATTATGGGTCATTCAATCTCTTTCAAACAAAAGGTTAGCAAAAGTTATAAGTCCATATTATGGTTATATTAATCATATATGGTTCCCAAAATGAACTTATACTTCATATATCATACCGCTTAATAAAATAAAACTAGTTTCTACTAAACATGGACTTCATGTAGGATAGTGGTAGGTGATAAAGGCCAGTCGCACTTCGGTTGTAGGTTCGATTCCCACAGCCTTGTTCGACGCGATGGGCTGTCGCCCGTCCTGCAGGTTGTTTTTTTCTAAAGCTATATTACTATAACATCCCATCAACAATATCAAAAAAAGTTTTATCCTTAAACAATACAAACTTATTTCCAACATAATCCATTCCAATATTTAGGCTTATCTAAAATACTTCGGTCCAAGCTCATATTATAAAGAAAATGATCACGTGAATTCCATCATTTATCCCCCATATATCATAAGATATATCTTGTTGGTGAAATTACAAACATTTGAATACCTTAATCATGTATTCTCTTGAAGAATGAATACCCATTGAACCTTAGTGAAAACGTAAATGCTGTCAAAAGTTAACTCTTTCCACATACCAAAATCCAAAAATTCTATATACTCAAACCATGATATAACCTTCTCCTTATATGAGTCATGAGCTCATGAATACCATAAAACATTTAATTTTCTTCTTATCCCTTCATTATGCGCATATCATCTACATTCCAAAAATATCTGAATAACCTTTAATGGATACTGGTACCATTAATCATACACTTTCAAAACTCAAGGAAAGACAACAGTGTAACAATACTTATATGTCTCTTTATTCCATAGTACCATGAGATTACTTATACAACATTACACATTATAAACATGTAATCATTCCACTTCATTCTTAAACCATTGACCGAGCTTCAATAATTATTTCAACTCACATATCATTTGTAGTCTCTTCATCATCATCAACATAAATACTACCCATACGACCATACTGATTCTCTTCATGAGACTTTCCATTAGGGCATTGGTTTTCATAATTCCCGTACATTCCACATTTAAAACATTTAACTATTTTTGATGTCGTAGCAATACCATTATCATCATCCCTGGTGTTAACTGAACTTTTTCCTTTGCACTTATTGGATTTGTGTCCTTCGTTTCCACACCCAAAGCATCTTCTAATTCCCTTGAAACAATCTCCTCGATGCCTTTTCCCACATTATTTACATGAGGAAAATTGAACATTCTTTCCTCTATGATCATCATGAAACTCTATCTTTCTCTTATTAGCCAAGTCCGGAAACTTAACAAATTTTACTTTATTGATCATATTATGAGATTGCTGATTCGGCATAATAATTATGTTTGGACTTCCAAATCCCAATTCATTTGGTTTCTCAGGAATAATATCATTCCATTTTCTGTTATATCCTCTATTATCGTGAATCTTCCTGTTTCTAGCCATTTTCTAAAACCCAAAAAGAATAGTGTGACGGGCCAAAATCATGCTAGGGAAAAAAATATAGTAAAGGGGAGTACCCTCAATATCTAACATTTTAGGTTAAATTCTAAGATTGTTAGCGCAATTCTATGACTATAACCTATACTTATACTTAACCTTAGAGACATCCCTTGACATACCTTAGAAATATCTCTAGGGATCTCACTAAAGTTCTCACATCCTAGTATCCAAAGGTTGACTAAACCTTTACTCTGATACCAACTATAGAGAACTGAAGCTTTACGTACATAGACATTACATTACATTTTCAGAATACTTAGTACATAACAAAAACACACACACATGGACCGTAATAGTTTAGTGTCTTTGGAAACTTGGAACTTAATATTATAATCGTGGTGAAAGATCTTCAACATCTCCCATAATGATCTTCATTTTTTTATACCTAAAACCTTTCTTTATATCCTGGGGAAAATAAAACATAAAAGTGTGAGCTCAAATGCTCAGTAAGGGTAAATAAAAGAAATATCAATCACATCATATTCATAAGAACTTAACATTTTGGAAATCTTAACCTACAAAAGAGATCATAATATCATAAAATGGGATAAATCATAGTAGTGAAATGTAATCCCAATAATCATAACATAAAACATGAAACATTGTAGCATACACACATAATCATAGAGAATCATTTCTTATTAGTCAAGACTCATTTCCAAGACTATCTTAGAGGACAAAGTCCCTTTCTGAACCGAGTTGACTCCTCGTTTCAGTCCTGTTTCACTGAACCGGTATAAACTACCGTTCCAGCCATGTCTATATCATGAGATACAAAATCTTTACCCAATGAATTGGAGGGAGATATATTTCCCACCCATATCATAATGAAATCATTCTTTCGTGTCCCATAAAATCATAAATCATACATCATAGCATAACCCATGAAATAAAAATGGGATTCTTAAACATCATGCCATCATAAAATAATCCATAAACAATTGATATCATTTCATCATAAGAAAATTGAAACCATTTAAATCATAGAGACATTTTACTTGAAACATACACATATGAAATAATGTCATCTTAGATGGTAAATATCTTTGACAAAACACTTTAAATGAATTCTTGAGGAAAATATCCATTCTTCTATAAAATCATATTCTTTTAACAAAATTCCATACAATTTTAAAAGATAAGGGTTTTGTTGAAAATAATCATGACATATTGTAGAGGAAGCATCTTGAAAATGAGGTATTATGAAACCGTAAAAATACGTTCATGCCGTATAAGTTAAAAATAACATTCTCCTCGTACTTTTGTCGGAAAAGTAAAAAAGTAACTTATATGGTAACGAAAGGAAAGATTCCATTCATACAATGTGGTAAAAATTCAATAAAGGGTCAAAATGACTTTAAAAATCCATGGAATAATGGTAAACATTTTATGAACGCATATTTAGAAAACATGGTCATGGATGATAAACGTAACCCCAGTAAATACTTACGTATAAGAAATCTCGGATAAAAATGAGATTGAAAATTTATCACTTACCTTAGGTCCAATTTGCTTCGTATATTTCCGAACCTCCTGTATAATGATTTAAATATTGTCATTGACTTATTCCAGAATCATACTCTTTGTTAGGACATCATATATGGTTCACTTATGCCTTTATATTACCCATTCTTTTGTAAATTCCATGTTAAAGAGCGTTTTGGGTAAAATTGTTTCATTTGTCGTCCGTGTTTTGACTTGTAATTATTCATATGATTACTTATATCATGATTAATTAATTCAAGAATATAAAACATGATTTATATATAATATATATTCATAATATACATATATATAATAAATGAGTAAATGGAATGAAATACACCGTTCATGGAGACGGTAGGCCGTATGTACGCATGAACGCTGTTTTCGTTTCCTTATTGAGTTGAATGAAATTAAGTAGATGACATACATATATATACACATAAATCCAGTATCATTATTATGTCATATATTTCATGATTACTTATTATGTATACTTTATAACCATTCGTGAATGGTTAATGTGGATAATGAATCTCATCGTGTCGTGGAGACGGTAGTCCGTACGTACGCACGAGCGATGATATCGTTCTCATGATCGTGGGACTGTATTGGTGTGTATGTATACTATTTCTGAATCAATATCACTTTAAATTAATCATATTTAGTTATTATTTACACCATTATACCAATCCAAGTAAGGTGGTGGTGGAAAATAGAGATTACCACGGCGTGGAGACGGTATTCCGTACGTACGCACGCGCGGTGATTTCGTTTTCCGTAGGATTGATAAATGGTGATATAGGGTTGTTTCATACTTATAATAACATATCCGTATATGAGTTATACTGATGTTATTACTTCATAATGAAACAACTAATGAAGAAGAAGCGGAAGAAAAAATAATGATGAAAGAATCAGTAACGGAAATTACCTCTTCTTTGAAGCGCCTCTTTGAGACCTCCTCTTAGGGCACTAAAATTGGTCTTTGAGGCAGACCAGAAACTCTAGGATGTTTCTAGGTAAGTGGATATGAGAATTTGGCAGGGGTTGGCCGATAATTAAGGCTCAATGTTTTGGGAGTAATAGAGGGAGGGGGTTCCCTTTTATAAGGGAGGAGAGGGGCACCTTTGGAATAACAAAAAAATATTATTTTATTATAAAGACAAATTCGGTTTTAAATAGCTCCAAATTGATTTATTTCGAATCTAAGGTGGGGATGGGTCGAAAGAATCTCATAAAATAGAATTTATACAAGTTTATATTCCTATTTAAACCTTATCATTTATATTTAACTTTAAGATAGATAATTTTACTTTTACCGTGTCTTCTTGTTTTCCTACACAATAAGGGTAATAAACTTACTATATCAAGCAAACGAACCCCAAGTTGTTTATTATTAATATATATAACCATATATATAAGTCATTTGGAAGAACAATAGATTTTTAGGAATAAAATAACAATTAATAATATAATATTTGTTTCAAAAATTATTTTTTGTCAATTTTGACACTATTAAGTAATTGATTTTTTTGAAACACATAACTGATTTATTAGTTATAAAAATGTTAATTAAATAAATAATAACATGTCATAATAACATATAAAATTAGTGAAATTAAAAAAAGTCCTAAATTACATTTATTTGTGTATTTATAACATCAATTATGCCAATATTTCATTAATAAGACAATTTCTGCATCATCTTTGTGTGATAATAAATGATAATTATTTAATCCCTAAAAATTATAAATAAAGTACTATGATGTACATAATTGTATTAGATTTCTGGAGACTATTCATGTTTGAAGTTTCATTAAGTTTATCACTAAATTAAAATTATTACACTTATAAATTTAAGAAAGTGACATGTTGTCACATTCTTTGGTTTTAATAATAATTAACTTATTTTCAAGGACAAAAGTCCATTAAATGAATCTAATCCGACCCTTAGGTGATATGGGTCGACTTTTAGTCATCCAATATGATTTTTCCAAGTGTTAGGATAATTTTATAATATTATATTTACCCTTAATTACCCGATTTACCTTTAACTATGGTAAATAAAATTTACCGTAGTTAATATTCATAATTCCCAAAAATAAAAAGTAACCTATTAACATAATTTGGACCCACTGATTCCACATATGGAATCTATTTTTTCAAATTAAATACACAGAAGTTGAAGAAATTAATTTAAAATTAATCTCGTTGTCGAAAGAAAACGGGTTTTTCTTTAAAACAATGCAAAATATTGAATTGATTTATCCTACGAATTTAAGGTAGAATCAATGATAATGAAATACATTATATTAAATGGTAACTATATAAATTATTGCGATGAAAAAAGTTGTTTTTAATTAAAATATAGTGTGTTTTTACTATTCATCAAAATATAAAAGTTACCAGAATAATATGAACAATTTATACAAAGTAAATTTTTATTTTATGATTCCAAAGAAGAATTTTATTTTGTCAAATTGAACTTATAAACATGTCAAAAACTAGATTTAATGTGGGTGCGCCATCAAAATGTGGCAAAACTGCATTTTTTTAAAAATACTTATTTTACCCGAAAAATTAATTTTTTTCTTATACCATGTTTTAGAAAATGTGTAAGACGAATAATAATGTAATAAGATTCAAAATTTAATTAATACTATTCATAACGGCTAGTTCATAATAATATTATAATAATATATCATTTTTTAGTAAAACCCGGTATTGCGTACAACACACGCTATCGAGGAAGGTCGCAATTGCGTGTAATGCAAGCCAAGTCAGGGTTGCGTGCTGTGCAAGAATCCTTCGCTGTTTCGTATAACATAATCCAACCATATTTCATTTATACATTGAATATATATATATATATATATATATATACACTCCATGTTGCGTAGAATAACTATTATCAAAATTGTGTGTAACACGAACCAAGAAGAGTGTTGCGTATACTGCAAGCTAATACGGTGTTGCGTATAGCGCAAGGTAATCCTGATGTAGCATACAACACAAGACATTAATGAAATTAAACAAATATTTTTTATAAAATCTCGGGGTGTTACATTCAACACCGACAAGTTGTTCATCCTGTACTCACTAAAGGATTTGGGGACTGATAGTCATAGATAAGAGGTAAGCTGCTTCATTACTATAAATGAAACATGCTTTCAACTCATGGAGCTGCTCTATCGTCTCCCTCAGCAACTGTAGACCACTCTTCCTATAGATTGAATCTTCCACTACATTTGCATTCTCATGAGTGTAGACTATCTCAAATTCATTGTCCTAGGGTAACTCTAGTTGTTGTCGATGTATCAACTTTAGGACCTTTTCTGAGATGATATACCTGAGATTATTTTAATCAGAGTGGAATGTAAAACCATCACCCATAAATTAGTTCCACTAAATCATCAATTAAAATACAACTACTGAAAACTCATGGTCATGGGTCATTTAGTTCTTCACATGTTTCCTCAGCTGTTGTGTGACTTAGGCAATAACTACTAGCTCCTACATTAAAATACATCCTTGTTTGGTCCTTGATGCATCACAATAGACTAAAAACCCAACAACCACATTTGGTATCCTCAATATCGCAATCTAAACATCATCTCATAGACACTCTATTTACATCTATCTATCCATATGAAGTATTTTACCTTGTTTTAATGTTTAAAATGGTATTGTTACATCAGAAAATTCATGTAAACATCTCAGGTAGTACCCAAATAATCCTAGGAAACTATGCCCCGTGGTCACGCTCTTATGTGGCTCCCAAGAAAAAACTACCTCTATCATCACTGGATCCACCACATCTCCAACCTACAGGATAACATGTCCTAGGAATTGGACCTCTCATATCCAGAACTGACACATGAAGAGATTTCTATACAGATAGTTCTCTTAAAGTGTATCGAAAAATATCTGCAGATGTACGGTGTGGTCCACCATTGATGCTGAGTACACAATGATTTCATCAATGAAGACCATCATGAAGTGATTACGTTAAGGCTGGAAGATCTTATCCATGAGTCTCATTAACACTACTCGGGCATTGATCATGCCAAATGGAATCCCCAAGAACACATAATGGACATACCAAAATCTGAAGGATGTCTTTAGTACTTCCTTTTCCCTCACCTGATGCTGATTATTTTTTGATCTAATGTCTATCATCATAAACCACCATGATCCCTTGAGATAGACAAATATATCGTCAATCCTTGGTAGAGGATACTTTTTCATCAAGGTCACCTAGTTCATGCACTGATATTCTGAGAAAAGAGTCAAAATACCATATTCTTTCTTAGCAAAAAAATCAGGGATTTCTATGGAAAAATACTAGGCCTGGAGAACCCCATCATCTGCATGTCCTCCAACTGCATCATTAACTCATGAAGCTCAATGATATCCATACGATATGATGTTATAGATATCTGTGTCATCTCGTTGTACAAGTAAATTTAGAAGTATATCTCTCTGTGAGGATTTAGTCCATAAACATCCTCAGGAAAGGCATATTCATACTGGTTCACCACTGTAAGATTGATCACACTCCCCTGGTCACCTGCAACAAAGGTAATGATATCCAACCATTGAGTGATTGGCTGGACACACCTCAGACAAAGTTCATCTTGTGCTACAACGGTACCCTTCATTCTAGTGAAGGAAACCATATTACCATTCTTGCAGCTACACCGCACATTGTGCATGAAATTGTTGATCTGTGCATGAACTGTGTATAGATATTCCATTCCCAATATGACATCGTAAGGATTCAACACTACTATTAGAGGACTCTAGACAAAGATACCACCTCCTAAAGTAAGCTCGCATCACCGATAGCAGCGTGTAATCATCTAATTATATCTTGAAGTAGTATCTAATCATAATGAACGATCCAAAATTTCCACATGAGTCTTATAGCTCTGAATATGAGCTGTGGAAATAAAAGAGTAACTAGAAATTATATTAATAATAACTACATATATAGTGGAGTAGACAAAGATCGTCCCCTGAGTCATATCTAAAGCGACATGATCATAATTGTTTGCCGCCAGAAGCCGATCTTGTCGTTGTATATCTACTCCCTGAGGTCGGGGTGGACCACCTGCATGTCGTGGCGGCAGTACCTCAAACTTTTTCCTGACACCTTCTTCATGAACCGCTCCTATTCCACGTCTACCACCCTATAGAACTCATCAATCAAATATATTTATTTGCCTCAGTGATCCATAGATCTTCTGCTGGTCTGTAGCATAGATGGTTAGGAAGTCATGGGCCATGTTACCTAGCCCAATGCATGTGTAGCAAAACTTTCTCCTCTACTAACCTCATCTTCCTTGTGTTCTCTGAAACTCCAACCATATATCCTAGGGTCATCCTCTAGAAGTTTTTTCCTTATTGAACCTCTGTGCCATCTTCCTACTGTGAGTTGTAGATGACTTGGCTGCATGTTATATGGTATTGGACCTCACCATCGGTGCTTGCTCAGCTATGAAGCTCCCCACCAATAATGCTCACTGTTGGAATCCAGTCTACATCAGAATATTCAAAGATATCATTGATGCTCTGATCTCCTGTTGATGTCCATTCAAATTTTTCTAGGCCTGGATGAAAGGGTCTTGTACCATGTAGGTGGAGTAGCGATAGAGGTCAGTGAAAGTCTCCGAGTATTAGGCCAATGTTAGGATTCCATGTAGAATGTATAATAGATCTTGAATAAAGACTGAGCATAAAGAAACTGGTACAAAATCATCCATGATAAGTCTCACAAAGTTAAACCAAGAAAGTGTCATCTCCTTGTGTGTGTATAGAATCTGGCTCCACCATCTCCTTATTGTTCCCATAAAGATATTACCTTATAGGATGACCATCTATTCTGTGGGTGTCTCATCAAAGTGGAAAACATGTTCCATATCTCTCCATCCTGTGCTCTACTGCATGTAGATCATTCCCTCCTAAAAACATCATAGTCCCTTATCCCGAGAACTTGTGAAATGTTCTCAGTCGTTGTGCACAGTCTGCTGGTGGGACTAATGACATCTGCTGACCTACGGTTGGTAGTGCTTCTTGTAAACCACTCAAAGGTGCTAATGATTTAATAGGGTCATGCACTGATGCCTCATCTCTTGGTGGGCCTTCATCGTGATCTCTCACTTTAATATTTTCTAGCTATCTACATGGTGAAATCCTCTAATAGAATAGATGCTCCACAATCAATAAGGTATAACTTATGAGATGACTCAAAATTGATCAAATGTGAAAAAAAAATTAAAATCAGACTAAATTTTTTTTCGTGTATCGAGTAATAAATTATAACTCAGGGTCCCGAGGTATGGATATTTTGGTCTCCACACCAACACTAGACTTCTCTAACTATAATTTGAACTCAAAAGAGTTGACACTATTAATCTATTTAAAACACAGACTCTTAGATCAAATGGAAGAACAATCCTCCATTGATATTAATTTTTCACGACCCATCCCCTCGGTCCCATCCCGTGACTACACCATGCACATCATCAATAGGATAGGGGTTGAAAATTTTCACCAGAAAGGAATATCCCTAAAGGAACAGAATTGACTTTAACCCTATACACACAGAAACTAGGTATTTGAATAAAATATAACAATAATGTAGAAATGATGATAGTAAAAGTGTTAACCAAAATTAAAAATGGATAGTATACAATCCCAAAAAAATGAGGATCAAAAAGGGAAAACGTGCTCTAGAGGTCGTCCACCAAGGATCATCCCTAATTGGTATGTATGGATCTTCATTTTTCATCATTGCCGCTCAAAATTTATATCAATCACCTCTAAGAACCATAAAGCCCAAGCTCCCCATGTCTCCATCATGGGGTTTTTCATCAAAAGAAGACACAAAATGGTATAGTTGAATCCCGTGCAGGGGTGAGTATAACAATATATAGTAGGGACCCCAAGACTCTTGAAGGTCACCATGAATTTTAAAAGGGAAAAACAACAAAGCATGATCTAAATCACCAAGAATAATGTAAAATACATGTTACAGTAAGTATAAAACATAAATAATTGGAATAAATTTGATTATTCTTGAGCTTGATTATTTAATTATATTGAGAGGAGCTACTGTTGATCCAAAATGGGGCACTTTTCTACTGATCCACAGATGATCTCTCTTTTGCCTTTCCATAGAGGGTTTCACTACTGCCGATCCACAGAGGGTCGTAATGATACGGATCCATAGAGGGTCTATTTCATGTCGTTCCACAAAGGTTCTATCATCACTATTGATTCAAGGATGGTAATACTACTATCTATCGAGAGAGGGTCACTCTCATGCTAATCCACATATGGTCTCACATCACTATACTTCTTTCCATAGGATTCCCGCACATTTTGTTCTTCAGTCATAGATATTCTACTCCTCATAATGTGGGATGTATCTCATACTCCACTAATTCCCACGTGAGGTAAGCCAAACAACATTCTTTTCAAAAAGGTTCTATTGTGACACACAGAACGTCAATCAGACACAAGGTCTGTAAATAATAATAAAACATATAAATAGGTACATGATGGATATGAGTCTGATCTAACCCAAAAGTACACCAACTTCATCAGAAACACATGTTGAGTACCTTAAATGGAAAGTGATGTCGCAAGGGTCCGAAAACTGTAGACGGTTCGTTGATCAGAAGCATGGTTTGTGAGACAATAATGTATTTGTGAAATGAAACTGATCGCATCTGGTAGGGGTCAGGCCTGGATCGTGGGTCCGACCTGGCCAATGAGTCTGGCATGCATTGAAAACTAGGCCCACGCATTGGAGGCCAGTCGAGCCCAATCAGATGTTAGGCATCCTGTTCTTCCAAGTTTTCAGTGCAACGGGGTGCCGCCTCATCTTCCTAAATAGTCGACTAGAACCAGTCGTTGGGGTCTAATTGGGAAGTCCGAACGGGCTGCACCTCTTCCCCCCATGGAACATCGGAATTGGTCCATTTCACTTTCTTCATCAGCTTTGATTGTCATTATCCCCTTGAGGCCACCTGGGCTAGCTGTCATCAGTTTCCAGTGTCGACGCGCCGATGGTGCTGCCAAACCAATGGGTTGCTCTTGTGGTGCCTCAGTGGTGGTGTCGCGCCGATACTGTTGCATCGGAGGTGCTTCCATGGGCCTCAAAGATGCTCCAACGGTCCATTTTCATTCTTGTATTCACCTATGGGATTCTTGGTAACCGTCTTCACTGTGAAGCCCATGTAATCATCTTTTCACCATGTTGCTTTGTCATAGATGAAGAATGAAGAAAACCCAAGAGTGGAGGAGGGTGTGGGCCTTGTTAGCATTGGTACACACCCTCTATATTAGTGATCTATCATGGGGTTGATAAAAATCTAATTTTTGAAAGAAAAAAACCAAAAAATTAAGTCCTACAAAAACCACCTATAAAAAATAAATAATCATGAATCAACCCACAGGTTGGTTGATTATTGTTCTTCATATTAACCAAGAGTAGAATGATAGGAATCATAAACACTTACAAATCAATTTAATTCTCATACCTAGATTCAGTGTAATCCTCCATGGATGAAGGGAAGAACTATGCCTTCATTGTAATTATACATTATTTTCCACTTGTCAATCGCTATTTTGATTCCTCTAAAAATCATCATTCGATCACCGTTTTTCATTGGAGAGGAAAGTCATCAGCATCATTATAGGGGCTTCTCCTGCAGTTTTCAAATTGCTTTCTAATAATTTGATTAAATAAAAAAATAATATTCCCAATTTTCATTCATTATTGTGGTTCATTAATGAAATGTAATTAACGATCCATTAATACCATGATTGTTGCAGTTACACAATGATAGGATCGAATAATTAATGGATTTTCCTTTAATGACTGACGTTACACTATAGTTCTACAAAAAACCACTCAATTGAAGAATAAAAATAATAAAATAACAAATATTTATTTTATTATTATTTTCTAAAGTCGCAAATTAATTATTTTATCCATCCCTTGTCAGTCGAATTTATAATTCACCTAACTTAATCTCAATGCTATGAATCCAATGGTGACCACATAATTTAAATCTTTGAACCAGTTTCATTGATTGAAATTCCCACCCTCATGTTTTTTGGAAATATCATGTAAAAGTTTAAAATTAATTTTTGGGCTCTCCGAGCCTCGGAATCACATTCCCTTAATTCTCACAATCTCTTAATAATTCAAAATGAATAAAAAAATTATACTGATTGTAGGTGTCCTTACACTTACAATAGCTCTAGAATATGATATATCAATGGAAGTGGGAAGGGATTTTTTCATTGTTGTATGGATTTTTCAATAGTTTTCACACACACACCATCCAATAAATTATCACATTATGATTATTTCAAATTAATTGTATTTAATGATTGTCAAAACACCAATCATGGGTATTATATGAAGCATCCTTACTAATGAAATATTAGAAATGGAATATTTTATACCAGTAGTGAGGAATTTTTAAAATTGCTTCAGAATTATTTCATTCATTAGTGGTGTGAGTTTCCTTTGGGATGGATTTTGGGTTTAGGCCTTATTCTAACAATATTTTATGGGTGCAGATCATGGGGATAATCCCATTAATATCATCCACAACCTAGGTTTTGAGTAATTATTCCAGCTATTGAATGTTACATGATTTGATTACTACAATTGATTTAGCTCTGAGAATTTTATCAAAGGGAGTGGATGTTATTATTATAAGAATAAGAACATCGATTTCGTTGGATACAGAGTTGGTTTTAATATTAGTAGTTCAATTACTAAGGGTGTGATATTGGGAAAATTATTCCTATAATAGGATTATTTTAATTAACATCTTTATATTATCTACAACATTCCTCCTAACGTGATTCAGTCTATTTCCCATCAATAATTGACATGACATCATCTTTTTCATCCATAACTATAATTTCATGAAAATCAGACGAGTCTCCTCTTTTCAAAGATGATTAAAATAAATATAACAATATTTATTCTTTTTTAATACTAAATGTCAATCTGCATTTGTTCACATTGATCAATTCATTTCGATTTGTTATAATTCATCTCCAAATAAATATCCATACATATCCTTCTTCCTCTATATATTTTATTTGAAATGAAATAGAGAATTTCAATTTTACCAAATTAACTATGATTCCTTCTAAAGATGCATGATTATATAAGAATGGTCATTCAACTATCTAATTATCCTATAATGTAGTTTTTTAGTCATAAAATACATTTTTTGAATGATAGTAGTTTTTGTGTGATTTTTACTTTCTCCTGGGATGAATTCCACTTTTCTAGAACTATAATATCATACGATGTAGTGAATTAGAAAACTTTTTCAAAATATCATTTTCAGTGGATTCGCCTACAATGGAACTGGGAATCATTTTATGTTCAAGTAAATAACTCTTAATTTTATTAATTTATTTTATTATGATATAACATCTATAAGAGCGTGGAAAATTTGGGAAAATTTGATATATTTTAATTAAAGATGATTCTTTCATTGATATTCATAATTATTCTAAGAAATTTATTTTAATGAAGCTCTATTTTTCCTTATCTCATACTATTTGTGAATGGATTAAGTGGTATGTATGGTGGTTCATCCATAAAAAAATATAAATTTATGATATTACATTTAATGAGAAACTTTTCTTTAATATGGTATTCAATGTCTTATTACTTAATATCTATATGGGAACCCTTGACTATTCTCTTGGGTGTATCATTTTATTATTAAGAATCATATCAAGTAATATATATGATTGTGTATTCGAGATCTTACATACAAGGAGCTCATGGTTCCAAAGTAGATCTTTATTATATTACATATTTTTTTCATGAGTAGTCACAAACTACTCGTCATTTTGAAAGTGTGTTGTATGAAGATTTTCATCATTTGAATTTTTTTCTAGGTCTTGTTGTAGATTAATCAATAAATAATTTTGAATGTCTTGATGATTTTTGGATGGATAATGATAAACTCTCTGGGGAAATAGTTTTTGTGGGAAGGGATGTTGATGTAAGTGAGTTAGATTCCTTTTTTTGAATCCATGTTGTTCATGGTTCTTTATTTTGTCTTGGAAACTCATCTATTGATAATAACCCATATTGGGTTGTTGTTGTTCGATTTGTATTTTTGGGAATTAGGGTTTCTAGAATTTTGATGGTTTTTGAATTTACATAACATAATTTGAAGAATATCTACATATTTTTAAATTATTTATAGTAAGTAGTCATAAAATTTTGAGGCCTCTACACATTTTACAATTATTAATCTACGCAAAAGGTGATGGTAGTCATAATGATGGGAATGAGGACACAAATTCTTAATCATTTTCAAAATTGTTTCACCTTGGGAAGAAATATGGTTGGTTATTTCAATGATTTCAATTATTTATAGAGGAGGTACAAAGTCACATTTTTACAAAAGATAAATTTGTGAGACCTCATATTCTTTTTCTCATCATAATTAGATTTTCATGAGTATATTTCATAATTTTGTTGAAGCATATACCATAGTCTATATACTGGTTTGTCATACTAGATTTATTATATGAATTTGTAGCCACAAATCAATTACATGATAGTGTAACTTATATATTAAATATTTATAGTGATCTAAATCATACCAGGAAAATTAAACATCATCTTGAGTGATTCATTCTATAGTATTTTTCAATTTCTGTGTATGGTTGTGTGGAATATATTTTTCAAGGAATTTCTTCCCTAAATCTTCCAAAATAGTAATAGACTATAGATCATGAAATTTATCAAAACACTTGGCTATATAATTCAATGATAAGGAAAGAAAATTAAACCTGATGGAATCAAAAGATTCATATTTATTTCAAAAGGTTTTATTGAGCACAAGATGGTTTGATTTATTATTATGTGAATATTCACTCAAATGTCAAAGAAATTTCCCAAATTTCTTGATCATGAGATTGAGATAACATTTTATCTTAAATGTGTTTTCCTATATATGAGGTATAAAATCATGGGTTCATTAACATTAATGGTTGAAAACCATAATACATATATGTAATATTTTCCCAAAAGGTGTCCCTCATTGATGTCCTGATGGAACATATTGGGATTTTATAGTGTTATTTTGGGAAACATTGAGGTGACCATCTATGATTTTATGATGGAATTATGAAATGTATATCTCTATTTAATGGTTCATTTAAATTTGTTCTTGACTTTATACTCTCCTAAGAAAAATCAAAGGTAACGAAAACATGAAATAGAAGATCAACATGGATGCAGCTACCTGTCAATGTGAGAAGTTTGTGGAATGAAATTGAATCGGGGGATAAGGATGTGAGAATATACTAGGTTCATAAAATATGAAACTATTCTAATAGAAACTACCAAATACATAATAACAATGAATTTTTTTTAATAGCTCATGAATTTTGGTTGATTCAGTATGGGAATTTTCATATTATAAATTTATATTCAACACAAATAATATAACTAAATATATAGCTAAAATATATGATTTTCTGGGTTCATTCCAATAATAATAGATGGAAATGTTTGGTGACTTAGTAATTAATCATAATGATGGGTTTATCACATGATTACTATATGTTGTGTTTAATAATAATATTTTTGATTTACTTAATAAGAAAAACGAGGGACCAAGGTCAAATATAGGTAGATTTGGCCACCTGTATATCAAACTCTTGGTTGGGATGTTATAATTTATTAGTATAAGAAGAAATTCATAATTCAAAAAACAAAATTTGGTAAAATAAATTTGAATGGACTAGATATGAAAATAATATTTGATATAGATGTGTTTTTATTCTAGTTACACTATTAATAACTGTATAGGTATATAATAGTATGGGATATATTTCCAAGTAAATGTAACTCATAATTTGAAATTTTTATTCTTTTGAAACAACCCAGATAATGGTTTTGAAAAATAATATGATAATAAGGAGTTATAAAACATTATTAGATTTCATTGGGGAGCCCGATACATGATTTGATAATTAATTATCTTTATATGACCACAACTATCAACCCCTGTGACTAAGAGGGTTAGGCAAAGATAATAACAAAAATATAATACAACTATGAAGAAAACATAATGACATAATTATATATAAATAACTTCAAAATAAAATATTTTCAAATTATCAAACATAAATACATTGAATAGTGAAATATAAAATCATGAGTTAAGGTTTTATAAAAAATATGAATTTAATGCAAAATGGTTCATCACAAAGAATGGGAAATTCACAATTAATTAATATGAAGCGTGTTACTAATGGATGAGAAAAAATAAATAAAATTAGAGAAAATAAGTTTGTATTTTTATATAATATATCTTCAAAAGGATATCCCACATTACTATATGAGAATATAGAATATAGATAAACCCAATTATCCCATAATGTTTATGTATTTCTCATCATTATTTGTCATTAATTACTTCTTCCATGAAACATTAATAATTATTACCTATTCCTCACATAATTTATTGGTATAATAAAATATTAGATTATTCTGTATCTAATTGTCAAAACTCAAAAATACAAATCGGGTGTAAAATTCATTAGGTACTAAAATTAAGACTTCCATGTTGTGTAAATGATTCAAATCATGAACTTTATTTTTTTAGAAGACTTATGAATATTATTTCACTGAGGTTTTGAGCATTATAGAGGTCTTGGTAGAATAAAATTGGAAATTTCACAAAATCAGAAACATTGAAATCTTAACCTCATTTATTTAGGATATTCACCACCAAATCCAGTTTCATGGAATAACATTAAATAGTAAAGGGTGATATAATATAGGATAAAACAATGTGATTCAGATTCAGGATGTAAATTTCATAAAGATAATGAGACACATATACGTACACCATTTTAAGATATATAATATATTTCTAACACACACAAGAAATCCGAAATTCAAGGAATCATATTAGTAAACATAAATAAATCACAATGAAATGATTCTAATATATATAAAAATATGAATCAATATTATCATGTGTTTTTAAACAAAATTATTATTGAATAAAGGAGTTTGCATAGAATAATTATCTTCTAATATGTGAAGTGTAATATCACATAAATGTTATAGAGTATGATGATATTCTTTCACTAGTGGGATGGAGTATTTATGAACGTAAATTATATTTTTGAATATAGTATATTAAATAATAAAGAATTCTAAATTCTCATAATTTTAATATTACGGAAACGGTAACCATAGTTATACATTTAAATTGAGTATTATAAATTATATTTTCATTATGTGGATAGTCATCAAGGGTAAAAAAGGATTAAAAATATTAGGGACTAAACTAGAAACTATAATAATGTTATTCAAATATTGAAAATGGATCATGGAGGATAGTGTTAAGTAATGAAGTAATGGATTCTAAACTCTTTTCCAGAGAAAAACCACCAAAATTAAATCATGTATATGTTTTATATCATTGATAATTTTTTTTAATTAATTAAATAGTATACCTAAGGAATCAATACTACCTATGTGTGGGAATCATCATTATTTTCGGGAATTATTTGATGATTTTTTTGGGAATTCATGTAATATAAAAAATATATTATATATTTTTTGATAAATAATTACATTATATTATTGATTTAGATGTTAAAAAATGATGAATCATGAGTGATATTTATTCCAATAGCAGATGCGTACATGTCCTACATGGATTGGGAAGGTTTATGTGTCCTTAAGATAAATTCCATTTCTGATTATTTATTTTATAATATACAATATAGTATTTATAATGAATAACATGTGTATAAATATTCATTTATCATGATTCACATCAACAATATGGGGATGTATCCTTCAAAAGTGAAATGGAAATTTATCAATAAAAATTTTCTCAATAAAATACATTATAGAAAGAAAAAAACGTTATTTTTTAGCATGTGTATAATATGTATTTATATTGAGAAATAGTGATAAAAACAACATATTAAAGTGTATTCCTTGTTTGTGTATGGTTATTGTATTGTAACCCAAGATGGAAATATATTTTTACTCATTGTTTTACACGACCTAAAAAGTTATTAAATTCAAACCCATGACAAACTATTTTTATTATAATATACAATAAAGGAATATGGGTTGAATTCCCATACCCCTTGTATAAAAATCAATATCTCGATGAATCTAGTAAAAAGTTCTAGTTCAAGAGTGTTTTCATTTACATTTAAAATGATCAAGTAAAAGTTAGATTGTGGTTTGATATAATTTTAATATATAATATCCATATATAAAGACATGAATATCCCTATAAATACCCATATGAGGATGTTTTTAATAACATGACTAGTAATTTGAAGCATAGTATGGACATAAATTATTTTTAATTTTCGTGACCAATTTAAAATTTTATTCTATTTTCTATTGTAAAATATGGACAATAAAATTGGAATATTCATATAAAGTATTATAAACTATATTCTATTTTTATATAATTATTTTGAGGGAAAATTTTAGAACAGTTTTCTTTATATGTATGTGTATGAGTATTTGGTTGGATAAACACATAGAATAGCTCAAACATTATTTTTCATTATACTAACATGTATAAAATTTTAAAATAATTTCACCATAGGAATTGATGACAATCCCTCATAATATAATTATATAACAGAAGAGTTATACGTATATTTTAATTAATACAATAATAATGTTTTATTAAAAATTACACTAAGAAGATGGTTAAATATCATAGTGTTATTCTATCCAATGAGGGTTATTTTGACTATCATGGGATTTGAGTCTGATTATGACTTTTGTTATAAACAATACCTTTTATAGTTTTGAGATTTTCATAATAATTTATTTATGAATATTATAATCCTTTTTTATTTTATTTATAATTCAATATGAGGTGGATTAAAAATGAATGATGTATTTGGAGATTGATTAAAACACTATTTTATTCAAGGGAATTATTTGGGATGAGGGTAACCAAAAAATCTATTATACTCTTATTTAAATATCTTATATAATAACAAACAAAAATCCTTGATTTGTAAGAGGAATGAAACATTTAACTCTCAGGAAAATGATTAATGGTACAGACATAGAACATGTCATTTTAATGATGTAGTGATGATTATTAATATTCTAATAGAATCATGTATGCGGGTCATGAATTTTATGTGTGGTTCTTGTAATTTATGTTGATGAAAACTATTCCAAAAATATATGAAACATTTTATAGAAGAATATTTTGGGATATAGTTTCATGGACACGAAATCATTATTAATAACTTGTTAATGGGACAGTAAAAAACACGCAATATTTTATAATGAAACACTACAATTAGTCAACAATCGATATACATAGTTAGGAAAACAATTCCATAATAGACACAGAAACACAATATTTTTGAGGAGGTTTTTGTGAATATTTAATGAGACATTCATTGAGAATTAAAAAAATAATAAGGGATCAAGGGATAACAATATAATAAATTGAATTCATCTTTTATTATTGTTTTGTTTGTAATACATAGTTTATTAATATAGAAAATATTTAGTGGGAAGAGTGATGAAATATCAATATATTGAAAAAAACCTATTATAGGATTTATTCTATTGTATTTTTAATAGTAACTCATGTGAGGAATAGGGGTTCACATGTGTTGAAATTTTAGTCATACAAATGCATTAAATGTGATGGTAGTTGAACTTGTATGTATTTTCCCTTTTTTAGTGAAATTATATTTTATGTCCATATTCATAATTTATTACATTTTCACATTATAATTAATATATGAGTGTGCGTAGTAGAATTGAAATTGATTTTCACCAAGGTAAATACAGTCTATATTATGAGTGTGTGAAACCTATAAAATCATTATGTAATGTGTATACATTATCACACTATCTCTCAACATCATATAACTTTTTTTTTGAATCTAGATGTTTTAATTTTTAATTTGATAAATATATATGGATAATGTTTTTGGTTAACCATTTATTCACCACCACCCCCAATTCAAGGATTGTCTCCTCTCTCTTAGTGAAAACTATAACCTACGTTCCCATGATAATTCTAATGTAAACAACTTTTATTAATATTATATGCCCTAACTATGGTATAGTGATATAAATATATTTTATAAGATATATAATTTTTACATATAATTTTATAAACCAGATAAAAAAATTAATTATCATTTATAAAAATATATAGAAACAATTTATTTTGACAAGAATATGTTTCTATGAATGATTAAAATGGATTCCATGTCCCCTAATATGAAACAAAAAAATCATCCGGGGAGAAAACTACATCCCTATATGTAAAAGTTTTACTGTAACATTATTGTAGAATACATGAGGGATAATTGTAACGGAGGAATTTGTGGATATTTTGGATGAAAATATGTGTTATATAAAATTTATTGGAGGGGTCACCGTAGTGATTATTTTGTAAACATATTCCTACTTTTTAATTATGAAGTGTTTTTTCATATGTAAATAATCATTCCCGATAAATAACAAATTAATATTTTGAATTATTATTTGGGAGAGTGTTTTCATTTTGTAGTACAACATCAAATTATATGAAACACAAATAATAATTTTATTTTTTTATTTTTTGTATAATATAGTGGAAGACAAAATATATAATACATTGGTGCCCATTATCAATTTATTAATTATATTTAATTACCGTGATCTATATTCTATGATTGAAAATTATGAAATTATTAGGTAGAAATATTTATCATGAAATGATTTTTCTTTCTAATATGCACTTCTTATTTATTAATCTCCCAATCATTGATATATTAAACAAATGATAGAGTTGAATTAACTAATTTATTAAAACTTATTGTTTTAGTAATGTGATATTGGAAATTTTATTTAATATTAATTTACTACATATTCACTCATATAAGTTGGCAATGGCCTTGTGTATTTTAGTTATTATGTGTAATTCGAACACTCATTGTTTGTAAGAAACAAACCTATTAGGTCAAACCAATGACATGATATCATGATCTATATTTGTAAAGTATTTTTGTATATAACTATATATGAGATGTATAATGTAAATTAATTTATGATTCAAATATGTCATTCCCTAAATAAGGATTTGGAATGATGACATGATTTGCATGAACATGATGGAAATATGTTTGTGAACTCATTACCTGTTAACCATTTGATAACCATATTTATATTTGATATTTCATTTTTTGGGAAGTTCTTATTTGAGGGAAAGATTGTATTCCAATTGTTTTTATATAACCAAATTTGATAATAAAATAACTATCTTAAAAATTATTTGTAACATATCATTCAAAATTTAAATTTCAAATATGGTCATTTATATTGTAACATTTATTTATGAATTAAATTATATATTGGATTCATGAAAATATATTCATTATAAATTTGGATATTTATTGTTGAGGTTTCTTTATTCATCAATTATTTTATTATTTTTTATTTACTATAATTATTATATGTCATTTTTATTAATCTTTAAAATGACAAACTATAATAAAAAATTAATGATTTAATTTTATTAAAATATTCTATATATTGACTAGTCATTTATATGAAAATGAAAAAACAAGAAAACAAATTTAATATTCATATGATGATAATGAACATATATATCATTCTGAATTTTAAAAGACAAAATAGAAATCCACTTACAATAACAAATTAATTATATTTTAGAAAATAATAAATGCATGTGTTGGAAACTATTATTTTCACATTATATAATATAATTTTTGTTCCCTATAATGAAATTTTATATCTTTATTTACATGAAAGATTGTACTTAGGCATGGACATATATATTATTTTTCAGGACTTCTCAAATTTTATACTAGATTACCCACTGTGAACATAAATTGATTCACCATTATTCATACTGCTCTAAAGTAGTGGTTGTTTCTAATGAACTTCTCAAGTAGATACAATTTTCATTTTATTTGGAATAAAATTCGATGGATTTATTTTAAAATATTAAATCTAGAGATATCACCAACTTTGATAAAATTTAATTAATATTATTGTAATATTATTCCCAACCACTGGATGTATTGTTATTAAGAATTTCATATACGAAATCATTATATCATTGAAAAGATTGTGTATAAGTAAAAGGATAGATTCAAAAATATGTTAACATGTTTTCTACAAACACAATAAATGATCTCTATATCATACTAATATTCAAAAAAATATTTATTATACTATGAGAATTTTATTTGATGTGTCAACTTGTAAGGGTTTAATCCATAACACTCTATTTTATTTGAACGATCATAGTTCAAATATTACTTAAGAATCATAGTAACCTAGAACTATTGATAAATTTGAAATAGAATCCATCTATGTAAATTATGTTTTTTATATGTTTAATTATAACAATGAATAAGAACTAATTATTATAATGAACATTATGCCAAAATTTGTACATAGCAGTATTTTAAACCATAGTTAAATCATTCAACACTAGTTGTGGAAAACCGTCGCTAAATCTGGTGTTGAGAAATAATTAGCAGCTTTTTTAAAAACAATCGTAGAATGATTTAGTGGTACTTTTTTTATTTTTGTTTAAACTGTGTCTAAATCATATTTTAATTTTTTATATTGTTTTATTATTTTTAATTTTTTTAATATTTCATTTTTTCCTAAATTAAATAATTATTTTTTTTAAAATTTTATTATTATTTATTTTGTATTATTACCATTCTCATGCCCATATCCTTGCACAAGTCGGTATCCATGCACATGCCCATGCAATTTATTGAAATTATACATTGTTTATAATTTTAACCCCATAACTCTTGATTATACTACAATGAAATCACCACTATAGGAGACTTTTCATATGGTCAGTAAATCGAATTTAATATATATATACATATATTGAAAAACCAAATAAAACATAGGAAATAGATATAGAATAAATAATTATTATTCAACATTTATTAATTAATAATAAATAATAAATAATTAATAATTACTAATTACTATTTTCTAATTATAATTTATTAAATGGAATATAAATGAATAATAAAGAAAGGAATATAAAATATTGAAATAAATGGTAAATAATAAATAGTAAATAGTTTAAATTAAATAGTTACTTATAAAAATAAAATACAAAATAGTAAATACAAAATAATATATAATATATAATATGTACTATGTAATATGTAAATTTTAATATATAATATAAAAGATAAAAGATAAAAGATAAAATATATAATATATAAAATAGAGGATAAAATATATAATATACATTATACACTATATAATATATATTATATAATATACAGTTTATACTATATAATATATAATATTCTGTATATAATATATAATATATAATATACAGTATATAATATATAATATATATAATATAATATAATATATATATATATATGATATATAATATATAATATATAATATATAATACCTAATACCTAATATATAAGATATATAATAGCTAATATATAAAATATACTATATAATATATAATCTATTATATATAACATATAATATATAACATATAATCTATATCATATGTTATATAATATAAAATATATAACATATAATATATAATATATATGTAATATATAAATAATAAATTAAATAATGAGTAATATATTATATGATAAATAAATAAAAAATAAAAAATAAATTATTAAATAATAGATAAATAAAAAAAGATACAGGAAATAGTAAATTATAAATTATAAATAATAAATACTAAATACTAAATACTAAATACTAAATAATATATAATATATAATATATAATATATAATAAATAGTAAATATTAAATAATAAATAATTATTATTTAATAATTTATAATTATTAATATCTCATGATTAATAAATGATCATTATGAATAAATAATTAATATTTAATATTTAATATTTTAATATTTAAAAATAATTAATATTATTACTTGGAAATTATAAATTATCAAATAAATAATAATTAATAAATATGGAATATTGGATAAATAATAAATAATAAATAATTAATAATAAATAATAAATAATAAATAAAGAATAAAGAATGAATATATATATATATATTAATAATAAATTATTATTATATAATATATATTTATTAATTTTACCTAATAACTAATAATTCAAAATTAATAATTAAAAATTAAAAATTAAAAATTAAAAATTAATAACTATCATTTCAAATCAAATATTTATTATTTAATAATTAATTATTTAATAATTACTAAATAATAATTAATTAAAAAATAATAAAAAATAAAAAATTATTAATTATTAAATAATAAATTAAAAATTAAAAATTAATTAATTAACTAATAATGAATAAATAATAAATAACGAATAAATAAATAATAAAATAATAAATGAATAATAAAATCATAATAAATAGTTAAGTAATAATTAATTAATTAATTAAACAAATATATTGAGTAATGTGTACATAATAACTAAACAATAAATATGTAAATAAATTCATATGAAATAATAAATAAATAAATAAATTTATCAATAAATTTCTCAATAAATAAATTGAAAAATAAATAATAAATAATAACTAAAAGATAAATAAATAATAGTTAACTAATTAAATAATTAATAAATACTAACTAAATTAATAAATATTATATAAATTAATAACAAATAAATTATAAATAAATAAATAAATAATTTAACATTTAATTAATTATATAAGTCATCAAATGTTATGAACCTATGAAATTCCTAAAAACACTAAAATGGAAAATAATCATATCTGGGACACCTTTTTCTGTGCCACAATAAGTCAAATCGAAGATCATGAATGTGCTTCAATATTGTATGTGGTACTGGCTGAACTGACACATGTAGTGGATGTTACAATTGTTTGAATTATAGGAATTTGGGGTTTTCAACTAAAACAACTATTTCTGAGTCTTTCTGGGCCTTTCTAGCAGAAAAAATGGGTGCAATACATGAACATATGTTACCTAACCTAAACAATGTAGAGAACGTCGCAGGCTTTGAATTGAGTAATGGTTGAGATAGTGAATAGTGGCACCAGTCATGGCGGCTCCGTAACAGTGGCACCAGTCATGATTACACACTGTTACGGTGGCACCGTCACGGACGCACACAGAAATGGTGGGATGATGATGGTGGAACCATAGTGGTCACATCGTCCTGGTCGCACAATGACATAGTGGTACTCTGATGATGCCTATGTAATGATAGAACTATGACAGTGGAACTGTGACCGTGGCACCGTTATAGTGTCTCGCACTTCCTTTTTTCAGTTTTCTACTTTCTCATCTCCCTCAATGTATCATTTAATGTAAATTTATTTTAATAATCCTTTCAATTCCATTTAATACACAAAAATGATATCCAAAATCCCCAAAGTGCCGGGTGACCATTGACATACAAAAAACCTGTGGATCTTCCTTATTGTCACACCCCTTTTTCTCGTGGTTTCCAGTTCCGCCCTTGTTACTCATTTTACCCAAATTAATAGAACACCCTTTACCTCAAATCTATTTTGGCCACCTCTCCGATGAGAATTAATGAATGAAAATTAATTATATCATGTGTAACAACCCAATAGCATTGAGAAACAATGATCTTAATTTAATTTCATTTAAGATTTCATATATCGTAACTCATTGATATCATCATTTATTGCATGTGATTATTTATTCTATTGGATATTCTCCATTCCTTTTCATCTTTCATTTAGAGTCCCCCTTCCCCAGGCTAGTGGTGCGCCTGTCCTGGTGCCTTTCCTGCTCACTCATGGAGTCCTCGGAGTTCCTCCCCAACTGGTCACTCATCCACAGATCTTAGCGCATGGAGAAATACATAAATCATTGAACATCCAAGTATGGTTTTCCTTCATCTCTATTTAATGTGTATCATGCTCAGTGTGAATGATGATGTTCTCTTGAGGATTGATAAAAACTCCCCTTTACAATCATAATAAATGGTTTCCAATTAATCATGGGCTATGTTTGATGATGTTGTTGTACTCTTTTCTCCTTCAATATTTGTTGTGAATTGTATCCACTTATGGCCATAGAAAATTGTGGTTGTTGGTGGTCCATTTTTTCACACGAATGAAAATCAAAATTTCTAGATAATTTTCTGATTGAATGGATGTAACTTGGAACTGGTTAATAATGTAAACATAGTTGAATAAATGGATTTAAAATGAATAATAATCATTTTATGGTCACCCCAGTTAATCAAAGGGAAATAAGGAACTAAATAAATTGTGTGTTTAAAATTTGAAAAATCCCTTGCTATGTTATGGTGATGTGTGTGGTTGAACTTCTTGATTCATGTGAGTTGACATGGATGGGGATTGGATCCCCTATTGGGTAGTTATTGGTTTTTGTATTTTTGGTCAGTGTGGGGTCATTTTTTTAGTACTTTTTTTTGTTCCATTACCTTGAGGAATCTCACAGATCCCCATTGTTGTTGTCACATTACAAGAGAACCCAGTGAGAATGCTTAATTTTCTGCATAGTTTATTTTTTATCCTTGGATTATGGAAATGGATATTAGTTGTATGGTAGTGAAGAATTATTTAAAAATAATCACTTGAATATCAAAACAATAATGGTTTCAATCGAGAATTGTTTCCCGGAACAAGTTGTGACTTGCTCATGGATTTTGTTCTTTTTATGAAGGAATAGTAATGAGGGTGTTTGTGTATGGGCTGGTTTTAGAACCCCTATGTTGGGATGAGTTCTTTTTTTACCTATATGTATAATTTAGTTCTTTTGTTTTTTATTCACGCCCCACCCATGTTGATCACTTCGTGTCGAACACCACCATTTTATAGGGGATGTTTTTTCCCAACACTCATATGAGTGGCTCATTATTAACTCATTTTCATATCTCTTTTTCGAATATCCCAAGACTTTTCGAGCAGGCTGTGATGGCCTGAGGTCCATTATAGCCCATTATTATTTGGTAAGGATATTATTGGTGGTTTTACTGGGTGTGTGCATGCATGATTATTTCTAGGTGACTTTGGGATGAGGCCCATGTGACCTCAGGCGTAGTGGAAGTTGTTCGAGCCCTGGTGTCTGCGGGTGTGGTTAATTGTGGTCAGTGTGGGAATGTTTTTACAGGATGGATCTGTAGTTGTGGTATCCCTGGTGTGTGTGAGCGGAGTACAGTAGTGGGACTTTAGTGAAAATGGCAGGGGGGGTATGAAATGTATGGTGCCTTCAATAACAAGTGGGAATGTGGTTTAGGGTACCCGAACATCGATGTGTTATTAATATAATTTCACCTAAATTGCGTTATATTAGGAGTGTTCCTTGATAAGGTTGGATGGATATATTCCTCTCTAGGTACTTTGGTTATATCTTTTCCCATGGGGTACTTGAATTCCCCCCCACTTGTGCACGAGAGATTTTTGTTTTCCCTATTGAGTATACCATTATGCTCACCCAACGTATATAAAACTGCTTTGAGGATTCTAGGAGGACTTCAAGGACCAAGCATGACCCTATTTTCTCGGACATCCAGAATGTTTACATTTTTTTTTTATTTTCTTTTTTTACTTCCTTTTGGAGTGTTCCTTCACATTGTATCACTTATTATTATAACATGCATATGGGGAATGAATTTTTTTGGCGTTACTTTTATATCCAATTTTTGTGTTTTTTGGGATTTAAATTCTTATCATCTAATCCCAAAAAATAGAAAAAGGGCAATTTATTACATATTATGTGTGATTATATACACATGATGTTATTTGACACATTGTTTCCTATTTAAGGAAAGTCACATGGTTCATTATCTCTCCTTCAACATGAGGAAGGAAGGGTCTGTCTTTCTGTTTCCCTTTCCCTCATCTTGGTGAAGGCAGGTAGTGAAAGGATGATATCAGATTCAAGGTTGGGAGATAGGATAGAGTTAAGAGCTAATAAAAGTGAGGATTTCATGGGATGGTAGGGAAATATTGTTAGGCAATCTTCGAGCATGAAATAGGCATGGGAATACCGGCTAGGACACATGAATTTAGGGCCCCCCTACGATCTGATGCAAGGACATTATAACTACCGAATGACCATGTGAGGCTACACTGAATGCCGGTTAGAAACCCATGGTAAGGTATATGATTCCTATTTACTTATATTCTTGTGTGACTTGGGTACTTTGGGGATTTAAAATAAATTAACATTTTAATAAAAATTAAAATGGAATCTTCTACACTATTTGGGCTTATGAATTCCTTATTTACCTTATAGATCTGGAAACCCATTGAAAATAATGAGTAGTGATTGTGATAGAGGAATAAGAGGCTTATTTAGATGATTAGCATAAGGAAGATCGAGAGGAGGAGCATGAACATTGGAAGAAGATGTTTCATGACTTTCACGGACAGACCCTTCTGATGTATGAGGGTAGAATCTCAGACTTGGAGATAGTGAGTCATCCTGAGGAGTTGATTATATATTTCCTCTTGATCCAGGCCACAAGGGGATACTGGGTTCTTCTAGATGTATACCAGATGCATGGAGCAGCATGTCAATGGTGGACACTATATCTTGGATAGAAGAGGGAGGTTAAGGGTTCTTGGACTGAATTCTAGAGGCTGTTTTGGGAGGAATTCTTCTCTTCCATGATGAAGGCTCAGATTTGGAAGGAGATAATCACCATTCAGCGGGGGATTATATCAGTGAGATATTTGGGGATAATTTTCTTGGATCCCATTCATTTTTATCTAAACCAATTGCTAAATGAGGATTCTCGGGCAAGACATTTAGAGGTTCCACTTTGACTTCTCTTCAGTATGGTTTTACTCCCTTCACTCTACTGATGTACATGGAGGTTTAGAAGAAATATAATGTGGTGGAGAATATTCATACACCTGGAGGTGTATCTCAATAGGGGAACTAGTTGGTCCCATCAAAGGGGATTTTCATCAGCATTATGCATACAGTGTTAGGTACTTCTAGGTTTCAGCCAATGGGGAGTAGGCCCTAGTAGATCCAGGTTCGATCTCACTATCCTCACCCCTTTCATGTAGGCTAAGTACCGAGATTATTCATCTATGAAATTCTTCGGAACAATAGGAATTAGGTCCCAGACCGGGTGTAGTATAGCATGGGTGGGGAGGTTCAACACCCACTCAGTAGCATATGAATCCAGCCAGACCCTTTCAGTAGCCAAAATAGGGTCAGCGAGCTCCCTCTCCTCTAAGTAAAGATGTTGTAGAAGGAGGGAAACCATAGGGAGCTAAATAGGGACCTTGACCAAGGCATGGATTGGGAGGTGGTTGATAGCTGAGTGGTAAAGGAGGTGGATGCAGGCATTTGCACACCGCAGACTTTGTAGTTCCAGTGGGGCCAGGCGTCTTTAAAGGAGAAATCATACTGTTTTGCACACCTCCTCATGCATTCATTGATTAAAGAGCTTCACACTCCTTTTTTAACCTAGTATATCCCATTCTTTAGGTCTAGACACAGATATAATTCCCATTCCTCTTGTTTTGAGTAAGATAGTCGGAGGCCAGACCAACTTGTCACATGTTTTCTGGGGATGTAGACTGATGATGGGACCACATCAGTCATATGGGGACCTTCTTTTTTGTAGATTCATATGTATGATGTCATTATCGACATATAATTGTTGTTCTCTATGTGTTTCGTTAACTATTGATTCTGAAGAAGGGTCATGTTTTCGGATATGGGCAGACAATGTGTAACTTTCGTCAGCGATCAGGGTTTTCTCAGGAAGGCAGCCAATGAAGGGATCTCCTTCATTCCTTGTTAGCTGAGATGTCATTGGAGTCATCATATTTAGAGATTGTGGAAGTCCCAAGGATCATTAGTGAGTTCCTAAAAATTGTTTTTTGGAGAGCTGGTGACTCTACCCCCAAGACGTGATGACGAGTTCAGGATATACTAGCTACCAAGTGACCATCCATTTTTGATGGCACCCTATGAGATGGTGCCTTCTCTTTTGTGGTTGATACAGATTCAGATTGATTATCTGATGAAGAAGGGTTTTGTTCGACCACGAGTGTCACCATGTGGTTCTCTAGTTTTGATCGCAAATAATGAATATGATTGTATCTGGCTGTGTATAGACTATAGAAGGCATAACTAGGAGACAGTCAAGAACCGTTAAGCTCTCTAGAGGATCGACACCCATTTTTTTTAGTTAAAGGGAGATAAATGGTTCTCCATGATCAAATAGAGGTCATATAATCACATGTTGAGTGTGATGGAGTGTGACATCTCGAAAACTGCCTTCACGTGCATATTTGGGATCTTTGAATTTGTGGTCATTCCATTCGGTGTTACAAATGCAGCAGCCATGATCAGGGGGATCAGGAACTCCATCTTACTAGAATATCTATATCGGTTCGTAGTCGTTGTTATTGATGGCATCCTAATAAAATCATAATTAGATGATGATCATGTCGGGAATTTGAGGATGGTTTTAGAGTTCCTCTAAGACCACCAGCTCTTTGGGAAGTTATCCATGTGTATGTTGTGGACATGATAGGTGCACTTCCTAGGACATGTGGTGTACGATTTGGGAATATTAGTGGACTAACTGAATGTCTATGTATTTGTTTCTTTTATTGCACCCAAGAACGTGGTTGATGTTCCTAGTTAACATGGTATAGCATATTGGTACCAGAGATTCGTGACAAAATTCTTCCAAGTTGCAGCACCTTTGACTGCCTGAACCAAGAAATAGTAGGCTTTTATATGGAGTGAGTAATTCTAGACAGCCTTCTATTATCTTATTGGGAAGCTGGTTGCTTCCCTAGTACAAAGGTACCCAATAGATGGGATGATGTTTGTGGTATTTTGTCATGCTTCAGGCCAAGTCATGGGTGTGTGCTGATGCAATAACAGGGGGGATCTCTAATCGGTCTAGGTAGTTACTTCCCCATTAGCATAACTATACCACCCACTATCTAGAACTTGGAGCGGTCACGTTCATACTAAAGATGTGGTAGCATTACCTAATCATGGAGTTCTTCTTCGTCTTCAAGGTTCACAATATTTGGAGGTATATATTCTCACTACGGGACAAAAACATGCAATATAGGGGGTGGATGGAGTATCTATAAGACTATAACATTCAAATTTCCTACATATCAGGAATGGGATTGTGGTTGTCGATGTGTTGACTACAAATTCACAGAAGGATAATGTTCACCAAAAAGAAGATACATGGAAGGTGGTAGAATAGTTTATTTCCCTACACCTAAATGCAAGGTTGGAGGATGGTAGAGGCTATCTGTTCCATAAGTCAGTAAGGATCTCTATGTGGAAAAAGGTGGTGGAGTCATTGTGGTAAGACATAGAGGCTGATGTGATTCGTTATCGTGTTATCCAAGGTGATTCTCCAAGTGGATGGTTGGAAGAGGGTAAGAATTGGATAGTGTTTCATGGAAAGTTGTTCTTCTTTGTAGAAATGAGAAGTAGGGTTCTTGTTTTGATCCAAAAATTACCCCTAAAAGTACACCCTGGATTTTACAAGTTGTACATGGTCTTCAGGGGTTTGTTTTGTAGCCTTGGGTAAAGCAGGTGGTCTTAGAGTTTGTGACAATGTTCCTCATGTGTCAGCAGGTGAAGGTAGGACACATCGTCCCAATAGGCTAGTTACAACCTTTAAATGTCCCCGAGTGGAAGTGGGATGACATGTCGATGGATTTCATCATGGGACTACCCAGAGTTCAAGCAGGATGTAATAAAATCTGGGTTTTGGTGGACCGAAGGATGAAATTATCTCACTTATTGGAAATAAAGGAGTCACGTACGTTGGATTCCTTCTCACAGAAGTACGTGGAAGAGGTGGTAGTTTCCAAGAGTTTCGAGATCCACAGTCTCAGATAAGGATACACAGTTTACCATACAGTTATTTAAAGGATTACAACATGATTTTGGAACCCAAATATGCCTCAGCACTACATTTTACCCATATAAAGATGGGAAAATATAGTGCCCCAACCAGATGTAGGAGGATATGCTATGTGAATGTGTTAACAAATTTGGGGGATTATGGATATGAAACAGTCCTCTGATATAGTTTTCTTACAACAATAGCTACCACTCTACCATTTTCATGGATCCACTCGAAGCTATGTTCAGTAGGTTGTGTCGCTCACACATATGTTAGACGGAGGTCAGGGAATCAGGTGTTCATGGCTCAGAAGTGGTATACTGAATTACGAATAAGGTTCATATTATATAATAGAGGATGATGGTAGCTCAGGATCCGCAGAAGTAATATGCAGATCATCGGAGGAGACCCTTGGAGTTTGAGGTCGGGGACAATGTCTTCTTGATGGTCTCCCCTCGGTGTGGGAAATAGAGGTTTGACATGAAAAGTAAGATTTCTCCCAAGTTTTTCAGACTCTTCAAAATGTTGCAGCAGTTCGGCGATGTGGCTTATCAATTGGCTCTACCACCGCCACTACAAATGATGCACAACATCATCCAGGTGGTCCTGATTATTCAGTATCTAGACAATGATTTGCTCGTCCTCTATTGAGGGAGGACTGGCATCAAAGACTAAGAGACGTTTGTAGAGTCACCGGTGATGATCGTTGGTCATGAGGAAAATGTGATCCATGGATGAACAATTACCTTGGTTCATTGGTTAGGGATGCAAGGTGGACACGAGTAGATTACCTAGGAACAAGATGAACAGATTCACACCTAGTACCTAGATGTTTAGGGTGAAGTGACAGGCCTTGTTAACTATGATATGGACAATTTATTTTGTCTCCTGAATGTGTGTAAAGCATCCTGACTATGGGGAGGGGGACCTGATCCCTAATAAAGACACGTTAATTTCAATGTGGTTAAACCCGTGCTGGAATTCCATTGCCTCCCAAAGCAAATACTATCATTTCAAGGAGAAAGGGACCCAATATTCCATATGACTTGATGGTATGACCTGTACATGTGAGTGTGGTTACAAGGGATAGAGGAGTGGTAGTTTATTTATGTTTTTTTAGATGATATATGAGGGATATGTGTCACTAGATGTCAAAGAGTTTTTCCCTTTAGAGGTATCATTCCAGGTGGTTGTTCGGACCCCGCTATTTTTTTCGGGTCTAGTTTCAATTCTATTAGGTGAGAATATTTTGAGTGGTATCTGATGTATCGTCTGGATAGAGAATTATGGCACTGGTCACTATGGAATCATAACGGTGGCACCGATCACAATCTCACACTATAATGGTGGCACCATCACGGTCACACCATCATGGTCGCACACCGAAATGGTGGCACTGTAGCAGTTGCACCTCCACGGTCACACATTGAAACAGTGGCACTATGACCATGGAACCATGATGGTGGTGTCGTAGCAGTCACACATTCATTTTCGCATACTGAGATGGGACCACTGTGATAATGGAACCATACGGGTGGAACCATGATCGTGTCACCATTACAGTGTCTCCCTAAACGGTGTCCCACCAATCTTTTTTTATAGTCTCTAACATTTTCCACTCGCACAACATATCTACTGATGTAAAAGTGTTCTAATTCACATTTCTAATGAATTTTAAGCCCATAAATCATATTTGAAATCCCCCTAGATTTAGGAAATCCTTAACTAACCAAACATGTGTGCCTCTTCCTCAGTGTCATGCCCTTTTTTCCAGTACACTCTAGTTCTAACTATGTTATGTGTTTTACTCTAATTAAAGAAAATCATTTAATTCACAATCGTTATGGACACCTCTCTGATGAGAATTATTGAATGGAAATTAATTCCATCGTGTGTAACCACCCAAATACATAGAGAAACCACTATCCACTTTTAATCTCATTCATGATGTTATATCTCATTACTCTAGGATACCACCTTTTATGACATAAGATTCTTTCTTCTATTAGACATTCTCCATTAAATTTCTTGGTGTGTTTGGTGTCCCCCCTTCCCGAGACTAGTGATGAGCCCTTTATGGATCCTTTCCAGATCACTCTTGGAGTTCTCGAAGTTCCTCCCCTGCAAGTCGTGCATCCCCAGTTCGTGGAACATGGGAAAAAATCTATCATTGAACAACCAGGTATGGATTTCCCATCGTCTCTCATTACAATGTGTCATTAATTGTGGGTATGATTATTTTCCATCTATGATGGATGAGAAAACACATTAAATGGGATAATAAATGGTTTCCGTAGAATGATGGGGTATGTTTTAGGATGTTGTTGTACTATTATATCCTTTCTAACATGTTGTTAATTTTACGGGTTTATGCCCACTAAAAATCGTGGCTGTTGTGGGTCTATTCTTGCACACTAATAAACCACTGCGTTTCAAGATAATATGTTGATTGAATGGATATAACATGGAATGGGTTACTCATGTAATCTCAGATGATTAAATGGATTCCGAATGAATAAGAATCCTTATATAGTCACCCTAGTTAACCAAACAGAAAGAAGTAACTAGATGAATGGGGTTTTTAAAATCATAAAATTTTGCTTCTATGTTCTGGTGATGTGTATAGTTATTTTTCGTGATTATTGTGATTTAAAATGGATGGGGTTGGAATCCCTTGTTGTGTTGTTGTTAAATTTTGAAATAAGGGGCATGTGAGGCTATATTTTGGGGCTTATTTTGGTTACAATTATTAGAGATCTCAGAAATCCCTTTCATTGTTGGGACATTACCCCAGAACTAGGTGTGAATGCTAAATTTATTTCTTGGTTTCATTTCCTTCATTGGCATGTGGCTATGCCTATTATATTCCCAGGAATGATGAATTATTTAAATTAAATCAATTGAATATTAAAAAAATAATGGTTTAAATGGTGAAATTTTTTATGGGAATGATTGGTGACATAGTTGTGGCTACTGTGATTCTTATGAATGAATAGTAATGAGGGTGTTTGTGTATGTGATGGTTTGGGAACCGTTTTTTGGGATGAGTACTTGTTTAAATATATATATAATTTAGTTTTTATGTTTTTTATTCATTCCCCAACGAAGATGTGCACTATGTGTCGAACACCCCCATTTCATGGGGGTTGGTGTCTTTTCCAACACTCCAATGATTGTCTGGTTATTATCACCATTTCTACTATATTTTCCGTGTAGGCTAAGTCATTTTGAGTAGGATGTGACATCCTGAATTCCATTATAGTCCAATATTCTTTGGGTAGGGTAGTTTTTTTGGTTTCCCTAGGTGTGTGTTGGTAGGTTGTTTCTGAACTATCTTCGAGATAAGGACTAGGTGTCATCAGGCATGGAGATAGTTTTTCTGGATCATGTGTCTGCAAGCAAGGTTATGTGTGGTTTTTGTGGCCATAGTGTTTTCTGGAGGGATGTGCGGTTGTGGAAGCCCTTGTGTGTGAGGGCAGAGAATGGCAGTGGGACTGCTGTGAGAATGGCGTGGGAGGTCTAACGTGTAGGATTTATTCAATAACATGTGGTAACATTGTATGGGGTACCAAAACATCAATTTGGTATTACTGTTATTTTCCTTGATATGCTTTATTTAGGCAGTGTTCATTGGTGATTTTGGGTGATAATTTTATTGCTAGGTTCGTTGGTAATCTACTTTCTCACGGTGCTTTAGAATGCCTCCCCACATGTGCATGAGAGCTTTTGGTTTTCCCTACTGAGTATACCTATATGCTCATGCAAAGTATATAAAACTGCTTTCAGGTTTCTAGGAGGACATGAAGGACCATTCCGGGCCCTATTAGCTCAGTTGTTAGGACTGTTGATGTGGTTGTTTTTCTTTTCTTTTGGTATTTCCTTTTAGCATTTTCTTTTACATTGTAAAACTTATTATTGGAACATTTATATGGAAATGAGTTGCTTTGTCTTTACTTTTTATTCTAGTTTTGATGGTTTTTGGGATTTACTATCTTATCTCCTAATCCTAATAAATAAAGATAAGGGTAATGCCTTCAATATTACATGTGATTATATACCCTTGGTGATAGTCTCCACTTTGAGTCATATTGACGGTGGTTCTATGGAGACATTATCACTCCTTAAACATAAGGAAGTAAGGTTATATATATCTTATATCCCTTACCTCATCATGGGGAAGGCGGTTCATGATAATTTTTTATTTGGTAGAGCATATACAGACACCCATATTAGAAGTTTTTACTGTGTTATTTTCGAGTTAAATTTTCATCTTTTGAAATCTGTATATATTTTTTCATTAATTATCAAATGATTTAAATATCACCTAGTTTTAGCTCATTTGATAAGCATCTATTTGACGGGTTTTGGAGTTTAAATAAACTCACAAATCAGATTTTATGGTTATTTGATGATGATGTCTACTTTTCAACTTATTAAAAAAAAAATTCAAATTTAAAAATATTATTAACTAATAATTATAAATATTTACTAATTGATGCACAATAGATAATTTAAATCAGAATTAATAATATTATATTTATATGTAAATAATAAATAAATTATAAATATTTTTAAAAATTAAATTCTTCAAACTTTCCAAAAGTTTTGAAAACAATTATCGCTATATCACATTGGTTTTTGAAAAAAACCACGGCTAAAAAATTGTCATGTTCTTTTTGGAAGAATTTATAAAAAAATTATTTAAATTATTTGAAAAATATTTACTGGCATTTTTGAAAACTGATTCAATAAAACCGTATTTAGAACATCGTTTTCTTATAGTGGAAAAATATGGATTTTGGAAAACTGTTATTTATCGAAATCATCCATCATATGTATATATATTTGAGTGTGATTGTTTGATATATAAATATGAATGAAAAATTTATTCCACCCATTATAAGACATCATATATGATGATGGAATCCTGAATACAATGAAAAATTAACTATGAATATATATATAAGGACAGAGGTGGATTACTAAAATTGTATATGGATTTGTTCATAAAAACTAAAAAAATAAGAAACCCTTTATAGTAATTTTCATAATGGACCTATAAAACATAACAATTACAATATAGAAAAATCTATGGCTATTCATAATGTAATAAAAATAAAAATTGACAAAACCATGTCAAATTAAAATTTCTCATTTTTATGTAGTTGATATAGATGATATAGATTTTTAGAAATGATAGTTATGTTGTAAAAAATATTTATTAAATATTTCATCACAATTAAATGAATGTTGTTTTTAATGATATTCAGAATAATATGATCTCCCAATTTTACAAGAAAAATAAAAATTTAAGTGTAATAACCATGCTATGTAAAAAAGAGACATATCAAATCAAAAATTCTTGTAATGAATAAATATACCATGAGCTATTAAAATGATGGGAATGATAAAATTTAACAATTTTCTTCATAGATAATTTGAGTAATTATTGTAAATTAATGTAAAATTGAATGGAAGTGGGAAAAAGAAAATGATGGAAAAATTCCATTTACATACACCATTATCTTCTAGAATGGTGTACTGAAATATGATATTTGAGTAATAACATAAAAAAGGGGTCGACAAAAAACCTAAAATTTGTAGATAAATAATTATATATTAAAAACCACTAAAAATATTCATTTATATGTAATTTTTCTAGAATAAAATTATAAAAAATTATATAATGATATATATTATATAAATTCATATTGTCAGAACCTACTTTTAGAATGCATCAATATTTATCACACATCATCTCAATTTTAATTAATGTTATCAGGATAGTTTATATTACATTTATAATATGAAACATAAAATTTAATTATTCTTAATGTGATTTAGTTTTATAATTCAATTTATTGCCTTGTACTAATAAATTCATATTATATTAGGGAAATAAAGAAGAAAGAACTATTGATAATGCTTAAAAAATATGATATTCAAAAAATTTATTTACATGTTGTGTATGAAATAGGGAAGAAAAAAATTTCATGGACATTTACACGTCATTAATGTAGTTATTAGTAAATCATTTTACAAAATAACTATAAATATGGGGGTTCTCAATCATAAAGAAAAATGATTTATGTTAAATGTAAAAAAATAAATAACATTTATGGTGTTAATGAGAACATTATTCATTTTGATGTTTTTAAAATAAGTAAGTGCACTATAATATTCCTCTCATTTAAAACACAATAACACAGTAAATAAAATATAACAAAGAATGATAAATATTTTTAATATAAAGTACTAAACCATAAAAATATAAAATGATTCAATTTTAGTGAAATATATAATTTATTTCTGAATATATATAACTTAATTTTATGAGATTTAAATAAATATACATGAATATTATGATTTAATTTAAGATTTTTATAATTTCATATTTCCAATTTTTATATAACATTGAAACTGTTATCTCATAATTATCAAAGTAATAAAAGGATTCACCTTTAAATTATTCAAAGAACTATAGTAAAATATTCCCTCATTGATAGTAAATAATATTGTATCCAATAAATTATAATAAATTTACTAAAATGATTATAATGTGAAAAATGGAAATAATTCAAATTTTTTTTACTTATCATGATATTAAATTCGTAATTATATTAAAAAAAAAATTTTTGGAATCATTTCATATATTTGGTCATATTAAATGAAATATTCATACTCATAATATAAAAAAATTAATACCAATAATTAGGCCAATCTAATGAGTATCCCTCAAAAGTGATTAAACCTAACAATTCATGATTTTTCTACTAAATTAATTGTTAATTATTTATGGAAGCCTCTATTTGTATAATTTCTTACCAATTCCAAGTTAATTCATTTGATATTTATCCTATATGATATTATAATTTTTTTTATTGATATGAAAAATTATTTAATTAATTTTATTATAAAAAATATTTGTAGTCTTTTTTGAACTATTTGAAATATAATTACGTGAAAATAGATGACTATTATATAATAAATTTTGTTAATCAAAACCATTAAATTCATGTTTTAATAAATAATTACTGTTTAAAAGATTTAATTTATGAATACATAAAAATTACACTTGAATATTGTGGTTATTATATGAAAAAATTATTTTATCTTATATCACATTTTAATTTATAAGATTCTAATTAGAGTTCTAAACACACCATGAAACTAAATAATATGAACAATTATAATTTTATAAAAGTAAATTAACTGTTTTATAGAATATTATTTATATGAAATTAAATTGTAGAAAACTTCATTTATGTATTTTTATATAATATGTGTAATGTAATTTCGATATTTTTTATTGAACATATAGAATAAATATTGAATTAAAATCATTTCAATGTTAAAACAATCTTAATAAGTCATTTAATTTAATAGAATTGATTTATGGAAGAAAAATACATTATTATAATAACTTATTCACATAATTTACACATATTTTCATTACTTTATTGATCCTTTAATTCTAATGAAATGATTATATGAGATTCCCCACAAACCAACATGAACGTCCCTTATAATGATACCAAAATTTACCAGTGATGTCACATTAATGGTTTCCTTAATCCACATATAATGGAAAAAGAATTCAAGTAATAAATAACATGCCATTTTAAATAGATTTATATATCATATTATTCAACCACTAAAAGTGTTTAATAAAAGAACAGTACTTGAATTCTCCCTATTTTTGAATGCCACAAGACTAAATATGAAAAAAAACAAAACTAAACAGAAAATTTGAAAGGTAATAACACAAATAATGGATCAAAAATATTCTATGAAAGTCATGTAAATAAAAGACCTAAATATTCTATGAAAATAATATAAATAAAAGACCTATATAAACACTAATGTTAAAATATATTAAAATTTCATCACACATGAAAACCTAGAAAATAAATAAAAGGATAGAAATAGGACGAGGATTCAAATAATGAAATAAAACTGACTAGTTTAAATAAAATAATAATAATTATTTATATCTTTTATACATAGTTGTCATAATTTTTAACCAACTTTATGTAACCAAAAATTATGTTTCATAGACATAAACTCCCAAATCAAGAACTAAAAACATTGTTCATTACACTGTTGGATTCATGAAAATCATTAAATACAAATTTATTCAAAAAAAATTTAACATCTAAGTAACAATGTACTAATTTTTGTTTATTGATTTTGGGATTTATGGAAAAAATTATAAAACATAACCAATATTCTACATTACAGTTAGACTATTGTCAAATAATTTTTGACCCCACTAATTCCATAATAATTCTTCAATATCTCTATCAAATTATCCTCATACTGATATATTCTATACATTTCCTAATTTTCCTAGAATCATAACATAATGAAATTGGAGAACAATATTATGGGTGATCCTAGATTCATTTTATGTTTAATCATAATCCAAAAAAAATATTAATATCGTTATTAGGAATGAGATGAAAATATGTGAATAATATATATATATATATATACTATAATCACATTCCCAATAATATATATAATACACCAGGACATATGGTTTTAGATAATATAATATATGAATGGGTCAATAAAAATTATCCATCTGGGAATTACATATGAATGTGAATAACAATGAAAACTCAAAAACATTTAAAAATTGTACATAAATTAGTAAAGGAAACCATTTCATTCATTAGGGAAACCATTAGTTCTCACTATTATGTGAATCTAAAATATACTCATTTATACATTTCAAATGTGATATAAAAACTTTACCAATTCAGTAGTGGTTTATATGAGACCCAACCCATCAAATATATGTAATAATTATTTTCACATGAAAATATTTAATTATTCACATCATAATGATCCAATGTAAAAAAATTGTTTTTAAAAGACGAAAATGAGAATGATAATATTTTTAATAGCATAATGGGATGATAGATTTAAAATGTGTTTTATAAAAAATATTAAAAAGATATATTTCAATGAAAAAAATAATTCATATTATTTTCAAAAGGATTTACATAAGGAAATAAATAATATTTCCATCAATAATGATACATTTTTGAATCCATGATAAATAAATGATAATGCAATTATGTAAAATAACATTATTTCGTAAATACCATTGTATCAAGACAAAAAAAATATAATATTTAAAAAATATCCCTACATGGTATTTTATTACCAAAATATTTCCCCAATCAATCGATATTTGGAACAATGGTGAACTGTATTTAATAAAAAAAATATTTACAGATTTGTAGGGGAAAATATTAGAAGATAGATCATATTTACACAAACACTGGATGATTATGAATGTGAAATTTAGTGATGTGTCATTCAAATAAAATATAATTATATTAAAAAATAAATATATTTTATGACGTTAGATGGATTAAAAATATTATATTGATAATTAAACAACACCAACTATGAATTAAGTGGAAATAAACTAATATCATCATTGAAAAATAATTTATCAAATATGTATCACACAAGATGTAATAAATAATAAAATTATTTAATACCATAGTATTATTTCCCAAAATAATATATATATTATAATTATTAATAATTAAATAAAATTTATAGGAGTCTATATCATTAATATTATTAAATTTAATTCTTATGTGAAAATATAAAATAGTATTTTGAAAAGAAAAATTAAAATTAATGGAAAAAAATAAATTTCTAATTATTTGTAAAATAGGAAAATTTAAAGTGATGTATTATTAAATTTTTCAAAATTTAAAAATAATATCTTTTAATTTATATTTTAATATAATAAAATTCATTCCTTATGGAATGTGGAGAAGAAGAAGAAAAAAATGTTAATGAATAGAGTGGTGCCTTTCCAAGACATAAAATATACATTTTTTGAAAAACCATATTACAAAAAATAAATTAATATGAACCCTCACATTAATATATTTTAAATGAAAATATCATATTATAAAATATTTTTGTTGAATAATAAATAAATTTTCTAGATGAAGCATTATAACTCATTGAATGAATATTGTATCACGGAACGTTATTACAGGTAGGGTAACAATTAGATTGAATACGATTTGATGAAAATGACATGTTTTTAATATTTATTTTAGATTAATAATATATATATATATATATATTACTATGATCATTGTCTATTAATACACTCTATAATTTGAAAAATTGAGCACAGTATAAAAATTTCTAAATTGATGGATTAAAAGAGAAAATACACTTATAGTTTGAGTAATAAAATAATCAAAACCACTTTATCATTTTGAATATTTTCAATAAAACCCAAATTAATTAAACTAAATGTCATTAATATTAAAAACCAATGAGTAATTTATAAGAAACAACTAAGGCATTAATAAAATTATATAAAATTAATTATGGTGAGGATTAAGAAATATGAATGAAGAAATTGTTGTTGAGACAAAGAACTCTGGACTTTAATTCATGCATAGTTAAAATGTGATACAAAATAATTTCTAAAAACATTTAAATATATTAACCTACCATTTTAATAACAATTTCATATATATAATTTATATACTCTTAAATTTATATATATTATTTTGAAATTAAATCGTGATAATTTTTGGAGCTAGGAAATAGGTAAAATTGTTATTCCATATAACAATTAGCCTAAAATTTATTTTCAAATTGATGAAAGTGATTGAATATAAAATATGTTTAGTTTTAATAAAAAATGGAATAACTATTAAACTATGGCTTTGATATGAAATCATGGGATTATATCGAGTTTAGAGGTTGGTCGTTACACTTCATGCTAAATAATTGTTTTTATCATCATACTTTTGTTTAAATGTTTCCATTGGCATTTGTGAAAAAATATTTTTATTTATTTATATATTTTTTATGTTTTTGTAATGACAAAATATCATTCTATATGTAAATTTTTATAGGAAGATCTCAGTTCTATTGACATAACCATGGAGACCTAATGAAACGTTGGATTATATGGTTATTATAATACGACATCAGATCAGATCCAGATTGAGGAACATTAGGCCATCGGAAGTTGCGGATCAGTCAAATGTCAATAAATTAATATTAATTAATTATTAGGGATCTATCCATATCAAGAATGTAAAATTGGTTTATGTTTATTTTTACCCTTTCTCATATCCAATGATTTTAATGAATCATTTGACCAAAAAAATAATTTGAAGATCAATCATATAGCAGGTACATGATTATTTGATTGACATTTGGAAAATTAATAACCTGTTTTGATAATTCATTAATAGTTATAACTAAAACTAGTAGATTTCATAACTAATGTGGATATTTTTGATTCCCATATTCTATTTCTTAGTATTATCACAATGTGTCCATTTATTTATCACTGGAGGTTGTTTTGGATAATGATTGGACACATATTGGAAAAATGGTTGTGCAATCGATTCATGGAAAAAAAGATTGATATAACATATCTGATTTCAGATCGAAGATGGAATTGAGATTTTATGGTTGAGAATAAGGATCTATAATGGATCAAGGATATCGTTGTGTGGTTTTTGGGTATGTGGTTATGTGGAAACATTGGGTTAATTTTTGAGTGACTATGATAGTAGGAAATTGTTTTTTTATGATAATTGAGCTCGGTTTACATAGATTTTCACTCCACGAGATGAATTTTTCTTCAATTTTTATTATTTAAGAATGTATTTTTATTCCTTTTTATAAACCACTGGTTAATGGGAAATTTGGAACTATATGGTGTTTATTTTAGGGAGACTTGTCATATATGGGGGGTAGGTTTCGATAAGAGTGTTCAATGTGAACATATATATCACAAGGACTATAAAACCTACCACACGATATGATCCCTGAATTGGATACCCAACACCATTAATTAAGGGTATTTTACTAGCCTTAAATAACCCTATTTAACCATTGATATATGTTACTAGCCATACACAGACTGAGTCACAAGTATACTGGGTCAGATAATCCAAGCACACTGACTTAGACAGAGGAACATTTCATGATACATGGGTATAAGATGATCAAAAAGGGACACACCATGAACTAAATGTACATGACATTTACTTTATAATTAATTGTTTGTTCCCCTGTCATATTTATCATTGAATACTTTTTTGAGTACATTCATGTAATCAATCTTCTAAGGTTCTATCATGGACTCACCTTATATAAATAGGATGGAGATCTCAGGTGATGAATTTTGTATTTTATAGAGTTAATCATTATTCTTTTCTCTTTCCCTGAGTTATATAATCTATAATCATCTATTCTATGGGTATGGTTTTTAGTATTATTTCAACCAACACTAATCAAATGTTGATAAACTACTTTGAAGGATAATCTCAATTTGTGTGTTAGTATATGTATGGGACATGGGTGTGACTTCTATATGCATATTGATCTCTTCAGACATACATTATATACCTCTAATGGAAATACCTAATGATCATGATATCTCATATGTATAACATTAGTACTATTTCACTCATTGTGTGTATTCTCCATGTTAATTGTGATATGGTACCTTCAATAAGAAATCCTAAGATGGAATTTTGGTTTTGATCTTATATTTATAATGTGCGTCTTCATTGAGTAAATATGGATATTTTTTACTATTAAAACATTAATATTTCATGATAACTAATATGAATGATGCTAAAGTGTTAGTGATGTTGGTGTGTAATACTAGGTATTTTTATTGTCACCCATTTATGTGAGTTTGATAAAAAAATGTTTATTCCATTATTTTTATTATATATTAGTCCACTCTTACACTAGTGGATTGATTTGGTCGAATTTATTTTTGTGGGACTATATTTTTCAATTGATTACAATTTATTTTCTGTCTTACTCTGGTTGTGGGATCCTAGATGTGTTTTTTCAAGGTTGAATTTTCTTTTACATTTAAAATTTTATAGTCTCTAATATGTGTTATTGTGTACTGGTAAATTATAATAAGGCCTAACAGGCGTGTGATATTTATTCTTTTTGTTCATCTTTATCCACTTTATTTAATGAGGTACCCTTGGGGTAGTCATGAGTCATGCCATGTTGGGTCAGGTCATCAAACATATGTAGTGAGTAGTTGATTTTACCATATTGACATAGTTTTTGGGATTCTATTAGGACTACAGAAATAATGTTAACTGCTCTGAGTTCAGATTTAAAGCTTGAGACATTAGTGTGGGTGCACTGGACAACGTTACCGTAAACCAGGGTGTAAGACACCATAATTTCAATTCTCTAACTGTTGAAATTGTTTACATGTAAAAATTGGTACATTCATCTTATAATAATGGAATTTTATTTCAATTTCCTTCATATTTCAGGCCTCCAGATATATTCATTCATCGTGGTACATGTTTACTATTTCATGATACCTCCATCGTGTTTTCCAATAAGGATTATTCAATAAGATCATGTGGATGATCCACTCAACTATGATGCTTTTATATACTGGAATTTTCTAAAGGTTTCATATCAAGGTGATATATCACATATACCACTACCTATTGAAATCATATATTATTGAATATACCATAGGATTAGGTGTCCCTAATGGGAGTTCATTATGAACTTTAGAGACATTGACTCATTAGGTTATGAGGTGAACCCATCCACTAGTTGGATGAGTACTGGATTGAGGTGGTGACATGAAACATTCATTGGGTAAGGAAACAAATAGACCAGATAGTTGTCATGGAAAAGATACTTCTTCCAAGATCTCTAGGATGGTTATTGTGTTTTGTAAACCTATCAAATTATTACATCACCTTTTCTTGGTTTGAGTTTTATCACCATTTTAGATTACTATTTTCCCAACTACTTTTAGGGAAATTCAAATCCTTGATCCTTTATATTATCATTCAGGATATTTTAATGTTGATATGTATTCATTGAGTTTATCCAAACTCTAGTAATGCATCATATATAGGGTGAGACATTAGTAATTTAACACCCAGAACATTGAGTTATGACTATGCAAACACATATATATGCCTGGATTATCCTATGAATTACTACCTATTATGTGTTGCAATATCATTGTTAATAAGTCACTAGTTTCATGGATGACTATACATAGATATTTGGTGCCAACAGTGGTGAAATATGAGTCGATAGTTTAGCATAAGGATGATGATAATATAATGATGGATATAGAAATGCAAGAAAATGATGGTGGTTATCCAAGGATAGAGGATATGTGGCATTGGCCTCATTTAATAAGTCTATTTATCTATGATATAGGTGTTGAGACTCTTATCATGTTTATTGAAATTTTACATGAGATAGTATTACCCTATACATATTAAATTGGAAGACAACAGATGAGATTCCTATATAGATGTTGTGGTAGGGTAATCTTGGTCCTTCAAAAAGTATATATTGAATATATTTTGGTAATGAATATAGAGGTATTAGACATTATGATGAGGTAAAACTACTATCCACTAGGGTTATGAACTAGGCTTAGGAAGTCATATGATAAGGGAGAGGGAATCTAAAGGTCGTAATTTTTATGACCTAAAGGATCCATAGAGGATATGGGATCAAATAAATGTATTTTCTAACATTAGTGATGTAAAAATATACATAGTTGTGATTCATTCCATTCAATCCCCTTATCTATATTACTACACAGATTAAAAAATATGAGCCCTTTTCTAAACCCTTGTTCTTAGAGACCCCTAAGAGAGGAAACCAAGATATATCACATTAATAACAAGGGTGTTTTTACTGGCATGGATACAAGTGTTTCTATTATGATTTCATTATAGTGGTTTTGTTTTCCAACAATGACATCTTAGGTATGTACTAGTTATATACAGTTCATTCCCATATAAATTCTTTCAGTCAAAGGATACATTGTTTTTTTAATGATGGGATGCGGTTTTACTTTATAGGTGTAAATGAATCTTTGGTAGAGCATGATGGAAAAATTCCGGTGAGGGTAAAATCTATTACACTGTAGATTTCTTGAATGACTAATTTTCTTTAATAAATTCTACAGATGTAAAAATATATTCAATTTCTTATAATAGTGGAAGAGTATGAGGATGTCATACTAAATTGAATTCTAATGTTACCTCTGATTCAACTGATATAGGTATATATTAGTATAAAATATGAGACAATATTGATATATGTGATATAATATTAGCTTCCACTCATAAATTCTCATATCATTAGAGAGAATTTTATGATTGTTAGTGGAAAGGGTTTTTTAGTCCTAGTTTTGAATGATTTGTATGCTCAGTATTTTTCACCATGAAGGCATTCAGGGGAATGAGGTTTTCTGTGGATTACCTACTCGTGGTCTATGTGGCTTCAGAGAATGTGTATCCACTAGAGATGATTGATGAACTCTCCGATCTGTTGAGAGGGGAATGATTAAAATCAGATCATGATATCACCACCTAGGATTAGGTGATGATAATATAATTATGATTGATTTTCAAAGTCATGACTATGAGTATGAGTATCTGGTGATTCCTTTAGGATTAAAGAAAAACATAGGCGTGTTCATGGTACTGATGAAAAGGATCTTTTAACTATTCACACATTGGATTATTGTAGTATTCAAGGGTTGTATAATAGTATAATTGACATCTAAGGGTAATCATAAGAGAGACATGAAAAAGGAATTGGACATACAATGAGAGCGGTATCATTGAAGAAATTTATAAAAGTAATTTTATTATATAGGATGTCCACTTATAGGGACATGTTATCTATGGAGATGGTGTTGTGTTTGACCCAAAAATGGTTGATGCAGTATTAGCATGGGAGATTCCCAAGACGTTGAGGTAGGAATTTATATTACTTTGGTTGATTAATTATATCATAGATGCATATTTGATTTATATAGGATATAATATCCTTTTATATCATTGACAGGAATCGATAATCCATTCATATGTATTTAGAGGTTCCAAATGGATTCCTCAAAGTTGAGGAAGAGGTTGATGGGTGCTCCCATATAGAGATTGGAAAAGGTGGGTTTTGAGTATATGTAATTCACTAATGCATTATAAACGAGTCATGGTTTTGTTTTTATGAAACCGTAGACCATGATTTCATATTTTTCTCATCCTTTAAGAAGAATATGAGTAGAACTATGGATCCAATGATCTTGAGCTAGAGGAAGATGAAATTACACTAATTATTGTGTGAAAATATTTTATAGGTGATTTGTTTTTTTAATCATACCATAATAGAAAAAAGTATATCATCTCTTAGAATGATCATATCTTACCATAGAGGTAATGGATATAGTTTCACCAAGATTTTTACTTTGAAATTTTATATATTATTATGAAGTGTAATTTGGTTGAATACTATTTCATCTAGAGATCACAAAGTTGTTATTCTGTGATGCATAATAATAGTTGGCCTTATAATAGTTATACATTGGTGATAGGGTTGGAGTAGTAAACAAATATTCAATGTTTTTCTAATATCCACATTTATAGTAATCATTGGATGAAATAAATGAGGATAATAAACATGATACCTTGTTCACAAAGATAATTACTAGACATGTTTCTAGACGATATTATGAACGCAGGGAGGATATACTTCTTTTTAGAGGATAGAAGATAGTACTAGTTTAACATAGAGTGGTGTTTGTATGGGAGTTTCATTGATAACGATTTTTGGTAAATATAAGTGTGGAAAATATGTCCCATATTCATATGATGTAGATAATTTCACCAGAAATAAGGTGGTGTGATGATAATTTTGTTTAATGATTCAAAACATGTTATTATGTGATTGTTGGGTACCAATTTCTAGTGGGTTTAGAATAATAAATTGAGTTTCTATAGTGTAATTTGGATAAGATATCCATGGATTTTTTATAATTATAACATATATGAATAATAGATATGAATCCATCTAGTTTATTATAGACCAAATCACTATGTCATCCCAATTCATCTTGTTTGATGGAATATTTCAAAAGAGCGATTTTACACCATAACATGTATGGTATAGTCCAACACCATTGATTATCCTTGAGGGTTGTTTTCAACCATATTTATGGATTCATATCAAAGTTATAAAATTAATTAAATGATCACATTTAGTATTCATCACATTTGAGAATAACATTTCACCCTCAGTCTGAGTGGACCATTTAGTCCTTTGAGTGCGTTTGGGAGGTTTATATGTCAGTCATTTTTTTTCTGATGGGAGGATCACATATCATTGATATAGTTTTCATACAACAATAGATATCATTCCTCAAATAGTATTTCACCATTCAAGTTGATATATGGGTGACTATATAGGAGAAAATTATATTTGATCAACCTAGGATATTCACTATATATGGTCTTGACATTTGGGTATTTTTTTATGGTGAAGTATCAGAATACCCAAGAGTAGATTGGTATTTACCAAAGCAATCAGATGTTCTACATGGACTGATGAATGATGAATTCATAGTTCTAATAGAGACACAATTATCTCTTGTGGGTCTCACATATGTATGGTTAAAATGATTTCTTCATGGAAGAAATCTATATCTTAGATTCATTAGATATTTCATAGAACTGCATAGTGTTCAAGATATTTCTTATCACTTAGTAGTGCCCCCAAATTTATAATTGGTATAATAGGTCATACATGGGTCATAGATGACGAATTACATTCAGGAAACAATATACTCTATTGATTTAGGGTAGGATAAATATGATAATGTTACCAAATTTTATTAATATTTATTTGATATTGTGAACCGACGTGAAGGGGTATTTTGTGGGAGAGTGATTCTTTTAGTTCATATTGGGTTGTAGCATGATAATCATCACTGAAGGACATGGGAGTGGAAGACCCATATGCTTTCTCAGAACCCAGAACTGTTTTAGAGGATTTTTTTATCATTCTAGGATAGAAATCTCTAATGGGGGGAGAATTCAATGACTTTGATTGTTATATATATTTATTTATAATGTTATAAGGAATATTTTCATATCTAGGTACTGAGAAGTCATGATATTTAGAGAATTTGGGATCCCATAATTAAATTTTTTTAAATATATTAACAATATCAGATGCCTAGTTTTCTAGAAATTTATCATAACTATTAAATAGTGAATCTGATTTAAAATGCTAGCCTTTAATAAGTTTAGTTCATGGTAATTACCCTAAGTGGGATGATATCATTGTTGGTGTTAGTATTTTATTAAAATCCCTCACATATGTAAATAATAATGAATATTATTTATTTTTTATATTACGATGACATGTTGACACATATTTCCTATATAAACAAACTATTATGGAAATATAATTGGGTGGGTCTCACAGATTTGGAGTTATATAGAAACATTGTTGGAAAACATTCATTATGAACAACATTAGATCATATCAAGACAGAGAATTATAATAGAAATGACAAGAAAACATATCATAATATAATTACTATAGTATAAATCATGTATAAAGTGGTTTTTTTTGATTTATCACTATTTATTTAATCATATAATGAATACAAATATATTAAACTGAATATTGATTAATCTATCATTATTATTTCTTGTATTTATATTTATCCCTTGAATTGGGGAATGATTTTATCTTTGATTTGTGTCTCATTTGTTTTTATAATGATCACATATTGAGAGAAACCGAAACAAGAGGTGTATCTTTCTTCTATTTTGATTCATTTTTTCCCAATTGTTATTTTTTCTTCATCAAAATACTTTTTATAGTGGTTAATCAAAAAAGTAATAAATAAACATTGACCTCTAATTTCATGGTTTATGAGCTTAATATCATATATCTGGGTTCATATAAAATACATGATCATGGATGGATGAATATGACGATGAATTAGTATTGAATTGAGGATATAAATATACGTTTAACTAGTATTCGATGATGGGAATACTTTATTTAATTATTGAGAAATACAGATAGCTATAAATCAGATCATCAGTGATGAGAGATCTCAGTTGAACCTAATTTGAAATCCATGGATGGGAATTGCATTTCATTCTGGATATGGTGTACATGAATTTTTAATCACTGTTCAATACCTTTATATTTTGTGTATTATAAAACTACAATGTATGTATTTTGGGAACACATTTTATATTTGGTGACTTGTCTTTGGTGCTAAGGATATATATTGAGTTTTGTATATCAAGACACGTGTCCCCTCTCACCGAGTGTATTCCCCGAAGTGGATATTTAGTGTTTATCATCGGGATAAATTGATTTCAACACTTGGACATGTCTATCAATATACAGACATGGTCAGTAGTACATAGGTTCATCCACACCATAAAATCATACTTGAAAATAATCATGATCAATGATACATATGTATAACCAAAAAATTATTTTACACAACATGTAGTGCCATCACGCATTATGCACTTCATTATAATTTTTAGGGATCCTTTTCCTATTCAGTTTGATCAAGATTTATTAGGGTACATTCAAGTAATATATTACCTGAGGGTATAATATAGAGTTTTTTCCTATTAATAAGGTGGTTATCCAGTCTGATGAATTTATTCATGGAAATATTATTATGATAACCCTTCATGTGTTCATGAGTGAGATCTATTATCATCAACATTACCCTAAGTGAGGTTAATGGTATCATCATGACCGACACTACTCAATATTCGATCTCATACTTAGTGTGCTTTACTTGATTGGTATTTTTATACACCATGGCCATGGGTGTGATCCCAAAATGATTATATATATCTCAATTTTTATTTTATGTACATCATATAATGATATAAGATTACCATGATTTTACATATAAACACCAAATGTGCTATATTACATTTTTAGTGTATTACCCTGAAGAAGTGGTATATGGAACCTTAAAGCATGAATCATAGGTTATAATTCTGGTTGTGATCTAACATTTAGACTATGTGTCTACATTTATTGTAACACCCCGATATTTTATGAGTAAGATTATTTTTAATTTTATTTATTTCTTGTGTTGTATGCTACACAACAATTTTCTTATGCAATACACAACACTATATTAGCTTCTAGTACATGCAACACTATTCTTGGGTTATGTTTCATGCAAGCAAGACATTCCTCTATAGTGTGTGTTGTACGCAATACCATGTTTTACTAAAAAACAATATATTATTATTATTGACTAGCCATTATGAATAGTGTGAACCACATATTGAATTTTATACCATTATAATTCATCTTACTCATTTTCTAGAATAAGGTATGAGAACAAAAACAATTTTTCTTATAAAGAATGTATTTTTTAAAAAAAAATGAATATTTTCCACATTTTGATGTCGCACCAATTTTAAATATAATTTATTACAATTTTATAAGATCAATTTGAAAAAGTAAACTTAATATTTTGAATGAGGATATAAAAATTTACGTTGGATAAATTTTTTTCATTATTCTGATAACCTTAATATTTTGATGAATTGTAAAAATATGATATATTTTAATTAAAAAAAATATTTTCATGAAGATAATTTATATGGATAAATTATAATATGGATTTGTTTTAATTTATAAATATAATATATTATTAACATTTAAAATTATCTATGTAATTAGCATTAATTTAACATTGAATTCATCGGTAAAATCATTTCAATCTTATGCAATGTTATAAACAAAAATCGTTTTTTACAATGAGATTATTTTTAAATTCATTACTACAACATCTATGTTTTTAATTGAGAAGAATGGATTCCATTTTTTGAATCAGTAGGTCCAAATCTTGTTAATAGTTTACTTTTATTTTTTAGCTATTATGAATAGTAACAAAGTTTACTTTATTTTCCATAGTTAAAGGTATATCGGTTAATTAAGTGTAAATATAATTTTATAAAATAACCCTAACACATGACATAATATAATTTGATGATTATATTTTGTCATAAAACATACATGGGTCGAAATGGTATCTATTGGATCCCACATGTATGTGATTAAGACAATTATTTTATTTTATATAATGAAATGTTAAATATGTCTCACTCAACTTTAATAATTAAATTATTTTTAATATTAGATTATGGTGAATATAAGTTAGATTATAAATACTCATTTCAATTCTAAAAGGTTTTTCATTATCATTGTAATTTATTTTTAATATTCAATAAATATATAATTCACTTAATAGCTTATGTAGAAACTATGCAGAAATTATTTGTTTAGTAAAAATTCAATTATATATTTTTATTAAAATAATAATACCCATCCAAAAGCCCAAACACATGAACAAAACTTACTTATAGATTATATCTACACCATATTAATCCATGTGTCTACATGCAGACTATTTGGAGCCTTATAAAACATATAATGACATTTATATTATTTTATTTTAAATGATGTCAAAGGGTTCACCTACAAAATTATACAATCCAAACATTTTAATAGTTTCCTATTTTAGAAGATAATTTCGACTAAAAGTGTTATTATGAATTCTATTATGTTTTATTAATCATAGTACTTTATTTTTTATTTTTATGCAACACATAAGTATATTAAATAATTATTAAAAAATTTAGAGTAATTATATTATTAAGAAAAATATCAAATAAATATTTTTAAAATTATTAAAATAAATACTATATTAATTACTTAATGTGCTACCCTAATATTATAGATAAATATTAAATGATTGAAATCTATTAAATATTTTTGTTCGAACATACTTTCTATGAGGATTTTATATAAATTCGTATAAATGAATAGTGTCAAAATTGACACTATTGATATTTTATAAAAATAAAATATTATTAAATTTTTTAAAAATCACTAACATATTTAAAAATTAAAAATTAAAAATTATATTGCCTAAAAAGTCATCAAGTATTAAAATATTCACAGTTAATAACACATATTTATGTATTTATAACCGTTTAAAATTTAGAATATTATTACCACAAATAAAATTAAATTGATTAAATAAGGATAAATCAAAATGATAAGGTTTAAAATATATTTAAAATATGTATAAATATTATTGGTTGATGAGATTGAAACCTTATCTCATCTAATATTTAAATTTTAGTCATTTTTTGATGTTTTTTAGTGGGGTTTGAGTTTATCATAAATTAATATTTTTGAGGTTTCCAAAAGTGCCCCTATCCTCTCTTATAAAAGGGCACCTCCTCCCTGTTCACTTCACTCCATTTTGAGCCTTAATGCTCAGCGAAACAATTAAAATTTTTCTTCTAACCTAATCTATTTATATTATATAGGTTATAGTCTTCTCAAAAGACCAACTCCAGTACCCTATGAGGATTTTTAAAAGAGGCATGACGAAGAAGAGATAATATGTTCTACATCCTCTTATTTAGTTTTTTCAGTATAAATTAATAACATCAGTATAAATAATATGATGATATGTTATTATAAATATGATGAAACCCTATTTCAACTTATATCCATCCAATAAAAAATTAAATCACCACACATGCGTACGTACAACTTCACGTCTACACACCGTGGTGTAATCTGTTTTTCCACCACAACCATAATTGGATGAGTATATGTTGGAAATATAAAAAATATATGATTATTATAAAATAATACAGATTCTGAAATATTATATCATCAACTCCAATTCTATTCAATAATTATGGGAACGATATCATCGCTCGTGCGTACGTACGGATTACCGTCACCTCGAAGCGATGAGATTCATTCACCATGTTAAACATTCCCGAATGATTATAAAGTATATCTAATAATTAATAATGAAATATATTACATAATAATGATACTGGATTTATTTATATGTTATTTACTTACTTCAATTCAATTTAATAAAGAAATGAAAACAACGTTCATGCCTACATACGGTCCACCATCTCCATGAACGGTGTATTTCATTCCATTTATCGATCTATTATATACATTGTATATTTTATATATATATTATATATAAATCATGTTTCACATTCTATAATTAATTAATCATGGTCTATGTAATCATATGAATAATTACAATTCAAAACATGTACGATATGTGAAATGATTTTACCCAAAACACATCTTTAACATATAATTGACAAAGGAACGGTTAATATAAAGTCATAATTGAATCATAAAAGATATAATAAATATTATTATGGTTATGTTAAATGTTTAAAATATTTTTTATCCCACTATACAGTAGTCTTGGACATATACAGAAGAAATTGGACATAATGTAAGGGATTATTTTGTCTCAATTTTATTTCAGTGAGACATATGCCTTCATCACCATCTATTTTTTTTGTATGGTGTTTATGCTTCCCATGAATGTTTTATGATTTTTATAACAAACTATTGGATATTTAAATATGCATGTAATTTTCTTTATTTTATGGCACGTATGATTCCACTAATCATAAAAGGTATGGGATAATTATTCCAATCTAGTTCTTATCTGAGGTTGATTATTTACAACTATTTACCGGGGTTATGTTTATCATTCATGTCATAGTTTTCTAAAAATGATTTCATAAAATATTTAGTATACTTCCATGTATGTTTAAATCCATTTTTACACTTTTTTTACATTTATCACCTGATATTAAAGGAATCATTATTTTGTTTAACATACGAATTACTTTTGGAATTTTTTGGAAAAAGTAAAAGAAGAATGTTTTTTAAACTTATATATAGTGAACCGATTTTTCCAATTTCATAACACCTTATTTACATAAATATTATTCTAAAATATTTCATGATTATTTTCAGCAAAATTCTTTTCATTTAAAATTCCATGGAATTTTTTAAAAAGAAAATTATTTTGAAGAAGAAAGTAAATTTTCCCCAAGAATTCATTTCAAGTGTTTTATAAAAACTATTTTCCATATAAGATGAAATTATTTAATATATTTATATTTCAAGTATAATGTCTCTATTTTTTACATGGTTTTCATTTTTCTTTTGATAAAATGATATCCATTTGTTCTATATGGATTTTTTTATGATGGGATGATGTTTATGAAACCCATTTTATTCATTGGGTTATGATGAATTATTTTTGTTTATTTTGTGTCACAAGAAAGAATGATTTCATTATGAGATGGGTGGGACCTATATCTTCGTTAATATTAATTGGGTAATGATTAATATATTTAAGATAAACATAGAATGAATGAAAAATATTTCATGTTCAGCAATAAAAGGCTACAATGACAAGTATACCTGGTTCGGTAATGGACTTTGTCCACTATGATGGTCTTTGAAGCAATGAGTTGGATACTATGGAAATAATATAAAGTTAAAAAAGGTTTGGCATAATTATATGTTTATTCCCATGTATTTTATCATGATTAATTTTTTATTATAATATATTCCATATGTATTGCAATGATTTATGTCATTACTCATGATTTTGATGTTTTTTGTTCCTGTTTTTACATTTAAATGTTTATGAACTATTTTATGTATCCATGTTTTACCTTAATGAGCATTTGAGCTCACCCTTTTTATGCTTTCTTTTTCCTAGGATATATATAAAGGTTTTAGGTAACAAAACAATAGGCGATGATATTTATGGGAGATGTTGAACATCATTCACCATGATTAGATGATTCTATTCTGAGTTTCCAAAGACACTAAACTACTACGGTCCATTGGCGTCTTTTTTTTCCATGAATTATGTATTCAGCAAAAGAAATGTACTGTCCATGTATGTCAAGCATGGGTCTCTATAGTTGGTATCAGAGGAATGGTTTAGTAAACCATTGGAAACTAGGATGTGGAAACTACTAGAAGAAAAATTGAGTCTATTGGTGGTTGTTCAGTGATGGTTCTAGGAACCGCTGCTAAACCATTTATAAAAATGGTTTCCTCGCGGTTTATAATAAAACACTGCGAATATTTTTTTACAACGCTGAACCTTCCCCACACCCTGACCGCACCCTGCGGCCCCACTTCCCCCGCGACCTTCGACCCCTGCGACCCCGACGATCCCACGACCCCGAAAACCCGACTTCCCCCGGTGACCCCACCCCCTCGCGAACCCGGTGACCCAGCGACCCCGGAGACCCTGCTTCCACTGGCCCCCCGTGACCCCACCGACCTATACGATTACTATGGTTTTAAATAAGTTTTTTTGAATCTATTTTCAACTAAATTTCATTACCAACCACTGTTGGGATCTTGAATAATTGAGTCAAGATATAGGTATTAGAGATAATTACTAATGAAATTTCTATTGTTTTATTAAAAATAGGGTTGTGGTGTTAGAGGTATTAGATTTTAGCCTTATAGGATAGATAATCCAGTATATGTTATGATAGTTGATTCATTCCTACGGAAGGACACTAATTATATATTGTCTAATATTAGTACTTATATCAATAATTATAGAATAATATTGGATCCGTGAAAGAATTTTATAGTGATCAGGATTTGATTTATGTGCTTGTTTTCATGTGATAAATGAACTACCATGAGATGAATAGTCTTGGAATTACAATGATATATTCTAAATGATATTCTGTATTCTATTTTGATCCTATTGAGGTTTTATTTTTCTTTTATATTTGATATTTTATCTTGTAGAAAACTTCTATGTCAATTTATGACATGAACACGACTAGGTTTACACCAATATAAGTGCCACTCTGGATTCGTCATGAAGATGATGGAAATTTTTTTTAGGTAAATGATTATGAGGGTCCTCTACTTATTTCCATTTAAGGAATTTATCTCTATGTAGATTCAATTTCCAAGAAATATATGATTATTATTTCTTTACACATAATTATAATAAATTCATTTATTCTAAAAAATTTCCTTATATAAGTGTAGGTTTGTTAATTACCACTACCTTCTTTCCTATCGATCTATATTCATCAATTTTACTAGAAGGATATTTATTTTCTAACTTGTTATTAGAAAATCATTATAAGTGATTCCTTAATGATAAACAAGTGTGATATTGAAAAAGTGTTTCAATATTATATTGGAATGTTGTGACATTTTGGGGATCACATGGAGATGTTTTGAGTTGTGAATACGGTTGTGACTTTTCTGGGTAATTTTATTGTGAGATAGTTCAACTAGGTTTATTTTGTATTTAAATTTTATTTTTTTTATTTCGCTTTATGTTATTGAAACTAGATGATTTTTCATTAATATGTATAGAATTGGATGAATTTAATCACTTTCATTGAATATGTATCTTTGTATTTTTCATTTAATTTATGAAATGGATAACCTAGTTATTTATAAGGCCTACTTGACTATAATGAATTATGAAACTTAGGTATAGAGTTCCTTATACTTTTGATTCTCGATCATGGATTCCATCAAACATGTGTTACTCAAGCATAACATCCATTTACTTTGCATAAATTTCTTTTGTGTCTTGAAGTGAATGGTATGGAATTCAATCTAACTTATTGTAGTGTTTGGGATGAATATAATTCTTCCAAGTTCCCGAATATAATTTTTAGAGAGTATTTATACTGGGATCTATTTCCACCTATGTTATTATAATTATCAAATTATGTTTTCCTGGATGATAGTACCAACACCCCACAATTCATCTCCAAATTCCCAACATGATTCTACTGTGAAACTCAAAACACCTAGCCCAAACACATCAACTACTCTTCAAATACCTTAGTTTGACCTCCAAACCACATCAGAAGTATCTTGAACACCATATCTGATGTGGTCTCCACCTTACCACATCAATTTTTATGCAGAAACACAAGTAAGCCCTTCTATATATTAATTATACCCAAGGCGCTCAATCCCACCAACCAATGCACTATCATATCTCGAACATGATGCCTTAAAACTCAAGGAATAAAAAAAATGTTCAATACACACACCAATGTCGGAATCTGACTCTTAGTTCAACTCCATGGTCATATCCTCGATCGTCCCATTTAACCATAATTATCCACTCAAGAGAACTAACACATATTTGATTCAAATCACCCTCAATTCACACCCCCATTATTCTTTATGTGAATACACCAAAGAGAGGTCTGTGAGTTCAATCCATGCAAGGTTCGTAGAACCTCAAAACCTAATCTCCCTTGTTATTTAATCAAGAATTTCAATGAACACCACCACTTATCATTCCTCAAGACTAAGATCCATCACATTGTTCTTTTCACTCCAAATTAACAATGTTTTGTGTTTCTTAAGCATCATAAGGTTTTCCCTAAACATTATTTATAATAGATTTATTTGATATTATAGTATTATATGAAGACACGTTAGAGAACTTAGGTTGGGGTTATTACAAATTAACAATTTTCTTTGGTTTTCAAGGTAATGTAGCTACCACATTGTTAGCACACCGTTTCTCTTTAACAAAGAAACTTCCCTATCACAAACCCCAGAGGATTCATATCTAACTAAGGGTATCATCTTTATTCTATTATGTTTTTGTAATATTATAATATCATATATATGAATCTCTTTATCTATTTAGTAGTAACTATGTGTTCTAATTTTTTTATTAGTGTGTAGGCACATTATGATATAAATTGATAAAAGCTGGATCACATTAGCGAGGAACACACCTCAGTATGTTAAGGGATTGAATGAGTTTTTAGATTTTGAAATATATAACCGATCAGTTGAAGGGAGAATAAAATGTCAATGTCTTAAATATAAATTTAGAACATGTTTAAAGAGAGATGTAGTTTATGAACATTTAATACTGAAGCAATTCACTGGTCAATATTTGTGTTGGATTTGGCATGGATAATCAAACATTACAAGTATATTGATCCCTGATGTTAATCCCCAGAATGAGGTCCCAAGATCATCAACAATGGAAAATGAAATGTAAAACCTCATAAATGATTAATTCCTCATTACAAGACACCACAATCAGCTTCAAAAAATTTCAGAACAACCAGAAGAGGGTGTTACAAATTGCATCGTGACAAGTGATGTTTTTGAGACTATAACACAGGCAGATCAAAATTGTAACATATCAATGGATCCTCCTCTTCATTATGTGGAAAAAATGTAAGGGAAAAATTCAAGGAGTAAAATTCTTTTCATGATTTAGTTGATGATGGAAATCAAGAGTAGTATAGTGGGTGTTTGAAATATTCCAAGCATTCATTTCTGCTGAAGATGTACCATATGAAATGTCTATTTGGAATTAAAAATGAGGAAATGTCCATGATACTGGAATTGATTCGTGATTCTTTTCTGAAATAAAAAATCCCAAAATATTTTTATTATATGAAAAACGTTGTTAACATGATTGTTTTGAATTATACAAAAATACATGCGCGTCCTAATGATTATATGATTTATTGGGGAGAGGATTCGTGTAGACTGAATTGAATGAAATATTTTTCTTCTAGATGGTAGGTAAAGGGTGATGTTGGATGTCTGAACGAACATTATTTCATGGAGGAAAATAAAAGGAACACACCTACGAAGGTTTTGTGTTACTTTACATTGAATCCTCGATTTCAAAGATTATTAATGTCCTCAAAAACCACAAAATACATGTAGTGACATTCTGTAAATAATAACAATAATGGGTTAATGAGACATCCATGAGATTCAAAATCATGGAAGACATTTGATTCATTACGTCTAGATTTCTCATCCGATCCTATGAATGATAGATTGGGATTGGATGATGATGGATTCAACCCATTTGGGAATTTGAGTACCAGTTATACCATTTGGACTGTTTTTTTTATTCCATATAATCTGCCTCTGTGGATGTGTATGCAATAAACATATTTTATCCTATGGATGATTATTCTTGGAAAAAAATTACTGGAAATGATATTAATGTATGCACGTAGCATTTGATTGACGAATTTCCAGATTTATGGAGCAAAAATGTTGAAACATTTGATGCTTCTTCTAAAAGAATGTTCAAAATGCATGATGCTTTAATGTCGACCATTAGTGACATCCCTAGTATTGGGAATTTATCTGGTTGGAAAAATTACATGAGTTTGTCTTATCCCATTTGTAACATTGTTTTTGATCCCAAACGGATACCTCACAGTACAAAATGGTGCATCTTGCGTCACCGATTGTTTCTCCATGTATCTCATAATTTTTGGCTAAAGAGATCAAAATTTAGTGGTTCCATTGATTGTAGACCACCACAAAAGTTGTTAAATGGTTCTGAAATATTGACACAGCTTGAAAATGTTGAAACAGAATTTGGGAAGGTTCATCATTTCAATGATAGTGGAAAAAGGATCTGAAGTGCATCGTCAAGTGAAATCAGAACGCAAAAATTGACTAATAAAATTATATATTCTTCCAACTTCCGTATTGGGAATTTAATTTGTTGCGGAAAAATCTGATGTGATGCATATTGAGAAGAATGTTTGTGAAAATTTGATTTTCACATTTCTTAATGAGCATGGAATGTCGAAGGATCTTCTCAATTCTCTGAAAGACTAACAAAAAATGAACCTAAATCGCGATCATTGGCTTGATGAGAATGAAAAGTACCCTTCGATAAATTTTTCAATGAAAAATAGGGATAGAGAAACATTTTTTTGAATTTTAAATAATTTTACGGTATTTGTTGTTAATCAAGTACCATCTGGAGGTGTTTTGACTAGATGAATCGTATGTTACTTGGATTGAAAGGTCACGATTCACATATTTTGTTACAATAGTTACTTCTATTGGCATTGTGTAAATTGCTACCTGAAAATATTAATGGGGTTGTACTCAAATTCTGCACATTTTTCTGTCAACTATGTGAGAAATCACTACATCCATTTCAAGTTGACATCCTCCAGGAGAGGGTTGCATTGACCCTTTTTGAAATGGAGATTATCTTTCTTCCGTCATTTTTTTCTGTAATAGTGAATTTAACATTGAATTTGGTTGAGGAAGCTAAATTATGAGGCCTCGTTCATTATCGATAGATGTATCCAATTGAAAGGAACATTATTTATAATTTTTTCAATTATGTAAACAATTTTTGGTAATTAATTAATTGCATAATTATGTTTATTTTATTTCATAGATATCTTGGGCAACTGAAATCATACATGAGAAATACATCTCAACCCGAAGGCTCTATTTCTGAAGGCTATTTGGTTGAGGAGTGTCTTACCTTTGGTTCTTGATACTTGGGTGATATTGAGACACGATTTAATGGAGTTGGATGTATTGATGACACATCGACTCAATATCAAATACATCAAAAATCCAAAATATTTCCTGCTATTAGCCGATCAGTTGGGAGGACCTCAAATTTGACACTGACTGAATTGGAATTATTATAGGCCCATAGATATGTGCTGCTAAATAGTAAAATTTCAGATTCATTTATTGAATGGTTGAGGATACAAACAATGATACGAATGAGAGTCCGAACACGAAATGAGAATTATATAACGAAATCTATTAATAAAGAGCTTGTACAATGGTTCTCACGACGTGTAAGTTCATAAATATTGAATGATATATGAATATTAGTTTGACACATACATTTTGTTAATCTAATATAGTATATTTATTTCTTTAGATCATGAATACTGATACTCGAGTAGGGGTGTCAAAATATTTGATGTTTCTTGCTAGAGGACCTATGATACAAGTTAGAAAGTTCGACGCTTATAATGTTAATGGATTTATATTTTTTACAGTCGATAGAGAAGTGGGTTTGAAACCTCAGAATAATGGAATATATACATTTTCTGAAATGGAATACTATATAAAGATTCATGATATTATTCAATTAAACTACCACAAACATTTTGTTATTGTTTTATTCAAATGAAAATTGGTCGATTTTATTAGAGGTGTTAAAAGAGATTCCAAGCAATTTAATTATGTGAACTTATATCACTTGATGGATGTTGGTGATCGTGAACTGCACGATCCATATATCTTAGCTTCACAAGAAAAAATGGTATATTATTTTAATGATGTTGTCGATGTAGGGTGGAGTGTATTTACACAGATAATACAAATAGATTTCTATGATATGGGTGATGAAGATTAAAATTTTACCTCTAAAATTGAATTTAATCAACAACAGGAAGCATAATTATTTTTCCATCAAGATATTGAAAATATTAGTCTATCAAGGATGAATGAAGTGGATGAATAAATAGTGTAGGAAACTAACATGATTGGAGGGGAAAATGATTTTATGTACAATTCTTTATTTATTTAGAAACCACTTGTTTCATTTCTGCAGTAATTCATTATCATTGTTATATATATTATGTCAGTTAGTACTAGGCATATATTATTATTTTTAATTTTTTTATGCATATTTTTTTTGCAATATATATTCTGAAATTAATTTTATTTGATTAAATGGCAGGAATTCCAAGGAGGAAGCGGTACAATATTTCATCTAGTTCTGGGACAGATGAAGATCCATCTAGCTCCATCTCTACGACATTTTAGGCACCATCTACCTACACCCCAACACTATCTTTCCCTACACCATCTCTTACACCATCAGTGGATGACCCATTAGAGGCGGAGTCATCGATTACACCTTCAGGAGCCTCAACAGTTGGGAAGCAACACTCCCCTTCCAGTTAATCATGGGCATACTAAAGTGTCACTGTCATAGGAACAGATTTTAATTAAATAAATTTTTTACATTTAGTTTATACTAATTGTTTTCTCATTGAATATCAAAATATTAAACCGTGGAGAAAAACATAAAATGTTCAGATGCTTGGAATATGACTCGTGGGAATATATTCATTCCATTTTATTCCTACAGGGTACCTACAGATGACGCCGCAGGGTTACATGGACAGATTCTAGGCTAGCTGGAAGCAGAGCCCATTTACCTTCCTATTTCTTATGATTATTGGACACATATTCCACCAATATCGAAAAATAATGTTTTTCATTCTCAAATAAAGGTAAATTTATTACATTATGGATTAATTGAATGTCATGTTACTAATATGTTAAAAATGAATTTCTGTATACAGAAGTTCTTCCACATTACAGTTTCTGATGTGATAGCACGGATGTGGATGTTGAAAAATCCAGCTAATAAATTGAAGGATTTCAAATGGATATTGGGGTGTGATTTCAAAGATACTTTTTTGATTGTGAGAAAAATGTTTGAGAAGCTACCCTGTGGGGTACCGAAAGAATAGTGGAATGTTTGTGTTGACAGATATCGTGATGAGAAGCAGATGGTATTGAAATATATAACATTACATTATCCTCATTTTACATTTATACATGTATATGAAGAAATCATGACATTGAAAACATTAAAATTAAATTAAATTTAATTTATTTTAGGATCTCTCAAGAGAGAATGCATCAAACCGGGCTAAGCAAGTCATAACTCACACTGCGGGCGCAAAAAGCTTTTCTAGAAGCCGAATAACATTGGTAATATTTTAATTAGTTTAAATATTTATAAGACAATATTATCTATTTAATATATTGAATTTATGATTTATCTTTGATTAATGTAGTCACATTGTTTAGGGCACGAAGCATCCTCAACTGAACTGTGGTTGGATGTTCACAAGAAATCATATTGATGTTTTGTTAATGATAATGATAAAGAAGTTGGGGTTTGAAGTCAATTTTTTATTATAATAACTTATTATCAGTTTTTATTGTGTTAATATATATTTATATCTGATTTATAGGTAAAAAATAAACAACTATGGGATGCCAATCTTGCGCAGTCTTACTCAGTATCCTATGATGATGCAGTTGCTAAAGTCCTTTGTAAGGAGCATCCTGGTAGAGTGCATCGGATGGGTTTGGTAACCATACCATATGAGGTTTTTAGCAGGCCACTGAGGATGGCAGCTACATCTACTCCGGGCTTTAGTCAGCCCATACCCATAGATGATCATAAAGAAATTGTCTCTCTATAAAAAACAGTTCACCAACAGGGGGATCAGATATCTGCTTTTCAGAAAGAGTTTACTGAAATATGTCAGCATATGAGTAGAAATGACCCTGGTGGTAGTGCATCGACTGGTGGTATGCAGGTAAATCACAAAAAATAAAATCATTTAGTTTTCTAACTTTCATTGGTTTTACGTTGTAATATAAATATGCAACCAAATTTAATTTTCAATATAATGTTCTTACAGGTGACATCAGAAAGTGGAGATGAAGGTGGAGAGGGTGATGATGCATCATCGGACAGTGAGTAGTTTCATTTTTGATGTGTTGAACAAATATAGGAACAATTGGTTTGTATATGTAACAATTTTGGCACATAGTAGCCACCAAACATTTTCATGTCCTAAAATTTCCTTGATTTCTCATGTTTCCTTTTTAGTATTTTATTGATTTATGATGTTTCTCTTTATGTATTGATTTCATGAGTTTTGTATGCATCATTCCATTTATACATGTTTTTGAATTGGTAGTTGAGATTTTGGATGACTAGTAGTTAAACCCATTGTTGATGTGTGGAAAAAATTGGGTCATTTCATTTTGATCAAGGCGATAATGTTGTGGACACAATGGTGAGTCCCTTTTAATTTTTCTTACTGGTTGGCATTTGTGAGTGGTAATTGACATGAATGATAGGTTTTGTGTTTTCAATGTGTCTAGGTGTGACCTATGTGTCATGCTAGTTTTTATGGGTATGAACTATGGACCTAAGATGACTGGTAGTGTTGTGTAGCTATGTATGATGTTAATGATTTTGGTTGATGAGATTTGTAAGGGATGTTATTTTTTGTTGTATGTGTTACCCTCTCGGAGAAATCTACATTGGGATGTTGAATGTCGTATGGGATGAGACCTCACCCTAAGTGAGAGAATGGTAGTATGAGATATGGTTTTTGAAGAGGTTTGTGATATAATGTAACAAATAACCTTTAGTGGCGGTTAGAATTGTGAGATGTTAAACATTACTTGTTCTATGTCCCCATCCTAAGTGGAAAGGGATAGGTATGATATTTTGTTTGAGATATTGTATGGGACCTTACACTGAGCGTGACAATATTAGTATGAGGCTTGATGTGAGATCATGATTTTGTATGAGAATGTAGCCTAAGTGAGAGGGTTGAGGTTGAGACTCAGTTATGGGACCCTACACTGACTTACAAGGTACCCGTTTGGGTTTGTATAGTGGGATGCCTTAACTTTCAATATTGGACGATGAATGTGAGGTCTAGAATCTTTGTTTTTTAGTTTGCACACAATAACAAAAACTGATTCTTTTCATGCTATATATTGAAGAATAATTTATATTATAAAACATGTATATTGTTTATAGTATGGGGATATGAGGTTCACTAGGTGATACCCAACTGTGTTTTATGCTCACTCTCTATATGGGAACACCGACACACATGTAGATCTTATGTTTCATTTTCAAGCGATATATATTATGGGTGATCAAGAAGGATCAGGTAGATGTATTTTGGAGAGTAGTAAAATAACGAAAATATGTTTTATAGTTGATTCTATCATATATATTATTTCAATATATTCTATACTGATTTCCTAGGTTGATTTTCTTGTTGTATGTTGGTAGGTACAATATGGTTCATTCTTATATAGCATGTCAATGTTTACTTTTTTTTAAAAAAATAAATTCTATACATATTTCTTAGGTTGATGTTTCTTGTTGTCTATTGGTATGTACAATATTGTATTTCTGGTTTGATTTTTTTTTCAGGGAAGTGGTGCAGCGGAGGTAAAAAAATTTAATTGGCCTTTATTCACATCCAAATACATCTCTTTAATATTTCACAATCCTTTGAATCCTAGTGTAAATCCTATTTTTTGAACCCTCCATTTATCTGGTAACAAAAATTAAAATTTCCTAAGAAAATAATGACCTATAAATCTACTGGTCATTAAAAACTCCCAATCATAACGATTCTCATCCCCGAGAAGCACCCAATAAGGTATCTTGGCTCCCAAACCATCGATTGGTGTCTAATACTACTCATTCTCAATTTTGAACTAGATCAGATGAGTCTCCATCATCCATACACCATTCCCTAATACACTATCTTTTCTCCAAAACCCCATTTTATTCATTGAAACATAACTATAATATCTAATACAAAACACTAGATATGGTCTCTAAACAATCACATCTAGTAATATATAATAACACCATTCATTCCTCATGTAGCTTACTTTTCCCAAAAATCAATCACCTACAAACACTAATTCATCACCACATCCCAATCACAATGCCTTAATTACCAAAGGCATCAAAGCATCATCAAAATTCATGTACTAATATTTGAATCCAACTCTTGGTGTGATTATATGGTTGGGTCCTCAACCACCCACACCATCCATCATACTCTCACCATGAGAACCGATACAACTCATATCTAAATCGCTCTCAGATCACACCCAAATTCCATGTTGATCCCACTTTTGATACTTAGAATCCAAAACACTTTCTCTATGAATCTATAACTAGTAAAAGAATTATCCATTGTATCTGAATCGTAAGTATTTTATTCACTAAAAAAATAGATAAAATAATATCTTCCTTTAGACCAGTATCCTAGTTCCAAATCAACCATCCACCAACTGGTCTCACCACACCTATGACGCTACCAACATTAGGGTCACACATCCAAGCTCGATATGATTATCTCTATAGTATAGGTATTCTTATCATTACATAATGAAACCAAACCAAATGATATCTAAAACTCATATCATTTCCATCACTGAATATAATGAGTAGACATAATTTTCTAGATCATATCTGAGTGCTAACATGAAACACAGATCACCACACATTCCCATATCACTAGGTTTATCATATTTAAAATTCATCAAAATTAATTGAAAATTAGGGTCACACCCTCTAATTGTCAATGGTGTTCTTCCCATTATATTAATTCTCTTAAACAACTCCTTGAGTTCAATGTCTAACAGTTTTCCACATCACACGCATGTCACTCCTCCCAAGCCATAATTATTTGATCCCAAAAAGACACATGTCAAGGAACAATATATGGTCAACCATGACACCATACTCTAATAAATAATCAATTACACCTTTCACTATAGTGGGAAACCTCCCATTCTCATGTAAATCCTTGTGCCTCCATGTCTATAAGTTACTCATTAAACACCTCAGTCACCGCACTCCAATGGTAACCCTATCCCCCCAATAAAAACATACTAAATTCTTAAAAATATCCTATGATAAATCGTTATTAAGGGGAGTTCATCACCATTCCTTCATCACTAATCCTCGTGGATTCACCTAGAACTCAGACAATTCGATATGGACAACACATGAACCAATAATAGTCCAATGAACCAAGAAGGTGCCATGTGAAACTAGTACACACTTTCCCTTATTCATCAAGGTTTTTTCAAAAATCCATGCTAGACATCAGTCTCCTAATACAAAGGAAAAGTGAACCTATCTACGAACCCTATCATTAGTTATTACCCACCACCTTTCTCAAACTAATCAACCCCATATGTGTACACTCTTATACAGCCTGGTCTCACAACTAGGCTCGTGATCCCATGATTTATATCCCATTAAAGCTCAACTCATATGCCTAGACCATTGACCATGCTTCCCACACATGTCAATCTCATCTAATTGAAAGAACCCAATGCATCCATTAAAATAGGCCTAAAGTATCTCAATCATGCCAAGTCCGACCACATGATCACCCACCACCTGGGCTTTGTTTCCAAAAACCAAATCATATAACCATTTTATACCCATCCTAGACCCAACCATATAAGAACTCTATCATCCATATCATCAGTAACTGCTCCCAAAGTCAATAATGTGGAGCATCCAACAAATCTTACCTTCTAAACCCAAACCTGATAACAAAATCCCTAAGAGTTATTTATATCTCAATGGTATGAGACATTCCATATTACTTTCTTAAACCCTCTCAAGAATATCCAACATCCCATGGAATCATGTTCCCATAACGAAACATCACCAAGAAATACTTTACATGTACTAAACCATCCTCAAGGCATCTAATTCATAAACCATCCCACCATGGGTTCCTCTACATACCTTGCCTAAATGTATTTTATATTCATCACTAAATAGAATATCAATGTAATATCCACATGAAATTATATTATAAAAAGATACCAGTGTTTATCAAAGTATAATTATACCAACTAGTTATATAGTAAAAATTATATATTAGTTTTTATTAACACTTTAAACAAACTAACCCCTGTCATTGGTGAAATCAATTACATACACATGTACAAATGTCATGTGAATCCTAAATTACAAATATGATGTATTTAAACATGATTCTTACAACTATGGTCCTTGATAAAAATACATAAATATCAATATCAAATTCAGAAATAATAATTGAGTAAATATATCAAATTTAATAATGGAAACTAGGAACATAAAATCCCAAAACCTCGGGTAATCTAAAGTATAATGTATTCGGTTCTAGGGCACCATCTTTAATAAAATCCCACTTGAAGTAGTGAAAACCGCTAACTAATTAGTTAGTTCTCACATGTTAAACATTTTTTTATTGTGTATGGATATACCTACTGGGCCTACCACGTTTCAATTTTTAGGGTTGTTTTTGCAACATGTATTTATTATGAAAAATCATATTGTGACTATGCTAATTTGAAAAAACACGTCAAATTGTAACTTCCCGGAGTATCCACATTGTTGTTCCAATTTCATAAATATAGCATCTTTGATAATAACATAGTAAAATCTTATCATAATAATAATAAAACTCGAACTATTGGCATAACTCATAATTTGGAATAGTTTGTTGCTAAAATACTTATTAAGATACATTAGAATCTACAACATACTCAATTATTGTAGATATTGTAGCCATAGGATATAATAAGTTTTTCGTAAATGTTTCCTCACTATAATATGGTATTTCTGGTTTAATTTGTTTTTCAGGGAAGTGGTGCAGCGAAAGAAATTTTTTTTTTCTGCTCATCTTTTAGTAATGATTTTAACCACCGTGAAATGTACATTGGTGGTGGTTTAAATAGAAGATAAATGGTGAAAACCACCGAGAAACGTAAAAAACAATTACGTTTTGCGGCGGTTTGAACCGCTACTACATATTCGCATCGTAGCTGCCTCATTCCACAACGGTTCTTGTGACTTCAGAGGCCATAAATAACTGCCGCTGAACTCAATAAAATCGGCACAAAAAGAGGTAGCTACGATGCTTTCCTTAAGCCGCCACAAATGGATATAATCACTGCTTATAGATTGGTGATGTCATATTAGGCGGTGGTTTACGAAAACCACTGCCAAACCATGTAGCGGCGGTTGAAACCGCCCCTACACACACAAATAATCGCCTCTAAATGGTGTTTCCCTTGTAGTTAACTTTAGTGAGGTCCCTAGCGATATTTATAAGGTATGTCTAGGGATATCCCTAATATTAATAATAAGTATAGGCTACAGTTATAGAATTATGTTAACGATTATGAATAACCTAGGGTGAACCTATGCTGTCATGGATAATAAAGGTGTTATAAGTAATACATCCTATAACTAATTTTTTATTATTATGTGGTTCCTCATTATTTTTACTTTTCCTAAACAATGGTTTCTGGTCTTATTTAATAGAGGGAAACAGTAGGAATTGGGTTAACATTGACTATGATGGAAATTTTTTTGAATATGAGCAGCGAAATTTCATAATTCGTAGAGATAATGATATTGTAATTATGCTGAATCTGTCATCATAATATATGATTAACAAGATGAACATTAGTGGTATTCCAATGTCATGAAATAATAGAAAGATGGTAATTTATTCATGTTCTCATAGAGAGGAACATAGAGGAAGGATGATGAAGAATTCTTCATATCAAGAAGATGGAAATAAGAACCACGAGGAATACCTCAAAGGGAGGGGAAGCTGTTATCTCTGTGGGGAAAAGGGTTTTTGAGTAATAGACTGTCATGGAGTTTAATGTCTTATATGTGGAGAACATGCACATTACCCCACTCAATGCCCCTACATAAGATGTTACTCATAAATCAAGGAAAGAACTATTCCTTTCCAATAATTATAGCGGATTTATTTAAGTGTTTATTTATTGGCATTCAAGAATAATTTTGTAGAGGTAATTTTATTGTATTATGAAATATTGGAATATCTATGGTCCATTGTGGTTTTAAATAAATATATGGTACATGTAACCAGGATACGTGATTGAAATTTGTTTAGAAAGTAGATGATATGTGCATGATAAAGGGATAACGAGAAAGTAATATGTTGGATATTATTAATGTGATCATGATTGGTATAAGGACAAAGTGTTATCATTATTTGAGTATATATAATTTTTTGGTTTTTGGTATGTGAAAATTGTTAACGTCTGAAAGCATTTGTGTTTTCACTAAGGTTATATGGTAATTTATGTTTCAAGAATCCCGGATTAATGTATTCACATGTTTTTAATGTGACAAAAAATAAATATATTGTGATATATGGGGGATAAACGATGGTATTAACATTCTTGTTAGATAACCATTCTACTTATCATTCTCGTTATTCATTGAGTTTTGACAGAAGTATTTTGAATAAGCCTAAAGTATGGAATGGATTGTGTTTCACATCAGATAGTATTGTTTAAGGCTAGAACATTTTTTGATATTATTTCTGAAAAGTAATAATGGTGTTTTTTTATAAATGGGACAACACGTAGGACAGGAGACAACTCGTTGCATCAGACAAGGCTATGGGAATCGAACCCACAACCGAAGTGCGACATACCTTTATTTCCTACCACTGGCCTACAAAAAGTTCATGGTTTGTAGAAAATAGTTTTATTTAATTATGTGGTATGCTAAATGAATTATAAGTCTATTTTTGGAACTATATATGATTAATATCACCATATATGTACTTATGTATATTTTATAATGTTTGTTAACCATTTGTTTGAGACAGATGGAATGACACATCACACTATCACATGATATGCAAACACTTCAAATGACAAATTCAACTTCATTTCATTTTGAAATGATGCGGAAATTGTTCAAGTAACTACCAACGGTGAGATTGTACACAAATAAAGTAAGAATTTCATCTAATACAAAATTTTCAACTTTAGGGAAATTATATTTAAAACAAAAAATGTTGTCCTAGTACCCTAACATCCGATGAATTAGATGGTACCTTAGGTCATCACAAATATATGGCTTTGTGATTTTTGGATTTTTCATAGCCATTTTCTCTACCCCTCTCCATTAGAACATGATGGTTAGATTTCTCATCCATATTTATATTTTCAACTATGGTATCTTATATGGAAACCCAGTGATGTGTTCATATGGGTAACCATTACATTTCATACATTAGTTTTTAGAATAAAATTTTACTATTCCTTTTTATTATATGGGTTCTTATGAAAAAACATTCAAGTAGTAAACCAATTATAACACCAGTGAATTTCAATGGAGAAATTCATTTTAAGGTTGGTAGAATGTAACTCCTCAAAATTTTATGAGAAAAATTACTTTTATTTTTATTGATGTCATGTGTTGTATGATACTCCAATATTAGCTTGCGCTATACAAAACACTGTATTTTCTTATGTTATATGCAACACTATTCATAGCTTATGTTTCATGAAACAACGACCTTCCTCTATAGCTTGTGTTGTACGCAATACCATGTTTCACAAAACAACAATATATTATTATTATGAACAATCTGTTATGAATAGTTTTAAGTAAATTTTTTATTTTATTACTTTATAACCCATATTACACATTTTATAGAACATGGTATGAGAACAAAATCAATTTTTTGTATAAAGGTAGTATTTTTCGAAAAAATGCAGTTTTGACGCTATTTGATGACGCAACTATTTTAAATATAATTTTTTACAAGATTATAAGTAAAATTTTAAAATTTAAACTTCTTCTATTAATCAGGATATAACAATTTACATTGGAAAATTTTTTATATTATTATGATAAAATTTCTATTTTGATGAATAGTGAAATTATGCTAAATTTTAATTAAAAAAAAAATTTTTCATCAGGTTAAATTTTATGGCTAAATTATAATATTTAATGGTTTTAATATATAAGTAGAATATGTTTTTACCATTTAATATAATGTATTTATTTATCATTAATTTTACACTAAATTCATTGGTAAAATCATTTCAATTTTTTGCAATGTTATAATCAAAAACCAATTTTTTACAACGAGATGTATTTTAAATTAATTACTTCACCTTATGTGTTTTGAATTTCGAAAAATGGATTCCATATTTCGAATCAGTAGGTACATATTATGTTAATATGCTAGTTTTGTTTTTTTTTTCCATTATGAATAGTAACAACTGTAAATTTTATTTAGCATATTAATGGTATATCATGTAATTAAGGGTAAAAATAATATTATAAAATTACCCTAGCACATGTATTAATATAATTGTATGATTATATTTCGTCCTAAAATATACTTGGGTTGAAATTTTATCTATTTCAACCCTCTAGTATGTGATTATGGAATTTACTTTTATTTTATTTATTGAAATGTTAAATTATTCTCACTCCAACATTAATAATTAAATTATTTTAATAAATTTTCACACATAATGAAAATTAAATTATAAAGACTCATTTTAATTATAAATTTTTTCCCTATCATAGTAATTTATTTGAAATTTTTATGAAATATATAATTACCTTAATAGCTTATACAGTAATGATGCAGAAATTATATATTAAGTAAAAATGCATAAATATTGTTTTTATTAAAAATATGATTCCCATAAAAATGCCCAAAACATCACCAAAACATATTGGTAGAGTAAATATACACTCTAATCATCCAAGTGTCGACTTGTGGACTATTTGGAGCCTTAAAAAACAGATTATGGCATATATATTAATTTATTTTAAATGATGTCAAAGTAGTCACCTTCATAATTTATTAAAAATAACATTTTAATAGTTGGTTATTTTAAAAGATAAATTCAACTAATGTTTTAATATGAAATTTATTAAGTTTATATTAATAAATGTATTTTATTTTTAATTTTTATGCAACAAATAATTATATTAAATAATTATACTAAAATGTTGTACTAATTATTTTATTAAGAAAAATATCAAATAAATGGTTTTAAAAATATTAAAATAAATAATATATGAACTAATTAATGTGCTGCACGAATTTTATTGATACATATGCCAGGTTAGGAATCTATTAAATATTTTGTTTCTAAAGAATCGTGTGTGTGGATTTTATTTAAATTCAAATAAATGAATAGTGTCAAAATTGACACTATTTATATTTAATGTAAATAACATATTATTAAAATGTTTAAAAATAAAAAAAAATATTTAAAATTTTCAAAATGAAAATTATATGGTCTCCAATTTCATAAAGTAACCATATATGGACAATTAATAACACATATGTAAATATTTATAACCTTTTAAAATTTAGAATATTATTACCACAAATAAAGTTAAATAGATCAAATAAGGATAAATCAAAATGATAAGGTTTAAAAAAACTAAAAACATGTCTAAATTTTATTGTTTGACTATATTTCAACCATATCTCATCCCATATTATTATTTTTGTCATTTTATGATGTTTTTAAGTGGGGTTTGAGTATATTATAAATTAATATTTTTGAGGTTTTAACTCCTCTCTTATAAAAGAAACCTCCTCCCTCTTCTATTAACTCCATTTGGATCCTTCGTGTTTTTACAATACATAATAATTCCTCTTCTAAACCTATCTATTTATATTATAATGGCTTTGGTTCTTTAATAATTCCAACTCTAGTTCCCTAAGAATATGTTTAAAAGAGGCACGTCGAGGAAGAGGTAATCTTTTCTACTGATTATTTCAAGTTTATTTCTTCGTCCACTTCCTCTTAGTTAGATATTTAATTATAATGTAACAAAATCAGTATGAATAATATTCATATATGTTATTATAAATATGAAACATTCATATTTCACCTTATATCAATCCTTCGAAAAATGAAATTACCGCGCGTGCGTACGTACGACTTACCGTTTCCCCACCGTGGTGTTATCTATTTCCCACCACCACCATACATGGATGGGTATAATGGTAGAAATAATTACTATATATTATTATTATAACATCATACTGATTTTGTGATACTATATCATTCACTCGAATTCCATTCAATAATTATGGGAAAGATATCCTTGCTCGTGCGTACGTACAAATTACCGTCTCCACAACATGATAAGATTCATTTCACATGTTAACCATTATACAATGATAGTGAAGTATATATAATAAATAATAATAAAATATAATACATAAAAATGATACTGTATTTTTTTATATGTTATTTACTTACTATCATTCAATTTAATAAGGAAAGGAAAACAACATTCATGCGTACGTACGACCGACCATCTCCATGAATAGGGCATTTCATTTCATTTATCGATCTATTATATATATATATTATATTATGAATATATATTATATATAAATCATTTTTTACATTATTGAAGTATGTAATCATGATATATGTAACCATATGAATAATTACATGTCAAAACACGTATGAAAAATGAATCGATTTTACCCAAAACGCTACATTAACATGGAATTGACAAATGAACGGGTAATATAAAGCCATAAGTGAATCATATATGATATCATAAATATTATTATGGTTATATTAATTGTTATTAATATGTTTATACAAACTATATAGGAGTCTCGGACACATACAGAAGAAATTGGACATAAGGTAAGAGATTATTTTGTCTCAATTTTATTTCTGTGAGACTTATGCCTTAATCACTATCTATTTATTTTGTATAATCTTTATGATTCCCATGAAAGTTTTATGATTTTTATTATAAATGATAGGATTTTACATATGAATGTAGTTTTCTTTATTTTATGACACGTATGATTCTGCAAATCATATATGGCAGTGGATAAATATTTCAATCTCGTTCTTATCCGATATGTTTATTCGTAAGTATTTACTGGGGTTATGTTGATCATCAATGTCCATGTTTTGTAAAAATGTATTAATAAAAATTTTACAACTCCTCCATGTATTTTTAAATCCATTTTACTCTTTTTGTCACTTTTACCAAATGGTATCGAAGCAATCTTGCATTTGTTTACCATACGAAGTACTTTTTGACTTTTCTGTCAAAAGTACAAGAACAATGTTTTTTAGCTTATACGGCGTGAGAGGATTTTTATGACTTCATAATCCCTTATTTACAAGAAGCTTAATCTAATACATTTCATGATTATTTTCACTAAACTAAATTTCTATTAAAATTGTTTTTCATTTTGGGAAAGGAAAATCATTTTGAAAAAAAAGCAAATATTCCTCAATAATTCATTTCAAGTGTTTTATGAGAACTATTTTGAAACTATGATGACATTATTTCATATGGTTAGGATTCAAGAATAATGTCTCTATTATATACATGGTTTAAATTTTCTTATGATGAGATAATATCCATTTGTTCTTTGTGGATTGTGTTATGATGGGGTGATGTTTATGAAACCCATTTGCGGTGTCGCGCGCCCTGTGGAACCACCGTCTCCATGCCCCGAGTGCCTGACGGCTCCTTCATCTGTGCGCCTCACATGCCCCGCGCACCCGGCAGCTCTGCACTCTTGGCGCCTCCAATAGCTAAACCGGCCTCGACCTACCGGGCCAAGTCGCCTGAGCTGCAGCCCTTTGCGGCACTCGACCGAGCAGGCCTCCCATGACCCTCGCAGGGCCCCGACTGAACTGCCCGCTCCCTCTGGGCGCCTCCACCAAACAGGACCTCGCAGTCCCTTAGGGCCGAACCACCCTCACACTGACCCATGGCTGGTATGTGCCCTTCTGGCTGGTTTGCACCCTCTCAGCCCTCTGTGACCCCTCATGGCCGGTTGGGATGCACTCATTGGGCCGTTCCAAATACAATAGGTGGGCCCACCAAATGGGTCGAGCTAGAGACAATGGGCCAATATGAGTCGACCCAAACCATGTCAGCCCAGACTGGGTCAGTCTGGGTGGGTCCGACCGGGTCAGATCGGACCCGGGCCCACTACGACCTATTACCTTCTCTTGGACATTTATTTCACAGCAGGCGTCTGTTTTACGAACCATCAACAGAAATGGTAATCTTGGAGCATTATGGTCCCTTTGAGTATACCACACTGGAGTATATAGTATAGTTGATATACGATCATGTTTGATCACGCACGAATCCAACCGTGACCCCGGGACTAAAAGTTTAATAACTCACATACCGAGTGTCTGATTGATGCACCGTCAATTGCCTTGAGACCCCTATGGCATGGAGAACCTTCAGGATAATTCTTCATAAGACTTCGTGGTAGTTGGTGCATCGACCAGTAGTTTTTGGGGTGGATCGTCTGTAGATGAACAAGCATTTTCTGGGAACCTAGTAAATAGCTGAGACATGACCACTACTGACCGATCGACTGTGAGTGACTCGTCTGACCTAGTGGGGAGCTCCAGGTTGTCGCATCAAATCCATAGTGGATGAGCACCTGGTTATGGAGACAGACCCACGGTACTCGACAGGGAAAGTAGCTCTTCATGATATGAGGGGGAGCACCTGGTTATGGAGGTGGACCTATGGTGGGGAGCACCGTTGTGTGATGCAGCAAACCCATAGTACTTGACAGAAGGAGTACCTCAGCAGTTCAAGGTTAGTGGGAGGAGCCTAGTTGTGACGACACACCCACTGTACTCAATAGAGGATGATTTTTCATGTAGCGGTGGGTTTGAAATATTTTAACCCTAGAATAAATCCTGGTTTGAGCTGAGTCAGTAACTTTTGTATTTTCCTCATGATTTAGATGGATTACATGATAACTGATGTATATGTATGGGTGTATACCTATGTGGGGTTATCTGTTGATTTCATACATTGTGTTTTATCTATGATGGATTTTGTGAGACCTTGAGGGTATCGGGGTCCTTACAGAGTATCATTATACACACCCCTGCATTGGTTATGTCTGTACCTAGTTGTGTTTGATACAGAAGACAGGCAGCGCTGAATGAGGCTGAGAGTGAGAGGACTGGACGGTACTCGTAGGTGGACCCTAGGTTGTGACGGTACACTGAGGAGATGAAAATACCGGGAGTTATGAGGAGGCGATCTCTACACACCCTGCAAGTATGAAACTTAGAGGATGACCCAACGATAGTTTTTCTTTTCTTCAGTTGTATTTTTAGTTTCCTGTACATTACAGTTTGTTTTGTATTTTCGTCCCCTTTTACATTCATAGAACTTTTTTTGACATGGACAGTGGAGTATGATATACTCTATATTATCAAATATAGGATCTAAATAATATAGATAATGAATAATTTATCTATAGATAATCAATATACAAGAGGAAGGTGAATTTTATACATTTAAAAAACCCTTTAGAACATTTAAAGATAGTTATGTTTAACATGGTTAAACAAGGTAATTCAAAAAACCTCTAGTTCTACACACTTGCTTGATTTAAAAATTAAGATTCCAAGAAACAGAATCTAGAAAGATGGTTCCGGAAAATGAATCTTAATGAATGTTTACAAAGATAAATATTCTACCTTAAAGCGTATATAATTTCACTAAATCAGAGCACAAGTATAAGAAAGTGTATGATAGTTATACTTTCATCAAAAAATAAAATTACATGGAAAACATGTAACAAAACAAGTAACAAGTAGTGAATCTGTTAACCCAAAGAGAAGGGTATCCAACAACCTTGGATAAATGTCCCTTGATTTAGAAATTCTAGAATATATGTCTTACACATATGAATGTATGCCCTTTATACGAAGATCGGAGCCTATCTTGCTATCCCCGCAAGCTCTCAAATTAAAGGTAGTCAGCATGTCTATATTCCACAGTAAGAAAGCCCTCAACTTCATGTTAGTTTGTACCTCTGTCTTCCTATCCCCAGAAGCCCTCGATTGTTCACATCAAAAATTAGAGTCGCCCAAAGAAAATATCAACAATAATATCAGTACACACAAAGTAATAAATCCTCTCTTACTTTAAATTATTTCATTTTCATGCAATCTCTAGATTGATGAACTTGCTGTCATCTTTTTCAAATGAGCTATTATTTATAGGCACGATTTCAACGGTTGGATCCCTCTTCCAACAGTCATATTTTTCCTTGAATTTAGGAGGTACTTGTACACATGTCACTCAAAACATCGTTAGTTATTTACGGAATACATGGAATAATTTTATAACATAAATATGTGTAAGAATGAATATGGTCACATTACCAAAATCCAATATTCAAAATGTAAAAAAATAAAATTTCGGAGTCAGAAACACATTAGGTGTCTATAATACAAGGATTTTTCAATTATGTTTTTTAAGATATTCAGATCGTGAGCTATATTGAATTCCATAGAATGAATTTCAAGGAAATTTATAATCTGGATTCAAATGAATTTGGAACATGAGAATTAAGAATTCTTGAGAATTCGGAGTCAGAAGTCACAATGCTCAGAGTCTGAATTCATTAGAATTTAGAGTCAGAACTCAGAAGTGTTCGGATTCTGAATTAAAATAACATAGAGTTAGTACTCCGAAGTGTTTGGAGTCTGAATTCAGAGAACATGGGGACAAAACTCAGAATAGTTCAGAGTCTGAATTCTGAGAACTCAGAGTCATAAATCGGATCATGAAAATAGAATTCTATTTATTTATGTATTATGAGATTCTGAGGTTTTTAGATATGAAACTTAATTTTTAATCTTAGACAAGATAATGACGAATGAAAATCATGGTAAGGATAAATTTCCATGGAAAAGTAAAAATTTTCTTTTGAAATTAAAAGACAGGGTAAAAGGAATATTGCCTTACAATAAGGGGTTTGTAATTTTCCAAACATAAATGAATGGTAGAGACATATGAAAACCAAATTGACTCCACAATCTCCCCCAAACACGATTGAATAGAATAGTCATACGTAAACCTTATTGACTCATCAATCTACCACTTTTTGGAAAACAAAAACATCCTTATGAAAAAGAACAAAAGGAAATAGGCAATAAAACATTTCTCCCTTTACACAGGGACAATGATGAATAGGAATACCTCCCCCTTAGGCTTTAGAACACTAAGGACCATATTCTAGATTTCCAGAATGATATTTTCATAATCTTGAATACAGAAATCTTTGTAATGAAAACCCCCCTAGATAAACTCCCCCATACTTAGGAATATTTCTTATTTTCTTAGTATTATTTTTTCTTTCTCCCCCTTTGTAATTTTAAAAAATATTTTTAGGGAATGGAAAAAAATTATAGTACCTGAAATATTAATACAAATAATCCAAAAAAATGAGCAATGGAACAATTCATTAAGATAAGAAGAATTGTTATAAGGAAATAATACAAAACATGTTCGGATTGTAACATTGTTATCATTCATTTTCCTTCGGAATCATCTTATGAACTATGGTCTTCTGGTTTGTGAGTTCCTTGTGGTCTTCCTCTGCTTTATTTATGAGTTGATCCTTGTAGTGACCCGAATCCTGACGTACATGGACATTACATTACTTTTGCAGAATACTTAGTACATAACAAAAACACACACACAAGGACCGTAACACTTTAGTGTCTTTGGAAACTCGGAATATAATCTTCTAATCATGGTAAAAGATCTTCAACATCCCCCATAAAGATCTTCTTTATTTAAACCTAAATCCTTTATTTATATCCTGGGGAAAATAAAACATAAAACAGTGATCTCAAATGCTCAGTAAGGGTAAAAAAAAAGAAATATCAATCACGTCATATTCATAAGAACATATCTTTTGGAAATCATAACCTGCAAAAGAGATCATAATTTCATAACATGGGATAAATCATAGTAGTGAAATTTAATCCCAATAATCAAAAATTAAAACATTAAACATTGTTGCATACACACATAATCATAGAGAATTATTTTTTATTAGTCAAGACTCATTTCCATGACTATCTTAGTGGACAAAGTCCCTTTCTGAACCAAGTTCAATCCTCGTTTCAGTCCTGTTTCACTGAACCGGTATAACCTACCGTTCCATCCATGCCTATCTCATGAGATATAAAATCTTTACCCAATGCATTGGAGGGAGATATAGGTCCTACCCATCTCATAATGATACCATTCTTATGTGTGCCACAAAATCATAAATCATACATCATTGCATAACCCATGCAATAAAAATGGGATTCTTAAACAACATGACATCATAAGACAATTCATATAAGATAAATGAATTCATAAAAATAATCCCATCACAACAGAATCAAATCAATGTAACAATAGGGATAGAAATGGAACCTTATATTATCTTAGATAGAAATTTTTTTTGATAAAACACGTGAACTCCATTCTTGAGGAAAATATCCTTTCTACATCAAAAACATTTTCCTATCTTAACATGTCATACAATTTTAAACTAAAAGTTGTTGATTAAAAATAAACTTGAAAACTTGTAAAAGATGCTTCTTGGAAATAATGTTTTAAAAATACATTCATGCCGTATATGTTAAAAAACATTCTTCTCGTACTTTTGTTGGAAAATTCAAAACGTACCTCGTACGACAAAAGATTCCTTTCATATCTTTTACTAAAAAACTCAACGAAGGGTAAAATTGGATTTAAACAATTGTAGGTGGATGGAAATAATATCACATATTGAGGAAACATGGATTTTGATGATAAAATACACCCCAGTAAATACCAATGTATAAACAATCTCAGATAGAATGATATTGTGATATTTTCCCTTACCTTAGGTCTGATTTGCTTCGTAAGTATCCAAACCTCCTCTTCTTTGAAGCGCTTCTTTGAGACCTCCTTTTAGGGAACTAAAATAGGTCTTTGAAGAAGACCAGAACATCTAGGATGTTTCTAGGGAAGTGTAGATACGAAATTGGCAGGGGTTGGCTGAGCGTGAAGGCTCAAAGTGGTGTGAGGGAGAGGGAGGAGGAGGTTCCCTTTTATAAGGGAGGAGAGGGGTACCTTTGGAATAACTAAAACTATTATTTTATTATAAAGTCAAATTCTGTTTTAAATAGCTCCGAATTGATTTATTTAGAAGCTAAGGTTGTGATGGGTCGAAATTCTCTCATCCGATAGAATTTAGACAAGTTTAGGTTCCTATATTAACCTTATCATTTAGATTTAACATTATGTTAAATAATTTTACTTTTACTGTGTTTTCTTGTGTTCTTATACTATATAGTGAATAAACATACTATAAGAAGCAAAAGAACCCAAAGTTGTTTATTATTAATATATATAACCTTATCTAATTCATTTAGCCAAACCTTATATTTTTAGGAATACAATAACAATTAATAATATAATATTTGTTTTAAAAATTATTTTATGTCAATTTTGACACTATTTAGTAATAGATTTTTGTGAAAAGTATAACAGAATGATTAGTTCGAAAAATGATAATTAAAGCAATACTAACATGTCATTGTAACCTATAAAATTATTTTAATTCATAAAAAGTCTTAAATTACATTTATTTTGGTATTTATAACATCAATTATGTCAATATTTCATTAATATGAAAATTACTGCATCATCATTGTGTCATAATAAATGATACTTATTCAATCCCTAAAAATTATAAATAAATTCCTATTATGTAGATACTTGTATTATCTTTCTGGATACTATTCATGTTCGATGTTTCATGAAGTGTATCACTAAATTAAATTTATTATACTTATAAGATTTAAGAAAGTGACATGTTGTCACATTCATTGGTTTTAATAATAATTAAATTATTCTCATGGAAACAAGTCCATTAAATGAATATAATCCGACCCTTAGGTGATATGGGTCGACTTTTAGTCATCCAATAGGATTTTGACATGTGTTAGGGTAATTTTATAATATTATATTTACCCTTAATTATCCGATTTACCTTTAACTATTGTAAAAAATTTTACTGTAGTTACTATTAATAATTCCCAAAAATAAAAAGTATATTATTAACATAATTTGGATCCTGTGATTACAAATATGGAATCCATTTTTCCAAATTGAATACACAAAAGTTTCAGAAATTAAATTAAAATTAACCCCGTTGTCGAAAGAAAACAGGTTTTTCTTTAAAACATTGAAAAAGATTGAATTGATTTATCCTACGAATTCATGGTAGAATCACTGATAATGACATAAATTATATTAAATGGTAAAAATATATTCTATTTATACTTTAAAACCATTAAATATTATAATTTAACCATATAAATTATTGCGATGATAAAAGTTATTTTTAATTATAATATAGCGTGTTTTCCCTATTTATCAAAATATGAAAGTTACCAGAATAATTCGAAAATTCATCCAAATTAAATTTTTATTTCGTTATTCCAAAAAAGAATTTTATTTTGTCAAATTGAACTTATAAACATGTCAAAAACTATATTTAATGTGGGTGCGCCATCAAAAGGCGACAAAACGGAATTTTTTTAAAAATACTTTTTTTACCCGAAAAATTTATCTTGTTCTTATACCATGTTTCAGAAAATGTGTAAGGAGAATAATAATGTTATAAGATTCAAAATTTAGTTAATAATATTCATAACGTCTAGTTTATAATAATATTTTAATAATATATCATTGTTTAGTAAAACCCGGTATTGCGTACAACACACGCTATCGAGGAAGGTCGCGATTGCGTGTAATGCAAGCCATGTCAGGGTTGCGTGCTGTGCAAGAATCCTTCGTTGTTTCGTATAACATAATCCAACCATATTTCATTTAAACATTTAATATATATATATATATAATCAATGTTGCGTAGAATAACTATTATCAAAATTTTGTGTAACACGATCCAAGAATAGTGTTGCGTATACTGTAATCTAATACGGTGTTGTGTATATCACAAGGTAATCTTGGTGTATCATACAACACAAGACATTAATGAAATTAAAAGAATATTTTTCATAAAATCTCGGGGTGCTACATTCTACCCCCCTTAAAATGAATTTCTCACTCGAAATTCGTCGGGGTTATAAATGGTTTACTATTCGAAAGTTTCTTTAATAGAAACACACATCATAAAAAGGAATACCAAAACCAATCTTTAAAAAAAATGTATGAAACGTAATGGTTACCCAAATAAACTAGTCACTGGGTTTCCACATAGGTGAAAATATGGATATGGAAGAGAAATCTAATCATCATGTTCTGATGGATAGTGGTAGAGAACATGGCTATGGAAAAGCCAGCAATGACAAAGCCATAAATTTGTGATGATATAAGATACCATCTAATTCATCAGATATAAGAGAACTAGGACATCATTTTTGGTTTTCAAGATCATTTCCCTAAAGTTGATGAAATTGGAATTAGAAGAAATGCTTTCGTGATTTTGGTATAGTCTCACTGTTTTTCATTCATTGGACAATTTCCACTTCATCTCTTAAAGAAATGAAGTTTAATTTGTCATTCGTGATGTGTTAGAAGATCATGTGATAGAATGATGGGTCATTCCATCTATCTCAAACAAAAGGTAAGAAAAGGTATCAAAAAATACATAAGTCCATCTATAGTGAGATTAATCATATATGATTACTAAAATGGACTTATACTTCATATATCATACTGCTTAATATAATAAAACTATTTTCTACTAAACATGGATTTCCTGTAGGCCAGTGGTAGGCGATAAAGTCCAGTCGCACTATGGTTGTGGGTTCGATTCCCACAGCCTTGTCTGACGCGATGGGCTGTCGCCTGTCCTGTAGGTTGTCCTTTTTCTAAAGCTATATTACCATAACATCCCAACAACAATATCAAAAAACAAGTTTTATCCTTAAACAATACTAACTTATGTCCAACATAATCCATTCCAATCTTTAGGCTTATCTAAAATACTTCGGTCCAAGCTCATAGTATAAAGAAAATAATCACGTGAATTCCATCATTTATCCCCCATATATCATAAGATATATCTTGTTGGCGAAATTACAAACATGTGAATACCTTAATCATGTATTCTCTTGAAGAATGAATATCCAATGAACCATAGTGAAAACATGAATTCAGTTAAAAGTTAACACTTTCCACATGCCAAAAACCTCAAAATTCTATATACTCAAACCATGATATCACTTAGTCCTTATATCAATCATGATCTCATGAATACTATCAAACATATTAGATTCCCATTATCCCTTCATTATGTGCATATAATCTGCTTTCCAAAAATATTTCAATCACTTTTCATGGTTACCTATGCCATAAAAACATTGAAAACCACAATAGACCAATACATAAATATTCCAATATTCCACGATACTATATACAACCTTATTCTGGAATCCCATTACATAAACACTTAATCATTCCACCACATCGTTGTCATATTCAACGTCGCCAATGGTGATCGCATGTGACTTCCCTTTTTCCTTTGCCTTAAGTGGTTGCTCATGTCGATCATCACTAACCCTTGGATTAGGTAATTTATTATCATAATGCCCCATTAACTTTCACTTGAAGCATTGAATTGTAGTAGGTTCATTATAAGTATCCCTTCCTTTGTTTTCATCATTAGGCATCTTCTTCCCATCATTGTGGCATTCAAATGCCCTATGACCTTCTTTTCCACATTTGAAACACTTACTTGTCCCTTTAAGACAATCTCCACCATGCTTCTTTCCACACATTGAGCATAATGAAACATTCATCTTCTTTTCACCATTATTATTAGATTTATCCTTGAACTCCATATTTTGTTTCTTGTCAAAACTATGAGATGGATAAGTAACCCCAACTTCCATTTCGACCTTGATAGCACAACGTACAATTTCTTCATAGCTACTGAAGTCTCTTATAGCTAATGCCCTTCGAAGATTTGGTTTTAAGCCACTGAAGAATCGATCAAATTTACTTTCAGGTTGGATGATAAATCCAGATGCATACCTTGCAAGCATTGTAAAATTCGCTTCGTATACACCAACAAATTCGTCATCCTTTTGCTTTAGTTCACAAAACTCCTTCTCCATCTTTGTTCGAAGAATACGAGGGAAGTACTTATTGAAAAATATGTTCTTGAACTCGTCCCATTCCATGGACTCAATTTCATCTCTTTGCCTCGTATTCTTTATAAGATTCCACCATTGATCAGCTTCACCTTCCAAACGATATACTGCTAAGATGACTTTATCATGTTCAGAACATTGAAGAACTGAAAATATCTTTTTAGTGGTACTGATCCATTGTTCAGCAATAAGTGGATCAAAAGACCCACTGAAAGAAGGTGGACGTTGCCTCATAAAGGACTGAATAGAATGTTGTTCCCTTATCTGCTCATTTGGAAGTCCAGAATGATTCATAGCTTGTGTATGTATAGCAATAAGATTTTGCACTCCATCTCCCATAACATTTGTTTGTTCAGGAGGACAATCATTGCATTTTCAATTACATTGATCAACACGGTTCCTTCGGGATCCAGCCATCGTCTAAAACCCAAAAAGAATATTGTGAGAGGAAAAAATCATTCTATGGAAAACAACATAATAAAGGGGGAGTAACTTCAATATCTAACATCTTAGGTTTAATTATAAGATCGTTACCGTAATTCTTGGACTATAAACTATACGTATAATAATCCTTAGGTACATCCCACGACATACCATAGAAATGTCTCTAGATATTTCACTAAAGTTTTTGCATAATAGTTTCCAAATGATTACTAAACATTTCCTCTTATACCAACTCTAGAGACCTGAAGCCTGACGTACATGGACATTACATTACTTTTGCGGAATACTTAGTACATAAAAAAAACACACACACAAGGACCATAATAGTTTAGTGTCTTTGGAAACTCATAATATAATCTTCTAATCGTGGTGAAAGATCTTCAACATCCCCCATAAAGATCTTCTTTTTTCAAACCTAAATCAATTATTTATATTCTGGGGAAAGGAAAACATAAAAGGGTGAGCTCAAATGCTCAGTAAGGGTAAAAAAAAGAAATATCAATCACATCATATTCATAAGAACATATCTTTTGGAAATCATAACCTGGAAAAGAGATCATAATTTCATAACATGGGATAAATCATAGTAGTGAAATGTAATCCCAATAATCATAACATAAAACATGAAACTTTGTGGAATACACACATAATCATATAGAATCATTTATTATTAGTCAAGACTCATTTACAAGACTATCTTAGTGGACAAAGTCCCTTTCTAAAACATGTTCACTCCTCATTTCAGTCCTGTTTAACTGAACCGGTATAACCTACCGTTCCAGTCATGTCTATCTTATGAGATATAAAATCTTTACCCAATGCATTGGAGGGAGATATAGGTCCCACCCATCTCATAATGATACCATTCTTATGTGTGCCACAAAATCATAAATCATACATCATTGCATAACCCATGTAATAAAAATGGGATTCTTAAACAACATGTCATCATAAAACAATTCATATAAGATAAAGGAATTCATAAAAATAATTCCATCACAACAGAATACAATCAATGTAACAATAGAGATAGAAACAAAAACCTATATTATCTTAGATAGAAAATAATTTTGATAAAACACTTGAACTCCATTCTTAAGGAAAATATCCTTTCTACTTCAAAAACATTTTCCTTTCTTAACATGTCATACAATTTTAAACTAAAAGAAGTTGCTTAAAAATAAACTTGAAAAATTGTAAAGGAAGCTTCTTGGAAATAATGTTATATAAATCCATTCATGCTGTATAAGTGAAAAAAAAATTCTTCTTGTACTTTTGTCGGAAAAATCATAAAGTACCTCATACGACAAAAGATTCCATTAATATCTTTTACTAAAAAACTCAACGAAGGGTAAAATTGGATTTAAACAATTGTAGGTGGATGGAAATAATATCACCTATTGAGGAAACATGGATTTGGATGATAAAATACACCCCAGTAAATACCAATGTATAAACAATCTCGGATAAAATGATATTTAGATATTTTCCCTTACCTTAGGTCTGATTTACTTCGTAAGTATCCAAACCTCCTCTTCTTGGAAGCGCTTCTTTGAGACCTCCTTTTAGGGAACTTAAATAGGTCTTTGAAGAAGACCAGAACCTCTAGGATGTTTCTAGGGAAGTGTAGAGAAGAAATTGGCTGGGTTTGGCTGTCCTTGAAGGCTCAATGTGGTGTGAGGAAGAGGGAGGAGAGGGGTACCTTTGAAATAACTAAAACTATTATTTTATTATAAAGTCAAATTCTGTTTTAAATAACTCGAAATTGATTTATTTCGAAGCTAAGGTGGGGATGAGTCGAAATTCTCTCATCCAATAGAATTTAGATAAGTTTAGGTTTCTATTTTAACCTTATCATTTAGATTTAACATTAAGTTAAAAAAATTTACTTTTACCGTGTCTTCTTGTGTTCTTATACTATAAGGTTAATAAACATACTATAAGAAGCCAAAAGAACCCCAAGTTGTTTGTTTTTAATATATATAACCTTATCTAAGTCCTTTGGCCAAACCATATATTTTTAGGAATAAAATAACAATTAATAATATAATATTTGTTTTACAAATCATTTAATGTCAATTTTGACACTATTTAGTAATTGTTTTTTGTGAAAATCATAACAGAATGATTAGTTCTAAAAAAGTTAATTAAATCAATACTAACATGTCATATTAACCTATAAAATTATTTTAATTCATAAAAAGTCTTAAATTACATTTATTTGGGTATTTATAATATCAATTATGTCAATATTTCATTAATAAGACAATTACTGCATCATCTTTGTGTCATAATAAATGATTATTATTTAATCCCTAAAATTTATAAATAAATTACTATGATGTAGATAATTGTATCAAATTTATGGATACTATTCATGTTCGAAGTTTCATGAAGTGTATCACTAAATTAAAATTATTATACTTATAAGATTTAAGAAAGTGACATGTTGTCACATTCATTGGTTTTAATAATAATTAAATTATTTTCATTGAAAAAAAGTCCATTAAATGAATCTAATCCGACCCTTAGGTGATATGGGTAGTATTTTAGTCATCCGATAGGATTTTGACATTTTTAGGGTAATTTTATAATATTATATTTACCCTTAATTACCGGATTTACCATTAACTATGGTAAATAAAATTTACCGTAGTTACTATTCATAATTCCCAAAAATAAATAGTAGCTTATTAACATAATTCGGATCCACTAATTCCAAATATGGAATCCATTTTTTCAAATTCAATACACAAAATTTTCATAAATTAAATTAAAATTAATCCCATTGTCGAAATAAAACTGGTTTTTCTTTAAAACATTGCAAAAGAGTGAATTGATTTATCCTACGAATTCAAGGTACAATCAATGATAATGGCATACATTATATTAAATGGTAAAAATATATTCTATTTATACTTTAAAACCATTCAATATTATAATTTAACCATATAAATTATTGCGATGAAAAAAGTTGTTTTTAATTAAAATATAGCGTGTTTTCACTATTCATCAAAATATGAATGTTACCAGAATAATATGAAAATTTATCCAAAGTAAATTCTTATTTCATGATTCTAAAGAAGAATTTTATTTTTTAAAATTGAACTTATAAACATGTCAAAAACTAGATTTAATGTGGGTGCGCCATCTAAAGGCGACAAAACTAAATTTTTTGAAAAATACTTATTTTACCCAAAATATTTATTTTGTTCTTATACCATGTTTTAGAAAATGTGTAAGACGAATAATAATGTTATAAGATTCAAAATTTAGTTAATACTATTCATAATGGCTAGTTCATAATAATATTATAATAATATATCGTTGTTTAGTAAAACCCGGTATTGCGTACAACACACGCTATCGAGGAAGGTCGTGATTGCGTGTAATGCAAGCCAAGTCAGGGTTGCATGATGTGCAAGAATCCTTAGTTGTTTCGTATAACATAACCCAACTATATTTCATTTATACATTGAATATATATATATATATATACTCAATTTTTCATAGAATAACTATTATCAAAATTGTGTGTAACACGATCCAAGAATAGTGTTGCGTATACTGCAAGCTAATACGGTGTTGCGTATAGCGCAAGGTAATCTTGGTGTAGCATACAACACAAGACATTAATTAAAATAAAAGAATATTTTTCATATAATCTCGGGGTGCTACAATCCTAATCCTCTGCTTTCATCTCTAATGATTTGATCTTTTATTCCTGAGAATTCAGAGCCTCTGCCTGAGCCTTCTGCAACTCATCTCACATAACTAGCTTCCCTTCGATCTCGATCAAATGATCCCTTTCCGACTTCCATCTTTGGGAAACATAATACATCATTCCATTTAAATCCATTACCTCTTGAATCTTGGTATTCTGCTCAAGGATTAGATTTTCTTCAAAGCTACTAGTAAGATCTTTGATTTTACCATCTTTTATGTCAAAGGACTCTTTGACACCATCTTGAAACTCATTATGTTCTATCAAATATTCAACTTTCTTCATTGACCATGTAACCATTTTCTTGGAGGTACATTTGTGGTAATTTTAGTTGATAAGGAATTATTTGAGGTCTTCCTCTAGCTTGACACACATTTCCATCACCATGGACACTGAATCTGAATTATTTATTTAGTGTGTGTTGAAGCATCTGAAATCTGGTGTCTATGCTTGTGAAAATTGTAATCGATCCAACAAAGATCTTCAAAGGATGGATAATGAAATTATATCCAAATGTAGTTGATTTTAAATCTGAGACATTGCATGGTGAGATCTCTTTTTCTATATCAACAAGCATCCTATTTGATGTTACACAATCGTCTTTCTTCTTCACAACCGCTTTAGTGGGTGCATCAACAACCACCTATTTACATTTTTCAGCTCTCAGAATGGATTCCTCATATAGAGATTCAAGTTATCAAGACAATAGAACAACCTTATCCTTATCTATTTATTCATTCCGAGCTCCTACCTCAACAACTTCAGTTTGAACGAAATGATGATTATAACGTTCTTCCATAGAGGGCATGTCCACATGAATATTCGTCTTGAGAGGTTTGGATTGAATAATTTTGGGATGCAATTTCTTTTTGATGAATTTATTCATCTTTCCTTATGAGGTCTTCTGTGTCACCACTGCTTTCTTCCTCTTGAACATCTTCCACAACTTCTTTTTAATCAAAAATATTTTCTTGTAATTTTTTCGGAGTGATAAATTTCTTCCCTGATGTCTCAGGTAAGGCCTCCAATGTGATGTATTTCGGTAAAAGGATATTCTCAGATGCCTTCTCAATATCCCTTAGAAGGGATTGAAAAATATCAGCCTCTAACATCTTTTTCTTTTGCTTCTTTTCTATAGCTTGCTTCTCAATCTCATCAACTGTCTGTTCTTTTAATTCCTTAGCTTATGTGGGAACCATGAAAAACATTGGCTCCCCTTCCTTATGATTTTTCATGTCTTCCCTCTACTTTTCTACAACCTCATCTGGATAGGCTTTTTTGGGCTTTGGTGGTGCAGATTGTGTTTTTTACCCTCTGGGGTTCTTCATTCAACTAATACTTCTTTCAACTTCCTAATCATTCCTCCTTTTTTCAATAGTTTAATAACTTATTTTTCCTTCATAACAAATTCAACATCTTCCTCTGTTATGTTATATAATTCTACAGATTCATTAGAGAACCCAATATTCATTCTCTTCAATGTATCATCACTTACTAACATGACATTTCTATTCCTCTAGTTGGAACTTGAAGGAATCCTAAAAGACTCAAGGCAGTGAACTATTAACGTTGAAAGAATGGTCATGGACATTATAATATGAGCATTCAAGTTCACATTCTTTGTATTATCAATTGAAATGAGAATATGCTTCATCAATTTGATCTTTCTCAGATTCACCAGAAAATATAATATGTACATGTCCCTCTTCTTCAATGTGTCCTTATCACCATTTCTCTTAATGATGAAGCCTTGCACCCATAATTCAAGGATCATATTATTTGTAGAAAAATGACCAATATTCATAGCCTTGACATCTGAATGTCCAAGACACTCTATAACATTATCCTTGACAAAAATTCCTTGTACATCCAGCAATTTATGTGAACAGAACTCAGCATCCCCTTTATAAGATGACCCCACCAAGCTTGCAGCCTTGGTGTATGAAATGGAATAAGTTTTTCCATAACCATTGAATGAATAATTATATATTCCATATTCTTTTAGGAAACTAAATGATTCACAAAATTCTATCATCAGATCCATATATACTACATCTTTATCACATGGATTTTATATGAAAACACTTTCCCATCCATTCATCCAGATGTTCTTGGATATAATGGAATCGTACATGGGAACGAAATTTGGATGCACAAAACTCTCCCAGTAAATCTTCCACTCCAAAATCGACTTGACTGGTGAAAACACTTGAGAAGGAACTTCACCATACATTTATATTTGTGCATGATTTGAGAGGTTCAAAATAGGCTTTTGAAAGGGGGGTAGAGCTTTGGTAGGGAAAGGCTTGAAATCCAATATGGGATCACCTTCGGGGGGACCATTATGTAGTATTTTGAGGTGAATATTCATCCTCTAAACATGATCCAATTTCTGAAAAAACTTCTTATTAGATCTGATGGTTGAAATGATAGTCGCATGTAAAATTTAGTAGGATCCAATATTTTGTTTGTTTTTTTAAAAAAGGGAGTTAAGGAAACTAGATCAAAATAATTTAAAAACAGATGAAAGTACTATCATGTAAATGATGATTAAAAACATTTAATATAGGGAACATACCATTAGGATTTCTAGGATGATTATTCATATTGAGAAAAAGTATTCTTAAAGAAAATTAGATTCTGAAAAAAATTTGATAAACGAAAAACTCCATTAAAAACAAAATTGAGTACAAAAATCATCATTACGAAATATTGTGAATATGAAAATCTTCATTAAATTTTTCTTAAAAACTGTCTATGAAACATTTTCATTACGATTTTTTTTGGAAAACATCATTACGGAAAAAAACACAAAAAACATCATTATGAAAAACATGAAAAACTAACAAGAAAATCTACTCCCCCAATGAAATAGATTTTATTACTATACGCAGATTGATTTCAACAGGAAGCTAAAAAATATTATTACCTTACTATTATCATTCATAATGACTATTTAATTTATTCAAATCTATCAGAGGGTAAATATTTTGTGAAAATATTTGAAAGTTGATATTTCGTTCCGATAAATTGAAGAATGATATCCCCTTTTTATGTGTGTTCCCTAAGAATGTGGTGCCTAATATATATGTGTTTTATATGAGAGTGATGTGTAGGATTTTTACTAAAGGAAATGACCCTTGTATTATCACACAAATTTATTTGTGGTAAAACTCATACCATAGTCTGTGAGTGTGTATTTCATCCACCACACATGAGCACTAGAACATCCAGCTGCTATATATTTAGCTTAATCAGTGGAAATTGCTACTAAGTGTTGCTTCATGGATGACTATGAAACAAATTAATCTCCCATGAAATGAAAAGATCTATAGTACTCTTTATATCTATTCTACATCTACCAAATTAATCTTCTGAAAATATCTTTTGAAAAAAAACATTTCCTGAAGTATAGAAGATTCCATGATCCATGATTTCCTTTAAGAAGTGAAAAAATAATATTCAATGCCTTTAAATGAGATTCCATTGGATTGGATTTATACCTTCCACATAATCATACTAAAATATTTATGTCTGGATGACTAGATTTCAACTAAAGTAAACTTCCTATCATACCTCTAACGGATGTTTGATCTACATGTCTTCTAGCTTCATCCTGATCAAGTGTATTTGAAGAACCAATGGGAGTACTTATACTCTTATTATTGTCATATCCATAATTTCTAAGAATATAATTAATATACATAGGTTGGGATATATAGATTACTTCTGGTTTTTGGGAAATTTGAAAACCAAGGAAAAATTCTAACTCACCCATCATTATCATTTCAAACTCAGATTTCATTAGACAACAAAAAAAATCAGTTAATGATTGCTGAGTTGAACCAAATATAATGTCATGAACATAAATTTTAACAATCAAATCATTTTTCTTATCATTATTTATTAAAAGTATTGGATCTGAATTTCCATGAACATAATTATTTTGAATAAAAAATCTTGTAAGTATATCATACCAAGATCGAGGGACTTTCATAAGTCCATAGAAGGATTTGGTTAGTTTAAAACAATGATCAGGATGTTTTTATTGTCAAAACAAGGAGTTTGTTCAAAAAAAACATCATCTTCAGCAAATCCACTAACGAAAGAACATTTCACATCCATTTGAACAAGGTTGAATTTGAATAATGCTGTAGAGGCATGTAGAATATGAATATATTCATGTTTATCTACTAGAGCATAGGTTTCTTTAATAGTCTATTCCTTCTTGTTGACTATAGACTTTAGAAACTAATCTAGAACTATTTCATATGATGATTCTATTTTCATCACATTTATTTCTGAACACCCATTTTATTCCAATAACAGATGTTTACGTAGGTCTTTCAACAAAGACCCATACTTTATTCCTTTCGAATTATTTTAATTCATCTTTCATAGCTTTTATCCAATCATCATCACCTAAAGCTTCATTAGTGATTTTTGGTTCTGATTGGAAAATGAATTCTAGATGTTCTACTTCATTCCTTATGGAACTTCTAGTCCTTACAGGTTGATATACATCACTAATGTTACTATCACTGGGTTGAATCTTTAGAAACAATGTATTTGGGTATTGTAAAACATGTTCATCAACATAGGGTAGGAAATCATCTAGGGTAAATGTTTCAGAATTATCTTCTTGTACATTTTCCTTATCATAGGGATCTCCTATCATTGGTTGATAATCAGTTATTGAAAACACATCTGATGAAGTAGGTTGGGGTTTATTTAAAACAAAAGGATCATTTTCATCAAATTTAACATGTACTGTTTCATCAATAGTACAAGTGATTTTATTGAAACGTCTACAAGCCTTAGAAGTTGTGGAGTATTCTATGAAAATTCCTTCAGTGAATTTTGGTGAGAATTTGTGAATATTATCTCTAGTATTGAGAATGAATACATTGAAACCAATAACCATGAAGTAGGAAAGTCTTTGTTTTCTACAATTCCATAACTCATAATGATTTTTTTTAAGGAAATGACTAATAAAAACTCAGTTTATAGTATAACAAGCAGTACATACAGCTTCAGCCCAAAAATTGTTGGCTACAGAATACTCACTCAACATGGTACTTGATATCTCTTGAAGAATTATATTTTTCTTTCAAAAACACAATTATTTAGGTGTTCTAGGTGTTGAGATGTTATGAGTAATGCCTTTTCTACTACAAAACGTTTCAGAATTAGATCTTTTAGATTCTTTTCCATGATCAATATGAATACTTATCAATGAAATATTTTTCTCATTTTTAACTTGGGCTATAAAAAATTTGAAATAAATAAATTCATCAGATTTTGTTGCTATAAAATGACCCATGTAAATCTAGTGTAATCATCAACTAGGAAAAATACATATTACTTGCCTCAAATGATTCAAATTTTTGTTGATCCAAAAATATCCATATGAAATAACTGCAATGCATTAGATGATGAGAATTCACCAACTGATTTAAAACCTGATTTTTGTTTCTTTCCATATTGACATGGATTATAAACTTATGAAGAATCAAATCTAGGCTCCTGTAGATCCTTAACTAATCTTCTGTTATAGAGTTTTCATAGTTTTCTAAGGTTACATTGTCCTAACCTTCTATTCCATAACCAAGAATGATCTTCCATTTCATTAAGGTAATCTATGTCTTGGCTTCTATGGTCTTCTATGTTTAGTGTGTAAACATTCTCTTTCCTATGGGCAGAAATAATAAACATTTCCTTGGAATTGTGTACTAAACACTTGTCATTACTAAAATTCACAAGGTAAACTTCATCACATAATTAACTTATGCTTATTAGAATGTGTTTATGACCCTTTACAAACAATGAATTTGAAATCAACGTTTATTCAAGAAGAATGATGTTACCTATACTGATAATTTCTCCAATAGCATTATCTCTAAAAGTTACTTTTCCAACTTTTGAATTGATAAACTTTTCAAAGATGTTCATGTTACCATTCATAGGAATGGAAGATACACTATCTATGTACCATATATTATTGTTGGTACATTCTTTAAATTCTTGAAAACAATGAATTTTAACATTCAGAACCAAAACATTCTTGTATCTGGAAATTTTAGAAAGCAAAATTTTAGGCACACACATTTTCCTAGAAAAACAGGCTTTATGAAATCCTAATGAATGAGTTTTGTTTAAGTGACAACTTTTTCCCCAGTGTCAACCATAATTACACATAATGTATAATGGAGCACATATAGGAAGTAAATAATTGTTACTATAAATCGTTTTTGAACTACTATAACCAAATACAAGATTCTTCCTTAAATGGCAGATTTGTGAATACATTTTATCAAAATTTTCGTTATCTAAGGTAAAATTTGACAAACACTTCCACATGAAATAAATTTTAGACATTATTCTGATAATTATGTTCTTATCTTCAAAAACATTATCTTTGGTACAATAGTTGGGCTCAAAAATATTTTTCTTATAAATTATGTTTTCTAGATCGTTAGAATGTTTATCCTTTTCAGAATTTACTTCCTCGTGATTTTTTGAAATATTTTCAAAATAAACAATTTTATTATCAAGATCATTAGGAAGATATGATATTTTTTAGTAAGAATAATATTCCTAGAATTTTCTTTATCATGATTTTTCATTAGTTTTGAATTCTCAATATCAAGAAGTTTGGATAACCTAGAAACTTCATCATAGGTAGGTAAAGTATTATCTTCATCAGAAGAAGATTATACATCTGAAGATTCATAATTTTTATCATTACTATAATTTTCATTTAGAGAATAATTGGTAATATATTCAACATTTTGTATCATATTCATTAATCAATGATTTCCAATAGGAAGTCTGGCTATTAGACCAAGATTCTTCTGTCCAGAATATTCGTAATCTGATTATTCATTTGAAGAGTCACCACTATTGTCACTCCAGGTGTCGTTGGCTTTCAATAAATTCTTATATTTATCGTTTTAGTACTTTTTTTCTCACATAATGATTTTCCTTTCGTTATTTTCTCTTTAGCATAGGAAAATTTGGCCTTATATGTCCATCTCTCTTGCATTAATAACCTGTAACTTCATAATCTTTCTTGTCTCTCTTTTCCTTCTTCTTATATCTGGATTGAAATTTATTCATTCAAAAAATCTTGTTCATCCTTTGATCAAGATTTGATAACTCATTTTCCTAATATTCACTTCAACTAGACTCAGATTGAATAACAACCTTCATAGATTTGGAGCTAGTATCTCATTCAGGAGAATTGGATTTCATGTGATTTAAAGTAGTAGTAAAAGAAACACTACCATTTCCAGTCATCTTCGTTAAATTATGAGTATCTCTCTTCATTCAGGCCTCATGTTGAAGAAGAGTTCCAAAATTTTCATCATGAGAAATTTGATTAAACTTTATGTTCTCTTTAATATAAGTTCTATTCGATTTCCACTCATTGGGCATGATGTCTACGATCATATCAACAAGAGCTACATAATCTAATCCTTTCGCACCCATGGATTGTAAACTATTAAAAATAGTAATAAATCATTGTTTTACCTTACATATTGGTTCTCAATAAGGAATGAAAAATCCATGATATTCCGCTCTGAGCATGGCGCTTCTGGTTTCAATAACATTGGATGTTCCATAGTGAGTGAATTTAAGTTTTATTCAAATAAAATTTTCTCCTTCACAAAAGATATTTGGCTATATATATTTCTAGTCATAGAACAATGAAATGTATTGAATACCTTATAATTCAGTTGATACACATGCTATTCTTTATTGTTGAAGGTAGTAACTTTCTTGACTGGGATTTTATAAACTCTTGTAAGCATAACCAAATTATCAACTATAGTACTGATAAAAAATGTGTTCATGCGATCTCCCCAATATTCATAATCCTTTCCATCAAAAATAGGTGGTCTTGTTGGATTTAAGTTGTCAATGGAAAAAATCTCTATTCATGACATCTTAATGAAAATAATTCAACACAAAATAAGGAAAATATTACTCAGTAAGAAAATAAAAATAGAACAAGAATATCTTTAACAAAAAATGAAACAAAATATTATGAGTCCAAAAATCTATTTCCAAAAATGAGAAGAAGACCAATTATCATCTGAATCTAATCACGAGATTAATTCAGATTGAACTAATCCTCTGATAAATTTTTTTGAGATGGTATTTAGAGTTTGATATACTATATTATACCAAATGTATGATCGAAATAATATAGATAATGAATAAAGTATCTAAATATGCTAAATATACAAGAGGGGGGTGAATTGTATACTTTTAAAAAATACATAGTAACTTTTAAATATTGTTATGTCTAACAGGGTTAAACATGGTAATTCATAAAACCTCTAGTTCTACACAGTTTCTTGATTCATGAAATATGATTCCAAGAAAGTGAATCCAAAATTATGGTTCTAAATAAATTAAACATAATGAATGTTTTCAAAGATAAAGATTCTAACATAAATCAGATATAATCTCACTAAATCAGACAACAGGTATAAGAATGTATATGATAGTTATACTTTCCTCAACAACAAAAATTAAGCGGATAAATTTTAAAAAATAAAGTAATAAGTAGCAAATCTTGTAACCCAAAGAGAAGGGTATTCAACAACCTTGGATAAATGTCTCTTGATTTATATATTCAAGAAGGTCGGTCTTACCCACAACAGGGTAATCCCTCGATATGAAGATTGAAGTCTGTCTTCCTATCCCAGCAATCCAACAACTTCAAGGAGGTCGACACCTCTTCTTATTCAGTAAGGAATCCCTCTATTTTAAGGCAGTTGGTTCCTCTATCTTCCTATATCCAGAAGACCTTAATTTTACACAACAACAATCAACGTCACACAAAGAAAATATAAAAAATAAGTTCAGTATGCACAAATAAATAATTCCTCTCTCTATATAAATTACTTTATCAGCATGTAATCTCTAGAATGATCAACAATTTGAGAGATTTTTCAAAGGAACTCCTATTTATAACCACAATTTCAACATTCGGATCCCTCCTGAAATGGAATTATTTTTCATTAAATTTTGGAGGGACCTGTACACATGTCACTCAATAAACTATTAGTTAGTAACAGAATACATGATATTATTAGATAAAAAATATAAGTGTGAGAAAAAATATGGTTACATAACCAAAATTCAATATTCGAAATGTATGAAAAATAAAGTATAGAAGTTTAAAACACCTTAGGTGTCTATAATAAAGGACATTTAGATTCTGTTTTCTATGATATTAACAATAAGATCACTATAAATTTCGAGAGTCTGTATTTAAAGGAAATTCATAATCTCGATAGATAAGAATTTTAAACCTAAAGATTCATAGTTCATGAGAACTCAGAGTCAGAACTCACAATGAATGGAGTCTGAATTCATTAGAATTGAGAGTCATAACATAGAAGAGTTCAGAGTCTGAATTCAGTGAACTCATAGTCAGTACTCAGAAGAGTATAAAGTCTGAATTTAGAGAACTCAGAGTCTGAACTCAGAAGAGTTCGATGTCTGAATTCAGAGAACTTGGAGTCAGAAATCGAATCCTAAAAACAGAATTCTCTTTATCTAAGTATTATGCGATTAAGAGGTTTTTAGATATGAAACCAAATTTTTATAGATAGACAAGATAATGAACAATGAAAATCATGGTAAGGATAAATTTCTGTGGGGAAGGAAAATTTTCCTTATTAAAAAAAAACAGGGTAAAATGAGCATTGACTTAGAATAAGGTGTGTGTGATTTTCAAAACATGAATGAATGGTAAAGTCATAAGGAAACCTTATTAACTCCACAATCTCCCCCAAACATGTAGAAATTAAAAGGCCATAAGGAAAACCTTGTTGACTTAACAACTTTTGTAATACAGTTTTACTTAGTTATTTGTTTCTAGCTTCTATTATGTTGTTTGTGTTTACAGGTTATAAAGGCAATTCCTTCCCAGTTTTAGGAAATTATGCCTTTGGTGCTAGTCGCCAGCCCTTGGCCTACGGAAGGCGGGTTGGGGCAGTCACGACATGGGCCCCTAGGGATGGGTCATGACCAGAATAGTATAATTTTTTTTGAAAATAATAACTACATATATTTTATATTAATGATTAATATTATTTATACTAGAGATGTAATATATTATTATGAGTCGCAAAAATATTTTTATCATAGTTCTCTAATAATTGAATTTTAAAATAATTTTACCAAATTTAATCTCATTAAACTTATCTTCATAAAAATTTTATATAGTAATCCACTAATTAATTGATAATATTCCTACCTTTATTTAATAAGATCTTTGGATTGTATTTTAATTTCAATTTACCATTACCATCAACTTATAATATGATTGTGAGTGCTATGATATATCCCCCTCATTGGATGATTAACCAATCATGAAATTTAATGGTTTTACTATTATTAGAAGAATGAAATTTTCATTCATTCATATAGGTAAAATAATTTTCCACGGTCACTCCATTTTTATATTTTGATAGAGATACACATGGTTATACCTATAAACTTTCAGACTTTTGAATAAGGATATCCATGACGTAATTGGTGTGTTCAATTTGTTTTTTCAAAAAAACCAAGTAATATGAAACAAAACCCTAATAATGAGGATAATAAATATTGTATATATAAAAATTGTGAACCACCAACAATAGATAACCATGGTTGATATTTCATAACCATATAATCTCTTGTATTTGGTTGATATTTCAAATCATTTTCTACATTGTATCTAAAGCTATTGTGACTATGGGAATTTTATTGAAAAATATCATAACCTACGAATCTAACTATATATTAGGTATACAAAATCTTCATCTCATAACAGATAAGGTATTTATTTTTTTATGTATAGGGAATCATAATTGATTCCTAATCAACTAACCCTTCCTCTCACAATATATATTTGTTGTTTTTGATGAAATTTCATAAGAATAAACATCCATGAGAATAAAAGTACATATATTTTGCATTAATATTTCTATTAAATTAGTAAAATGAATTTGTTATATATTTCCTATAAACCACTATATATATCAAACAAAATTATAATGTTAGTGTAACTCCTTGAATTTAAAAATAAATCAAAAAACCAAAAAATATCATATATAAGGATGGTGAAAATTTTCATATGTTTTATGGATTATAGAAAATAATCATAGATGGTAGTATAATACAAAATAATGTCACAGGAAACCTTTAACCATTTATTAAAGTAATGAAAAAGTTCAGTTATCATGTAATGAATCCCAAAAACCACAATTAGAAATAAAAAAAAACATACCGATAGACACGTCTATAGTATAATTCTTTATCCACAATAGCCAATTCTCATTTATTGAATTTATAATTCTTTAGGAATTTGGCATACATCCACCTAATATATACATGCTCCAGCAAAATAAACTCATTAAAAGGTTCCATACCCGTATTTAATATTTCCTCTCCTTTTTTATGACAGATGTCCTAGTTGACATCGGCTTTGGAAAAAAGGAATACTCTTTCCATGGAATTATTTTCAGTGACACAATCATAACCTCCTTGTTTCAAGACATCTTGAGCTTCCCTCCCTGGACAATTTCACTATATGAGGGCCTGGTCATGCCACCATTATTTTATTTATCACTACAAGAAATAACCCCCCCCCACCCCCAATTTTCTAGGGATGTACACCTATTGATAATTCACTAAATGATCCAGATGAATTTGATGGGTATCATCAATAATTCCAAAAAATTGTGGATGTTACACCAATTCACGACCTTCACATAGCATTGTATTCATTCATTCATTTTCAGCAGCTTCCACCTAAGACCCAGTCTGCACATTTCCCTGTTATTTATAAGGGAAAACTCCTCCACACCCTCATTCTCCAAATCATGCAAATGGTTACCTGTAGAAACTGTAATCAGGACCTCTCTATCATCATCAACCCAGACAATTATCCCATCAACCTATAATTTTTAATCCCCCAAAACAAGACCATCATCATGCACTGTATGGTCTAAGATCTCCACTACCACCAGATGTGTTGCCTCTACACAGGACTCATCGATGATTCTAGTAACCAATTCGCCTCTAGCACCAGAGACACACTAAGCATTAACCAAGTTCCTTCTATCTCATACATGCATATCATTCATTATTCGATCAAATCATGCAGCAACCATCATATTGAAAGATATTTTTGCATCCTTTCCCACATTCGGTGTTCCCTGATTCAACAAACCATAAGCCTTTAAAGGATTAACTACGTGCACCAACATCTATCCCTCACCTGGCATCGCCTTCAGATCACATGTCCTTCTATTCACTCCTTCACTATCACATATAGATGATAAAAACACATTTGAAAGTAGTTATAATTGTAGATGATCTATGGTTCAATAACATCTACTTGTTTCCATATACACTTAATACCGATTTCAATACAAATCCACTCCACCAGAGGCTTCGACACATCTACTTCAACACAGTTACATGGGTTGATCGTGTGACTCATAGTGGATGTACGAATGTCAAAACAATAAAAATGACCCACTATTTTCCAATCATACAAATAATTGATGGATTATAAAAAGGCAAAGGGAGTTGATGGATTATTACAAATATCACACGGGTGGGTGGATCATGATTCATAAAAAAGACAAATGACCATCATTGAGGGGATAATTTTCGGTCTTCACATCATTGGGGGGGAATTGATGAAGCCCAAATAAGTTCATTTTCCGAAGGAAACCAAATCATAATGCATCGCTTGTCATGAAGACCAATAACTGCACTGTCTTGCATGTTCCAATTTACTTAAAACAAATCAATCAATGTCATCAACAGTGATAATTCTATGGTTGAAACATGATACGAGAGATACATCAAGATAGCTCAAAGCATCAAAGAACTTAGACAATGTAATCAGTTACTGTGGTCCACCATGATTCAAATCATGAACCATCGATATTAGAGAAATCATAGGGAAATAAGAGAGAAAACAATTGATAGAAAAGTGGACAAAATTATTCCATGAGCTCGGAGGAGGGATGGCCAATTCCTATTCCCCCTCCTACCTCTAGGAATAAGGGGGACCATCATCATTCATTCTAGGGTTCTATAATTTTCTAGAGATGCTTCCACCCACTCTAATATCATCCTTCTAGACTTTAATGGTAGAATAGTTTCTCAATAAAATTATCTTCATATATTTATTGATATTTAATATTCATCATTGAGTAACCAAATATGAATAATAGAACATGAATATGGGATGCATACTCTTTCCAAAATGAGTATAAAAACAAATGGTTCCTCACATTAAATATCATTATTATACATAGTTATTTTAAGTTATAATGGAAATAGAACTCCAAAAACATTAAAAAAACATATAACCAATCTATTTAGAATAATTTATTGTGATTATGAGTCTTCAAATATAAATAAATAAATATAAATTCTACATAAATTTACTTTGAGGACTATTTAGGGTGATAACACCAAGAGATGTATATCTTTGAGGTGTGACACTATCATCATTAGACGAGCCACATTTTTAAAATAAAACTATACAAATATAAATCTAATGAATTCTTCATTACAACTATAATGTAATATTATTCTCAACAATTAATGACCTCATAGTTTACCATCATGAATTTCCTTGAGGAATCATAATAGTTATTTTGTTTAAATAATAACCCTTTGGTAAATAGCTACCTAATGAATTGAATTCTGGGTGGAAATTATTAAGAACCTAACCCGAATGGAAGTTTTGGATTCCTAAATAGTACTATTACTACCATATATACAATGATATACTAAAGTAGGTTATCGTGGGTAATTTAAATTGAATCAAAATAAATATATCCTCTTTTATTTCAAACATATAGAAGTTCTTGAGTTTCCAATCATTCATGTCACCAATTCAAATAAACATTATTATGTCTCATTCAGCATAAGGTGGTGAAAATATTGTGTTTATTTTTAAAAATAATATAAAAATATATATTAATAGGGTATAAGAAAGAGAAGAAAAATCCATAATTAACTTTGAAGCACATTACTGAATATCTCATAAATGGATAATCTCATATTTGTGTATTATTAGACTCTAGAAAATATAGAACTATAATTAGTTATGGAATATGATGATAGATAATTTTATTAAGAAAATGGAATGATATAGCATGATCCAAATATTGAAAAGGGCATTTAGATTAATTTTTTAAAACATTAATAGTGATCCTATTAGAATATTTTGTTAAAATGAAAATAATAAAAAGTACCCAAGTGGATTCCACGAGTTCTTTGAGATATATCAATGCTCATGTGATTATAATTGTGATCTTTTAATAAATAAAATTATCCTACATTGATGAAAATAATATGGCGTGAAAAATATTTTGTCTCCATATTCAATTTTGATCTATATTAAATACCATCTTCCTCTAGTAAAATTTTCAGGATTTATACAACACTACCACGTTGACATCAATATGATCGAGAAATACAACCTAATAAAAATGATCGAGATATGTATATAATGGAGATTCCATATATTATTTCAAATAGTATAAAAAATATTTAATTATTTAGACCAAATATAATATTTTGAATATCATTTATACCTTAGAGGAAAATTTATTACTACAATCAATTATTATAAAACATATAGAGGAATGTTTGAATGAATAACCAATTTACTTTACCCTATAATTACATAATAATTATTAAAATGAATTTCTTTCACCAATGATTTACACCAGATGAATGAATAATAATATAATAAAAATTCATTTAATAATGGTTTGTTTTTATATTTACCATCTTTTAAAATCTAAATGAATATAACCAGTGTGAAATGATAATTTTTTACATATTTGATTCAAATTTGAATTTAAATATTCCTTTTAAAAGTTGGTATAATATAATTTTTTTGAATCACCCACAATATATATATATATATGAAAATTAAAAATTAGTTATTATAAGAAATATATTTAATCATTCATTCAATATTGTTTTTAAAAAATTATTAACCAGTTTTCACATTCAATATTTTTTATTAAAATAACCAATATAAATTTAATGTTCCCAAATTACTCACATTGAAAATTCAAAATCTAAAAAAGAAATATATTTCATTTATTTTTAAAATTAATTTAAATAATATAGATTTCAATAATAAATTAATAAATTTTACATATTAAACCCTCACATTTAATTTTGGAAACTTCCATAATTTATAGATTTTTCCCAAACAATTTTCAAAAATGTTTTCCTTTTATGGAAAAAATATCATGAATTTAAATTTTAATTACTATGTGTTATTAATCATTTTTATATATTTTTATTTTATTTAAAATGTTGTATTTTTAATAAATACATTTATAGAATAATAAATATGGGAGAGAGGAATTTGTTAGTGATTTTTTAAGTTGATATCATAACAGAGTGCTTCCATTTTACTTTATAAAATTGGAGAAAAAAAAATAAATTACCTACTCATGAAAACATGTCTACATCCCTATTATATTAATAAATATATATAAAAAATTATAAAGTAATAAGAAAAATCATGAATGATTCTTAGAAACCAAGTGAACAACTAAAAATAAATTTCATAAAAAAATTACATTTCTTCCAAAAATGGAATAATAATTTATCAATAAAATATAATGACATCTCTATTTGAAAATAAAATTATTTATTTGATAAAAAATTCAAATGAATAGAATGGTAAAGTTGTTTACATAGGACATAATATTCATAAAACCTTTAAAATAACCCTTTTATAAACCCATAAAATTTGAAAAATATTTACCGTCGACATCTAAAATATGTATTTAATGATCATAGTCATTACACAAATATTTTGGGGATATACCAAGATCACTAAAACCTATAAAATGGACAAGGTCTATATCATGAATTTTTTACATTGAATAGATTAATCATATATTCCTTTAATTATTATTTTGATCTCATATGAAAATGTATTACAAATATCGAAATACCGATTTCTTTGAACACCCCATTTTCATAACTAAAATACAAAAAAGGGGAAATAAACTTTTTATTTGATTAAATGTTATAATAATAAAATTAATTAAAATATATAATTATTTATGTTATGGGGTGTAAACACACATTATTTCATATAAATTAATGTAGAAAATTAAACATTATTTTTTGAAATGAAAGTCAAAACATTTTATAACAGAAATAAAAAAATAATATATTTGAAATATTTTTAATTAGAGTAAAAAGTGATATAAAATGTAAATTATTATTAAATTATTTATTTATAAGTAAATAAATAAAATAATTTTATGATTATTTATATTGAGGTAAATTATTTTTTTATAAACAAAATTTAAAATGATTTATATCTTAAGGTGACACTTACAACTACTATGAATAATGAAATGTGTTATTTTTCTTCCAAAATAATAATAATATGTTTTTCTATTAATAATATTAAAATATTTAATATATGTTTCATATTTTATTTGATTTATTACACTTACATATTCAATTACATAATATATTAAGTTCATGTGAGATGTTTCGACAACGATATATTCTTATTTTGAAATGGACTTTAGTCAGTTGATGGTTGTCAAATTGGATAGTATTACATCATATAATGAATAATAATAATGAAATATTAATCAATTTAATACATTAAATAATCTAGTAATACTAAAAATGATTGTTGATTTTGTAAATTGAATTCTGTTAACATCATAGAGACGGTAGGTCGAACGCACGCATGAGTAATGTTTCCAATTATCAATGAACATAATGAATTTATACTATGTATCATTTTATATTTCATGAATAAAAATTATATAATAAAAATAATATTATTTCTTCAAATAATCATTTATATATGAACATGTTATTTGGTCCGGAAAAATAAATCACAATTCTATGTTTAGGTGGTAATACAAACATACGTATAAACCAAAATTTAATTTTTCATAGATGGATGGTTATAATATTTATGATATATAAATATATTTTTAACAAAATAGCATTAATTATATATTTTCATTAAATAAATCATTATATCCATCAGTGATAGGTGATGGAGATCTTGAATAACATCAATTTGTGAGGTGGATGTTTGTTGAACAATGGTAATGTAGTATTATTTTACATATGATAGATAATGAAATGGATAAAGGATATGAATTTAATATAATAAAATTTAAATATAGTTAATATAATCATGTTATAAATTTTTCATAATTGAATATATTTGTATTTTGTATTAGAAGAAATTAAAAAAATGGTTGAAAGATATCTTTCTTTTTGGAGAATCCTCTTTTCCGTAAAACCTCAATCCTTCGAAGGATAATATTATATAAAAACCAGTTACTCGAAAATAATTTTTGTAAATTTTTAAGGTATTTGTGAGGGTCTTCGATGAGATAATGTGAACCAATTTTGTATATAAATGAATAGAGGAAGTGCCCTATTATATGTGGTGGGAGGGGAATTCATGGAAATTCATAAAGTATTAATAAAATATATATTATTTTACATGTTAAACTCAATATATATATATAACATCATCATCATGAGTTCAAATAATAAAATAAAATAAAATATTGTCAATTTTCATTGCTTTTATCTAAAATATGAATTTTTTAAATAATTGTAAACTATTTTGCAAATATCATTATACCAATGTTCAGTACTATATAGTAGTTGAGAGAGATAATATAAAGGGAAAGTATACCAATAAATTTATAATGGTTCACATGTACAAAATTATATAATTAACATGTCCAAATATATGATATTAATGAATTTACAATCCTTTCATGAAATATTGTTTATTATTAAATATCAATAATTAAATTATGGAATTACAATAAAAATTTTAATATAATACGTGTAAAAATAAAGTAAAATGGTTAAAAATTATATTTCTTCTAAATATGGTACTATATAATGTTATTATAATCCTAAAATAAAATATATACATTCCTAGTTATTATTTTTGACCTTATCTATTCCTTTAATATATTTGTTAACAAATTTCAACCATAACAATTGTAATTGATTTTATCAATATTAAAGTGTTACAATATAACATATAAGATAAAATTTGGGTCATAAATATCTAAAGGATTAAATTCTAGATCATTTTTATAGATATTTTCCTATTTTAATAATTTTATGGATTCTAATAATTTTGAAATATATTTCATTAATATAAAATTAAAAAAAATTACATTTTAATAGATATACCCATAATTTGACAATGGAAATAAATTAAAGAGAACAAAATTATAATATACAAAATTTAATCACTCTTTAATATGTTATATTTTGAATAATGATTCATAGAAGTCTTTCAATCACCCCAAAAATATTAATACAATAATTTTTCAAATCATTTATTTAATTTTATAGAACATTCACAAGAACAATTTTAGTGTTTGAAAGTAATTTATTGAAATTATTTCATCAATAATAATTTAAAATATAATAAAATCATAAAAAAATAATTAAATTTAAAAAACTCTATGTTCATTAAAATTTTATATATTGAAAAATATATATGATGAACGAATATTTAATATGTTATCTAAACTTTTCTAGTATTTTTTAGTTATATATGAATAATTTGGATTATTTCCTTGATAGAGAACAATAAAATTAGAATATATTAATAACAAATCATCAATTATACTTCATTATTTGTATAAAACATAAAATATATATATCCCTAGTCCAAAATTATATTTACGAACTATATTTTACTTTACCAGTGATGTGGATTAGCTTTGATGACATGAAATATAATTTTAATATTTATTAGGGAAATAATTATTTTTTATATGAATTGAATTATTTTTGTATTCCATAATTATTATATTATAATGATATATTAATTCCGTATTTAAAATAAATTATTATACCATATTTATCTCATTTGGATATTGTTTATATTGCCATATTACAATAAAACCTTTTTTATGTTTTTTTTAATTACATTATTTGTTATTATTCCGATAATTCATTCTTATTTAAATTAATAATAATGAATAAAAAATAAATACTATTTAATAAATATAATTTCTCTTAGTGAAAGGTATTAATTTTAAAATATAAATGTAAAATTTTACAAAAACTATTATTAAAAAAATTATATCCATAAATGAATCTATTGAAAAATTCATGCATAAAGGTGATTCCTTATAAACAAATTGATCATACATAACTGATGTATTAAATTATTAAAATAAATATATATTCTAGTTATAATGGGTCTTTTTAATGAATTTAATGATATTTTTATAACCCTTAATTTTTTCTAATATTTTCTAAAAATATAATTTTTCAGAAAAATCTGAAAATTTCATGCTAATTTTTTTAATGTATTTAAATAGGATATACTTTAATTAAAATATATATTATAAATAATTTATAATTGATATATTATATAAACTAAAATTTTAAATAATATCATTTTTTATTAAAGTATATTTTTTGAAAAAATAAAATTACTTATCTAAAAAATGAGAACCTATTTCCTAATAAATAAAGAATACATTTGTAATTATTAGAAACAGGATATTTATTTTATAATTTTGATAATATTATTTGTACTATCTAATTAATCATATAGGTTACAACTATGAAATTTAAATAATAAAATTTCATTGATAATTTCTGCTTGGTTTTGTGTTTTGTATATACTATCAAACACGATATTCTTATTAAAATATCATTATATTACATTATACACAATTTATGAAAAATAATACTCAAAATATTAACTTAATTTATATAATTAATTTTATATTATTTTAAAATTCCTAGGTTAGAATCCCACTACATATAGAGGGTTAGTATAAAATCATTTTCAAAATTGGAAAAGGGAAATAATAAGTTCATTTGTAATAGCACATAAAATCTTTCGAAATAGGTGAATATTAATGGGATGTGAAAATGTAGACATGGAGGAAAAAAATTTCTATATATTTATGGTGAGTGATAAAGATAAAATATAAGAGGAAACTGAATGATCAACAGAAATACAATGAACACTGAACCCTAAAATAAATATGCGTGAAAGGACCAGCAATTCAACAATAAGAAGGCTAGATGATAATAATTTTTTTCAATATCCTTTTTGTAGATTTTAATAATTCCTTCAGTACATATAAAATTAATTTAAGGAAATTAATTTTTTGAAGAAATATTATTTCATCCATTAATAAATTTTATCAATAATACCACCATCTTATCAACTAAATTAGTATTCCAGATTAATTTACCATGATTAAAGCACTAAATTAAACATATAATAGATATCATAGTCGTCCAAATTTTAATAATTTATTTTTTCTGTTTTTATAAATTAAACAAAAAATTGTACAAATGAGGTATGATATTATCTAAAGTGATGAAATAGAAAATTAATCTTAATAGCATCATTAATAACCAACAAATTTAATCATAAAGATTCTATAAATAACTCTTAAAATATACTTGAAATTATAACCCAATATATTTTTGGGGAATGATCAAATAATGTAAAAAAATTAATTTAACATTTAAATACATAAATATTATAGACATTAATAATATCATTTACCAAAAAAAATATGATTTTAATTATTATAAATTATCAAAATTATAACAAGCATTTATATAAATAAAAAGTATCCCCATTAATCAACAAAAAAATTATATTTCCTTTCAAAATATAATTCATCATTTAATCTGAAAATATTTGCCTATATTATTTATTAAAATTATATGTTCATTAATTATATAAAATTATATAAAATTTGTAATTTTATTTAGAAAAAATTAATAACCAAATCAGAAGATAACATTTCAATTAGATGGAAATATATATGAAAAAACAAATGTTTTCAAATTTAAATAAACCATTATTACCTCAATATAGAAAATAATATAAATCATAAAGGTTATCAATATATTAAAACATGTTTCTAAAAAATGTAAATTTATTATTCGTCAATAATGCTTCATCTAAAATAAAAAAAAACCCCATTGGGTCTGTTACAATAAATTTATCAAAAATATCATTATTGTGTATAAAATACCATCTCTTAAAATATAATTATTTATGTATATGAAATATAACTTTTGATTAATATTAAAATCCTATACATATGATATCATCCATTAATCTATATATCTCCTCATTAGAAAAACATCTTAATCTCAAATGATGTTTATAAACATACACGATATAAAGAGTAAATAACTGATTTAAATCAAATCATAAATTCTATATAGTAATATTAATTTATGTTATTATATTATTAATGACCATTTTATCTTTTAAATTTAATATAATTATTTAATAATTATAATTTAACTAACCCATACATCCCATGATGAAAACATCAACTCAGTACTGATTTTTCCAATAATAATTTATATTTGAAACATTTTTTATTTAAAAAAAAGTCTACAATAATTTTCACATTTAGTATAATTTATTCATGATAAATAATTTAAAATATGATAAAAAATTTTTCTTGTGTTATGAGCACCAAAATCCCAATAAAGGACATAAAATAAGACGAATTAAATCTGTTATCCCATATAAAAACAATGAGATAATACAATATAGAATTCATGTAACATAGTGAGCATTAACTAAGATAATAATTTACATATAGGTGAAATCAAATTTACTCAGTATTGTTTTTCATAAATTATTTTTTAATAATAAATATAGGTAAAATAATAATAATGAGGGATTCATAAAGAACATGATTACCCATTAAAAACATTGACATAAAAATAGAAATTTATAATCTGCATAGACAAACAGTGGATTTAAAATTAAATATCTATATTATTATATTTTGAAATTTTTTAATTACTATTAAAAAAATTATTAATTAAAATATTTCATGTTGGATATGTTGTACATCATCTCTATATAACTTTTACAGGAACCCTTGTAGATTAAATAACCCTTATATTCTATGTAAAAAATTATTCATTGAAGAACATTATCACTAACTAGTGAAGTATAGTTCAATACCAGAAACATGAAATCACAAAAAAAATCAATTCACTATATCATGAATAAATAATTTTATTCCTTCACATTTTCATCATAAATCCCATCAAAATAAACTATTGAACACTTGTGTAAAAAACTATTGGATATTGGGATACTATTTTCTTTTATAACCCATTCTTAACAAATTAAGTAACCAAAAAATATATTAGTGGTCGATTTAATTAATTAAATCATGGAATCATGTAATGGTATCCAAAAATTTAATAATGTTTTAGGTGTCTAGAATTTCCATTGACACCGTTTATGTAAAAATTGAATAACACTTATAGTTTTTGTATATAAAGTCAAAACCATCCGTAATTAAATAAGCATAGAGATTAATTTTGATGTCTATTGAAAGAGTGTAATGTGTTAAAGAAATAATCACTAATTATTCACTTATTTAGATATAAATAATTTAATATTTTTTATAAATATTTATGTTGAAAAAGAAATTTAAATAAATATATCTTAAAATACATTTAAAATTAGTTTTTAAGGTAAAATTTCCCTTAACATGAGCCTAAATCCAAATATACACTCATTATATTGTTATAAATAAAAATATATAAAATATAAATATACTTATGAATCGTTTTAATGTTTATTATTAGTTTAATATCATTTATTTCTATTTAATATGAAATTACATAATAAATTATGTTCTTGTAAGACGTTTTGATGATAATTGAATCATAATTCCAAAATGAATCACATTTGGTTGCCAAGGGTCAAGGATCACATTAATAAATAATATATATAATAATAATAATGAAATTATTAACATTTTTCTACAAAAATTATTATTTTAAGATAAACTATGAAGGATGATTATGAAAATTGATTCATGTTACAATCATGGAGAAGTAGGACATACATATTCTTGTGTAATGATTCTATATTTCAATGGAAATAATGGAAATAAACATTATATAATATTATAATTTATAAAAATAGTATATCATAAATATAAAATTGTATTTTGAAATTAAATTTTATATAGACAAAATGTGATTTGGAAATGAAATTGAATTTATTACTTCATGAAGATCTAAATAATAACATACACATAACCGACTTACTCATTTTATTAATGGATTCTAATATAAGAATTTATATAATCTGTATAATTATAATATTAAAAATATTTAATTAATATATTATATGTACATTAAATCCACTGTTATATACATATGTGGTAGTCTGTGATGAAATATTAATTACATTAGTTTGAGAGCCAGTAGTCACACGTACACCCAAATTGTTGTACAATTTCTAATATTATTGAATCTTCCCTAATTTGGTGCTATGCCCAATTGCTCTCCTGGGTTACACAAGGACATGAATAAATCTCAGGATCAAGAAAATCATCTAATCTATTTCATTAGTTTTTTTACTGGCTCTTTTGTCTACCTGGATAATAGGATCCCGCAACGTATTATTCGAAAGGGTTCCATGACTAATGTATCTGAATCAGATAGTGTTATCATGAAAAGCGTAAAACTCTACAAGAATTATTTCATCTGACGTATTTCTCTTTAAAATTTAATGCTACAATGGAAATTATATGGCCTAGTTTCCCATAAATCTATAATCTGGGGCTTCAATAAGTTTAAGTGTGTCTCGTTAGGGATGGTTTTTTCAATTTGTTGTGTCGTTGCTATAAATTTAATGGGATCACCTGGGGTTGTGGGTCTTTGAAACAAAATCCATGAACACATAGAATCAATGAATGGATACATAGCTTTAGTCTTTAGTACATTAGAAACACATTTTCACAAATATGGATAATGATATATGGATTAAATTAGGGTTTATTGCATTCTGAAATTCTCTTTGATATTGCCTCTACAATAGGTATCCCGATCAGTATGGTCAAAGACACTGAGAAAGATACATTTGGTCATTTTTCTAGATTCTTATTAGAAGTTTACTTATGATCTACATTGATTGAAAATGTTATTCTCTCCACCACTATGGATGAAATTTGTTTGATAACTATGAATGAAAACATACTTATGTCTTGTGAAACCTATGGTATGGTAGGGAACTCTATCTATGTATTTAGATCAGGTACTAAATGTACTAATTGAATTATGAGAGGACATGATAAAACATATTGAAGAATAAATGAAAAACTCCAACCCTCTCATGGATGTTCTGCTATTCGGAATCCACAACCAGGGGAACCATCAATCCCTGAGAGCTGATGAAATGATTCAGAAAATTACTAGAATGTGCATCCCCAACAAGTGATGAAAAACATTGGTCAGACACTAATTCATTTCTCTAAATTAGAAAATAGGGACCCATATACCCCTCATCTGATTGGAATATTGAATGACCATTGGGATTATATTGTATAAGGTACCTACATATCTGAAAGAAATCTCTCATTAAGAGATAATTTTCTTGCATCCAATAAAGGGAAAAGTATAACTCATAATCACATGATAGTAAAACAAATAAGGAACAATCAAACCAATAAATAGCGTATGAGGGAGTAAGGTATGATATGCATGCTCTGAAATAGAGAAATGAAAATATTATTCTAGATTCTGTAACCAAGGATATGGTTAAATCAAATATATTAAAGGAAAAATTAAGGCCCCTACTGAATCTGAATTTAGAATTCCCTCATTCCAATACATCTTACTAATTATGTCTATAAAACTTTTTTTTCCATCATCCTCATGTTTTCATTCTAGGAAAATTATTTTTGGAGACCCCTCTTCAATACAGGCTTCAGGTGTAACTATCATTGCATCTGACCCCATACACAGCTCTGAATACCCTTCACCCAGTCAGATTGACTCCATGTTATCCAACCACAATTAGATCCTCAGAAATGACATTGTGGATTAGTCCACTATGAGCTTGGAAAAATCAAATGACTTGATGCCAAAATAAGTACATACACCATTAGGGATTATTCCGTCTCCAAATGAGATGGTTCATTATAATGTTAACACTTGGAATCCTTTTTATTTTCTCACTGTAGTATCAATGAATTATGACCACACTTCCTCTTTTTCCAAAAAAATATTACTATGGAGGATGATGCAGAAGTAACATGGATGTGTGCAAGGTGGAAGGGAAGCTGTCATCCATGTGGAAATTGTGGGTTAAGGGCTTATCACAGTATGAGTACCTACTCTAGAAATTTGTAATTTTTTTTATGGTCAACGATTTTACTTTTGGTTCTAATTTGTAACCTGTACATTTAACTTTGTTTCTACTATAATAAAGAGGACATTGCACCTCAACATTTAATAAAAAAATATTCATTTTTTGGCTACTGATGATATTATTTTAGTAATGTTTATGTATATTTTATCTTTGTAGAAGAATAAATAAAACTAAAAATGTGTTTAAAAATGTTACCTCATCAACTAAAAACTCTTTGGTTTCTGAATTATTAATTCTATGAATGGTTTTATTACAATAGTAATACCTATATAGATTATTTTTTGATGTTATTAAAAAATTAATTATTGTTTTCAATGATCTATATCATTCACAATTAATGTGGAAGAGAGAAGAGGATGTTCTATTTTATTAGTGATGGGAGAGGAATTGTTGGAATATCCTAATGTATTAAATTAATATATATTATTATTAATGAATAAGTGAACCAAATTGATATATTTTAATTATATAATTGTTATGTGACTATATAATGTCATAATATTGTTATTTTTTCAATATTAAATTATTTTTCATCATTTTCTCTTTGTTTGATACCCTTGTTATACCTTTTGATGATTCCCATTATATTAGTTCTCTTTAATCATTAGTCTTCAAGAATGTTACTATTAATGGATGATAACTCCACAAATGAACCAATATTTTACATTTAAAAAATATATAAATAATTAGTATGAATGCAATTTTTTTAAAAAAAATAAAATTATTTAAAAAATTATTTATTATAATTAAATATCATTAATGTCATTTTTGGAAATTTCGAGAATATTATAATATAATATAAGAATATCATTGGTCAAATTGTTCCAACATTACATAAAATATAATGTACTATGTGTATTATACTATTATGATTATATAATAATTTCTATGTGTTTAGATGTTATTTTATCATTATATTTTTTAACCCCATAGTTAATTTTTTTAACACCAATGACGGTAATGGCTTTTTCAATATTATATGATTATAATTATTTGTCTTCGGTCAAAATATTATCCTAAAATTCAATGGGATTAAATTTTAAAACATTTTTAATAATAATTTTCATATCTGATGTTTTTAATTAATGTTAATAAAATATATTTATCATTAAACATTATTAATGTAAACTTATGAATTATGAACATAGTTAGACATTAATAAAAATTATAATAATGGATTTAGAAATTTAATCTTATAAATATATGAAACTAGTACACCCTGAAGCGATGCAAGACAAAATAATATAATAATTGTTATAAACTATTGATTACTATTTATAAAACAATATAGTTTACTATCTGTCTTCTTAAGTGTACTATTTGTAATAGTTGCAATGAAAAAGTATCGTTTAATATATTTTACTCACAAATATGAGGTGAATAATTTGGAATTATAAGTGAATCTATTAAGAAGACATCAATATAAAAATGTTAAATTAAGATACATCAATTGTAATGTGAATCACTATTGAATAGTGAAGGATGTAAACCTGACTTTAATATATACTTCATTTAAGAAAACAATATTACTTACAATGAAACAAAAATTTGAAGAGAATATAAATAATGAATAGTTTATCAAACAAAAAATATGAGATGTGCTGAGGAATAATTATAATAAAAAAAATTTTGTCCACAAATAGAGATGTTGTGATGTTTAGACATGGAGTAATTTTACAGCAAATAGAAGATGTACCCAATGAATTTCATCTTTTCCTCACCAATATAAGATTGGTCGGAATCTTCTTTGTCTAACACATCATAAGAGTACCTGAATATGACGTATAAGAATACAACATAATAATATATACAACATAAGTATACCACATAAGAATTCCTGAATATGCAGAATATGTATTAATGTCACCGAGAAACAGACATGAATGAAATATCCAACTAAAAAACATTCAAATGGAAATAAATCTAACAATATAAGTATATACATCATAATATAAAAATGTACATTAATAAAAAGAACATTCAAATTAGAACATAGAATGGGCGGGATCATATAATGTAGCTCAATTGATGTATCAAGTCCTCTTACAATCCCAAGACCTACATGCTGAGGTAATTCCGAATCATAAGCTAATTTTCAAGACAATAGTAGTTTCATCAATGCTGTATAAAATTTCATACCTGAGGAACTAGTAGTGGAGATGTATAATAGTAATATAATATATGTAAATAATATAAGATATTATTATCTAATTTCATAAGAGAATGTAGTAAGGATATCATGCCACACAAAAAATACAACATGCGAAGAATGCGTGGAAATAGAATAAAATACATATAGATGACCAAAATAAAAGGATACATTAGACCAAAATATAATAAAATAGCCAATGGGGTGCATGGAAACTCTTAATAGGCCATAAGAGTATAATGAGTATCAATGATAATCAATGATATTAATAAAACGTGTTGATGATACTTGCTAAGCACACACCAGAGCTATTTGATCAGCCTTCAATAAAATGAAAACATATGAATTGTCCAATATTAATGGTAAAATGGGACACAAAATAGTTTGAAACAATACATAAAGGAGATTACCTCATGTAAATATAATGTAATGTGTAAGGATAAAACCAAAAATATAACAAGAAATCATAAACTAGGAATTAAATGTAATGAGGGGAAAATAGTCTTGAAGTTATGTAATAGTAATAGGTATTAGGTCCAAATCAACATAGAAAGTAGGAAAATAAAATTGAACAAATCAATATAAATGGACCCAGAACGTGTAGTAGTAGTACATTTGGAAGAATAACATTATTGGGATGAAAATTGCATACCAGTGTAGATGTTTTTCAAAAATTCTCCCACAAACCATGTACACATGATCTTATATAAATAAAAGGACCAAATATTGTATATTGAAACAAAAAAACATATTTTATAACTTCACTAACTGAAAAACATATTTTAGAGAACCTGGTCTTCTATTTTGGAATATGAGTGCATAGAATTTGGAGACACCATTTCAACTGGTGACCAAAAGAAGTATAATTTAAACGTGTATGAATTCCTCAAATTATAGGATGTAAAACATAATTCATTTTATAGATCAATCATAAAAACATAAAAGTGGCTTCTGAAAGGAAATGACAACTCCATGAAAGAGAATACAGTTGTTGTAATAATAAATATGATAATGTTATAATGATAGATTCAATCACACTAACAAATTATAAGTGCAGCATAAGTTTGAAAGAAATAATTTTTGGAACCTTTTCAGAAAAATTATCTGAAACAGTCAACCAATCTGAGCATTTTTTTACAATAACATATAAGGATGAAAACCCTCAGCTTCAAATTCTAGTACATGCTACAATATTTACATACAAAAATTAAAATCATGAATTATTAATAATGAATATGTAAAACTCATAAGAAAAGAAATGCCATATAGAACCTAAAAAAATGCGAAGAATTAGAAAAAACAAGAAAAACATGCAGAAAAAAATATAGTCATTAGTACATGATGAAAAAATACAGACGAAAGTGCAGAGAAAAATGTAGAATAAAATGCATGAATATGATGATAAAAAAATCATGAATAATATGGTAAAATTATAACAGCAAAAAGTGTTCTAAAAATACAGAATAAAAAATATGATGTTTTATCATAACTATTCCAATATGATAAAAAATCATGAATATATGATAAAAATATGATGTTTATTAACAATAATAACAGTTCTAAAAATGTAAAATAACTACTAATTGAAATAATAATAAAATCAGTACTAATTGAAATAGAAAATGTGGTTAATATGTCCATCATGTCACCCCCCCCTCAATTTTTCAGCACCTCCTCCTACCCCCTACCCACCTCTACCCCTCCCCTTCCCCCTCCTCTGCTTGTATCCCACCTAATCCTAGTAGATCCCCCTCCCACCTCAACCTCCCCCTGCCCACACCCATCCCCCACCACTCCATCCTGCTCAACCTCTTCCCCCAGCCCCTTCCCCCACCTCCCCCACAAATTTTCCGGCACCTCCTCTTACCCCCTACCCAGCTCTACCCCTCCCCTTCCCCCTCATCAGCTTGTATCCCATCCAATCCCATCAGCTCCCCCTCCCACCTCAGCCTCCCCCTACCCAACCACTTCCCCCACCACCCCATTCCCAACCTCTTCGCCTAGTAGCCCCCATCCCCCGGCCCCCATCCTCCCCTCCCCTACAACCTTCCCAGCCCCCTTCCCCCTACCCATCTCTAACCCACCCCTCTCCCCTACTCTTCTTGTCTCCCACCCAATACCAGTTTCTACCCTCCGACCTCAGCCTCCCCCTTCCCAACCCCTTCCCCCACCACTCCCCCTGCCCAACCTCTTCCCCCAGCCCCTTCCCCCACCTCTCCTCACCCCCTAATTTTCCAGCACCTCATCATGCCACCTACCCAGCTATACCCCTCCCCTTTCGATGTTGATGGTGTCTGCATCATTGTATTTTATAACATTGGGGTTTGTTTGTTAACATAAGGTTCAATATTTTCATGCACCATATTGGAAAAGAAGTACCTATACAGAATATATAAAAATTAACTGATATTATTTTGGAAATCTGTCTATATGCTAGGAAATTATAACAAAAAACTCCGATACAGGTAATATACCAAAAAAATAATATATTATAATGGTTAGTTTACCAATATTTTTCATGGATTTTATTTTCTAACATTGTAGTGACTGTGTTAACATAAGGATCTATTTGGTTGCATGTGCTATGTTTCCCATACAGGTGATCTTAAAAAAAAACTACATTTTAATGGTCAGTTTAACTAGATTTTTCATTGATTTGATTTTAAAACATTGGGTTGATAATGTTAACATAAGGATCTATTTGGTTTCATGTGCTATGTTTGACCAAAAGTACCAATAAATAACAAAAATATCAGGTGAAATTGTGTTGGAAAATATGCCTATATGATGCATACTAATAACAGACACACCAATATAACTAATCTACAGCATAAAACACTATATTTTATCAACCAATTTACCTATATTTTTTAATCATTGGCTTTGATAACATTGGGGTGTTTTTGTTAACATAAATATCTGTTTGGTTTCATTTACCTTGTTTTCAAAAGAAGTACATCTACATAATAAAACAAAATTAAGTAAAATCATATTGGGATATATTCCTACATGCTGTAAAATGATAACAAACAAACCCATATAGGTAATGTGGTATTTCATGATATGTTCATTGGTAAGAATATTTTCGTATAGGTAAGATTTGACATCCAAATCATGAAACATGATCATATAATAAAAACTATCCCAATTTTAGTACTACATCTAATTTGTAAAGATCCAATGCTCTAAATTGGGCCAGTACTCCGCTTTCCCTGATGGGGAATTTGTCCAAATTATAGTCTAACTCGACCATGTGACCTAGTACGTTGGATGAAGACCATCCCAACACTGTTAATGTTTACTAATTATTTATCACCCATTCTTATTATATAACAATCGTAATTCTCCTATCATATGTGAAAATTCAAAATTTTCATCAAAACAAATAACCACTAAATAAAGTAACAGAATATTCAAATTATAACTAATAGTTGTTGATGTTTCAAAGATATCATAACAGTATTGGTAAACCGGTGATTTTTATGAAACATAATACAAATTGTCTTTTAACAATGAGAAATTATATATATGAAGCATCATAAAATTAAAATTAGAATTAATATTATTTAGCATTGAAACATGAATAATGTTCTTTTGAATTTCAGAATATTGCAGATAGTTTTGAAACACAAAAAATATAACAAAATGTTTTCACACAATAATTTAATTTTGAAAAGAAGGGTGTATGTGGTAACAAAAGATGTATTTATTTAAATGATATTCACATTCTACCTTCCACGATGGTGTATTCCTCCACATTCCAGTGTTACATAAAAATTTCCCATTTTATGTAGGATTGAAACCTGGAATTAAAATTCCTTATATTGAATATATTGACTACATAAATTAAGGGTACAGAATATTGCTATAAAAGTTGATTAAATATAGATATAGTTTAAATATGTGAACAGAGATAGGACAATTTTTTTTTCCATATTACTAAATCATTATATTTATGATCATCCAACATAGTCAATAATATTTATATAGAAATGAAGGCCTACATGTAAAACTTCTTTTCTAAGGATATCATTTCAAGCCTGAAACATCCCATTATACATTGAATTTTTTTATCAAGAAGTGATAAAATTCAGAAAGTCTAGAGAGAAGAATACATCCAAGAACATCAGTGAAATGCTTTGTAGAACAATATACATTTCAGTGGGAATGGAGATGTATCCAAGATAGTAGGATCACCTATTTGACATTCCTCTACAATGGATTTTCTAGGATACGATTCATATTTTCTAGTACATAATAGAAGGGTGTGTGATTATGTTTTGAAAAAATGGAAACATAAATGAATGTTTTCAGATATGGTTATAAGGAATAACAAAATAAATAAAAATATAGAAATTATAATAAATTATGACTATATAATTACATATCCAAATTTATCTTACAAGTAAGTCGTTATTAATAAGTATTGATTAAAACATGAATAGGGCACAAAGCCACCAATATTCGGTGCAACTTCTTCTTGTACCACAATAACCTGCAATAAAATATGAATCCCCAGTAAACAATAGATTCATTAAAATTATTATTATAGGAGAATAAATTATAAAAAATACATTCCTTTGTGACATTAAAGTATGATCTCATGAACCATTAATGAAAAATTAAATATCTGAAGATGTAAATACATGAAATTACTATATGCATGATGTTTTTGTTAACGGGTTGAAGATTCACAATGGGAAAATACTAACCTGTATTTGTGATTTTCAAAGGAACAGAAATCATTCCATATGACTTAAATCCCAAGGAGGACTACCAAGGGGATTTATTGTAGTTCACGTAGTGGAATGGGAGACTCCTTGGACATGTAGGAATGAATAAGACGTGACCGCCTAAAATAAATAGAAATCAGAGTATTAGTACCGTAAATATGAACATAAAACTAATATTGTCATATAAAATATTTGGTTTCATGTATCTTGATAAAAAAATATTGCAATAATCAGAAATTAGGTTACTCAATGCGTGATTAATGTCGATACTTACATAGTTCGACGTGCAAATCCATATACGCTCTATGAGTAAGGCACCAGTTATTTCTCCTAACAAAGAACGTCCGCAAAGGATATGAAATCCATGAAATAGGTTACTCGTTGTGCGCTTGAGGGCACATGAACTGTACGTTGAGCAGAGGACCCGAACGTAGAAGAGCTGAAGATAGAGTTTCCAGTTGTGGAGAATCCGTAGGTGGAGGAGTATGAAGTGGAGCATGCCGATATAAAGCATGCTGAGGAGATGGAGCATGCAAGGAAATGGTGGGACTGGAGTGGAGAGTCGAGAATGGGAGTGGTATAGGGTAGTCGGGGACTATAGGGGAGTAGGAACTCAAGCGGGTATGGGATGAAAATCCCAATACAAGTGGGGGGAACCATACCGTGAGAATTTTTTTGGTTTGGAGGTATAAATCGAGTGTTTTTGGAGATGTGGAACGATAGGAAGGTAAGATGTAGGTAGAAAATAATCCAAGTTTAGTATAGATACTAGATATGTTTAATTTCTATAAATTTTTTTAGGAAACTATAAATCCCCATAATAAATTTTAATTTATAGATTTTAAGACTTTTTAAATTATGTTTTACTTCTAGTTAATTATTGTGAATGCCTTGTACAAGAAATCTATTTCATAACCTAATTAATAACACCATGATTAGAATACATCATTAAAAATAATAAATAAAAATTTAAATTTAATAAAAAATTTGAAAAAAATACATTTCCCTTGTAAAATATTTGATTTACTCAAAAGAGTCTTCTTATAAAAAATTGTTCAAGTACTACCACAACATTAAAATTGATTTCAAATTTATCATGATGTAAATAGTAATTTATATTGATAAAAAAAATTTCTAATATTATTATTATATTATCACAGATTACACTTTAAATATGATTGTATATTTTATATTTCAAATTTAATTTTTTTGATACATTATAAATGATATATTATTTCAAAAAAATAATTAGTTCTATTATCTTAAAAAATAATTTCATTCTGAAGAATAAAAAAAATTTATTAAATTATTCCAACGGGTTCCAAATATTGATTCAATTTAATAAATATCAAGTTCAATATTTTTTATAAAAAATGTTGAATATAAATTTATAAAACTAAATAAAAAAATGTTTTTTTTTGAATATCTTCTTGTCTGGAAAAAATATAGATTATAAAAAAATTATAATATTGATTTCATTGTAATTAATTAAAATAATTTTAACTAATTTATTATTATATTAATTTAATATAACATTAAAATCATGTTTGGACCTATTATGGATGTGATTCCAAATTTATAAAAATTTGTATTTCTCACTATTTACTAAAAAAATAAATCTTCTGTGAAAAATCAAAATAAATCACTCTATGATAAATTTGATGTTTTGATTAATAAAAAGATATAATTTTTCTCATAATAATTTTCTATAAATGGGGAAAAATAAATATTATAGTCAGTAAAAATTGGATATTAAAAAATATTTTTATTGAAAACGTGTTTTTTCATTCTAAAATGAACTTTCTAAAAAATTATTTCTTATTTATTATGAATTATCAAATATATTTTATTTAGTAAATATTTTATATTAATTTAATTATGTTCATTATCATTTTCAAATCAACAAATTCAATGGATATTTTAGAACTATAACATTTAAATAATAATACATATTGGTATGTTTGAGATCATTGTTGGTTCTGGTCTACACTTTCAAAATAACAATCTTTTTATTATCATTATATATTATTTTAACATCCAGAGATAAAAAAATAATTAATATTAATATATTTATTAGGTTTTCTTTTTTTAAATATATGTTTCAAATAACTACAACAAAATAAAGTTATTATAGAATCATTACATGCAATGAAAAAAATATATTTTTATATAATAATCGGTTCTTGGAATATAAAATAATTTTTAATAACTTTTATTATCTAAAAAAATTAATTTATAATGGTTTTAAATATAAACAATCAACAATGTAGTGTATGATTATTTATATAAATTTATAAATTAGTATTAAAAATGAATTTTTCAATAATCATTTTATATTACTAAAAATTTATTATAAATTTGAAAATGAAATTATAAATGAAGAAAATTATAATTATGAAAATATATTTTAATTATTAAAAATTGGATTTATTAAAATTATTAATTTTATACATAAAAAATTATCTTGATTATATAGATAATATTTGTTGTTGTTTTAAACTTATATATAATATTATTTCATAAAATAATATCAGATTATTTTATATAATATGTATTTTAATATATAAATAGAATTTATAATATATATATATATATATATATTAGTTTATAAAAAGATTTGAATGTAAAAAAATTACCATAATTCAATAATAATAATAAGGAAGCAAAATTAAATTTGATATAAGTGAGAATCAGGTTGTAGGTATTCATATTATTGTGTGAGGTCGAAACCAAGAGAGAATCATTTTTGGGAGACTCCACAGAAGGAGGATTCATCTTCAAGCGGGATTATATGAGATTTGACTATAGGATATGAATAGGATCGAGCCGAGTGAGATGAAGGACAATAAAGAATTGGTTCCCCATTGATTGTGATGTCATTGATGGGCAAGGTGTATTATCAAGATCATAGATTGATTTTTTCAGAGAGAATTTTGGAGAGTGAGTCTGATTTAAACACCAAATATAAGTTATGTGTAGTTTTCCAAAGGGATATAAGAGAAAAAACCATTAATTTTTATTGATCTACCTTGAAGCTTTGTGTTCGTCAATAGATATTGATTTCATTAATTTTTTTATCCAAATCAAAATGAAAATCAAATCTATTTGATCAGATCTGATGTATTAATACTTCATTTTTACTTGTCTTATATTTTCTTCGTACAGATGGATATGAGACTAATTTTTAATTGTGTCCAAATAAGTTTCAATGATTTAAATTTGATAGCTATTATTGTTGGTTTTGAGTGTAAGAATTCATCGCATTAACTCTATCAACAACGTCTATGTTTAACAACACAATTTTTTTAACAGTTTCATCATTTTTTATAAAAATTTTATCTGTAATTGAAAACATATCAAGAATTATGAGGTTGGAAATATAATCTCAAGTGACATACAGTCATAATTTATTATATATTTTAATGATAATATATATATATATTAATTAGTATTTAGAAATCATGTAAATCAAACCACAATTTTTTTTATTTTCATGAATTTTTTTGTATAGTGGCTAGGACCACTATAAATCCTTCAGTATCCATTTAATTACATCTCAACTGAGTTGTAAGAGTTGACTATGGATTTCTGATGAGATAGCGAGATGAATATCCATTCATAATTTTCTATTTAGAATTATTAAAGAATATAGGTGTTGGTAATGTCTAAATGGAAAACTTAAGAAAATTATCCCCCTAAACAACAACTTAAATAATCATCTTCATATATTCTTGTAACTAATTTGTATTCAATTTTTATATATTCTAATAACATATGTATTTTAAGATATGGTTCTGCATAAATTATACATGAGTAACAAATTTTGTCATTATCAAAACATAATTTATTTTTATTTATTATCAAGGTAATTTATTTTAATTAATAATATTCTATTTCTAATAATTCTACTTTTAAAAAAAATTCAATTATAATATTAATTGTGTATTAATGTTTTTTCCTAATTGTTTTTGTAGAAAAATTCTTCATTTATGGAAATTATGTGTAACATGATTTATTATATTTTACTTTTAAATGATTATTCATTAGAATTATAATTTATTAATGTTAAAATTTAGTGGGATTTTATTTATACCAGTTTCATATATTTAAATTTTATTTTTTAACTAATTTTCATTTTATTCACAATTTTATTGTAATAGTTATGATAATAATTATTTTTATTTTTATATCAATATATATTTTATTTTAAATGGGATTGAGTATTTCACAATACAGACATGATTTTTTATAATTTAATGTAACCCTTATAGGGTGGTTTTAAATTATAAAATGACTTATGGGTTTTAGTTTTTGAGTAATATAAATTATCTTAAATCACATTCCATTTATGCACATATAACATTTTGTTATATTGTTTTGATGTAACAAATTAAATTATCTTATTTTCATTGAGCCTATATGAATTATTTTTTTTCAATTTCATTACATGATATGGAAATTTCATATAATACCTGACATTTTCTGTAAATACCAGTTTCATTTGTACTGAATGTTTGATGTAGATACAAATCTAGTGATGAGATAATTATTTCATATGAAAATATTATCAATGTAAATTCATTGGTTTTAAATTAATAGATGAATTATAGATATATTTTCGTCCTTTTATTTTATATGAATAATAAAATTAAATAAATTTGTTTCTACTAATTTAGAAATATATTTCTAATAGAAGTATCTATATTAATTAAAATAAATACAAGTAATTGTTTTTTATGTATTTTGATTTAAATGAATAACCCAGGTGAAATTATATATATGTAAATAAAGCTTAAATAGTTATAATAAAATAAATAACCCGATCATTAAAAATATAGATTTGAAATGGTGTGTTAACCCATCCCTACACAAGGGGGTATGCCCAAGAGGTCCTTCAATGTTTTAAGTTTCCACATAGTTTTATTTTAAAATTTTCATGTTATCTTTTATAAAACTCAATGGTTTATATTTAAATCATTTTTATAAACATACATAATTTCAATAGTGGTATATTATTTCAATGTATACGTAATTTAAATAATATTTTGAGAATGAATTTATAAAATAATTTTTTATGACCTGTCCCCCGAGGGAAATTCCATCACTACCCAAAACCCCTTTCTATAGGCCAATGTTTGGTGACTCACATCGAAAAGGTGTATCCCTAAAATGAGAAGGCATTGTCATTAAACATGTACATAAAAATAATAGGTACACGACAAATTTAATAAAAGTAGTAAAAATGATTAAGTAATAGTGTGAAATTAAAGTAAAGAGATAATATACAATCTCAAATGAAAGAAACAAAACAACTTAAAATATAAATCAACTTTTGATATTGTCTTCCAAGGATCATACCTGGAGGGTAGGTATAGTTATTCACCGCAACTATCAATGTCAACCGGTCATCTTCGTGCTCCATCTAGTCCTAGATCCCCAAACCACAGTCAAAGATATCCATCGTATGCACAAGACACAAAAATGTGAAGGAAAAATTGTGCATGTGTGAGTACAATAATACCCAGTAGGGACCTCGAGAAAACTGAAGGCCTCTCATAATTCCACAATGGAAAAACCACAGAGCAGGATATCAATCAAAATGCATAAGGAATGACTCATCTGTAACCATGTATAACATAAATATAGAAGTACAGATGATTAGTCGTAAATATAGATAATCATATTTGTTCAAGGGGCTCTTCGGATAACCAACGTAGGATCTGACCCACACTGGATCAGTATGCGATGATCCCCATAGGATCGTTTAGTGTAGAGCCACAAAAGATCAATATGTCCTGACCCACATAGGATTGTTGAGCACTAACCCAAACCTGATCGGACCCAGACATGATCGGTATGCGATAACCCACACAAGAAAATAGAGCGGTGACCCACAAATGATCTATAGGTACTAACCCCCATAAGATCACCTTTTATTCTCTACCTTAGAGCATGCCACTAGATTCCTTCATGAAGCACACATCATTCTGGGAGGATCCTCTCCTCAAGACATATGTCATATATCAACCACCAAAAAATGCAATGATGTAGTAATCCGATGGACATCAATGTCGTAAGGGTTCCCACGTAATAGATAGTGCGTCCATTAGACGTCTAGTCTTTGAGTGATAGGAATTTAGTGTAGAGGGCCATTTTGGATTCAGGGTACATCCGTCTCATCCATTCTCCAACTTTTTTCCAAACTCGTGTGGAATTTCTCCTAACGACCACCTCGCCCTATGGGTTCTGGTGCCATAGACAGTTTTTCAAATGGACGTTCAGTTTAAAAGATACGCCTATTTAAACGTATCATGGTTGATAAAGGTTCTGGGTCTGGTCCGACCTGGAATACTGGGCAGCGGGTTACTCCCTCTGGGCGGCGGGTTTGGCCCAGCTCACACAGCTGGGCACATCCCACTGGGCTGCGGAATCGCCAGACCCACTGGCTGGGTGCGGGGGTCCCCTATCCTCCTAAAAGTATCGACAATTTGGGTATTAAAAGAAGATGTGTTGGATGATGCCACACCACCTAGCCGTTTTACTCTGACCGGACTCCTTCTGGACCAGAGGGGCACGAGTTCACCCTCCGCCACAGCACAAAGATGAGACCTTCTTCAGTGGCAAGATTCGGTGGCGCACCACCCAGCATCACCACTTTCAGCTATGGCTGGCTGCCCATTTGGTCTGCCACGGCTCGGTTTCGCGGCCCTCCTCCGTGGTGTGTTGTCATAGTCATCTTGTCCGGTGTTGACCGGATTCCGTTTTTCAACATGGAACTTTCAACTGTCGCCTCCTCTTCATGAACAACGATTTACAGTACCACCGTCCCAGTGGAACATCTGAAGGTCACAAGTGAAGCTTGGGTGGTCTGATTTTATTATCGTATGCGCCAATGGGCTTCTCAGGATAGTTCCTACATTGCACGGCTCTTGTTTTATCCTCGCCTTCATATCATTCAATCTCCCATGAAGAAAAAATCCATTACTGATATTGGCAGAGGGTATTTTCCTTGTTTTTTCAGCTCGTGGCCTTCATGTTAGAATTATAACATGGGATGGGTTCATCAACATCAAAGGAGATTGAAAAAATTAACAGTTAAAACAAAATCCCTACATTAAGTTTTTTGTATGTTGATGTAGATAAGGTAAGAGTGTCCATGTTCAAGTGTGCTACGGATGGAGGAGAACGTTCAAGTCCATTGGCACTCATTGTCGAATCCTCTAATGGTCATCAAAGACTCATTATAGGTTAGAAGAAGAAACCAAAACACTTCATTAGAGGTTCCTCTCATGAGTGACAAAAAAACTTGCACGATATTTGTTTAAAGAGATGAAAAATATGAGATCAACCCACCTCCCAATTATTGTGGTTCATTATTACATTTAATTAATTTCCATGTTAATTCTAAAAATTGTGTGGTCACACAACTAAGTGTAACCGACCAATTTATTGTCTAACATTCCATCATTACTGCCATCACATTTCAATAGATAAAAGAGATAAATAAAATAACTCATCGAGTTATTTTATTATTTTATTGTAAATTCCAAAAATTAAATTTTTCATCCAACCCATGATGGTCGAATTTAGGCTTCCCTTATGAAAACCCGGCACAATGGATACAACGGTGCCGTCGAATTTTAATCTATGCACCAGTTCAAAGGATAGAATTCACTACCTCCAAATTTACTGAATATAGCTTAAAAATGTTAAAATTTTATTCTGGGATCCTTGGGACTTGGAATCGCGTGTCATCAATTTTTGCATATTTGTAATAATTACATTTAATTAAAAATATATTAGTTCGAATTTGTAATTCCCCGACCCCAGTTACCTAGTGTCAGTGCATTATTCCATAACATTGGCATGATCACAAGAAAGATAAAATCTCGAATGATCGATTGGTTTAGTAGCCTTGGAAACACTAGATTTATTCATAACGTTTTACATTACATTATAATTTGAAAAACTACTACAACAACATATTGTATCCATAGTCCACACAATTATCCCCTCATAATATCCCGGTGGGTCATTCATAATTTAATTCATCACATCCTTGGAAAAATAAAACATAGAAAATGGGTGAGCTCAAATGCACAGTAAGGATATCAATATAGCTGAAACTTTCATAAATAAGAATAAAAATTTAAGGCAATATATAACTAAAACAAAATCCTTTTAAACATTATCTTTAACAAGGTATGGAAAAAATAAAATGAAATAATGCCATTTACTTATTCACATGGATATTCTACTAGTCGAACAATCACATTCAATATCAATAACCACTTTCATAATGATGGAATGCATAATGCCATACTATCATAACCACATATCCAAGGCCTCGTTCAATTATTACAAATAATATTTTTCCATGTCCTTGTTCCAAGACACTAGTTTGTCTCAGGAGACATACCGATGCATCGTGGAGCTATAGCGGGCTCCACCCGTCACATATTAAGTCCAATGCATTCCCATATGAAAAGGTTTAAACATAACATAAACATTCATATTAAAACTAGAATACGAAATGTAAATACAACATCCATAAACCATGAATGGTATAAAAATAACACATCCACAGTCAAACATATCACAAAACCTTCAATACAATATAGAAGTTTTGTATCATAATAAATCAACTTCAAATAAGCATAAAATTCATCAAAGGATGTTGACATAGATAAAATCAAAACTCTTTTTAGAGAAATATATCTTTCCATTTTGAAATCATTTAAAAGTAATATATTTATAAAATAAAAAAATTTCATTGAAAATATTCTTATAAGCTTGTAAGGGGAGCTTCGACGGAAAATAGCCGCACCCGCCGTATAATTTTAAAAAACATTCTTACCTTAATTTTGTCGAAATGGTTAAAAAGCCCCTCGTTTGGAAAACGACATAACGATTACTTTATAAACCTCTTAGAAAAAGTCAAACAAGTGTATAAATGACTTTAAACCATATTCAAGTAAATAGTAAAAATGTTTTGAAATACATTTTTAAGAAACATGGATGTAGATTATAAAGATGTCCCAGTAGATTATTACGTATAAACAACCTTAGAAAATGAAAAGATTGTGAAATAAACCCTTACCTTGTACTTTTCCTTGGTTAAGGGTAGGTTAACCTCTTATATAGTGGTGAAATAATTTTTATTAAATTATACAAGAATCATATACGTTAATATGATATAATATATGATCATTTAACATTGATTTGTTTATAATATCTTAGTATTATCATTGTTTTGGGTCTTAACTTACTCATTTTCTTTTATATGTTTTGTTACGTAAGCGGTGTTTGTCATGTATAAGTTGTATATTAATCATATCCAGAATTATATCATGTCCTTATATACTATTAGTAATCATCAAATGATAATTAGACATGAATGGATACGATGGAGAATGAATCTCATCACGTTCATGGAGACGGTAGTCCGTACGTACGCACGAGCGACAATATCATTCTTTTGATATTAAAATAATATATAATTGGATGGTATATCATATATACATAATCATTATCATGTTACATTTATTAATTACATGAATTACAATTCATTATTATACCCATCCAAATAATAATTTATTGAATAACAATTACACCACGACGTGGAGACGGTAAGCCGTACGTACACACATATGGTAACATTTTATTCAAAGGATGGATAGAATACTGAATATGATTGTACCATATTTATAATAACATTACAGTATATATAAGATACTGGAGTTGTTATTTTAGAATGGTAATAACAAATAATGAATATGTGGAAGAAGAAAGGAACTTGAAAAAGGGTGGTGAAATCATTACCTCTTCTTTGGGTTCTTCCTTTTGATTTGATCAAAAGGGCTCTTAGGTTGTCTTTCTGAATAAAGTAAGGCCTATAAGATGAATTGAAGGAAGATTAGAGGGTATTTTTGCAGAGGTTGGACGAAACAAAAGGCTTTTAATGTGTGATTTAATGATAAGGGATAGTTCCCTTTTATAAGAGGGGTGAGGGGAACCTTTGGAAAAGCTAGAAATATTATTTTTAATAAATTCATATTCGGTTTCTAATGGCTCAAAAGTGGATTATTTAAATGTTAAGGTGGAGATAGGTCCAAAAAAACTAAACCAATATAATTTATACAAGATTGGGTTACTATATTAACCTTATCTTTAAGTATTAACTCTTAGTTAATTAGTTTCGCTTTTACAATGTCTCTTTGTTATTTTATATTATATGGTTAATAAACTTACTATAAACATCCATGAGAAACCCAAGTATTCCATTAATGATACAACTATCATGATATATTTCTCTTGGAAGATCCTTATATTTTTAGGAATTTTATAGTAATTAATAATATAATATTTGTTTTAAAAACTCTTTTATGGCAATTTTGACACTATTCAATAATTGATTTTTGGAAAAAACATAATAGAATGATTAATTCCAAAAAAGTTAATTAAATCAATATTAAAATGTCATATTAACCTAGAAAATTCGTTTAATTCATAAGCATTCTCAAATTGTATTTATTTGGGTTTCTACAATATCAATCAATTTAATTTTTCACTATTATTGTAATTACTGCATCACCATTCTGTCCTTAATAAATTAAATTATTTAATGTCTAAAAATTATAAATAAAATACCATTTTGTAGAGAATATTTTTATATTTCTAATGAATATTTATAGTCTAAAATAAAACATATATAACCCTATGTAAACATTGTTTTTCTAAAAGATATATTCTTGTGTCATTTTTTATTCATTTTAACTTAATTAAAATAAAGTGTCCCTATCTCTTACAAGTGGCACCATGGGGTCCCAAAATCGACCCAAATATGCCCATGGTCAGAAATGTATCAAAAAATAGGGTTAGGAAACGTTTTATGGTAATTTTTTATTATTATAATATTATTTTTTAACCCTTATTTAACAGATTTACCCTTTAACCATGGTAAATAAAATATTTACCGAAGTAATTATTGAAAATGTATAAAAATAAAAGTTAACTATTTAGAAAATTTAAACATCCTGATTAAAAATATGGAATCCATTTTTCCATATTCAAAACATAGAAGTGTCAAAAATTAATTTAAAATTAATTCTCGATGTCAAAACAAAAAGCGTGTTTTTAAGATATAATAACTATCAAAAGATTGATACTTGTTTATGTTCGGTTTAATTGTGGAATTATGTACAATGACAAACATTGTATTAAATGGTAAAAATATATTCTAAATATACTTTAAAACCAATCAAATTCATAATTTATCACTATTAATTATTTTGATTAAAAAAGTTGTTTTTAATTAAAATTCAGTAATTTTCACTATTCATCAAAATATTAATGTTATCCGAAAAGTACCAAAATTTCACCTTAGGTTAAATTCGATACTTTGAATCCAAAAATGAAGTCCATTTTGAGAGATAAAATTAATAAAATTTCAAAAAGTAGGTATTACTATTAATAAAGGCTAGTTTGATTGGTTATGGTGTGTTAGAAATCGATGTTGCGTACAACACACGCTAACTCATTATTCAAAAGGAAACGTACCGTAGAAGCATGGGGTGTTTCATTCTCCCCTAATTCATATAATTTCATCCTAGAAATTTCTAGAATACTACCGCATGAAATGACACGGGTGATTCTTCATCATATGTTTCTCGGGTTCCCATGTTTCCTCTTCCATCTTATGGTTTCTCCACAAAACTTTTACCAGACGCATTGTCAGGTTTCTCAATACTTGTTCTCTTGTATCAAGAGTTTTGATGGGCTCTTCGCAATAAGACAGATGGGGTTCCAGTTCCAATTCCTCATAGGTGAGTACGTGCGTTGCGTCAGGCATGTATTTCCTCAATAGAGATACGTGGAACACATCGTGAACATTGGAGAGACTTGGCGGCATTGTCAATCGGTAAGCTACAACCCCAATTCGTTCTAGAATTTCAAAAGGTCCGATGTACCTGGGACTCAATTTACCTTTCTTACCAAATCCTATGACTACCTTCAAAGGAGATACTTTCAGGAAAATATGATCACAAACTTCAAATTCCAAATCCTTCCTTCGATTATCGGCATACCACTTCTGCTTACTTTGAGATGCTTTAATGTGATTTTTGATTACCTTCACCTTCTCCATCATTTCCTCCACCGATTCTGGGCCTACAAGTTTCCTTTCACCAACGTCATCCCAACAAGTTGGTGTACGAGATCTCTTTCCGTATAACGCTTCATATGGTGTCATTTGAATACTCGAATGGAAGCTATTGTTATAGAAAAATTCTACCAGAGGTAAATATTGATCCCACATACCTTGAATGTCAAGTGAGAAGGATCTCATAATGTCTTATAAGTTTTGAATAGTTCGTTCTGATTGTCCATCCGTTTGAGGGTGGTAGGTAGTGCTCAAATGAAGTTCAGTATCCAGGGATTTCTGAAGACTTTTCCAGAATCCTGAAGTAAAATGGGGATCACGATCAGAAACAATCAATAGGGGTACTCCATGAAGTCAGACAACATCATTAATATATAGTCTTTCTAGATGTTCCAGTGGTAGATCTTCTCTTTTAGCAAGAAAATGTGCTGACTTGGTAAGACGATCAACAATAACCCATATTGCATCGTTCCTTCTAGGAGTCGTTGGGAGCCCCATGACAAAGTCCATCGTAATTTTGTCCAATTTCCACTCCGGTATGGGAAGAGGTTGCATGACTCCTCCAGTCTATTGCCTTCCAGCTTTCACTTGTTGACAAACCATACATCTTGACACAAAATCAGCAATCTCCCTCTTCATGTTTCCCATAAAAATTGTTCCTTCAAATCTCTATACATTTTGGAGCTCCCAGGGTGTATAGAGAATTTGGATCTAAGAGCATCATCCAGCAATTCCCTTTTGAGATCATGTATATCGGGAAAACAAAGTCTCTTACCAAATTTGAAAATTACATCTTCATACACAAAGTCTCTCAATCTCCCATCATTCACAGCTTTAATCCTCTTTTGAAATTCTTCATCATCGGTCTGAGAACTCTTAATCCTTCCTATTAAAGATGGTTTGGCAACCATTTGAAAAATCATTGATGTTTCACCTTCCATGGTTATTCCCATGTCCATATTCACTAGATCCATGAAAATTGGATCCCTTTCAATTCTCATATTGTACAAAACTCCAAGATCTTTTCTTCTCAATGCATCTTCCACCTTGTTTGCTTTCCCCAGGTGGTAGTGTATCGTACAATAATAATCCTTGAGTAATTCAAGCCATCTCCTTTCCCTCATGTTGAGTTCTTTTTGTGGGAAAATATACTTCAAACTCTTGTGATCAGTATAAATCTCACATTTTCACCATAGAGGTAGTACCTCCATATCTTCAAAGAAATGATCATAGCTGCTAACTAGAGATCATGAGTAGGATAGTTTTTCTCATGAATTTTTGATTGTCATGATGCATAGGAAATAACCCTATCATTCTGCATAAGTACACAACCAAGTACTTTCTTCGATGCATCACTATTAATAATGAACCCATCATTCCCCGATGGTAGAGTCAATATAGGATAATTTACTAATCTTCTCTTCAGTTCTCCGAAACATTCTTCACACTCCTTTTTTCAAACAAATTTAACCCCTTTACGTGTGAGCTTCGTTAATGGGTTTGCCAATCAGGAAAAATTTTGGACGAAACGTCGATAATAACCTGCCAAACCAATAAAACTACCTAACTCAGTTATACTCGTAGGTGCTGGACATTATTGGATTGCCTTGGTCATAGAAGGATCAACTGAGATTCCATATTTAGAGACAATATGGCCACGAAAATAAATCTCATAAATCCATAATTCACACTTGCTAAACTTTCCATATAATTCATGTCTTATCAGAGTCTTCAGGATAATGCGCAAGTGATTTTCAGGATCTTCGTAGCTTTTGGAGTATACAAAGATGTCATCAATAAATACCACCACAAATTCATCGAGATATTCCTTGAAAACACTATTCATCAGATCCACGAATACAGAGGGTGCATTAGTCAATCCAAAAGGCATTACGGTAAACTCATAATGACCATATCTGGTTCAAAATGATGTCTTTAGAATGTCTACCTTCTTTACACACAACTGATGGTATCCAGATCGAAGGTCAATCTTTGAAAAGTATTTAGCTTCATGCAGTTGGTCAAATAAATCATCAATTCAAGGTAGGGGATACTTGTTCTTTATTGTTATAGCATTGATCTCCCTATAGTTGATACATAACCTCATAGATCCATCTTTCTTTTTAACAAAAAGAACAGGGGCTCCCCATGGAGAAACACTAGGGATAATAAATCCCTTATTACTCAATTCCTCTAGTTGTTTCTTTATTTCAACTAATTTTATAGTGGAAATTCTATTAGGGTTCTTTGATATATTCCTTGATCCAGGAATAAAATCAATGGAAAAATCAACTTATCGTTCTGGAGGATGTCTAGGTAAATCATCCAGAAATACATCTACATATTCTTTCACAAGAGGTACATCCTCTATTTGAACATTCCTTTACTCACCCAAAGTCATTTCATTCTCTTCCTCCCCAATAATTGAATTTAGTTGAGCTACTGGGGGTGGATCTAGATAAGAATTAGATGGTGACGATTCTGCTCTAAAGATAAGGTGTTTCTTATCATCATCATCAAAAAATTTAACCTCTTAATTCTTACAATAAATCTTCGAATCATAGTCCGAAATCCAATTAATACCAAGGATTATATCAAACTCATTCATAGGTATGCCGATGATATCAGCAGATAAAGAACATTTATGTGTTCTAATGGGAACTGATTCACAAAACTTTGTTGTAGTAATAATTCCCTTAGGAGTTTTAACTAACAACACCCTTGTTAAATGAAATTGGAAATATCTAATTTTCGTAGCAAACTGGGAATATATGAAAAAATGTGATGATCCAGAATAAAATAATTCATTTCTTAAACATGAGGAAACCATTAAATTACCTTCCACCACGTCTTCTGGATCTTCTACCTCAGCATTAGTGATAGGAAAAGCTTTGCCTTGATCCCTTGGCCTATTCTAAGGTAAGTTCCCCTGACAATTAGGAAATTCATTTTCATAATATCCCATCTCCCTGCAATTTTAGAACTAAACATTGGTAGCTTCATTATTCCCTTTTCAATCACGAGCTTGGTGGCCTTTTTCACCACACTTGTAACAGACACACATTCCCTTCAAGAAAGTACCATGGTGTTTCTTCCCACATTTACCAAAGGATGGATATTCAACCTTTCCCTTCTTCCCCTTATTTCCATTCCCAGATTGATCAGCAGATCGCTTATTCTCTTGCTTTGCCTTAAATTCATAAGACCTAGACAATTCCTTTTCTGTCTTGATAGAACATGAGACAATGTTTTCATTCAACGAGAATGATTGTGAGACTAATGGTCGACGTAGAAATGGTTTTGACCCATCAACGAAATGATCAATATTACTTCTTAGGTTATGTATATAATCTCCAGCAAACCTTGCTAACCTTGTAATGTTAGCCTCATACTTTCTAACATTCTCATCCTCCTTTTGTCTCAGTCTCAGAAATTGCCTTTCCATATCCGCTCGATGGTCACGAGGAAATTATTTTTCTAAAAACAGGTATTTGAACTCCCTCCATTCCATATTTGATACTTCATCAACTTCCTTCATGTTTTTAATCAATGACCTCCATTGATCAACATCTCTAGTGGGGCAGTAAACTACCATGATAACTTTTTCCATTTCACTACTCCAGAAAGCCTGAAATATTTTCTCTAGGGAATTTATCCATTTCTTAGCTACAAAGGGATTTGTAATCCAATTGAACATTGGTGGTTTTTTCCTCATGAATCGATCTAACATTGATCCTCCACACTGCGGATCATGGTGCTCTATACGAGTAAGGTTATTATTCATAACCTGAGTGAGTTGTCCTAGTATGGTGATTATATGATCGACACCTGTTGCATCAACAAATCCACTATAATTATCTTGAGTAGGAGGTAAATCTCTACATGCAGTGCGTACATCGATACAGATTCCATTTCTTCCACTAGGCGCCATTTCTAAACAATGTCATAAACTAGATCAGTTTAGGAATCAAAATACATTATCCCAAACTTATAAAACACTTTACATAAATTGAACTATTTATGGATATAATCTATAATCATAAAAAAATGTTTTCTTTGAGGAAGTATATACTCATAAACCCTTATTAATTATTTTTAATTAAAATGAGAGTTATCCTAAGAATATCCCCCGAGAGTGTCGTAACCAAAAGTGGAGCAAGGCCCAGTGTCGTGCACCAGTTCCCGTTCGAGTCTAGATCAAAGCGGTGTTTTCGGGTTTTACCCCTTGGTACATCTGTGCCAGAGCCGCCACTACCTGCTCGTATCCAGACAAGGATGTATTGCTTGGAAAACTCCTAAAATCTCTACAATACCAAAATTCTAGGAAGTTATTCTATACTAATCCACAATGTTCATCTTAGGTCTACATGATGTAATCAGAGTCTATCAAAATATAGCTTCCAAGGTTTGTACTAAACTTCCTCTAATACCAACTTTAACGCCCTGACCCCAATTACCTATAGTCGGTGCATTATTACATAACATTGACATATTCACAAGAAACATCAAATCTCGAAATACCGATTGGTTTAGTAGCCTTGGAAACACTTGATATATTCATAAAGTTTAACATTACATTATAAAGTGAAAAACTACTACAAAAACATATTGTGTCCATAGTCCACACAATTATCCCCTCATAATATCCCTACAGGTCATTCACAATTTACTTCTTCACATCCTGGGAAAAATAAAACATAGAAAAGGGGTGAGCTCAAAAGCCCAGTAAGGATAACAATATAGCTAAAACTTTCATAAATAAGAATAAAAATTTAAGGCAATGTATAACTAAAATAAAAGACTTTTACACATTAACTTCAACATAGTATGAAAAAAATAAAACGAAATAATTCCATTTACTTATTCACATTGATATTATACTAATCAAATAATCACATGCAATATCAATAACCACATTCATAATGATGGAATGCATAATTCCAGACTATCATAACCACATAGCCAAGGCCTCATGCCATGACTAAAAATAAGATTTTTCCAAGGCCTTGAACCAAGACACTAGTTTGTCTCATGAGACCAACTGATGCGTCGAGGAGCTATAGCGGTCTCCACCCATCACATATTAAGTCCAATGCATTCCCATATGAAAAGATTTAAACATAACTTAAACATTAGTATTAAAACTAGCTTTTTAAATGTAAATACATCATCCATAAACCATGAATGGTATAAAAATAACACTTCCACAATCATACATATCACAAAACCTTCAATACAATATATAAGTTTTGTATCATAATAAATCAACTTCAAATAAGCATAAAATCCATCAAAGGAAGTTGACATAGATGAAATCAATACTCTTTTAGAGAAATATCTCTTTCCATTTTGAAATCATTTACGAGTATTATATTTAAAAAATAATACATTTTCATTGAAAATATTATTATAAGCTTGTAAGGGAAGCTTCGACGGAAAATAGCCGCACCCACCGTATAAGTTAAATAAATATTCTTAGCTTAATTTTGTCGAAAAGGTTAAAAAGCCCCTTGTTTGGAAAACGACGGAAGGATTCCTTTATAAACCTCTTAGAAAAAGTCAATCACTAGTATAAATGACTTTAACCCATATTCTAGTAAATAGTAAAAAAAATTAAATACATTTTTAAGAAACATGGATGTGGATGATAAAGAATTCCTAGTAGATTATTACGTATAAACAACCTCGGATAATGAAGAGATTGAAAAATAAAACCTTACCTTGTACTTTCCCTTGGTTGGGGGTAGGTTAACCTCGTGTATAATGGTGAAATAATTGTTATTAAATTATACAAGAATAATATACATTAATATGATATCATATATGATCTTTTAATATTGATTTGTTAATAATATCTTAGTATTATTGTTGTTTTGGGTGTTAACTTACTCATTTTCTTATATATGTTTTATTATGTAAGTTTTGTTTTTCATGGATAGGTTATATCATAATCATATACAGAATTATATCAATTCCTTATATACTATTATTAATCATCAAATGAGAATTTGACTTTAATGGATACGATGCAGAATGAATCTCATCGCGTCCGTGGAGACGGTAGTCCGTACATACGCTCGAGCGACAATATCATTCTTTTGATATAAAAATAATATATAATTGGATGTTATATCATATATACATAATCCTTATCTTGTTAAATTTATTATTTACATGAATTAAACATCATTATTATACCCATCCAAATAATAATTTATTGAATAACAATTACACCATGACGTGGAGACGGTAAGTCGTACGTACGCACGTATAGTGACATGTTATTCAAAGGATGGATAGAATAATGAATATGATTGTACCATATTTATAATCACATCACACTATATATAATATAATGGTTTCATTATTTTAGAATGGTAATATGAAATAAAGAAGAAGTGGAAGAAGAAAGGAACTTGAAAAAGGATGGTGAAATCATTACCTCTTCTTTGGGTTCTTCATTTTTATTTGATCAAAAGGGCTATTAGGTTTGCTTTCTGACTAAAGTAAGGCCTCTAGGATGATGTGAGGGAAGTTTAGAGAGTATTTTGTCAGATTTTGGCCGATCCAAAAGGCTTTGATGGTGTGAGTTAATGAGAAATGAGAATTCCTTTTTATAAGAGGGGTGAGGAGCACCTTTGGAAAAGGTAGAAATATTATTTTATAATAAATTCATATTCGGTTTATAATGGTTCCAAAGTGGATTATTAAAATTTTAAGGTGGGTATTGGTCGAAATACACTCAACCAATAGAATTTAGACAGGTTTGTGTTACTATAATAACATTATCATTAAGTATTAACACTGAGTTAATTAGTTTCACTTTTACAATGTATCTTTGTATTTTAATATTATATGGTTAATAAACATACTATAAACATCCTAGAGACAACCAAGTGGTCCATTAATGATAAAAATATCATGATATAAGTCTCTTGAAAGATCCTTATATTTTTAGGAATTTAATATCATTTAATAATATAATATTTGTTTTAAAAACTATTTTATGTCAATTTTGACACTATTCAATAATTGATTTTTGTAAAACAAATAACAGAATGATTAATTCTAAAAAAGTTAATTATATCAATAAAAAAATGCCATTTTAACCTAAAAATTAGTTTAATTCATAAAAAGGCTCAAATTATATTTATTTGGGTATCTACAATATCAATCATTTTAATTTTTCACTATTATTGTAATTACTACATCACCATTGTGTCATAAATAAATTAAATTATTTAATGTATAAAAATTATAAATATAATAAAATTATCTATGAAATCTTTTTATCTTTCTAATGAATATTTATAGTCTAAAATCCAACATATATAACCCTATGTAAACATTGTTTTTCTAAAAGATATATGCTTCTGTCATTTTTTTATTCATTTTAACTTAATTAAAATAAAGTGTCCCTATCACTTACAAGTGGCACCATGGTGTACCAAAATTGACCCAGAGATGCCCAGGGTCGGACATGTATCAATCAATAAGGCTATGACATGTTTTAGGGTAATTTGATATTGTTATAATATTATTTGTTTACCCTTATTTACAGATTTCCCCTTTAACCGTGCTAAATAAAATATTTACCGAAGTAATTTTTCAAAATGTCTAAAAATAAAAGTTACCTATTTATAAAATTTGAACATCATGATTCCAAATATAGAATCCATTTTTCCAAATTCAAAACAAAGAAGTGGCTGAAATTATTTTAAAATTAATTCCCGCTGTCAAAACAAAAAGTGTGTTTTTAAGATATAATAAATATCAAAAGATTGATACTTGTTTATGTTCGGTTTAATTGTGGAATTATGTCCAATGATGATCATTGTATTAAATGGTAAAAATATATTCTAAATAAACTTTAAAATCATTCAAATTCATAATTTATCACTATTAATTATTTTTATTAAAAAAGTTGTTTTTAATTAAAATTTAGTAATTTTCACTATTCATCAAAATATTAAAGTTATCTGAAAAGTACCAAAATTTCACCTTAGGCTAAATTCAATACTCCGAATCCAAAAATGATGTCCATTTTGAGAGATAAATTTTATAAAATTTCAAGAAGTAGGTGTTACTATTCATAACGGCTAGTTTGATTGGTTATGGTTTGTTAGAACTCAATGTTGCGTAAAACACACGCTATCGCATTATTTAAAGAGAAACGTACCATAGAAGCATGGGGTGTTACAGAATTTCTTTGTCTTTACCATCTCAACACCTTAGGGCTTTGCATCATAGAATGATAAAAAAATCTAGGGAAATAAATGGGGATACTAAGCATGTATCTGAGCCTCCCGCTACCATGTTTTTTCTTAGGGTTTCCGGTGCTACCAATGAATTCGCAATAATTGAATCGACCATTGATGAAAGACCCATTATTGTCGATTCACTATCTCCACAGGGAACTCTGCGAAGTTCTCCCCATTATCAATGTGCAGCTCTCCCCAATAGATTACATGTGATGGATCATACAAATACCTTCCCAACTACGAAACATGCTAAACATTATACACATTGTTCATCTTTTGTGGAACTACGAGATAATATACCACGTCACCTACTCTACCGAGGATCTAGAAAGGTTTGAGGAATCTCAGAGATAGATTTCCACCCTGGCCAAAAATCTATAATCCTCATTGGGTTGAGACCCATATATTGACATAGTCTCCTTCCTAAAAATCCATGTGTCTCCATATCCGGTCGACATAAGAATTTTGAAGGCTCTGTGCTATCTTTATATAGTCTTATATGATCTAGACCTTCTTAGTGGTAGATCGTAACAACTGTAGACCCATATGTTATGAATCCCCTAGGTCTGTCTTGCATAGAGGTGATCTACGTGGTCATATGTACATGGCCTAAAACGGCTCTATTCCAATGGTGGAGTGATAACTATTATTGTAAGTGAACTCCACCTATGGTAGTTGGTTCTCCCAACTGCGGCCAAAATCATGGTTGCAAGTCCAAAACATTTCCTCAAATGTATGTATGGTCTGATCTATCTGACCATCTATCTAAGGGTAAAAGGCAGTGATCACATGTAGCTATGTCCTGAACACCTCCTACAATCCCATCAACAATAGAGATGTAAAACGAGTGTCACGATATGAAATGATCGTCAATGGATCCTTGTGAATCCATAAAATCTCCAGAACATAAAGGAGTCACAAGCCCTATACTGATCCCTTCTCTCAATAGAGTAGGAATTGGGGTGACTTGGTGAGTCGGTCGACGATCACCCAGATGGAATCATGGCCCCTGGATATACGTGGTATCCCTATCATTAAGTACATTGAGATTTCATCCCACATCCATTCCATCTATTCAAGTGGTTGAGTAAAATATTACTAGAACATGGCTCACGGCCTTCACTTGCTGACAAGTGAGGCATCATGAAACAAACATCACCACTACTTTCTATATCCTCGGACAACAGAACTGATGTCGGAGGTACTGGTACATCTTCACCATTCCATGATGTGCCACCTATGAGGATCTGTGGAACTCCCACAATAACTCCACTCGTAGAATCAATGATACCATGGTGCATCCTATGAAAATAATTATTTGCTCACCACCTATAGAAAATCCATCAAGAGCCTATCTTGTGTATATATGAGTGCATCGAACCTCACAGTCAATGACCCCTAGCTGTGTCTCCATGACTCTTTGAAAAAGTGGGGTGTTAACAGTCATAGTCTGGAGGTAATATTCTCCATCACTATCCACGAAGGATATATGCAATGCAGCTGGAAACTATGTCGCCCCACCAATTAATTGTATACCATACCTCCTGCTGAGTGCTTATGATACTAAATTTCTCTTCCCAAGAGTGTAGACTATCTAAAAGTCATTGTCCTGGAGAAACTCCATCTATCACCATTATCTCAATATTATGACCTTCTCTGAGAAGATATACCTGAGACTACTGTGATTAGAGTAGTTAGTAAATCATTCACCAATAAAGTAGTTCCTCCACATAATTAAGTCAAAGACCACTTCTTATAACTCCAGTTCATTGGTAACGTTGTTCTTCTCATGCATTCTCAACTATTGAGATCCATAAGTGATCACCACTCACTCCTGTATTAGGAAACATCCTAGTCTGGTCCCTGATGTGCGTCAATATACCACATACCCAACACCCTCTTCTGGTAGCCACAATGTGGTGGAACTCATCAGTATCTACCTTAGCTCCTAGAAACACTAATAAAACATCTCCATATTCAAGAAAAGATGCCCAATCATTTTCAATTCTTACAATGGTGTTGTTACCCTAGAAATTTCTGGTACAAATCTCTGGTAGTACGTAGCCAATCCCATGAGACTCGGTAGCATAGTCACACTCTTGATTGGCTACCAAGAAAGCATTGCCTCTATTTTTTCGGATCCACTATAACTCCAGCCTTCATGATAATATGCCATAGGAAGTGAACCTCTATCTATAAATGGCCTTTTGAGATCATACCATAATGATGGTTCTCTCTGAGTGTATATAGAACTATTTGGATGAGAATGGCATGTTCCTCCTCTGATGTCGAGTACACCAAGACATCTTCAATGAAGACCACCATGAAGAAATCAATGTAAGGTTGTACGATAAATTTTATGAGTCCCATGAACACTAATAGAGTATTGATCACACTGAAAGGCATCACCAAAAATAATAATGGTCATTCCTACCTCTGAATGTTGTCTTCGGTATGTACACATCTCATACCCTAAGCTGGTGATAGCCTAATCTGAGGTGTATCATTGAAAACCACCACTCTCCCATCAACTAGTCAAAGAGATCATCAATAATTGGTATTGGATACATGTTCTTCACGACCATTTAATTCAGGTTCTAATAGTACTCATAAATTCTCATACTCCCATATTCGTTCTTGGAGAACAAAATAGGGGCTTCCAGGGGAGAAACAATCAGCCTTATAAACCCCTTACCTTGAAGTTTCTAAAATTGTACCCTCAACTTATGAAGCTCTGTGGAAGCAATCCAATATGCTGGTGTAGATATTATTTTCTTCCCAGGGTAAAAATAAATTTAAATGTCCACCCTTATATGAGGAGATTGTTCCAAAACATAATGAGGAACGACATAAGCATACTAGTACATGACAACCAGATAGCTCGTACTCCTCTCATCCACTACCCATAGGGTGAGGCTAGAAAACTTATTACTGATTGGTTTCACCCTCATCTAGGAATGTTCATCCTTTACTACAATGGTGTCCTTTTCACCAATGATGGAAAACTTGATCCCATCCTTATAGTCACACCACACTTTTCTCCTAAAAAAGTCAATCACATCATGAACCATATATAACCATTCCATACCCAAGATGACATTGTGAGGCCTCAACGTTGCTTCTAGGAGATACCTATTGAAGCTATCACCTATTAGAGTAAGCACACACACCCATAACTACTATTTAATCATGGAATACTCTCACGTAGGAGTCTCTAATTGTATGTATCAAGCCAACAGCCCCATAAGAATAACCGATATCTAGAAAAGTTTCATGTAAATGATTGATTGACTACAACCTGTGTCTATAAGTACTGTAACTATGGTGAAGTAGACACATATCATACCTCTAATCAGCACTGCGTTGTCGTGGTCATAGGCCTCAACCAATTAAGGCGGAGCTCGCCCCTGTCCACCTATTCCCTGGGGTCGGGGTGGACCACCTTGGGGTTGTTGTGGTATCACCTAAATCAATTTCCCACTGCCTATTGCATGACCCTATCATCTTCCACATATACTTCCCTACATTCCACTTTTCCCAAACCTTTCCCATTGTCTCGGTAGTCCCTTGACAGTCTACTAATCATCAGTATGGTGGGTTGGGAAATCTTGAGAAATGTGACACTACCCGCCGCATGTGAAGTAAATACTTTTCCTCTTCTAACCCCTTCAGTCGCATGAGCTCCGCACCTCCGACCCTAAATCATGGGATCACCCTCTAGAGGGTTTGACCTGCTTAGCCTTCTGCGCCATCATTCTACTTCCTAATACAGATTACATGGATACATGTCATTTGGTTGTTTCTATCACTATCGGTGACTGCTCAGCTAAGAATATCTCTACCAATATTTCTCGCTCATGCACCCCATCCTGCATTGGGACATTGGGTGATATCATTGACACTATGATCTCCCCATGGAGATCCTTATCAATGTTTCAGGCCCTAAGAAAGGGTATCAAACCATGTCAGTGGTGTAGTGAGATAGGTCAATGAATCTCACCGAGTACTGGGCCACTATTAGGCTTCCCTGTTGTGAGTTAAGTTACTCCTGGATATGCACTGTTCATAAAGTCATTATTATAATCACTTCCCTAAAGAGGGTCTCGAAGTACAACTAGGAGATTGTTGAATCCTCATGAATTTGGAGTGTTATAATCCATTGAATCCTAATTTTTTTCTAGAAGAGGCTAGATTCTAAGATCCCCACCTAATCCGCTCGTGTCTCAACTATGCGAAAAACTCATGCCACATCCTCCAGCCAGTCATCAGCTACCTAAGGATCTGTCTCTCCTTGAAAAAATGGTGGCCTTTACATGTGGAACTCATGCAATTAGATTATTTGGTGTGTGTGCTCTGTTGGTGGGTTTGTGGGGAAATGTTTCGCTCTGAGTAGTGGTTCTACTGGTACACACCCCGATGGTTACATCACCATAAGAGGGCCCTACACCTATGCATCGTTTCTCGGTTCTCATCATCGTGACCTATCAGTGGAATCCTCTATGGTTGTCTATGCAACGACATCCTGAATGAAAAAATCTTTTTCATAGTCAATAAGTTATACCTGGTTAGATTACACAAAGAGATCCCAAGTAAAACAATATTCTCAAAACTCACGCAATCAATGTTTTTGTGTACTGAGTCAGAAATCAGAATTTCAGGCCCTAGTGTATAAATACATCAGCCATTGCACCACGACCAGACTCCCCAAACGTAAAATGGAACTCAAGACACATAATATTATAGTTCCATTTATAACAAAGACTCTATGTTATTCTGGTACTATGGACCACCCTGATACAACATTTTCACAAACCATCCCCCAGGGCCCATGTCGTGACTACATCAAGCCTGCCTTCTATTGGATAAGGGTTAGTGACATGCCCCATAAAGGCATATACCTAAAATGGGAAGGCAGTGCCTTTAATCCTATACACAGAAAGACTAGGTAAACAACAAAAGTAATCCATGTAGTAAAACCTCAAATGTAAAAGTGTGAACTGAATGTGATGTTATAGTATAGAATCCCAACTAATATTGAATAAACTACAAAAAATAGAAAATATCTCCTCGGATCATCCACCAAGTATCCTACCGTATAGGAAGGTACATATTTTCACTGTAGCTATTGACATCACCGGGTCACCTCTGTAATCCGTCTAGTCCTAGCTACCCAAACCTCAGTCAATGTTTTATGTCATCTGGACAAGAAAAAACATTGTTCCAGTGAATCCCTTGCATGGGTGTGTATAAAAATAAAATGTATGGACCCCATGTCCCCCAATGTTATCTCAAAATTAAACCAAGGAAAATCCATTGGGTATGATCTCAATCACAAATCACAATGAAAGACTATGGTTAAACCAGGTATATCTTAAATACAAAAATATTGATGATATGTCATAAAGGTAGATCATCTTATTATGTCAAGAGGCCATGCTGCTGACCCACACATAATCTAATCCACACATGATAGATATGGGATGACCCACACAAGATTTCTGAATGGTGGACCATAGATTATTGGTATACGCTGACCCACACAGGATCTGAACCACACATGATCAGTATGCAATTACCCACAGGGGATTGATGTGTGCTAACCTACACATGATCATACCCACAAATGATTGATAGGTACTAACCCCACTAGATCACCCTTCAATTTCTACTTGACATCCATCCACTGGATTCCCAGATAATGCATGCTTGATTTTGAGAGTATCCTTTTCATTAGACATCGGTCGTACTTCAAATGCCACGAAGTCCCACAATGATGTAACCCGATGAACCTCCGTGTCATTAGGTTTCCAAAAAATATAATGAATTGTCAATCAGACGCCTGATCTGTGAGTTATAGGAATTTTAGTACCAAGGGCCCAGTTGGATTCGCGTTCAATCAAAACAGGGAATTCACCAACTTCTTCTAAAACACAAGTGAAGTATCTCAAAAGTACCTTCTCATCTTATGGGTTCTGATGCAATAGATGGATCATCAAACAGATTCCCACTTTATGATATATGTCTATTTAAGTGGAAATGGGAAGAAAAATGGTATGTGACCGATCCGACCCAGCTGACTGGGTTGGGTATGAAGTTTCTTGGTTCCCCCAGGTTCGTTTTGGCCTTGAAGGGCATGCTGGAAGTAAGCTAGGCCCGTAGGGCCACTACTGTTGCCCGACTCACTTAGCTGGTCGCAGTCCACCAGGTCGCATAATCTTTCAGGCGCGTATGTATGCTCCCCTCTAGAAAAAATCAGTTGTTCGTGTCTTCAAATCAATGGAGTCGGATGGCACCACACAACCCGGTCGGTCTCCTCAGACTGATCCCTCATGGGGTGCAGGTTCCTTCTCTACCGCTACTTGAAGTTGCGACCGTTCTCCTTAGTGCACTACTGTGGTGCGCCGCCCAACATCAATGCAGTCGACAATGGACAGATTCCCCTTTCATTCTCAATGACATGGAGTTGTGACCCTACTCCGTAATGCGCTGCCATGGCACATCATCTTCATCACCGTGGCAAGAATCAGTTGGCCGCCCCAGTCTTTAATGGCGCCTTCAGGCCCCACCTCTTTTTTAAGACAATCAGTTTTCAACCGCAGCACCCCTCGATTATCGGGGCCATCACACTGGGGGATCATCTGCGGGACATCATTGAACCTATGGTGATCTGATCTTATTCTATGATTCACTACAAGCATCATATTATGGTTCCTACACTGTGCGGCACTTGATTACACCATGCCGCCATATCATTCAGTCACCCACGAAAAATGAAACCATTAGCAAGATCGATTAAGGGTCCGAGCCTTATTCATTCCCCCAACAACCTCCGCGTTAGCATTATAACTTGGGAAGGATTAAATATCATCAATGGGGATAGAGAAATTATTCTCATAAATGAAAACCACTACCTCAAGTTCATTGGATGTCACTGTGAATGAGGAAGGAGTGCACACATTCGAGGGTGATGTGGATGAAAGAGATGATTCAAATAATTTGGTTCTCATCGTTAAATCATCCAAGGGTCATCGAAGTCTCGTTCTAGGTCGGTGGAAGTTGCCACGACACTTCATCATTGGTTCATCTCTTGAGATCCCAAAAACAATACCTGAGCTTTATTTTAATTAATGAAAAATTGAGATCATCCCACCACTCAATTTGCCAGACCCGTCCCCCGGGGCCCGTATCGTGACTACCCCAATCCCATCTTCCATAGGCCAGGGGCTGGTGACTAGCACCAAATGGCATAAATCCCTAAACTGGGAAGAAATAGAATTTATAATGATAAAAAAACAAAATAGAGTATGCAACATGAAATAAAACACTATGTAAAATAGAATAAAAATGAATGTGCTGAAAGTAAAGGGGCCGAAAATACAAGCCCAATAGTAATGTACAATACAACTGGAAAGCTAGTACAACTGAAAAAAAAAAGAATAAAGAAGCTACTTGGTCATCCTCTGGCATCACAACCTAAAGGGTGTGTACATATGGCCTCCTCAACACCAGAAGTTTGTCTGGCCACTCTGTGTTTGTCTCACCGAGTGGTCCACCACTGGGTATCGTCCAGTTCTACTACTCTCTACCCCAATCAACATTGTCCATCATCTCCAACCAACATAGTGATGTGCGGGCATAGACCATGTAGGTGTGAGTATAACGATACAACATAGGGACCCCGAGACCCTCAAGGTCTCACAAAATCCAACAAGTATAAACACAAAGTATGATGTCAATGGATAATCCTTTATTAGGTATATTCCCATACTTATACCTATCTTATTTAGTAACTCATCACAATCATGAGGAAAACACGAAAGTCATTTTCTCTACTCAAGCTAGGATTTTAGTGATTTATAGAAGTATAGATGATTTGTAGTTAAGGAAATTCATCTTATTCTATCAAGAGGCACTAAATCAGACCATACAGAGTCTGAATCACAAAGGAACAATAGGTATTAACCCTTGTAATGACCCACATTAGATCGGACTCACAAATGATCAGTATGCGCTGACTCACACAGGGTCGCTGAGCGTTGACCCACACAGAATTTGACTCACAAAGGATCCATATTCGCTCACCCACACATGCTCGCTAAGCACTATCCACTGTATTATCTGTCTTAATCCTCCACCTCACAAAATAGCCAATGGATCCCTCGCACCTGTTGGGCTCATGTTTCGTAGAATCAGCCCTCAAGATATCGGTCATACCTCGACCGCCACTAATATCCAAAAATTTGTATTCCATGTAGAAGAATCTTAAAGGTCTACCTCTTCATTGAGGAAAAATCCAAACAATACATGTCCAAGTCATAGAGACGAGATGGCCAATCCATTTTCCAAAAAGTACATGGTGTGTTGGTATGGTTACATGTCCTTTCATCATACCTCGGGTACTACCCGTGTACAACAGCCCATTCCGAATGGTTGATCATGTAGAAAAATAAGTACATGGCGTGTGGTATGGTTACATTCCATGTCCATGAATCTGAGGTCAACTCCTTGTACGCTAGCCATGTTCCAGTACATGGCCTCAACAACTGTTCGCCGACCTGTGTAACTGGTACACGGGGTAACCCATGCCACTGGCCATTTCTGGCTATGTGGTGGAGTACATGATCGTGTACTACACCATATATATGTGTATCCCCAGGATACATTCCTTGTCTCACGAAGATGCTTCTGCCATTGCGCGTAAAGTGTACAAGTCGTGCCTCCTGGCCTTGTAATTCTGCCAGTGTCCATGTATTCCCCAAAAATAAAAATCGTGTTTCACGTAGCCGGGTCTTCCAGGACATGTGGAATGTACACACCGTGTGACCAAGGTCAAATGTCGTGTACTATCCATTTGACGCTCGAAACCTAGCCATATTACGCCCGTACAACACAGCGAGTCATTCGAGAGTAAACATCGTGTATTCTGGAATTTTCCAGAAACGATGCATCTAGCCAACGCGCCTCCTATGATGCTTGTTATTAAATTTTATGGTCTGATTTTTACGAAGTAGCAGTCTTTAGGTCTTCCCGATGTCTCATAGACATCTCTGGTGATTTTGGGCCTCCGATCGGCTCCGAAAACACGATTTGACTCACCCGCATGATGAACGGTCGAGGAATGGTCTTTCCAATTCCAGTCTGATCTACCGCCCACTATCATCGCCACACCTCCAATAGCACGTATGGATGTTGGGTCACCAATATTGGGATCTGTTCATCGCACAATGAACTCTCAATGATCTATTGTTCATCTCCCTTGAAGAACGTGAAGAACACACTAATATTCACATGAACGATGGAAGGAATCAGGCTGTGATAGTTTGGCTCAATCCGTCCACATTAGTTTGATATCAAGAAGATAAAGGGGAAAATATTCAATCATGGAAGAAATAATTAATGTTTCTCATAATAAAAACACACTCCTACCTCGAGTTCGGTGATCGATGACGGAGTCACGGAAGGCAGACGTCGTTCCGTCAATGTTAGAGGAGGAATAGATCGGAGAAGATAATTCGAGAGGACGTCATAGGTGTACTTTTTGGGTGGCAGTGCTTCCCTTTCTTACACCGGTTGATGAAGGAAGAAAATTGGTTTTCATCATTCCTTGTTGGAGAGGGGCATTCTTCATTGGGAGAATAAATTTCTCCAAGGGTTATCCAAATCTCCACAAAAAAAGTGTCAACCAAAATAATGGGTTACGCTAAACCGGTATATAATATTTGGAAAAATTAATTCAATGATTTAAAATTAATTAATTTATTGTATTAATTAATTTTTGGTTTGGAACACTTATGAGGGGAGGTGGAACGATACAATTAATGATGAGAGGGTTGGCTTCATTAACTCAAGGGAAGTTTAAGGGTTTCATCCCACATAAATCGGGGGTTTAGGGGGTATGATCCTAGTGTGGGCCCCATCTAATAATATCTTCCCACAAGAGGTTATGTGTGGGAGGGCCCCATCTAATAATTTTTTAGACATTTATCATGATCAAATAACCCTCTATCCATGCTAACTCGGAAGGGAGTAATGAATTCAAAGAGTGATGAATGAAAATAGATCATTATGGAGTTGAAATAGAGGACTATAATTGTACCCGTGTTCACATTACCCACATGTGGAGATATTTTTATGGTATTCAGTGATTTTTTGAATAAGTTCATGGGTTGTGTGTTGAGGAAAAATAAAAAATTGATTGCCTAACCATCAAGGCATTTGAATTTTCCTGAGAATAAGTATCCACCCAATGATCTAGAGATGGATGTAGTAATATTCTCTTTGAAAAATTGGAGACAATACCACTTTAGGATGATTTGTGTAAAATATATGGATCACAATATACTCAAGTATATATTCACACAGAAATAGTTGAACATGTGACAATTAAGATGGTCAGAGCGGATCACATACTATTAATGCACAATATATTACCACACTGGGAAAGTGAACATGGTGGTAGATGCTCTAAGTAGAAATGACCCAACAATTATATCATTGATGTGAATTGAAAAGGATCCAATCTTCTTAGATTTGATGAATATGGATATGGGGATCATAAAAAAGGGAACATTATCATTCATTTCACAAATTATTACTCAGTCATATCTTTTGTAATGCTTAAAGGATGACCAATATTATTATATGAGAATTCAGAATAAATTGGAAATTATGAGAAATTAGAAATTCTCAAAGATCATTGTCAATGAAGAAAGAGTTTTGGGATTTTGGACAAGACTATGTGTTCCATTAAGTCTGTAGTTAAACAAACAACTTTTTGATGATGAAAATAGTTCAAATTTCTCCATTCACATAGTAAACACAAATATATATCGAGATATCTGAGAGAATTATTGGTGGGATAACATAAATAAGTAGATAATTGAGTATAAATCAATGTTCCTGGTATGTCAGCAAATGATGGCTGAGAGGCAGAAGTCTAAGGGGATGATGCAACCATTATATATAACATAATGAAAATGGAAGAACATCTCTATGAACATTATCACCAGACTACCAAAATCATATAGAGTAGAAAATACTATCTTGGTGGTTGTGGACCATCTTACAAAGACTACACACATCATTGCAATTTGAGAGGACTTCTCATTTGATAAACTGTCATGGATATACATCATAGATGTAGTAAGGGTGCATGGATTACCACCATAGATTGCATATAATAAAGACCAAAGATTCAACTCTATGTTTTTGAAGATACTTCATCATTTTATGGATATTTAGCTGAACATTAGTATAACTTATCATCCCCAAACTGATGGCCAATCATAGGGGACTATACAAACTCTTGAGGACATGTTGAGATAATGCTCAATGGACTTCAAAGGAGGATGAGATCGACATATCCCTCTAGTTTATTTCTATTAAAACAACATTTTTTACTCAAGAATCCAAATGGATCCTTATGTAGACCTTTATGGGAAGAGGTACATAACACCAACATGATGTAATGAAGTTGGGGAGAGAAAAACATATGGTCTATAAATGGGTGATGAAATAGAGGTGAAGGTTAAGACCGTCCAACATCACATTAAAGCAGTATAGAGTTGACAAAGGATCAATGTTGATAATCGTCGACTAGTCCTACAGTTTGATGTTAGAGATAGGGTATTCCAATACATATCTTTGTGGAAAAGATTTATGATATTTGGTAATAATGGAGTGCTTAATCCCTGAAAAATCTTCACTTTTGGGATCCTTCATGGCATTGATGCAGCTGCATATCGACTTCCACACACACTGAACCTATCAACATTACATGATGTATTACTTGTATAACTCTTGAGAAATAACATACATGACCTATAACATGTACTATTTCGAGAGGCGGTACCATTTGAGAATGTCCTCCAGAATGAAGAAAAGCCGATCAAGATCATAGATCCTTGGGAAAAAGATCTATGAATAAATGAGATTCCCCATGTAAAGGTGTTGTGGTGAAACGAATTGATTGAAGAGGAAAAGTGGGAATTAGACGTAATAATGAAGTAGAGTTACCCTCATCTTTTATAGTTTACGAAATTGAAATTTCTCGGGAGAAATTTTTTAAGGGGGGATGATTGTAAGGACCTGAACATTTATTATTTAAAATTCTTCCGGATATAATTAAATGTTTTATTATATAAAATGGTTATATGAAATTCATGGGTTTTGTGTTTCTATATTTCAGAAAACCATTATGAATTGTGACCATTGCTAGTATAGTCGTTGAACAATGGTCACATGATTCGTATAAATATAAGGCATTAAAAATCTTGGTTACTCAGAGAAAGGATGTGATGGCCTCATCCAGTAGAATTCCTCCATATGAAGACCATTATTTAGAGCTTATAACATATGTCGCATCATTGGGAATCACTCATGAATAATCCCAAGCATATCGTCAACATGTTAGTCTCAAATGGAACTTCTTATAGGAGAAGTGGAGTTGATAGAGATTACCTCATAAGAGATGTGATATGAGCCACCACAAGAGATTGTCACCATCACACACATTACTCTTAATTTTTATGTGGGATTTACGAGGGTTTATGTAAGAAGACCTTAGAAACATGGTAATGTACATTATTTTTTATATAATTCATAATATACATTCATTTTTACTTTGTAAAAAGTTTTTTAAGCATAATTATTTTTATAGTTAATATTCAATTATGAAATCTATTTTTCTGAATTAATGGATTTATGGAATTAAACAATATTTTAATAAAATAATATAACTAAATTAATTTTTATTTAATATAAATGATCATATAATTATCATGAATACAATTGTAATATTTATTATTCTTTATAATTTGTTTTTGTCAAAACCTATGAATTTTTGAAAATTGTCAGTTTTTTTAAGTGAAAAAATTTACATATTCAGGAAATTATTTAGATAAAATGAATATTATTTTATGAATTAGGATGTTGAATTTAACCAGTGGCTAATTTTTAATAATTTTACAATAGGGTAGAATATTTGGGTATAAATTAAATAAAGTTTTAATATATAATGTTTTTTTTTCAAATCATAATTACACAATAGTGATGTAATAAAATTCTATAAATTTGTTGTTTTCATAATATATGATTTAGAATATAAATTATGTTATTTTAGGTTTTTAAAAAAAAACTATTAGTGGTCCCCCATGACTTAAAAATCATTCTGACTTTTTTAATGGATTTCCTTGAGAGTGTGACTCACCTCTACATAAGAATCCCTAATATTGTAAGAATTTTCCCCATTATACTTATAAAAAACTATTTTCCACTCCCCTTTGAAAAACATCCATGGGAAAAAACCAAGTGTTGTTTTGTGGTTTTTTTTAGTTTAATGTGTGGTATCTAAAACATAAATAATATTGAATTACCTCTCTTATCCAATATAACCCACCCAAAATCCCATTTATTCTCTACAAAAAAGCCTTTGGAGATAGAAAATCATCCATGTCATCTCTTTAGAATCATGCAATGGAACCCCAAGCTCCCTGGAAGCCTCTCTCAATCCCCTCCATGCCTTTGGAATTACACATTCAAGTAAATGATTTCTTACATTCTCATTTATGTACATAATTCATTACAATGTTATACAATTTTTTCAATTAAAAATATTTTTGTATGATTTCCCACCTCCTCCATTATTCCATATTTTTTAAATGATGAGATACCACTTTATCTCTCATTAATTCTTCTCATGTACACCTGTTACCATGCTGATATTCCATAGTGATTTCACTCTCCAAATTTACAATCACGAAATTATTTTAAATTATGAACTTAAATTCTAATATATATGTTGGTACATATATCTATATTACCCCCTTAATTTAAATTTCATTTATATATGATGAGACATCCCTTTTTCTCTCATCAACTTTTTTATCAATTCATACGTCACGTCGTTATGCTGTCGAAATTATGCTGTGAATTTAGAATCCAATGTAATTGAGTAGTGAATACCATTCTCATTTATCAATAAAAGTTATTCACCTTTATGAACATTTACTTATTGATCAAAGAGTTTCATGTATTTATTACACATTACATTACCATGGAATTAATGGTGATGTTGAATAATTTCATGTTATATGCTCCAAGTGGCAGATATATGCTTGAAATAAATAATTACGAAGTGTGTGCCCTGATATCGCTGCAATTCATTGGGTAAAGATTAGTATCAGGATACATCAATTGAAATGAGGGTTTAATTAGGATAATTAAAGTGCAATGAAGGTTTATTCATGCTCCAAGTTCAACGAGTCTTGGCTTAATCTAATATAATGTTATGTGGTGTTGCCACATTTCCATGTTATTATAATCATGCTATATCATGACATTATGTTTATATTATCTTATGCTCCATTGATATGCCTACCTCCAAACATGTACTATATTCTTCATGTTATTCCTTGTTTACCCTTTTATTGGGATTTATATCTCACCCTTTTGTTATGCATGTCCTTAGGTTATCCCACACAAAGATTAGTACGATGGAATGTGTGTGGTCATGTAAAATATGTTTTCAATAATGTTGTATGTTTCATGTTTTATGTTGTTACGTAATGTTCCTAATTCCCCATTACACTATATCAATCTATCATCAGATATTTTCTATATGAAATTTTATGTAATAAAATATGTTTAAGTGTGAAATAGTGATCATGGTTGTTATAATATTTGAGATGATGTAACATTCCTCAATGAGCCTTTTCATCATTTCTTCCTAAAAAACTCTTTGAATTTTTTATATAATACTTATATAATGACGTAATTATACTATATATACTAAAATATTTTTTTTTATAATTTTGATCTAGAAAAACACACACTTCCATCAAATAGATAATGAAATCATCATCTGTGTGTGCAACAGACTACCACATTAGGAACTGATGTCTATCTTTTTTTAATTACCAAATATTGTGGATAGTTATAATGATGGATTTATTTCTTATATAAAATATATTATTTATATTATTTTAGTAGAATTAATGAATTTTTATATCACACAAACGTTCATACTCTCCATTTTTTTCCTATAAGATTATGTCATTCTTGTGAATGGAAGACTTCCACCTCACAAAGTGATGTGATTCATTCCCTCTATACATGGAATATATTATGTATTGTTTTGATATATATTTTTCTTATACAGGATATATATATTATTATATAATTATAAAATATTTAATTTACTTTTGTATCTATTAATCTTGATTGTAAAATGAAAACAATGTTCTTGCGTACTTATGTCGTTCTGAAAGCATGAATGATGAATTTTATTTCACATTACAATATTTTATGGATTGTGAATTGTTATTATATAGTAATTGTATATGAATTAAATGTAATGGTATAAACTCAGGATAAATTTTAATCAAGAGGGATGTTAGTGGATCATGAATATAAATTCAAAAAATATATGAAAAACAAAGGGATTTGTTACGTAAAACATATCCTTAATAGAAAATTGTTAATAAACGGGTAATATAATGTTATAATAAAATCATGGATGGGGTTATTTATATTAATTTTAATTAATATCTATACAGTGATGTTATATTTATTATAAATTTTTCTTTACTAAGTATAAAAGTTAGAAATAGTTAAGGTTACATATTTCTGTCTCGCATTTTACTTATGTGAGGCACATGCCTTATTCACCACATATTTATTTTATATGGTTTTTATAAAAATCAATAATATTTTTTTGGTTAAATTAATGAGAATTATTTTAATTTATATATAAATTTTATTATGTATTTTATATGGGGATTTCATTCAAATGTTACAAAATTGATTAGTGGGTTTTTCCAAAAAAAAATATTTGAGACAAACATTATATTATAAACCTACATTCATAAAAAGGTTATATATGAAGACCTTATAAAAAGTAATTTCATTGATTTATTAATCATAATTAATTATTATTTTTTATTTTATGTTATTTAATTTGGAGGATTATTATTAAAGGTTACCAAAGAGGTGTGTATTTTATGATATAGTCTCATAGTTAATGTTACTGTTTTTGATTAAGTATGAAGTGTTGGAATGTTATGATCAACCTGTCAAAATATTTAATGAATTATCATCCATAATTTTTACCAATGTTATTCCCATGTAATAGTAATATGTTTCCACTTATTGTTAACTCAATCAATTGATAAAATGTTTTTATGACATGCATTCATTATTTCAATATTTTTGAAACCTTTTTTATTCCAAAACCATGTAATTAATTTTTTTTTAATTTATTTGAAATGATATTTTATGAAATGTTTTAATAATTAGTATGAGGAATAATGATTATGTTTAAAATTTTTATAATTCACGTTAAAATATTCCTTTAAATGTTTTGAAATTAATTTTTAATGAAACATTTTAACAAAACATTATTTTTCTTAAATAGTGTATTTTAAAATATGAATGTATATATTCAAAAATAAATGACTAAAATATTATTTAGAATTTATATTCCATCGATGTTGATATCTTTTGGTGTTACCTATTTCCTACAAGTGATTTTAATAATAGATACCACTAATTTTATTTCACTGAACGGTTTCTGTTTTTTTAAGATTTTAATGAAACACATTTACCATGACTAGGTTATAACATATGTTAATTATTATGAAAAACAATTTTACTAATGGGTTATTATAGGCATAATTTAATTTTAAACCTATAACTTTTACATGGGTTATGATGTGATTATATTTTCCTAATACCCATTACATTTAAAACGATACTATATGATGAATTTTCGTGATATTATAATTCACCTGAATATTGTTTTAATTATGATATGTGTGAGACCTAAATCTAACTAAAAATAATATATTAATGATGTAAGCATCTCATCATATAAAAATGGTTTCAAATAAGAGTTAATCTAAATCTGTTTAATAGAGATGGAAAGCGGAGTTAACCTGGTTCAATAATACATGGATAGAATGATGAGTGAACTATCTACATTAATACACCTTATCTTCTATGAGAGACATGGATTTGAACCCCGAAAAATAACAAAATTTTTTCGGGTTCCAATTCCAATTTGAAAACAAAATTTCATTATTCCAGTGTTATTCTATAATGGTTCATGTTCTTTGATTTATTTATTATTCATTTCATATAAAATGCAAATTTTTTTCTAATGATTCGATCCTGATCTTTAATATACTTCGTATTATATTAAACTTTTATTCTTAAATAATCATACCCTTCTGTTTTTTTCATGCATACGTATCTCCTTTTTTTCCCTTTATGAGATTCACAACTACCCCATAACTATGTTTTCCGTACCTCAGTTATATAGAATTTTATTTTGTAGAATATTTTTAGTAAGGGTTTTAGATATTACGATAAAAATTTGGGTTGATGTATTATAGCTATGGAAAGTTATATTGATTTAATGTTTACAGATTAACTAAATTATTTCGGTCCCTAGGAATGTGTTTATGTAATGTTATGAATATCCATTAAAAATGATGAAATATTAATATCTCTCAGCCCTATGAGAGTTAAATTGCCCCCATAATATGAATGACCATGTATAGATAAATATTTAATAGAATAATATATCAAATCTTAACATATATTATCAGGATGTAACAAGGAGGTGAATGATCACATTGTTAGTCTTGACATATTGTGCATGTCTAACAATATCAAAAAATTTCATTGATATAGATAATTTAACTCAATCATCTATAAATATATTCATCACTAAATTATTATATTTTAATTAATTTTTCCATCCCAAGTGTCACCCCTTGTAGTATATTGAACTATAACTTCTAAAAGCTTTTATGAGACTAAAACATACAACATATCCACTTAAATTGTTTAGTTAATATTTCATAGGTATAGTTGTGAAATGGATTCTTCACAGAAGAATATGGATGAAGTTTCCTTGCAACAAATTCCATGAATGTAATCCAAAAACTATATATGTAATTGATAAATTATTGTGATAAATATAAACATAAAAAAATTTCATTAAAATAAAAATTAATTTTACAAAATACACTATGTTTTTTATGGATAATTATTGATCTACCACTTTTTTGAACTCCATATCATTTAAATATTCTGGGTTATTTGGGGAGATAGAATCCAAAAATGAACTTATTGATAACAATATATATTTTTACCTCTTAATTCATCATACTTTTTGGATATATTTGAATCGTTGGTATTGGATAAACTTTACGTGACAATGTCTGTGGTTATAAAATATCCATTTGGGTCACATGAATAGATCTTATATATTACTTCAAAATATGAATAAATGAATAAATCATTAATTAATTACAAATAATTTTACATTAAATATTGAAAAACACAAATAATTATAAAATAAATTGTTTCTCCTATCGGTGCGAGTTCAATTTCATACAAGTTAATATATCTAAAAACCTAATTTTTTTGCATCAATTTTAATTTCACAATGACCTAAAAATATGAAATAATTACAGATTTGATTTAAAACACCTCCATATAAATACTAATTTTTAAACCACCTCTTATAAATTGAATCTTATAAAAAATGTGGAATTTTATCTATAATGGAATATACAAAATGATTTTGAAATGAAATCTATGTTGATTTAATTTTTAGAAAAATAGAAGTTGTCAATATATTTTACACCAACATAGCCCCAAAAAATTTTCATTAATAATATGATCAATACGTCTCTTAATAATATATAATATAAAATTACACCTTGACTTTTCATGGTTATAAAACTTTTAAACATCTTGACATTTGGTCTCACATGATTATTATTGTAATCGCATTCAATATCAATCCAATCATACATCCCATGGGTAAGTGAATATTTTTAAAATGTATTATACCACATCTGATAAAAATTTATATTTTTACCTATATATTAACAAGACTCCATAATAGATATATTACAAAAAGAGATTTTTTTCTAAATAATAATGCTAGTTTCTTTAAATAATATAATTATTATGGATATATTTAAATGATGATATGTAAATATACCTTGGTTGTTATTATTATACATTCATAAATTAAATTAAATATATGTATACTTCTTTAATAATTACAGGTATACATGTATTCTATTAGAAAAAAATTATTTTGAATTAAGGAAATTATTGATCGTAACAGAATTAAAATGTTATTAACTATGTTTAAATACGTAGCTGCAAAAAACTGAATTCATGAAAATGATGAATTTAATGAAATAATAATATTTTAATATTAATGTTAAAATTATTCAACCAAAAAAATATATTAATAGTACAAATGAATATAATAATTAATAATAAATTGAATTAATGATCAAAATTTTTATTTTTTAATATATGTGGTAATAAACATTATTTTGACAAGATAAATTTATGTAAATAATAAATTATACATATTTAACAAAATAATTTATTAGTTATGAAGTGTTTCAGATTATCCCATATATGTAGTAATTTTTTATACCATAGCCCATGTATATATCATTTCATTTATATACTCAGTTATTAAATAAAAGATTAAAGAAGTTAATATATGTTAACAACATCATCAACATCTTCTTCAAAAACATTAATTTTTCCACAAATATAATAATTAAACATTGATTTTTTAATATGTCAATTTCATAAAATATATATTTTTAGGAAAATAATAATAAATAATTCACATTTATAAATAAAATAATTTCATCTCAATATATGTAAAAATATAAACATCATGTTTCATAGCATTATTATAGAAATCCTAGTTAAAATAAAACATTCAAACAAGATATTTAGTTTAATAATTTTCCCATAATTTCTCAACAATTGGAATATATGTTTTTCATGTAAAAAATACTATTTTTTTATATTTTACTCCGCAAAACGAATTTCATCAATTATGAGCATTATTCTACAGGGGTATTATGAATAATGAGTAAAAATCAATTTCAAAACTGGAATGTGTGGACATATTATCAAATGGTTCCCCAGTTATCCATTTCATGGCCTCTCATGCATATTATTCCTTGTTAAATTTCATATAAAATCATGGATAAAATGAATTTTTATCCTCCTTCCACAAAAATAATTCATTTATTTTTAGATATTATATCTATAATCCATAATATGTGATATATATTTTGAACATCACCAACATTTTTCAAAATCATTACACATGAAAATAGTAACTAATAAAATGTATAAACAATAATTTTTTTCCCTAAATCCCCATTAAATATTTTTTCACAATAAGATATTTAGTATAGATAGGCAAACATAATCCACATTATGAATGAATTCAATATTCAATATATCCAACACCTCTATTCAATTTTTTTGAATTATTAATACACATATATTTTTTTTACTGTTAATTTATATCTTAAAATATATCTTATATTTTTTAAAAGCATTAAAAATCTATAAATACAGCATAAGATAAACCTTATCACTCTTAAAAATGATTTAAATGAAAAATTATTATATAATAAATTTAGTGGTAGTATATACGTCTATATTTTTAAATGTATGATTAAATATTCACATTAAAACAAATATAAATAATTTTTATCCACAACTTTTCAAATAATAAAATTTTAGAATATAAAAACATAATGATATAAATTATTATATTTATCAGAAATATGATGCGCAACAAAACTTGTAGTTTTTTTGTACAAAAAAATAACATAATTAGATTTTATATCTATTACTGCAAAATAATTTTTGGTAAAAACAATTTCCAAATTTGGGAAATACCCACTATGTAATTTAGTATCAGTATGAAATTGATAGAAATTCATATTTTTACTTTTGAATGACATATGACAAGATATATATAAACATAATAATTTCCATTTATAGAGATATATAACTCATAAAATGTTTAAATAGATATTAGATACATTCATCCATATAATAAATCATTATAAATTAATATATATATTAATGTTTTATGATTAAATAATTAAATACGTTTTTATAACATTATTGACTACAATTTTTTTTGATACCTAAAAATATAATATAATATATATCATTTTAGTTGGTCTAAATGTTATATGTTATTCTAAGTGTTTGAAATTTTTGTCACATAATAGTGACTTATATATTATATACATGAATAAAATCTTAATTTTAAGAATCTTAATGTCATAGTATAATGTATTAAAACATTAAATATCTATTTATAATAATAGATAGGTGTTATAAATTTTCCATAATCATAAATGAAATATATAAATCATATTACCCAATTCTATAATTTAGGAAATGAAATCCCATCCACCCAAATAAATTTATAATATTCCCCAATAATATATAAAAGTGATATAATTCCATATATAATAAATCCATTTATAAATGACATTACCATAAAATGATATAGAAATATCTGTTGTTAATTTTCATAAACATGTTAAAACATACTCTCCCCTGAATTATTAAATCATCAACTAATGGTAATAGGTAAAAATAAATTCTCATATTAAAAAATATTAACAATAAGTAATCATGATTATTAATATTTTTCCATCCATATATATCGATAAGGTGAATATTTGTAAATAAATAATAAAATTGATCATTTCCTTTGATGTTTACTTTGTATTTTACATTGATTTATTCCATCCCTATGAAGTCCATTTCTATGATTTCAATCATCATTTCATAATCCTTATTTTTCTATCAATTATCTAGTAAAATTCAATATTAGATGTTTGATGTAAATTCCCTTATGATATTATCATATCAAAATTCATTCATATATTTTTTCTATCATATTAATTTTTTAATATCCACATCAAATGATTAATTATTACAAGATACTATGATTCTAGAGAATGTGATTTCGAGAAAATCATTGGGAATAAATCATAGTAGGATATAACATATAATTTATATAATACCTCCTCACATAATGGTAAATTCGATAAACCATAATTTCATTTAATATAAAACACAAAATTATGGGTTAATGAGTGAATTTTTGTTTTCCCCAATATCATTGGACATGATATTTTTTGGTTTCCCAAATCTCATTGGATATAATATTTATTGCATCATAAATTTAATATTGGGGAACATTGTTATATAAAAAAAATATCATTACATTTTTATGAAATTTAAGTAATAATTCCCACAAAAACCACTAATTTCATTTAGTTTAATCAATATTATCCCTAACAATATAACTGTAATTTGACTATAGCATCATAATAATGGTATTTAAGCATATCTTAACATTCATTAAATAATTTTTTTCAATGGTCTCACTGTCTTTTTAATGAATTAATTTATCCATAGAATCATATTTCATGTATTTAATATCATCGTCAATTCTATATGGTTGATCATAATTTTGGAATATAATGTTTTCAACGATGATGTACTTAGTCTACTAGGTATAACAAGTATTGATGGGGTTTTCTACAAGAGTTAAATGGTTACAATTAAAATTGAATGTTTCCCATTAAATGTTAGTGTAAATTAACATGATTAATGGTATCCACAAAACTATATATGGAGTGAGACCACCAATATATGGGAAATACTGTGATTACTTGTCATGGGTTATGTATAAAACTGATAAGTCAGTATGTTGTAAAATTTATACTTTTAATGAAATAATACAATTATAGTGTTATCTAATTGACATATGAGTAAAATACATAACAAATGAATCCAATAATGGCCTTTATAATGAAATATTATTTTTATTGTGTGCATGATAGAAGTATATTTGTTTAAATATTATATAAAAGTAATTTTTCGTGAATCTATGCTTCTTATTTTCATGATATTATATTATTAAAGGTTTAGTGTGACGCCTAAACATGACATTTGATGATTTTTTTTATTCACTTTGATGCATCCCGTTATTTGGAATATATCATCTCTATGATTTTGTCTTGTTGGTAGTTACCATCAGCGTCCATTAAAAATGGCCTTTAGAAGGGGATTAAGATAAGTTGAAATTGACTATGTAAATATTATTCATTATCATAGATACACCCATTTATAATTTTTAAAATATATGTATAACCATTATTTATATGTTTCTAATAAAATATGTAACAATATTTTTTAAAGATATAATTAAAATTTATATAAATTTATATTAATCAATCAAAAGTAATATAATTACCCAAATATGAATATATAAAAAATTTAAAAAATAATATATCATTTTTAAATTCCTAGTGACAAATTTAATATTTAAAATAAAAAAATATTTTTTATTTTAGTATAAATTTCATACATAGGAAATTATTTTCATATAACAGGATTCTAGTTTAGAATAATAATGTTTATGTTATTAAAAAAATAATTATTATTATTTACAAAGTATATATAAATTTAACTATAAATAAATATATAAATTATTAATATAATGTATTTAATTTTATCACATTAGGTATAAAATGATATACATATAATATAAAGGCATTATATTCAAACATATTACAATAAATGAAAATATTTTATTTTAATATAATAAAATTAACTTTGAAAGTTAATATTTATGATTTTAAAGGCTTTGGAAAATATTAATAATAAAAAACCTATTTGAAAAATATATTTTTGATGTCTAAAAAAGTATATTTTAAATGATTCCATTAGGAATATTAAAAAATGAAAAAAAAATATGCCTAAAGTAATGAACAATTTTGTTTAAAACCATTTTATGACCAATGGTTATAAATTTTTTCAAAAGATAGATTCCAAGCCCATTGTTCATAAATTAACATATTATTCCCATTATTTTTCTATAAATACCCATCCAACATCAAATTAGTCTATAATAAACACCCTTAAAAGAACATTTTATCAAATTTTACATATTTATATTATTTTGATGAGACATAGTAAGTTCATGATTTCAAAATACACCTATACTTATCTCTAAGATAAGGATGAGAGAATTTTTCCCATTTTAATTGGTGAGGTAAGGGTTCAAAAAAATAATATATACATTTCACTTTAAATATTCCAATCTATATTGATATTTGAAGTTCAATTTCCATATTTGGTAATGTTAGTTTCATAGTAGTGTTTTTACATAACATTGGGTTTATTTATATTTCTAAAGACCATTTAATTTCTCCAAATTACTATATATAACAATGTTATGTATTATTATTACTATTCCATGATTAAATTTTGACAAATTTATTTTCATGACTCTGTATTATAAAACACATAAAATAGATACCATATTTCTAATTGTTAATTATTATTCTCTAACTACCTCAATTTATAATCATTTTGTTCAATGAATAATTCAAAACAATATGTTAAATAAATGAATGTATCCCACTCCAATACACTAGAATATTGTACACCTTCAATAATAATGTGTAAATATTATTACTAATTATTGATTGATGGTAATTTATTAATATATTAAAATAATTAAACTTATTAGTTATTCATAGATAATATATAAACTCATGACTTCATTATGAACATGTTTGGATTGTTTAGATATGTTTATAATTGTGGTTCTTTTGTAAAACATGATATGTAATGTCTACTGAAAAATAAAATACTGTTAAAAAAATTATATTATTGTTTGATGTATGGGGTAAAAAATTATATATACTCTTAACGAAAAAATTAATCATTAGAGGCAAACAAGTATGGGGATATTTGTTACACCTTCAAATTTTGTGAATTTTAATTTTTCAAATTACTTTATCTTTTCTATATTTTCCATTTCACATGACACCATATTTATGGGAATCATAATTTTTTAGTTATTTAAGTATAAAATAGCTATTAAACATAGATATATGAGTATAAATATATTTTATAAACTAATTTATTTGATTTTTATATAAATTATACATATTGATAAAAAAGGGTATAATTTTTGGTAATGTCCTTTTTATGTTTAAACATACTGTTTTCTTGAATGAAGTACATCTAAAAAAAATAGTTATAGAAACATATAAAAACTAAATTTTATAAAATAAAATTCATTTTTTAATTTATATTTTCTAAATTTTAATAGGATGAATTTTTTAGGTTTTTGTATAAAACATCATTTGTTGATGAGTACTGAAAAATGTTTACTTTTTGTTAAAGGCTACCTTTTCATTTATATTATTTTTAATGTTATATTATAATTTGAATTTTATTTGTAGTATTATAGTAAAAATTATATATATATTAGTAAAATGTTGTTCAATATACTAAATTTAACTTGTAAATTTAATATACAAACATGAGATACTTTTGAACATCATTTTACTTCAAAGACATAATTTCTTCATGTTTATGAGATTTTCATTAATCTTAATTTTTATGATTATATATTTTTAATAACAAAAAACAAAAATACATGATTTTAATTAGTATTATATTTATATTCTAATATTACCACAATAAATTTTGACGACAAATATTAGTATAAGTGATGAAAATTAATCGCAAAAATTAAGATCAAATTAATGATAATTATGTTCTGAATGTTAATATTAGGGGAAAATTGACCTAGAAAAATTCCCAATACCAATTTAATATAAATATATATCCCATGAAATTACCTTATTTTTTATGTATTTTTCAGGTTATAACATGTGTACACATAAACAATTTTCAATAATTCTAAGTGAGTCATTTTCCATACTTATAAAGGCGACCAACTATCCCACAACCTCAACCCTAATAAAGAACTTATAATTGAATAAAAACCTCCCGATAAATTTCCAAAAAATTTCTCATCTTTCCTAGAATTATATCCTTGGGAAGAAGGCAATACATGGAAGCCTTTTGGTACAAACCAGAAAGAGTTACCAAATAAAGAGTTAACATCTTCTCTCATGTACTTTAATTCATTTTCCTTGACCAATAAATGAAAAAATATTTATTAAATGATTAAATAAAAAAATATATCCTCAATATAGTAGTATGATTTTATTTAAGTGGTTTTACATAATCTTACACACACCTCAATATAGTGGGTAATGAACATATAGTTTCTATGTATGATAAACTACTACCCCACCGAATGATGATTGTTCGTTTTTCTATTACAACCAATCATGCAAGAAATTATGATTGAAACTATGTTTATATATTATATAGAACATATCTATAATTAATTTTTTTTCTTTAATATTTATTGATATCATTCAATTCTATTTTCCATCATATGTAAATATGATAAGTTCGTTGAGGAAGGGTCGATGCCACCCCTCAATGTGATATTATTCATTTATACACTACATTGATTATATAATGAATAGTTGAGTGAATATATTTCATATATATGATATAATATATCCACTTAAATAATGATATATATTTATATATATATATATTCCTCTCTCTCTTTTATTTCTTTCCCATAACATGGTAATTAAACTGAAATAGAGTTCATATGTGTGTACGGTATACCATCTCCATAAACAATGTATTTTTTATCATAAATTTATTTTCTATAGATTATAAATATTAAATTAGTATGTGTATACCTGATATTTATATCATTATTTTCATTATATAATAATTATATATATAAGGACTCTCTATATAACAAATTAAGTCACATATGAACAACAAAGATAATATTACCCAAAATGAATCCTAAAAAAATGATTGTTTACCAGAGGGTAATATAAGAAAATAATTAAAACATATATGGTGATAGATTTAATAATATTATTATTTAGTTTATTTATAGTAAACTTAAATTTAATATGCAGTTGGTTTAAACATGTTTGACGAGATCCAGGACAGAAGGTAAGGGGATTTATCCTGAATTGTTTTATGACTTACAGGCTTTATTCACCAAACATTACTTTTATATGTTATATATAAATCCTATAAATGTAATATATTTTTAATATATTGAAATTAATTGTTGTTTATATATCCTTTTTATTAAATTTATTTCTTGGGGTTGAGTTTTAAATGGTACCAAATCTGCAAAATAGTTTTATCTTAATTAGCCTTATTTAATACTCTTGTTTTGTTATGCACTTAAATTTGATTTGAAATGTGTAGAAATATATTTTACAAGATATACAATGACTCTTAATATTTTCATGATATTATATGATTCATGTAATTTCATTTTCATTCTTGGATACCATGATCCCATTTTATGTTGTGATAAGTTTTTATTGAACCAATCTCATCACTTTTTAAGATTTTTAGTGTTTATTCATACATTTACAATATATTAAAATAAATATTTCAAGAAATTATTGATTTTTATTCCTCTTTAGTTTATAATTCTATAATAATGTATTTGTGCCATATTTCTACTACATGGTACATAAGACAGTTAAAAAATTTATTTTAACAAAGCCCGACTTTACCCCCATTTTGATCAGAAAACCATGATTTCGAAGATGTGTTTACAGGATTATTTTAATAAACTCTTATTATCATAAAATAAAATTTTACCATTTTTTTATTCTATAATGATATCAAATGTATCTTCTTATCACTTTATGAATGAGGCATTTTTTAATCATTCTTACCATTAAAAAGGAATGTTATTTTCAACTCGTCCGACATGTATAGATTTATTTTTCATCCATCCATTAAAGATTTATTTTCATTTTAAATTTAAAATGTAAAGAAAATGATTTAAAATATATTTTAATATATATATTCTTTTTGAAACTTATTCATGCACCTTTAATTTGTTTTTATGTAAAATGGATTTCAAATTGTTTTCATGCTATATTTATTTGTTTTCTTAATGAATGGTTTTCAATATGATTTAAATTATTTAATTATAATATTTAATGATAATTTTAAAAAAATCATTTCAAAAAGATTTTATTTTTGAAATATAATTTTCAAATAAGAAATTGTTCTTACCTCATGAAATGTTTATAAATAATCCTTGCATTTTATTTTCCATATAATATAGAATCTGTTTATGTTACTCATGAAAATATACAAATTGATCAAAAGTATCCATTAATATTATATAATTTATTGTTTTTTGGAGTTATGATTATGACACCATGTTCTTTTCATTGGTTAATATTTTTTAAACCCACTACTTTTTATGGGTTATTATTTGATAGAATGTTTATGAAACATATCTATTGTAAATAGGTTATGTTGTTGTGAAATTTTCATGATATGCAATTCATTTAATAGGATATTATTTGATGTTTAAATAATACATTTAATTTTGTGGGTTCTGATAGGATTGTTGTTTTATTATAGTATGGTATTGGAATGAACAAATTTATTATGATATGGGTGTGACCTATATCTCCCTCCATTGCATTGGGTAATGATGGATGAATCATGAGTATAAATGTTATGTGTGACCCTATTTACATGTTCATAATGTAAGGAATGAACCATATTTCATATTCACAATATTATTCCTTGACATGGTTTCATGCCCATATGTTTTGTAGAGATAATGTTTAAATGTTCACAATGTTATATGTGATCCTTATTACATGATCAAATTTTTATTCCTGGTTTTGGTTTCATGTCCATAAGGTCTTGCATGAACATGATTACAAATTAAAAAAGTTATGCATGAACATGGTTCAGGTCCATAAGATTATGTGGGGTCCTGATTTCATTTCCTTTACATAATGTGTGAACATATTTACACTTATACTTATTCCCAACAGTAAAAAAATTTCTTTTCCATATAATACTTTCCTTATTCCTATGTTATGATTTTGTGAATTATTCTCATAAATCTATTATTATTCGGGTCTTAAAAATTGTCAATTATTATTATGATCTCTAATATTCATGTCATGATCCCAAAATCGTATTCTCAAATTCAAAACATTTTTTCATGTTATGCTTAAAATTTATATATATAGCCTTACTAAGCATATGAGCACACCCATTTATTAGTTTACTGATCCCTATGTAATAAAGATAGGTTTTCTGTAGGAGTAATAATGATGTAGATCTTTATACGAGTTGTTGAAGAGCATTCACATGGATAGAATATTTTGTTTCAAAATTAAAATGACACTTAACTATTATGTTCTTAGAGCATGTATTTTTGTAATATTTTTAATATTATTATAAAATGATGTAATATTCATGTATTATATGACTATGTCATTATATTCAGTATCTAAAAAAATGAGTTAGTCATCCTTTGAAAAGTAAGATGAAAAAATATAGCAAAGTCCATATGTATATTTCTAAGGATATGTCAAGCGATGTCTCAAAGGATAACTATAACGATAAGCTAATGTTTTGGAAAATATCCTACAGCATCGGTAAATTGTAGAGTGAGATTTTTTTAGAAATACATCCATTTCTATATACTATAAGTGGATGTGGATTTTTCACAGATGTATTGTAGGGTAACTGCTTTGACAGGATGATATGTTCCTGACTCGGGGTCATTCAGTACATGAAAAAGGGCCTTATTGCATACCTAGTTTGACAATCAAAGGTTATATTCTCTAGAAAATCAAAAAAACATATCACAACCCAAAATAAGGCATTTAAATATATGATTTATATGAAAACCCAATTATTAATAAATAGTTTCAAATACTGAGGAATAATTCATGATTTAGATATCCTAAATGTAATTATTTAAAAAACTATGTGGTTTTCTACTATGATAAGTTATGCTCACACAATGATTTTTGTTTTATATAATTTGATGAACTAGAAGGAACAACATTAACAATTAATTTTATGGAAGATATATTGATCAAAAGACTTGAGAGATAACCACTAGAGTGAACAATGTTGTGATTATTCCTAATCAGTTTTCATAGAACATAGTTAACAAAATGTACCATAACCAACTATCATATGCACCAAATAAGAGAAATATGGTGTCTGCTGGGAGTTATGGTAATAGAAACAATGGTGTAACGATGGCTTGGTTTCATTGGTTTCAAGAATTTATAATTAACAACTTTATTGAAAGTATTATAGGAACAAGAAGATGTTTTGACTATGGAAAAGAAGGCAACAATCAAAGCGAACATGAGGGGAATGTGAAGTATTAAGTTATTAAAATGCCTAAGAATAGTGGAATCCATAAAAAAAATTCAATTTTATATAAGTGTGGAAAAAATAGTCATTATGCCACACAATGTCTCACAATGAATGATCCTAAGGGGAACAAACAAGGTGGTGTGATTAATGGTTACAATATTAGTAATGAAGAGACTACAGATGAAATGTGAGTGGAATGTCAAACACATTAATATGATGAAGTATCCTTGCTAATAGGATACAGAAAAAGTATGATAATTATTTTGACCCATAAAGTGTGTTATATGGAAAGAAAAAATATAAAAGGATTGTTCAGTTTATGTTTTCCTCTTAGGATTTACAAAAACACATTGAATGGTTTTGATGGGATTAAATAGTGATATAATGGAAAGGTGATTCCTATAGAAACACATTATTAAGAAATATATAACAGTTAATATAAACAAATTTAATGATAATGTATTTTGGATAAAAATATCTGGGATATGAATATGTATGTTGGATGGTATTGGATACATTTAAACTATGTAAGGACTTGTTGAGAAGAAGTTTATGGTATCAGGGATGAGATTTATAACTAATTTAATTTATGGAATATAAATTTTAACCTATGGAATAATGAAGCATGTCCTTTTTACATAATTATTTATGGTAATTTAGGTTATGACCCTATTTTATGATAATTTACCATGAGGGTAATCACATATTTGGAATGTTATAACCATGTGATAATTTTTTATTTATGGTGGATTAATGTTATAGTAATTTCATCACTATATTTATATTATTTTGGATTATCATAATTGAGTAGGGTTATATGTTTAAATATATATGAAATATTATGTAAAACTTTTTAGTGTGTATTTATGCACAATGTTTGCATTGAAAACATATTTAAAATGCTACATAGTGATTAACCTTATTTCATTAATGTCCGTATAATTTTTTATGGATACTATATTAGTCTAATTTTAGAAAATAACCTAATTTATGTGGAGTTACAACCAACAATGTTCAGAAAGGACATGGGTCCTGAACCGATGATCATAGGATGATAGAGGTTTCAGGCCTCCCACTGGCCTATGAGATTCATGGTTAATTAATAATTAATTATTATGAATAATTATATATGATGAAAAAATAGAGTTATTTTTTATTTTTATTGTATTAACCGTTCTTATTTATAAATATAGTTATAGATAAATATTTATTGTTTTTATTGTTTTGTGAGCAAGAAGAAGTGGTAATATTGTAATTTAACATTTCAGGAATCAAAGATAATTTCTTGACATCCATTGCATGAAATAAAATATGAATTAGAAAATGATAAAACCAAAACTGAAGAATGAAAATTTTTATACAAATACATCACATATTTATATTTCCTTATATTCTTGGTCAATAAAATAATTTTTTAATGTTAGTATAATGATAAAATTATATATCTAGTTCCTGCACGCCTGTCATAGAGAATGGGAATTTTTTTTATTAAGTTAAAATGTAGTAATGTTGTTGACCAAGGATTTCTTTCGATGAAGAGTGCACACAAAATGGTTTGTCACTTTAAAAAGAGTGTAAAAAAGTTGTTCTTTTGTAAGGAATTTTGAAATTCAAATGATTGAAAAAAAATGTTATTAAAAGGGTGATTAGGTCAGGTTCGATTTTATAATTGTAATGTTTTCCTTTTTAAATTTAATTAAAACCTTATATTATTTTTTTGATTAAAGTTACTTTCAACGATCGTTTCCTCTCACATCCTTGGTGAAATTATGATACTGTGAGAAAAGCTTACCAAGATCTTGGTTAGGTCAAATCTTCGTCCATGTGTAAAATAGTTATATTGAATATCCTTAATTCAAATGTGCAATACCCGATCAGGTTTTGTTTATACCCAAATCTCAAGAACCTTCACTACACATTTTACATGTACTGATGATCTACAAGTACTTCACCACTAGTTCCTGGTCTATTCCATCATATATAAACCAAAAATTATTGGAGGGAGATTATTATTATTTTACCGAGGAAAAAACCAATAACAGAATTAATATTCAAGAATGATCGTACTTGATAATAAAATCCTCTATAAAAAATTGAAAACAACTTTTAATAAGAATTAAATTTATTCAATTATGTCCAAGAACTCAAATATTACAAAATAGAAAATCAACTCTTCCATAATCACTCAAAATATTAACCCCACCATGGTAAGGATAATAGAGATGAATGGGGAAAAAGAAGAAATTACAAAACTATGAAAAAGAAATCAAATAAAAGGGAAATCTGAAAAGTTATCCTCCATGGTGTCCCAGATAGAATGGGATGGAATAAGAGATTCATTGAGATGGTGGAGCTCTCCTCTTTTTATTGCCATAATTTGTCCCCTGAATTTTGACGTGTTGTAGAAATATTAAATGACATCTTCACACATTGAACCCTTCTTGAATGTTGTTCATAAATTTCTTAGTCTTGTCCCCTAAAAATCCTAGGGGATTTGGGTATGTATTCCGAGAGTTATGGACGTTTAATTCTGAAAATTTATTATGTCAAGTCAGACTCTGCAAATTGGAAGCCTCTGAATGAGCGTGATTTAGGGTCCCCTTAAATGGCCAATTCACGTGGCCTTTATTTCATTAAATATTTTCAAAAACACCTTTAGCGTCTCCCCACAGAATTTCACAACATTTGGGCCCACCATGAATGAGTTATGGACCCCACACCAAAAATAAGCAGAATTGTGAACAGTTTTTATGCTCCCACTTGTGAGCATTTTTTGAGCTTCCATATAACAGATTCAACTTTTAGTCCAAAAATAATAAATGAAGCCGTGGATGAGTAGATCCATGAAATGAAATATTTTTTTTCAATTTTCATTAGTGTAGATAATGTTATTGACAAAATACAGAAATAATTTAAAATTGTTAAAAATCTGAAATGGCCCATTTTTACTATTCAGCTCAAAATAACACCAATATCATAAAAATGAAAAAATTAATCATAGAGGACCACTTTTTTGGGTTTAAAACAAATCTATTCAATATGAATTTATTGAAAATATATTCTCTATGAATTCCCCCACACTTATCACTTGGTCTATTGGACAAGTAAACATCAAAATCAAATCAAATCAAATCCAAAACACATATCAATGAGATCTACCAAAATCCATACCAATGAAAAAATGATATCATCCCTCATCAAAAACAATTATCTAATGTTATCCATTTTATATTTTAATATATTTCCACTTCATTTCTTATCCAATGCACAAAAAACAAATACCTCGCATTAATTTTCTCTCATATCACAAATGTTAATGATCAACAATGATTTTCTCATCCAAACTCGCCCAAGAGACACCATAGGATTGATAAATTGCTACTTATCCACCTGATGTGAGTGAAGAACATGTGTTTCTCATAAGGACTATTCAGGGTTGTTCTGTGGCATTTGGTTGGTAGGATTTAGATGATAAAAATTTCAAGGCCGAAAAAGGAGGGATTGGCTCTTTTTGAAGGAAAATGGAAAGATTCTAATCTTCACTCAAAATATGTTCACCTTCTCATCACCTAGGTAGAAAATAGGGTCTATCATCATTCAATATGCTCTGTCGAAAAAAATTCAATCTTTTCAAACATAATTTTCTTTAATGCTCCAGATAGGCACAACTTTTGTTTACATCAGATGCTCCAGAAAGGCACAACTTCTCTTATCATGAATGCTCCATAAATGCACAGATTTTAATAAAATTAAATATTCATCATCTCTTAAACATTTTATATTCCACCAAAAGTATCACCAAATGATGAAGTACATCAAAAGTCATCTTTCCCCACACATAAGTTCAACTAGATTCTGCAAGTTCACTTCAAGAGCAGGTAGGATAGGAAAAATTGTCATGCAATGTGCCTAACCTAATAGGCTATTCATATAATCTAAGGGATTGTGAATGATAAATGTAAAGGGGGTCCATAATGAAAAGGATTATTTTTAATAGGGATCATACAACCAAATAATTGCCTCAATCATTTATAACACATGTACCCTGAACCCTCAAGTTTCGAAAGGAATAAATCAAATTTTGGTTTAAGCAAGCATTTTCTGGTTCTCTCAGGAAAAGAGGCCAATGAAAATAATATGAAAAAATGGATTAGAATCCTCAAAGGAATGTGATTTCAATGATATAGGCAGTGTAACATGGAATTTTATTCAAAAATCAATGTACTTTTCATGAAATTCCAAAATATTTGAACAAGAAACAAAGTCATTTCAGGATTCATTTAAGCTCAGTTTCACGGAATAGATTGGTTTACTCATTGACATGGGTTTCATAAATTTAAATGATAATCATTTCACCTCATAAGTTTAGAAAACAAAACAAAAACTAAAAAATAAACACAAAATTTCAAAAACACACAATTTTTTTTATTTTTTTTTTATTTTTTTGAAAAACAAATACAAAATGAAAATAAAAAACTACAACGTTTTCCTCCCACACATATAAATTCTAAATTGTACTCAGTGAATTCAAATGGATTTAACATGTAAGAATATTTTTTTTTGATTCAAAACAAATAAGTAAGTATAAAGGAGTTGAACAACCTGGCATAATTGAAGTGCAACATTGAGTTAAGCTCCAAAGTATTATACTCTGAAAACCTAAAAATAAAAGAAAACATAATATATTTATTGAACTAAAAAAAGTAGAGATAGGATAAGAATATAAGGATATATATTGTTTTAGTAGCCCCAAGTGGGCATTTGGTTTTGACTGCCTCCATAAGGGAATTTCTAATAAGTTTTCCCCAATCTGATGGTGGGTGAGGTTTCTTTCTCATGAACCACCACTTGGGAATTTTCCCAATTTCCATTAGTAAACATTTAATTTAGAGAACCCCAAGGTAGATAAGAAACTTCCCAACCCCCAATAATGAAATAAGATAAAATCTGAGTTCAATCGTGAGAGGGAATAGAATAGAGGGGTGCTCCCTATTGACATTCATGGTGTCCTCCTCTATATGGTATTTAAATTGTTGTTGAAGAGGTAGCCGCACCTCTACATGCTTGTCCAAATATTCTTCTTTGATCACCACAACATGGGTAGTCTCTTATTCAACATCCAAGGTCTCTTCCATTTGTGTCATATCATAAAATTCTTGAGAAAGAGAAATCATAAAACAATTCAACATGAGTAAGATTAAAACATGAAGAATTAATAGGGAAAAATTACCTTTCAATTAGTTCTTCTTGGTAATTAATATCATCATGAAAATCCACCTTGATCTCTTCTTGACATCCCTCTAATAAATGATCAACATGTTTGGGGAGCTCTAGTTGATCCTCTTTATATTCATCTTCTTTTTTATAAGCATCCTACATGGATAAACATATGTTATCTGAATCTGATAATAGAAAAAATGGGATGTAACACTCAATTCATTTTCAAGAAAATCAATAGATAACGAGTTCATGAAAAAAATATCTCCCTAGGTTTTTTCATCTTTAATCACTTCTTCATTAGAAAGCACCTCTTTAGAGTTGATTATTAGCGGATAAAAGCGGGGAGTCAGTCTCCACCATTTCTTGGATCTCCATAGAAAAATTAGGGATGACTAAGGGTGGGTTATCTTGGAACATGGAAGCTTCATAATGTACTGGAAAGTAATGTGATAACTCAGTTTTCTTTCAGGCCATCACATAAAATATTTATTCATTCATGTCCTCCATTAGTCCATCTATGAATTATTTGAATGTTTTCTCATCATTATTTGTCATCCAAAATAACCTCACTTGTCTAACAATAAATGAAACACTATCCTATGCTGAAAAGAATGATTCTATAATTGGTTCATTTATTGGAGGGTAATTATTCCATGAATTAAAGAAATAATCATTTGAAAACAATATGACAAATTATATTTGTTTGTTTTTTTATAATTTTAAAAGTGTCAAATATATACAAATAAATTATGGAACTACCTCCCCGGCAACAACGCCAAGTATGACTCACACCTCTCGTAGGGCGTAGAAAATATTTTTTATTCCTAAGTTAAAATTTAGTAATGTTGTTGACCTAGGATGTCTCCCAAAGAGGAGTGCACACAAAATGGATTGTCACTTTAAAATGAGTGTAAAAATGTTGGGCTTTTGAATGATAATATGAAAGTAAAATTATTTAAAAACTATGATATTAATAGGGTAATTAGGTTGAGGTAGGTTTTCTAATTTTAATGATATCCTTGTTCAATTTAATTCATACCTCTTCTTCTTTGTTGATTAATGTGAGTTTCCACAATCGTTTCCTCTCAATTCCATGGTGAAATTATGATGGTGAGAGAAAACATTACCAAAATCTTGGTTTGGTCAACTATCCTTCAATCTGTAAAATAGTTGTATTGAATATCCTTAATTTAAATGGTAGATACCAAATCAGGTTTTGTTTAACCCAAACAATCAAGAACGTTCACTACACCCTTTACACGTACTGACGATCATTGAGTTCTTCACCACTAATCCTTGGTCTGTTCCATCGTATATATACCATAAATTAGTGGAGGGAGATTATGATTATTTTACATAGGAAAAAATAAATAACAAAGTTAATATTCAAGAAAAATTGTACTTGATAATAAAATACACTATAATAAATTGAAAACAAATTTGAAAAAGATAGAAATTTATTCAATTACGTCTATGAATTCAAGCATTAAAATATAGAAAATCAACCCTTCCCCAATCACTCAAAATGTTTACCCCACCATGGTATGGGTAATCGATATGAATGGGGAAGAAAAGACATAAATAACTATGAAGAAGAAAATAAATAAAAGAGAAAGCCGAAAATTTCTTCTCCATGGTGTCCGAGAAGAAATGAGATGGAATGAGAGATGCTTTGAGAGGGTGGAGTTGTCCTCCTTTTATACCTGGTATATGTCCCCCCGAATATTGACATGTTTGATTACCATTAAATGACATCTTAACTAGTTTCACCTTTCTTGAAAGTTGTTCATAATTTTTTCGCGTGTCCCCTCTAAATCCCAACGGATTTGGATATATATTTTGAGAGTTATGGTTGTTTTACTTTGAGACTTTATTTTTTCCAATCAGACTCTTCAAATCGAAAACCTCCAGATTATGGTGATTTAATGACCCCACTAATGGTAATTTCACATGGTCTTTCCAGCATTAAATATTATCCAAAACTACTTACGCGTCTCCCAACTGAAGTTCATAACATTTGGGCCCACCATGAATGAGTTATGGACCCCACACATAAAAGGCAGAATTGTGAACAGTTTTTATGCTCCCACATGTGAGCTTCATTTGAGCTTCCATATCGCTGATTCATCTTTTAGACAAAAAAGAGAAAATGAATCCATGGATGTTTAAAATCTGTAAAATAAATAATTTTTCAATTTGGATTAGTGTGGAAAATGTTATGGAAAAACTAACGAAATAATTTAAAATTATTTAAAATCCGAAATGGCCCATTTTTACTATTCATCTCAAAATAACACCAATATCATAAAAATGAAACAATATATCATACAGGAACACATTTTTGTGTTTAAAACAATTATAATTAATATAAATTAATTGAAAATAATTGCTCTATCACATTTCATAATAGAATAATTTTTTGAACTTATTTACTTATAAATCATCACAAATTTATGACATTGAGTCCCTAAATGTTTCATTTATCATTCTCTTATTTGATATTTATAACCTCAATAAATCCGTATAAATTTATACACATTTCCACCTTGACCATTCTTCAATATCAACCTATTTTCTTCTTTTTGGAATCCTGGTTAAATGTTACATTGGGTAACCATTATGATTCCAATGTTCCCACTTTAGTCGATGTTTTGTTATTCATTTTTAAGATGTGGGAATCTATAAATGAAGCATTAAATTATTAAACCTTTTATAAACTAATGGACTTTAAAGGTTTAAAACAATTTTAATGGGGATAGAATGTAACACCACGAAATTTTTTGAATTATTTTTTTTCAAATTAATTAATCCAATCTAAATTTATCATTTCACATAATAGTGGAAACAGTTATAGAAATATATATATATATATATATATATATTAAAATCTATTAGAAAATTATAATTATAAAATATATAATATTCATCCACTACATGCAATGAAGAATTTGTTTGCGCTACCCGAAACACATAATTGTCATAGGATAAATAGAACATCGAGTTTATGTGAATCATCATTTTATTATTATTTTTAAATGAGTTACGTATAACCTTACCATTGAACATAGTAATAGAAATTTAAAAAATTAATTACAAAATAATTTTGATAATTATTTTATATAAATAAAACATAGAGATAATGAATTATATTATTTTTGGTAAAGTACTTTTTATGTTTACATGAACCATTTTCCTGAATGAACTATATTTAATAAATAAATTAGTTTTAGAAAAATTTATAAATTTAATTTAATAAAATAAAATTAATTTTTTAATTATTAATTTTAAAATTACATTAGGGTTATTTTTTATATTTGATTGAGAAACACCATATTTTTATGAATAGTGAAATAAAAACTTTTAGGTTAAAAAATACCTATTCATTTAAAAACAGATTAATGATAAATTATATTTTAAATTTTTATATAGCCAAAATTAAATCATTTATACATTTTATAATATGATTTATATCATAATAATTAATTTTAATTTGAAATTTTATATAAAAATGTAATAATACTTGAAACTTCTTTCTATGTTAAAGACCTGTAATTTCGTCCAGTCTACAAAATTATCATCTATTTTCATTATGATGGTTTTGTGATTTTAATTAAAAAAATCTGAAATTAAAATTTTAAATCTGTATAATATTTATTTTTTGATAATATCCAAATAATTTATGACAAAAACTATTCATAATGGTGATTAAAATTAATAACATCGATTAAGGTTAAATTATACTTATTTAGGGACTAAACCTAAATATTAATAGCCGAAATAACCTAGAAGCATTTCCAATATCAAATTTGTGGAAATATTTTTTCCAAAAAACATCGATTATTTTTTAATGATGTATTGGTATGTAATTTTTAGGTAATAACAGTTCTACACGTATCTTGTTTTGTGAAATTTCAATTGAGTCATTTTCTTACCCAATAAAAGACCACCATCTATCCAATATGATCACACCTATAAATACTATTTGTATTGGAAGTTATATTTCCAATACACTTACAATATTCCATAACATGCTCATATAATTCTTTACATTGGTATATTGAAACATAAATAGTCAATTTGGCTCAATCTAATGGGAGTTATCCGATTAAGAGATAACGTTTTCTCTCAAATCCTTTCATATATTTTTCTTATAATAATTCTAACTTTTTTTATTATATTATTATATGAATAACATATATCAATAAAATAATAGGAATAATTTATTTTAATTCTTCGACCAACACTTATACTCACCTCTATCTAATGTGTAACATACAAATTGTTAGTGTATACGATGAACTATTGCCTCACAAAACTATGATTTCCAATTTTTCAATTACCACAGACCATAATTGCGATTATGATGTTATTTATATTTAAATGAGAAATATGTTATATTTATAATGTATTTATTCTTGTTTAATTTTTATTTAGAACATATATTCTTTCTTTCCATCTTATGAAAATTTAATAATTTTTTTAGAGGAAGTGTACACTACCACCCCCTCGAAGCGATATGATTCCTTCATACACTATATGAATTGTATTTTGAATGGTTTTAGTGAATATATACTATATAAAAACAATAATTTAATAATGATATAAATATACATATATTTACTTTATTTATTTCTCGTAATATGATAGTTAAATGAAAATATATTCATATGTATGCATTACCTACCGTCTCTATGAACAATGTATTCTATTTCATACATATATATTATATATATTATTATAATACAAATATATGGTATAATAAAAAATTTTATATAATTTTTTTTAATTATTAAACATTATATAATTATTAGGAGCAATAATATAACATGTTAAACACATATAATAAAAAATGACAATATTACTAGAAATAAAATAATCATATAGTATGGTTAAAAATTTGGTAATATATGGTTGTATGAAAACATATATATTATTAGAAAAAATAACACGGATGTCGAATATATTTATTATAAATTAATATTAATTATATAGGTGGTTTTAATGACTTTGACAAGATTGAAGACATATGTTTAGGGGCTTTATTCACTATTTTTATTGCAGTGATATACATGATTTATTCAACAACCATTCCTTTTATGTGTTGTGATGATTCATGTGGGTGAAATAAATGAATTATACAGTTAAATTTATTTTTATTTAAATATCAAATATATGACCTTTATTTCATGAGGTTTAGGATTTCAATGTTAAAAAATTGGGTAAAATATGTTTTTATAAATTTTAATAATTTTATACTCATGATTAGTTAAGTACCTAAATTCATTTAGAGGTTTTTAAACATCCATTTAACATGTTATATCATGAATTTATTTCATTTTAATATATTTTATTATTCATATAATTTACTTTACTTGCATGCAGAGCATGATCCCATGTTACCAAATGATAAGAGTTTATTAAAACAGTCTCATTGATTTTTAGAATAGTAGATGTTCACACATCCAATGATGAAATCCTTTAACCCATATAGCAGGACAATCATAAATTTTCTACATATCTAATAATTCATACAATAACTATTTATTTATAACATATATATATTTTTTTTACAAGTTATACTTTAGAATTTGTTTTTAAGAAATATTGAATTTACCATTTAATTTGTTATAAATCCATGTTTTTTAAAAATGGTTTATATATATATTCTTGAAACCTCATATGATCATGAAATTAAATTATTACCCATTTTTTCATTAACCAAATCATTTAATAAAATTTTATTTTCACTATTAAATTGTGTCAATTTTCTATCATTTTTACTGTGAAAAACTAATATTCATTTTACATTTTATGACATTAATATATTTATATGTCATCAATGCTTTGAAGAATTCCTTTAATAATTAAACAATTAATTTTGTGAAAATATTCCTAAAATATTTTTTGATGAAATGGTTTTCAAAAAAAAATTCTCACTCATTTTATATGTTATTAATGAAAATGATTTTTAAAATATTTTTAAGATCACTTTATTTTTTTCAATGAAAATGGAATCTTAATGATTTTGAAACAATTACTTTTAATATTTAATTATAATTTTCAATAAAATGGTTATCATAGTTTTTAAATTTTTAAAGAATATTTTAAAATAATAAATTATAATTTCCTTATGAATTTTATTCAATATCACATTCAATATTATATTCCATCTATTATGACATCTATTGATGTTAACCAATAGCTTATACGAAATGATCCAGAGGTTCCATTCATATTTTACCTTGAATAGTTCTGTGTTTTTATGGAATTTTAGTTATGAAAAATGTTTCCCTTACATGGGTTATATTCTTTTGAGACCTTCTTCATTTTATGGGTTATGATATAATGAATCAGTTATGTAAATTATCTCTTTTCCATAGGTTATGATTTGATTAACTTTTAATGATACCAATTTAATTTCATGGAAAATTATTTTATGTTTACAAAATAGTTTTTTTCTTGTGGGATTTAATAATATGAATGATTTATAGTATTATAGAACATATATGAAAAAAAATTATTATGGGATGGGTGGGAACAAAATCTCTCTCTTATTTATTGGGTAACAATGGATGAATCATGAGTGTACATGATATGTGTGAGCCATGTAAAAATTTCACTATGCTATACAAGGACCTAGTTATATATCCATAATATTATGCGTGATCTAGATTATTTTTCACAATTATATGAGTGAATATTATGAAATATTCCAATTATTATTCATTTACATAGTTTCACAACCATATGTTTATGTGTGAAACTGATAACAAGATCACAATTTTATGCATGTACTTGGTTACATGATCAGAATGTAATGTATGGACCTGGTTTCATTTCCATAAGGTCATGCATGATCCAGATGACATGTTTATAATATTATAAGATAGTGTGCATTACACAAATTCCATGTATTATTATTATGTTATTATTTCTTCAATTTTGATCCTAATTATTTTATTATCAATTCCTTCTGAACTAAAAATCATTATAATGATCTATAATATGTAGGTTATGATATAAAATGTTTATCTCAAGTTACATAACATTTTATTTATGTTATACTTACACATTTCATTTATGTACCCTTATTAAGAATCATATATCACATAATTATTATGATTACTCTATTGATGTTATGAGGTAAGGTTATAGGTAGGATAACTGAATGTTTATATCATTATGGGGTGGTTGAAGATATTTTAGTAGGATAGATTATTTTGTTTCCATTTTTCAAAATACACTAAACTATTACTGTCTTAATGCTTTTATTTTGGTAATGAATTGAATGTTAATCTAATGTGATGTAATCTAATCTATCCTATGCTTGGGTATTTATATACATAGAATATATATTAACTATTATTTATGATTTCATGGAAAATTAATTTATTATATGATTCTTTTTTTATAATTATGTATTCAATTTTTACAAACTCAATAATTATTATCAATATGAGTATATTAAAACATTATATATTTATCCATATTAATAATTTACTATATATTTATCATTAATATTTTGTTATTTCATTATTATTACCACTATAATAAGAATTTTATATTTATTATAGGATATATTTCATTAAAAGTTACCCATTACTAAGTATCTAGGCTTACGTATTGTCTTTTTTATTTCATTTTTCCTCAAGAACCCATGACGGGTATTTTTTATGATGTAATGATAATATTAGAAAAAATATAATTTTAATATATTTGGTATTGTATTTTAAATTTATTAATATTATGTATTAATCATGAATATATATAGAATCAAAATTTTTCTATAATATTTGATACCTGATGATTTTATCTCATATGTTTTTTACCAACAAAATAAACTATAAACCATCATTGAGATATATTCTATAGTGTGTTATATATGGATTAATAACATGTTTACAAGAATCCATGGGGAATAGATATAGAATAATATACACAAGAGAAACAAATTTATTCATAATAATATTCTATAAATTTTAATATAATTATAAACATTCATTAATAATAAATGAAATGTTATTTTTAACATTGAGAGTGTTATTCATGAACTAATTACATTTATGAAGTAAAATTTAAATGGTTCATAACATATTTAATTGAAACCTTGATAACAAATATAATCAATGTAGGAATTTCTTACAAGAGTATTTAAATAATTTGGGTGTTGGAGATAAGTAGATTATCATTAAATTTGGGCACTTAACTCATCTTATGACCAATAACCAATCATGTATGGAGAACCAAATTTTACTGTAGAATGTTTTAAAATTTTAATATCCCAACCTAATAAATCAATCATCATCGTTAAATGAACCCAAAAATACATTCGATTAAAATAATTAAACTATTTATTTGAAAATACATTTCTTAATGTTGGGTTTACTAATATATAGAAGGATATCAATAATTTCATTCATCTATAGAGAGATTCATAGAAATAATGTTTTATGATTTAAAATAATAAGAAGGTGGAATAATATGAAATCATAGAATTGAAGTGATATATGTTAATAAAAAATGAAACTTATTTTCCTTAAGGGAAAAGGGTTTTGATGAAAATAAATTTTTTATTATTAATTCAATTAGAATGAATATTTTGTGGTAAAAAATGTTCTTAGATGTATAAAAAATGATGTCAAGGTTTAAAAATGCACACATAATCTAGAAAAAATATAATCCACTTTGATAGATTTAATAAATCATATAATACAATAAAAATTTATATGTAAAACTTTTTTTCACAAAATAAGATAATGAAATGTTATCTCAAGACTATGAATTATTTATCAATTTGTTAAATTTAAATTGTATTGAGGTTTATATAATGATTAGATAATATATAGAGAAACTTGGTAAAATATTAGAGAGGAAGAGTGGACTTACATTAATAAATGTTGTTTTTTATGAAAAAAATAGGTATTTGTTTAAATTGATCATAGTTGTAGATATTATAGGGATAATGGAAATTATTATAATTAAGGTAATTATTACATGAGTCCATGTGCATATATTTTTTTTGGTTATGGCACTTCATTTTAGAGGTTGGATGACATGCTGATATTCAAAAAATATATAAAATTTTCCTTTTAATCGAGTGGATATGATTATGACTTATCAATTACAAGGTAATAGTTCATAGTATTTGGCTCTATTATAGATTTAGGAATTATTTATTAAATATTTTTTTTGTAAAAATATCGCTAAAATGTTTCCTTATAGTCATCATAAATTATGTTATAATCATTTTAAATTAAAAATGTAGCCCTGTTTATTCAATATTACCTATTTTTTATGATTTTGTATAGTTCAAATACATAATATTGGGTAATATAAAATTAATTACAATTAGGGGAATTTTTAGATGATTTAATCATGGTATTGGGAATGTGATATTGAACCATATATATCACATTGGTGTGAATTAGAACATAATAATTTTAGTTCAACATAATGAGAAAGCTCACATATTTTATGTATATACGAGAAGGATAATTTTTTTCCATTTATTATAATATGGCATTGAAAAAAGAAGATAATATTTATTATAATATTCAATGAATAATGGTGTACTATTTTAGGATAAAAAACTATGAGAATCATGTATTTTATTTTAATTTTAGAATTTTAGCACTTAATTCTCATATTTTACCATTATGGAAAATAAAAATTTTGGAATTGGTACCATGAAATAGATGGTGTTTGAATTTATATGAGTTAAACTATATGGTTTATTGACTTATTTAGTTGATTAATGTTGCAGGTTATGGATAATAACTATTCTATGTATGAGGCCCATAGTTTTCATTGATAACATTAAGGATACAGATATTATATCATCAATGAAAAAAATTTCAACTCTCACACAAATTATGATTCCCATTTTAGATGAGTCTATATAATATTTTTGGTTAATTGAGTTCTGGAAAATGGTTTTAGTGAAATATTATATCCTAATTAAAGGATTTATGTTAATAGGGAACCCATATAGATTTAATGTCAGACACATGGTGTTAATTTGTAATAGATCCATGTAGAGTACCTTTGTGAAGGGGATTAAATTTTAAAGAGATTTTTACCCTCATACATAGTTACTAGAACAAGTAACAATGGGTACCCACATAGGGTGAATTGGAATATCTCTAATGATGATTAACTGTGACCCTTATCTATAAAATAATTGAGGGTTCGACACCATTCTAAATTAGAGACATCATTTGAAGGGTGCTCAGTTCAGTCGCCTTTATGAACTAGTTCTATTCAATTAAGGAAATAGTATACATAACCCAATTCAGTAGAAAAGATACATAATTGTTATGATATGTATTATTTTGAATACATGTTATAATAGTGTATTTACCCTGAAATTTTTTGTTATAATTTCAATGTGGGTTCATAATGATCATATTAATTAAAATACACAAGTAATAAACACTTCACTCCTTTTTACCATTAGGTAGTTTTTTAAAACAACTTATCATGAATTCGTGTATATAATAATCATGGTATCCTTACAAATATATAAATTCAGGAATTATACATCACAAAAACTATTGAAATTATAGTTTCGGGGTCTAAATGTTGGATTTTTGATCTTATCGACCAAAAATTTATTAGTAATGACTTCAGGTGCCTAGATAATTGTAATAGGAAACATGACATTGTCTTAAAGATGATGATTTTTTGGAATAGGTGTTTTGGAACCATAAAAAGTAGCAATGATGAAATAGAATCCTAGTTCTTCCCCATTAAAATTCATCGATACACTATAAGTAAATATGGAATTATTTATTTTCTATTATTTAAGAGATGAAAAACACCTTCTCAACCTTATAATTGACTGTCATTTATAAAATGAAAATCATATTATAAGGTAAATATACACATTGTTTTAATCATTCTATGTTCATATGTTCATATAGAGGGAGTGGCTGCACATATTGGTAGGGGAACAGTGAATACAATATTGGGTGTGTGAGGTCTATTGTGTAAAAAAATAATTTCCATACAAAATTGGAATGCACATAAACAATTTTATCTATTTACATATTAATATATTATATATGATTGAAATTAAATTTTATAATGTTAATTTTTTAACTCTTCGTGTTGGATGAAGATACACCCTGAGATAGGGGTGAATGAGGGTGATAGAAAAGAAATAAATTTTTTTAAGTAGATTAGTTAACATTAATTTTAGATTTTTTCCCATTTTTTCATGAACTACCTTCTATGTTTCACCTTATTAAAAATTTTTATTGAAGACATACACAAAAACACACACACAGAGACACACACACATATATATTGTGAAGTAAAACATCGTTGGGATATAGTGATCTTTACTTGGTTCACTAGAGGGTACTAGTAACAGGGAAATAAATGATCATTAATACGCTTCAAGAATATTACACTAAGTTTCACTAATTCTGTGTATAAATTTTTTTTTATAAAATATCAATCTATTATTGGTGTAGTTATTATAAATGATTTATGTTTTGGACACTCTTGGCCTAATGTACATTGCCCCTTTCAAAACTATGTTCCCTATATTTAAGAAGCTACATTTCAAATTTAAAAAATATTAAACAATCATTAATATTTTAGAACTATAAAGACATATCCAATATAATAATTAAACTATTATTGAATCATAATCCTATTATTTTCTTATAATTCATCACTGAATTACAAAATATGTTCAATACTTGTTGTTTTGATAACAAACACATTTAAAAAACCCTAAACTACCAAGAAACTAATTAATTAATGAATTATTATTGATACATATTATCGTAATATTTATATATCCTGAAAAATTATCATACTGACTCTTTCATTCATAATTAAAATTTTTTCCAATCAAGGGTTAATGAAAAAAGTATGTTTTCAGAAACATGTGAATCTTTATTGATTTCACTATTAACACAGTGGTCCATGTAAATTCTCCTAAAACATTACTTCTTTATGAATTAATTTTTATTTTATCTCAATAATATCCCTATAAAAATTATCTATCCTCTTCATATATTTGTTTCGCACAATAGATCAAATATTTATATAAATATACTGTCACTTCATATAAGTAAGAAAATTTTACATCACGTAACATTATTTTCAATAGTTCCCATAGTAATTCATCATTCATGAAACATTTACACTCTAACCATAAAAATTTTATGTTTACATTTATTTGGAAACATATATTATTTATTTAAAGTCCATAATTAATGAATATATACGTCAATCACAATTATTTTCACCATTAATTATCAATGTACACATATTTATAGAACTCAAAAAAATATGAAAAAAATATATTACTAATACAACATCCACCATATTCATAAATACTTATTTTAAAAAACAAACTTTCTCTTGTTAAACATAATCCTATTAACCATATTTAATGACAATTATTCAATTAATGAAACATAAATCTATATCTTATAGAAATTTACTTTTCAAAAACCTTGATCACTCTATATAATTATTCATTAAAATATTTAGAAAATATGAAAAAATAATTGAAAATTAAATTCTTATATTGAATTCATACATGTAAAAATAATTACACAAAAAAATAATTATATTAAACTTATCCTTATTCATCAACAAATCAAATCGGTTCCCTTCCCATTATAAGATGATATAAAAATGACTCTACATTGGTGATTGAATGATGAAAAAGAAAACATGATGATTGAACCCTAAATGATATTTGAAGGAATTGGTTTTTGGATTTTTTTTACAAAAATACGTACTGGGTTGATAAAAGAGATTTCAAGATATGTGATTTTACAATGAATTATAACAACAATGTTTATGGTGTTGTCGTTTTCCTATGTTTTCCAAATTTTTGGGCATAAAATATGGAGTAAGGGGTAACATAAAAATGGTTTGTTTTTTGGAATAAAATCGTTATTAATATTTTATAGGGATGGGGTTCATGATGAATGGTATTAGGATTATGTAAAACATTAATATAATAAATAGAGATGGATTTCTCCACCATTATGTGACATGAAGCATTGTGACTGCATGATGTGTTTATTGATATCATCATGGCTATGAAAAATCTCAATGTACCTTAAATAAAAGAATATACCAATAATAATGCATTAAAAAGACACAAAATATTATTTAGAGTTGGTGTATACCCATTAATGGTAGATACTATATATATGATTCCACCCCACATTATTTACGATGAGAAATTTTAGAGGAAATCTATAATCACAAATGTTTAGGCAAGGTGGTTCACAAGATGGATTTTATTGTGAGCTTGAGCATCATGGAAGAACTATCATAGCCTTAAATAATATCAATGATTCTATGTATTTAGTGACTCATTATAATAGTGTTTTCTTAGTATTCTTTGTGAGCATCACAAATGAAGATTTGTTTTCAAAAGGACGGATGCTTCACGTAAAAGGGAGCTTCATGAAAGGTAGTATTGATCATCAATTTTTCAGTGACTGGTGAATTCAATGTGCATCAAATCATTGATATGGTGTAAGCAGATTATAATCCATGTTACAAAATATTAAATTAATGAAAATATTTTTAAGCAACATCATATTGATAAAATAAGTAAGACTTCATAGAACATATTGAGATTGGGGGTGTCATCAGAATTGTTTGGAGGGATATAGTCTGCATTCCTTGAAATCTTGAAAAAGAAACAAGCCTAGAATATATTGAATTTGTATAAACATTTTTTTCTACAAATATTTAAGATCATTGGTTTTTATTAGGACCAACACATTATAATTGTCTTCTATATGGACTATACATTAGTAGTGAACCATGTAATTTTTTTTGTTTTTTCAAGTCATTCTCCCTTTTTGCACATTCACATCAAGCTAGTTGAACTGGTTCCTACCAATGTGGGAACAACATCGATCACATTTGAAGAAAATGTAGACCCCTTGATTCACCGATTTCATCTTACAATTTATTAGGGTCAGTCACATATATCCCTAACTTTGTCAATTCTAAAAATATATACATTCATCCAATCCCTTAGTTATGTTCAGTAAAACTACATAACCTAAATTTCAGATAATTGATTTCATCGAATTATTTTTTAATATAATTTTACTAGTATAGGATGTATCTTCTTATGTTCATTATCATACCAATGATAGAAATTGTTATTAGTATTCCGATATTGTTTTTATACTATTTTAATTTTTTTTAAAAACATCCATCACCAAACTTATGTTTTATTATAAAATTCTACTACTATGGATTATTTATATAAACTATCATAAATCCATAATCCTTCATATACTCCAAAAAAAATTATGGATCTTGATTTATGATCATTCCTTTTTCTACCTCATTAATTTTATCACCAATATTAATATGAAAATTAAAAAGAAAATATGATATTGGATATTTAATCAATATTATATTTCATTTATTGCCCTTATAAAATCATTATATGTCGTACCCCCTTATGAAATTATGACTAATATAGAGCCACTGAACCCAAATTTAATGGAATTTCCCTTCCCCTCTCTCTATAATGTCCATAGGGAATTTCTTCATAAAAAACTCTACTCCCCATAATCAGTAATATTCATCCAATAGATTTGTAATGTGATTCCTATGACATTGGTGAAACACTATTATCATCAAACTACTAGAAAACATACATAGAGATATCATTATCCCCCATTGAGATCTTTTATTTACATTTTACACTACATTTCAATTTCATCATAATGATACTTCACTTCATGCAATCTTTTAAGGTCAAAGTCATTTTATTGTTATAAATTAACTCTTATAATATATTTTCAATTTGTGAAATCATATTGTAAATTTAATCATCAAAAAATTAACTACACCTAATAAACCATAACTTGATGATGGAGAAATGATTTTAGTTAAAAAAACACAATTATTTTCCATGTCACTCCATTACTAGAATAGACGGTAACTTCATAAATATTTATCATCAAAATATAATTATGTGACCTCAATAACATTAACAAAAATTAGTTTATGAATATTAAATTAATTGAATGTTTATGTGGATGAATATGAGTTATAATAACTGAAATAGCATCATATAAAGAACCAAATTGACCACTTTTTATTATTGAATTTAAATTTACCATACAACACATTTGATATTCAAGATTTATTGGAAAAAAATAAAAATTCCATCATTAGATTTATTCAAATTAAAAATACCATTAATTTATTTGCTTCTATGTGTAGATTTCAACTTGGTAATGGTGTGACCACTTTATTGTAATTCTATCGATTTTCTAGTGGCATATTAGTAATCTAAAAATTTTCAAGTGATTCTGTATTATCAAAATAAAATATATAAATATGTATTATATGAATGTTACAACTTATCTTATAATAAATAATTTCATTGTTTTTAAAAAATTCATAAATTGAATATTTATATTAATAGCTGAATATTCTATTCGGAATGTAACTATTATATACATCCAATTTTTCTGTTAAAGAACTTTTGTTTCAAAAAAAATATCCTCAAAACGTGATATTACTTTCCCACAATATATAACATCATTATGTATATATTTAAAATAAATTGATTGTTTAACACCAAATTTTGAATTTGATAGTATATTTTAATTTCTAGTTTCCTGGTCTATTATATATCTTTTATATCGATATATCATATCTACATGTAAAAGTTTAACACATATACACTATATAAATTTTATCTATCACTTAGTCACATACAACATCAAACTTATATGAAAAATTGACAAATACATAATGATATGGGTGCCTCCGGTATCTTTAATAATATTATTGAGTAAAATATAGATAATCCAACTATTTTAATTAATCAAGAAATATATTATTGCCTCTTTATACTTATTTTATTTTCTAGATAAATTCCACGTAATATAACTAAATTATTTTGAACAAATATAAGATAATTCCATATTTTATTTATATAAATGATCAATAGTACTGAATAATTTCACAAATGTGGGTTTAAACCCACTAGATGAAATTTTTTCCCATGAAACCCCATATGTACAATATTTTTTCATATTCATTCCTATAGAATGATTCTTGCTATAGGTATTATGATTTTTCATATACCTCCATTATATGTATCTATTCCTTTAGTTCATTTAATATTTAGAAATATATATTATTAGTTCTTTGGGGACCCTTATTCAACATCTTTAAATATTTTTCATATAATACAGAACAATATTTTTCATTTGTGGGGAGACATTATCTAGGTTAAAAATCATCACACTCACAACAAGAGTAGTCAAACCACTAATTTCCTAGATTTCATCTGTTATCACCTAGAGTAATAGTATAATTTCTTCATTATATGATCCTATTATTTCTTTGATTGAGATCAATTTTTTTCTCTAGAATATCTAAATTCTTTCTATCTATCATTTTCATTTTCCATAGTATGCACAATCCATGTAATCCATTATTTTATATGTCCTCGTAATGGTTTCATATGAAATCCAATTATTATTTTATCTACACATAAATTCCATATGAATATGGTGAGAATAAACAAAACAATTTTTTAAACACATACATTATAGCATCGTATATCAGTGAATATGTTGATTCATACATTCAAATTCTATCATAGATCCATCATGATACTTCACACACACAAAAATTTTCTTCCATTTTTTAAATGTAGTATCATAACATGCATAAATTCTTCTATGATTCCAAAATTTTATACAACTAATTTGATAATATAAAATTGTGATCCTTTCATTACTCTATGCTAGTAAATTTTCTGGAGGGAAACAAAAACATCTCATTTCATTAAAATGATTATTTCACCAATCTCATAAATATTGTTTTCATTCTAGATATTTTTATCTTCTTGATACTTTATTTTGGAAGTATTTACATTTAAAATATTTATTATTTATTCATGATGTGTTGAGTGTATAATGAAAAAAAATCAATGCCACATTCAATGACATTTTATTATTTATATAACATGAAATTTTATCATGTATATGACTCAACTATTTCATTTTAAAACCCATATTTATAGGTCCGCAATTAAGATATTCTCTAAATTTATGATCGAATTCATATCCATAAAATAATTATTTATTATTTATAATGTAAATTTTTTTATTATATCACATAGATTTACATTCTATTTTATGTATTTTATCTCTTAACGATAATTGGAGAAACTAAATTGTAATTGAAAACCATGCTGTTATAGAGTCTTCATCCTTGTAAATGTCATTATTATATGTCATATTTTTATCATAACAAAAAATTCACAAAAGGATTTGACACATAAAATCAATATATTCAAATATATTTTTAAATATAATCATTTCATGAATTATATCCCTATGTTACTAAATCATTTTATGTCATTCATTGCCAACAAAATCCAACTATTATTTCAAATTTTCCTAATCATTAATAGTATCATCCTTTGTGATCATTTTCCAACATTATTTTGAACTGTGATAAATCATTAACATGATTATTCATTCCTTTTCACCTCCAAGGGTGATTATTTTGTAGAATCAAAAATTCTCTAGATATTGGGACTTTTATTTGATTAACATCAATGGTCTATTATAATGAGAGTACACTAGCCATATACCTCTCATAAAAGTATCTAATTAGCATTAAAATATTTGAATATACCAATTATTCACAAAAGGTGACTCTATTCCAAGAACACCTACTTTATATTATTTAATGAAATGGACTCTACTGAACCACGTAACACTACCTCTTCATCTCCAAGAAAATATAATCATTATTTTTAATTTTAAAGAATTTCCACCACAAACATACCTAGTTTATGATTTCATCATTTAAATAATGAACATCTCATTAAAACTCCATCATCTTAAAAAATAATCTTTCCATAAAAAAATGTTTCCCTATCGAATCACTAAAATATAAATGTTCCTGGAATTCAATAATTCATGATACACAATCCTTTTGAATATTTAATTTTACTTAATTCAATATCATTCTTTATGCAAGCTCCCATAATTATTTAAAAATTTTCACATTCATCCAATTTTCATAAAACATATGAAATATTTACTAAATACATATCTATAAAAAACATGAATTTATCAAAAAATTGATCGAAATTTATATTTTTTTCTTTAAATAATTTAATATGAACTCAAAAATGATAAAACATTAAATTATTATTTTGAATATACTTGGGTGAGAGTAAATATATGATGGAATCATTTGATTCCATTCACCAATATTTATTTGAATATTAGTACAGTGGTATATATATCCTCACCTATCATAGAATTGATCACTCACTATTTTTTGAGTGATTAAATTAATAAACGAATAACCATAACACATTATACTTAGAAAATTTACAAATATTCATCCATTTTTTACTTCATTTTATTGAAAAACATATAATCATAAATTCAAATAGAAATAATAGATATCTTCTTGGAATTTATCTCAAAATTATTCTTCTAGACTATGTAGTTTCTTCATGGATTAATGATATAAAATATTCTGAACATTCCCATTACCATTATAAATACTTATTTACACTATGTGAAACTATTATTGATTGAATCTCCCAGACCAATCATTGATTTGGTTCCAAAACATGGAATCGAATCATCAAATATCTTCTCTATAAACTAGGCGGTGATTCTTGTATATAATATCAAGGGACCTAAAGAACTAATATATTACTTAGTGTATTCATTTTTATATATGATATGGGATTCCTTGGTGTGAATTATTGTATATAAGCTTCTAGGCTTAAGAAACATGGATGAATGATCTTGTCGTAATGACTTGGTTTGGTAGAGCTAGGTAAAAGTTAATACGTAATGTATTTTTATTTATTTATCCTCACTATTTAGCAGAATAATTCAAACATTATTTTTAATCTATTTTTTTCCACCTAAAATGGGTTTATAATTGAAAATTTATTTGTTATATAAATTTATACACCCAAAAATTCCAAAATAAGAACATCGTATTTGATACCATTTGTAAAGAGAAACCCTATACTTTATTGAAAACATAACAAAGATAAGAATTTATGATACATTTATTATTTATAAATCCAATCTATTATATATATTAAAATACGCTCAAAAAAATTTCCTTTTTTCTGAAAACATAGATTTTAGATTCTATTTCATGGAACATATGGTTTATATCATGTTACACATAACACTGTGTTAAAATAAATGAATAATATTTTTTAATTATTAGTATTTAATGTGGCTTTTATCACCTAAACATTAGAATTAGGGAATTAATTAGATTAAATATATTATAGACATTTATATGTTTCCCTTGTTTATTTTTAACATAATAAACATACTATAAATCACTATAAATAAAATTAAATGATTGATAAGTTATCCCTCTTTCTGTAAATGATGAATTAGGCTCACATTCCAAAAATAATTTAAAATTATTATTTAATAAATTTTAAAAAATTCAAAATTAAAAAAATTAACATACTTCTAGAAATTATTTTATAAATACTTTAATTATGGTAATGTTTGATATTTTTAATGAGAAGTGTCACTTTTAATAAATAGTTAAAAATATTGATTTTTACATAAAAACTAGAGTTTTTTTTTATTAGATTATAATATTAATATAGATTATATAATTTTTTGAATGGAATATTATTAAAAATTTATTTAAATTAATCTTTTATAATAACTTGGAATAATTTTCTTTTGAATTATGATCTAAAAACATTTTAAAATATTGAACATTTTCACTTTAAAACATTACTTTTCATCCTGTATCGATGATTAATTTTAATTTAATATTTTCCAATTATTTTAATTATAATTTTTATATTTGAATGCATATTTTTTATAAAAAATATATCTAATTTATTAAAAAGTATTTTTATGATTGACAAAAATAAATAGTAAAAACAATGAAAATTAATTATTATGGTTAGGGTAAAATTTGATTTACTAGGGGTAGGGATTATCCAAAAACGATTTGGCTTCATAATTAACTACCAAAATATAAAAAACACCATTTAGATATATTTTCATCATATATCATATAAGATTTATAATGCAAGATCCAAGAATAGTTGTTTTTAATAAAAACAGTATTTTGATTGAATCTATTCAATCAATTTCCAAATTTCCACTCAACATAGTTATAAAAGGTGACACCCTATCGTCTCTTAATCAAGAAATTTTACAAAAATTTATTGGATAATAAATGAAAAAAATAGAAATCATTACTATCATTATTAAGTCATTTCGGTAAGAAGAAATCTATCATAGGTAGGCTCTAGATAATACCTATAAAGAATACCTGAACAAGATATAATGATAGTCAATATGTGTCTTTATTTTGTTTCTTCACCCATCTGGTTAAATTCATATTTATGAAATATTAGATAATATATTCCTAAAATTAAATATACAATGATGTTTTTATAATGCTTTAATGGTATAAAACCCAATCCATATCAATAAAAATAGTGAAAAATACATTATTTTTTATTACGGTGGACTACCAACTCTGGAGACAATAACAATAATTCATCCATTACAACCCTTAATGATTGATTTTGATGATAAATATATTTTAAATATATAGTATCTTTTATATATTTAAACCTATGTAGTATTTAAATCATATATATCTTTTTTACTTTTCAACCTGTAGGATATATGAAAAATTCGCTTGTGTTTACAGCATAATACAGCCTCATAATTTGATGTGATTGTTCTGTCTCAAATGCTTGATATAGAATGTGATGGGGATATAGTACATGATTACATGTGATATAAATGTATAAATAAATGTTATTAATATATATATATATATATATATATATATCATTCTGGAATGATTTGATATAATTTTATTTCATACCATTCAACTCAATTAATAATTATAACATCTTTCATTTGCGTGTTGACTATGACCTTCACAAATAGAGGTGACTCATGTTTCGAAATAACACCCCATGGTTGATATATATAATTATATAATACTTTATATATTATATTATTATAATTTGGTAATTATTATATATTTTTTACATTCATTTCTTAGTGATCATTGGAAAATGAAAAAATTACTCACTCATACTAATAACCTTGAATCTCAATAATAATATCATTCATTATGTTTCATAACCATCATACTAGATTGGTTTTAAAAGTGGAATTGATTTATAAATATCCCAATTATGCCTTCATTTTTATTATATAGTGGATGAATCTTTGTAATTCGTAAATGAATCATATGTTTAATGAAAAAACAATCACACTAAAAAATGTAATAAGGAAAAAATAAATATAATTATTTCTAATGTACTAGGGATAAAATTTCACTAAATGACAAAATAATATTGTGGAATGATTAATATGGTTAAATTTTATCATAATAAATAGTAAAAATATGTATACATTATTTTAATTAATATTAAATCAAAATTATGAGTGAGGTAAGCGACTTCAAAAATCAATTTATGTTTATTAGGATAAACTTCATCATCAGTAATTATGTCATTATAAGATAATGAGTATAATAAAATATAAATAAAATTTTTTTAAAATAATTTTATTTTATATGGATTAAAATTTTTAACACATAATATATTATTTTAAAAAATTTCACTTTTATATTTTTATTAATGTAATAGTTTATTTCAAAAACACATTCTAATTTAAATTCATTATTCTTCAATATCTATTGAGGAATATTATTTTAATATTTCCTCACAATCAAATTTAATTTCAATGCCTCTAATTTTTATTGATATATTCATCTTATATTTTTATTTTTCACTCTTTCATAAATAATATAAATCATATAATGTTGTTATGAAAATATGAATTAATTTCACTCTTCAGTCGGAAAACAGTTCTCTTTCAGAATTATGTTTTCCAAAAATAAATTAAATAAATTATTATCATTCTTCAAAATAATTATTGAATAAATGTATAACCAAGTTTTACTTCTTTCAAAACTACTGTAAATGAATCTTCTAGTTGTTATCATAATGATTCAAATATCAATTAATTTTTTAGAATAAAAATACTTTTATTTTTATCGTATATTTCAATTCTATAATTACGCACTATTATGAATGTCAATTAATTTAATATTCAATTATCATATTATGAGGTCAATTTTTAAAAAATTATTTTCCATGTAATGTAATAATTCTTATATTTTTTAATATTTATTTTAAGAATGAATATTTTATTTTTTTTCAATATTTTTCAATAATATAATTATAGAATTTCTATTCATCAATATAAATAACCCCTTATTCTTAATCCTATGTGTATATATTGTTTTGGTACAATCCTTATTTTTCTTCTATTGGATTTATGATAACAGTTTCGATGGAAGTTATTGACATTCACTTCCTTGGTTTAATTTTATAGTAATTATATTTCCACGAAAAGATTCACTTTTTTGTGATAATATGATATTATTTCCCCCTAATTATCTATATAATTTATAATTGAAATTTCTATTACATAAAAAATATATTAGATCTAAATGTGGAGATCTACTTGAAAATAAATTTTTTTTTCTAGGGAGATATTAATAAATCAATATTATTTAATCATTATCATTTTTTGATGATACGAATTATTTTTTATGAGTTAAATTGATTATTAAATATATGTGAAATATTGTGGATATGAAAATATGTGTGGGGCCTAGTTAATGATAACCACTAGATGATTCAATACATCTCATAAGACAATCTATATATGGTTTTTGGTAAGCCATTACATATATATATATATATACCTTCATAAAAAGTCAATGGGATTTGATGAAAAGGCATGATGACTCAACAATATTAGTAGTCTTGTAACATAGTTTCGATGATCAATTTTAGTTGTCCATAATTTTTCATTAAATGAATATGTATTTATTAATTAATATTCCCAGTTCTTTTTATAGTAGTTATAATATCCATGGTTATGTTTATTACTCATCTGATTATTTGGAGAAAATTATTTTATCATCATTTATTCCTATAATCTTATGTTGATGTTTTTATGATATGATATGTGTTTTTGTAATTTTACATTATATATTTATTATTTATTAATCATTCATTAATTCCACCAGGTTTTCAAACTTTTTATGTCTGTTGGCTCACCCAATTTTTATGTTTTATTTTCATTTGGATAATACGATGTATTTATGATGGATATATAGGCATATATAAAGAGGAATAAAAAATTATTGGGATTTTTTTGGTAATCTATGTTTTCAAAATAAAATTAAAATCATGTATATATATACAATGATAAAACTAATAATCTAATATTTCATTTAGTGTGTGATTCCATTTATCAACTTCAAATGTTGTAAAGTAGTCACGGACTTTGGGAATCTAGGGTTAGGGATTCTACATTTTTAATTTTATAATGTTTTTTAAGGACATTGGGATATGGATTTAATAAAACATATATTACATATAGTAAGACCATTTTACTATTTAATTTTATGTATTGAAGATAATACTATTGTTTATCTAAGATATATATTTAATCATTTTTTATTAAAATACATCCATGTCTATATAATATAGTTAGACGTGATCTGGAATAGATAAACCAAAGGGGTAAAAACTCTGAATATGAAACATATGGATTGACATAATCATCATCAAGTTCATGATGATAGGAATTACTAAAAACATAGTTCAACAATCTCATATGGTATTATACGGATAATAATAATTTAATCTATAGTTCATTATGATATATTTGTTAATTGATATATTCCAAAAACTATATTTATGATTATGAGAATATAATGCATAAATGATTCAATTTATTACAAGTATTTGACTAGTTTTGTTGTTATAAATTATGTTTCACAATTATACAATATTTGTTTTTTGTATTTTATCATTTATAAAGGGCACCTAACTGAAATAATGGGATCCAAATCGACACACATGATACAAAGTGTAATATTGATCATTTTATTGATTGACCTAAGATAAATTTTTTAATGTTCCTACTTTAGAAACTTGTATCATCGTATTAGGACACATAATCTAGTCATAACATGATAGAAGATGAATCATATTTGTATCATATAATTGAATAGAAGTAATATAATAAGAGTAAGACATGAAATGTTTTCTAAAGAGAATAATTGAATGATGTATTTTCCCTCATGTGATAATAGTGGAAAATAATCCACGGTACATGCTTGATTGGAATGAAAGTTTGATAAAAAAATTATATAAGGGAAAAATGCTTCTAAATTTATGAGAACTAAAATTTTTCCCAATGTAAATAACATAAATAGTGTAGATATTGAGTACTGCGATAATCAAAGTCTTAAGAACATTTGGATTATACCTTAATTGAAGCTAATGGAACATTTTAAGGATTATGCTTCTACCACATATTAAGTTGAATAGTTAATTTTATTTTGTATTTATTTAACAAATATATCATTTATTTATCAATGAAATCCTAATTTTGAAAAATATTGATTTTATAGGGATTGTATGGCAGTATATTTAATCTGAGGATTTAGACGTGCAAGTTGAATGGTACTTAGAAAAGTGAATTATTTGAAAGTTGAATATTTTATAAAACACATGATTTAGGGAAATATAAAACTTATATAATATCATAGTATTAGGATAATGATTTTGGAAAAATAATTAGGTGATGTGGAAAAATTAAATTGGATAGTATTTTCTACCTTGAATCTGAATATTGATTTTTTGACAATGTCGTTTATTTATTTATGGAGTTTTAAGAATTTTTCCATTTATAGAATATATCAAATAATATTTTATTACTTATGTAATATAGATGAATTTGTTTTCCAAATAATTTTTTATAATAATTCATGTTATTACAATGTTTCAAGAGGATGCATGATGAAGTATTCACATGTTTAGTATGTCAAAATCATAAAATAATATATATGTTTTAGAGTATTAATTATAATGTATGATATTTAATTTTAGTAAAATGTATTCTAAAATTATTGTTCTTAATATTAAATATGGTCTACAAGGATTAACATTTATAAAATGGTTTAGGATTATCATTGGATGATGTTTAATAGAGTATTATATGTCTCTATCATATAATGATTTATGCATATTGGATAACATGTTCTTAATTTCTTATATTAATAAATATATATATATATATTAAATGATATATCATAATAATAGGGATATTATGATCCGTTAAAATTTATGTATACTATGGTAGGGATAAAAAAATTCATTTCTGGATATTCATTTCATGGAGGAAGTAGCTAATTGAAAATATATATATGAAATAACAAAGGATGAAATTATTCTTATATATTGGAATCATATCAACATATAAAATATTTATATTTTCCATGATAATAAAATAATTCTTCATCATTTTGAAATGGCTCGAAGAACAAAATATTAAAATCTACTATATTTATATCTTATAAATAATATAGTTTTTTAAATAATTATAGTATTTTGGTTTTTAGGACCCAGGGATTCCATTGATAATTCATATGCATTTAATTAACGACCTAAATACCTCTATTTAATTATTTATGATTTTATTTAATTCCCATATCATTACATTACAAAAAAATTCCCCTCTATTGAAACCTAATTATGTGTTCTTTAATATGATCTTTCTAATATTTTTCTACTATTATCAATATGTTATTTTATTATCTATTTTTTAAATGTCGGTTTTAATAAATGTATTTTCAAACATCAAAATTACAATTTACTAGATGATGATTAAATTATGATGATGAAAAATATTTATTTAATGGAAAATTTAATACCATGAATTTCTAAAATAATAACATTGTATTCAATATTTTATTCCCCACACAACAAATAAAATGGAAAAAAATGTAACACCAAGATAATTTATAATATAAATAATTAAATAAATTCAATATATCCATAAAAATTCATTACATGAAACAATTTAATTGTCATAAAATATATGATAATTTTATTATAACTCTCTTTATACTCAAAACTATAATTATATTGTGTTTCAAAAAACACATTTATTAAAAAAAAGGTAACATGTTATAAAGTATTATTATTTAATATGATAGTTTACACAAGGAAATTAGAGTAGTTTGTAAGAATATTCTTATGTAAATAATCATATAGAATATTTTACAGATGTTCATTTGTTATTTATTTATTATAAATAAAATATGAATCATTTAATATAAAAATCAATGTTTCCCCAAATACATTGTTTTTTTAATTGATGGTTGAGTTGTATGTTTTGAAAATAAATCAAAATAAATTTACAAAATTCTACATAATTTATTTTGAAAATTAATAGCCTTTTTTGAAATCATCATATGAAAATTATATAAGGTTGGGTTTTCCATATTTGTTTAAAATATTATCTTTTTGATTAATTTCCAAAAAACTCAATTTTACTTAAAAATTGTCTTCTCATTTTAATAAATTATAGTGATAAATTAAAATTTTATTTGGTTTAAATTTAAAATAGAGAAAGTTTCTATAAATTAATCGAATTTATGTTATTCAATTAATTTATATATAGAATTTGGAAATAAAATCTTTGTAATCATTTATTCTATTTTTCTTTAAAAACCAAGTTTCTTATCCTGTATGTATGAGAAATCATAAAATATATTTTTTTCACTTATTTGAATTTGATATATTAAAATGAATTATATAAATGGAAATGGACTTTTTTATAATCTATAATAAGTTTTTGTTAATTTTTTACCCATATGAGTAGTGAAAACTGTAAAAATTAGCTATCACGGTTAATGAAAAAATGTTTTACTACGGGAAAAACGTATAAGATAAGTGATAAAAATTGCCATCTATATTTTAAAAAAAACCATTGGAATACTATATTTAAACATTATATCATATTTTATATATAATATTACATTTTAGATGAATGTATCCTGAATACAACTTTGGTATGATTGAATATTTCAAAAAAATCTGCACTGTGCCAATAAACTCACTTATAAAAGAATGTCCCCTTTCCTCTTTTCATTAAACCATAAAACATATTTATTTTAGCCATTACCTATAAATATATATATATTAAAACAATTCCTCCAATATTCATTAAATCATTTGTTTTAAAAGAAAGGAAACTTAAGAAATCTATTTTGAAAACCTACGGAGGTTACCTAATTATTTTGCAATGTTCTTCAATGAGTATATTAATTTTATTTTATTCTTGACATTGTTAAATAATTATTAAAACACGATAATATTATAGAATTATTATATTTAATATATTTGGATATAATATTTTATTTTAATGACCTAAAATAATCTCAAATTCCGTAACATGGGTTTGGAAACCATTGTTCGTGTGCACATCAGCCTACCACCTCGTGAACTTATTCCATTCATTAATATATTACCACTACTACAACATGTGCCTTTATCAGCGCTAAAAACCAGCATTAACTGCGCTGTTAATTCCGGCGTAGATAAAGGGGGGGTCCCCTTTATCAGCGCGTGGTGGAGCGCTGATAAAGGTCAACTATATCAGCGATTCTCGGAGCGCAGATACAGGGTCCCTTTATCAGCGCTCCTCTAGCGATGTTAAAGGTGTCCTTAATCAGCGCTAAGAAAGCACTGATAAAGGCCCCAGTGCCTGCACCTAAAAAACAGTACTTGCACACCTGCACACCATAATACCTGCACAAAGTAGCACATGCACACCTGCACACCATAGCACCCGCACCGAATATTTTGACTAACAACGGTATATACATTTACTTAACATCATGAATAAAAAAACACATAGCTATATACTTTTCAAACATTGTTTTACATGGTTACATATAAAATTATTCAACAACAGTTATAAACATTCATGTTTCATCCATTGACATCTGTGATCCTCTCTCGATGGTATTTGTTGCCGAACAACGCATCCGAACTCAAGGAAAAAAATTCACCTATATAAGAAAACAAATATTATGTTATTAATGCAATAATGAAAGAAATTAAAACAGTAATATGAAAGAATACATTAATATGGAAATGTGAAACTAAAATATTAAATTTTATACTCAAAAGTTTTCATTTTAATAACAATGAAAGGGAATAATGTAAAATCAATATGTTTTTGATTGATTTATCTCATTTGATAAATACTGATTCTTTATCTAATGAAAATCTCTACAGGTCACACCATGAATCGGATTGAGGTGTGGTAGATTCATAGATGTAAAAAATGAAAAATGGATCGTTGTCCTAAAGTATCAAAACAATCCTAAGGCGTTTGCTCGGTTTGGTGTATGCCATTGGTGTTGTTTTCCAAAGTTTATGTCATTTTCAAACTTATATCAGACAATTTTTGCCATACCGGTCACACCGTGCGTCAAATTGAGGTGCAGTCGATTCTTACATGTGACAAATGACTCATGGATCGTTGTCCTAATGTATCATCTCAATCCGATGGTGTTTGCTCAGTTTGGCGTATGTCATTGGTGTTGTTTTCCAATGTTTATCTCAATTTGAAACTGATATCAGACACTTTTAGCCATACCGGTCACACCGTGCGTCGGATTGAGGTGCGGTCGATTCGTACGCGTCACAAATGACGCGTGCATCATTTTCCTAAAGTATCAAAACAATATGAAGGCATTTTCTCAGTTTGGCCTATGTCATTGGTGTTGTTTTCCAAAGTTTATGTCATTTTCAAACTGATATCAGACAATTTTAGCCATACCGGTCACACCGTGCGTCGAATTGAGGTACAGTCAATTCGTGCACGTCACAAATGACTTGTGGATCATTTTCCTAAAGTATCAAAACAATACGAACGTGTTTTCTCGGTTTGGAGTATGTCATTGGTGTTGTTTTCCAATGTTTATGTCATTTTCAAATTGACATCAGACAATTTTAGCCATACCGGTCACACCGTGCGTCGGATTGAGGTGCAGTCGATTCTTACACGTCACAAATGACTCGTGGATCGTTTTCCTAAAGTATAAAAACAATCCAAACGTGTTCGATCGGTTTTGCGTATGTCATTGGTGTGGTTTTCCAAATTTTATCTCAATTTGAAACTGATATCAGACACTTTTAGCCATACAGGTCACACCGTGCATCGTATTGAGGTGCGGTGGATTCATACCCGTCACAAATGACTCTTGTATCATTGTCCTAAAGTATCAAAACAATCCTAACGCGTTTGCTCGGTTTGGCGTATGTCATTGATGTTTTTTTCCAAAGTTTATGTCATTTTCAAACTGATATCAGACAATTTTAGCCATACCGGTCACACCGTGCATCAGATTGAGGTGTGGTTGATTATTACACATCACAAATGACTCGTGGATCATTGTCCTAAAGTATCAAAACAATCCGAAGGCATTTTCTCAGTTTGGCGTATGTCATTGTTGTTGTTTTCCAAAGTTTGTGTCATTTTCAAACTGATATCATACAATTTTAGCCATACCGGTCACACCGTGCATCAGATTGAGGTGCGGTTGATTCGTACATGTCACAAATGACTCTTGGATCATTGTATTAAATTATCAAAACAATCCGAAGGTGTTTGCTCAGTTTGGAGTATGTCATCGGTGTTGTTTTCCAAAGTTCATGTTATTTTCAAACTGATATCAGACAATTTTAGCCATACCGGTCACGCCGTGCGTCGGATTGAGGTGAGGTCGATTCGTACGCGTCAAAAATGACTCGTGGATCATTTTACTAAAGTATAAAAACAATCTGAACGTGTTTTCTCAGTTTGGAGTATGTCATTGGTGTTGTTTTCCAAAGTTTATCTCATTTTCAAACTAATATCAGACACTTTTAGCCATACCGGTCACACCGTGCATCAGATTGAGGTGCGGTCGATTCATACACGTCACAAATGACACGTGTATCGTTGTCCTAAAGTATCAAAACAATCCGAAGGCGTTTGCTCAGTTTGGCATATGTCAATGGTGTTGTTTTCCAAAGTTTATCTCAATTTGAAACTGATATCAGACACTTTTAGCCATACCAGTCACACCGTGCGTCGGATTGAGGTGCGGTCAATTCGTACGTGTCACAAATGACTCGTGGATCGTTTTCCTAATGTATCAAAACAATCCGAAGGCATTTTCTCGGTTTTTCGTATGGCATTGGTGTTGTTTTCCAAAGTTTATGTCATTTTCAAACTGATATCAGACAATTTTTGCCATACCGGTCACACCGTGTGTCGAATTGAGGTGTGGTCGATTTGTACACATCAAAAATTACTCGTGGATCGTTTTCCTAATGTATCAAATCAATTCGAACACATTTGCTCAGTTTGGCGTATGTCATTGGTGTTGTTTTCCAAAGTTTATGTCATTTTCAAACTGATATCAGACAATTTTAGCCATACCGGTCTCACCGTGCGTCGGATTGAGGTACAGTCGATTCGTACGCGACACAAATGACTCGTGGATCGTTTTCCAAAAGTATAAAAACAATCCGAAGGCATTTTCTCGGTTTGGCGTGTGTCTTTGGTGTTGTTTTCCAATGTTTAGGTCATTTTCAAACTGATATCAGACAATTTTAGCCATACCGGTCACACCGTGCGTCGAATTTAGGTGTGGTCGATTCGTACACGTCACAAATGACTTGTGGATCGTTTTCCTAAAGTATCAAAATAATCCGAACGCATTTTCTCAGTTTGACGTATGTCATTGGTGTTGTTTTCCAAAGTTTATGTCATTTTAAAATTGATATCAGACAATTTTAACCATACCGGTCACACCGTGCGTCGGATTGAGGTGTGGTCGATTCGTACACGTCACAAATGACTCGTGGATCGTTTTCCTAAAGTATCAAAACATTCTGAAGGTGTTTTCTCGGTTTGGCGTATGTCATTTGTGTTGTTTTCCAAATTTTATCTCAATTTGAAACTGATATCAGAAACTTTTAGCCATACCGGTCACACCGTATGTCGGATTGAGGTGCGGTCGATTTTTACACATCACAAATTACTCGTGGATCATTGTCCTAAAGTATCGAAACAATACAAACACGTTTGATTTGTTTGGCGTATGTCATTGTTGTTGTTTTCCAAAGTTTATCTCAATTTGAAACTGATATCAGACACATTTAGCCATACCGGTCACACCATGCGTCGGATTGAGGTGCGGTCGATTCGTACACATCAAAATTGACTTGTGGATCGTTGTCCTAAAGTATCAAAACAATCCGAAGGCGTTTGCTCAGTTTGGCGTATGTATTTGGTGTTGTTTTCCAAATTTTATCTCAATTTGAAACTGATATCAGACACTTTTAGCCATACCGGTCACACCGTGCATCGGATTGAGGTGCGGTCGATTCTTACACATCACAAATGACTCTTGGATAATTGTCCTAAAGTATCAAAACAATCCGAAGGCGTTTGCTCGGTTTGGCATATGTCATTGGTGTTGTTTTCCAAAGTTTATGTCATTTTCAAACTAAGTAGTAGGAATTCACTAATCTAAGGATATGAAACATAAGAAAGGAAGATCATATATGCTCAATAAGTGTAAAGGGAGATATCAATGACCATATAAAGATAACATAAGTATTAGGAATTCACCTTCATTGTCCTATTTTTTTACATTCTTCAATCAGGTACGCTGCCCATTCGTTTCTAAAGACATTTATATCATATTCTGAATAGGAGTTTTTGCGATAGTCATAGTAGTACTGAACAAATATAAATACACAAAGGATTAATAATTATTTTAAATAAAGTAGTAATTATTTTCAAAAATACCTCTTCAGGGATGCTAGTTTGTCCATAAAATACGATCTCTTTCGTAAATTTACAAACATAATAACCGCAGTCCTTGTCATTTGTTTTCTTCAGACACTGCAGAAACATCGAGAAAAATAAGTAATTTGTTTTGATATGTATTTGGATAGTGAAATATAATTATATATACCCAGATACTTCTCTATTTTTAGATCTTGTGGGCATTGTCGTCCTTACGCCCTAGATTCATTCCAGCCTTTAGACGATATTCGTACACCGCCCTATCATAACAAAATCCTCATTAAAATATAATATAAATTATATAACTAGATATTTCGTTCATAAATGTTGGATCTAGTGTATTAAAAATTGACAATCGCCATCATCTGTGGTCGGTTAGTTGGATATCCATGCAGTGAATCCAGAAAATAAATCTTTGGAGTATCCAAATTGACTGCAATGAGCATCCAATGTTCCCTAAAAACACAAAAAGAAATAAGTACTGATAGAAATGAAAATATAATTGATATGATTAAAATGTAGAGTTTTACCCTTGCATCGTTGGTATTAAAAAGTGCATGTCAGTCGTTATTCATCTTTGAAACGATCTGAGCAGATTTGACATCAATTCAGCCTGAAAAGTAGAATCTATTTCTGTTCATTGTGTAGAAATGGTGTGAGGACTAACGAGTCCAAATTTCTATTCATGGGCAAATCCCTTCAACTGTTTTTCATATATACGTCTGTGAAAAATATGAGATGTATTTATCCATAATTATCTAAGTATATCAGCTTCTATAAAATCAAATCATGAAAACATACCTCATGTATACATTTATAACTGAGGCGCCTAGCCAGTCGTATGTGATGATCTCAGAAACAGCGTCTGCACTAACAAAATCCATTTTTTCCTCTCCGTACATATCATTTTCCCAAACAATTGTATGATTCTTTCCGTCTTTCATTTTCGTATCCACATGAGCTTGCAATGATATTAAATGTGGATATAGAACGGGCGGGGTGAACGTGCTCTCAGTAGATCGTTTTGATCGGTTGGTTGATCCAATCATGGAGCCACTCTTTCCTTTTAGCTTCTCCATTTTATCCTTTTGTAATAACATTCATCAGTTCAGCCATTTCCTAATTTAATGTTAAGGGTTCTTCTTGAAAAATGAACTGGAAATGAATACCTCCTTCTCGACGTGTTTTTTTACAAGATTCGACGACCATGCAATGAATGTTCCAATAGCTTTTTCCACCGTATGAATGTCGTCATCGTCATTTGGCATATGTATATCGGCGCTCGGCTCATGAGCTACGTTAATCAACACTTTGACATGACCGGTTGGAAGTGGTCTGGAGTGTAGCGTGTCATTCTATATATTGAACACCGTAGCCCTCTCTACAAGGCGATGGGTGGGAGTTGACAGATATAAATCACAGCCATTTTTACCCTGCAGAATATCATTAAATGAAAGGAATCAGTGTCTATGTGATTCACATCTCACAAAAACGAATATGATAACATTGATTACCTCGGTTAAGTCAGGTCTTTGAGGGGAATGGCTCTCCTCAAAGCTGGTGAGGGGTGGATCTTCTCGCGGGGGTTGTTCTTGAGTTGTTTGTTCTATTCGCCTCTCCTCCATCAAACTCTTTAGCATCTCTCCCTTAGTTTGGATTAGTTTTTCAAGGGTAGATACTCTATCTCTCATTACATGCAATTCTTTATTTTGTTCATCCTCTTGTTTTTTTTCTTAAAATATGTCTTGGGTGACACCCTAAAACCCACACCTCTGACGCGTCCATATTGTTCTAGCTGTTTCAAGTCCGTTGAAAGAATGTCTGCATCTGGTGCGGGTGTTGATGTTTCATGTGACTATGTCAAATAGAAAATATGAAAAATTAAGTAAGCATCGTTATGTAATAGTGATTTAAAGAAAAACAAGTTTATATTATGTCATACTTAAACGTGTTTCCCACACTTTTTGTGTGTTTTCATCTATCAGTTTCCCCTCTTTATTAACACGATCCTCCTTCCATAGCACATGGCGTGGAATGGAAGTGACTTGAGATTTTGCTTCATCAATCTGCTTATAAACATGGAAACATGGTTACAGTGTTGTTTTATGTCACATAAAATTATTACAGTACTTTTAAAATACATACCAATTGTTTTTCAATTGAAGCATACCCCAACCTTGATTTACAGTAGGGGTACACTGGTTTTTCTTCTCGTTCTTTATTTTCAGCACTCAGTTGTTTCATAAATAAAAACCTATCAATCAATGTGATGAATACAAGCAACGTTACACAACGTGTAGCCAAACACAATGTACCTGAAAATTCTTTTCCGCACGATGGTTGCAAAACGCATCCCAAGTTCCTTGGGATATCAAGTGTGCATAAAGAGGAGGCGGGTGCAGCTTGATTTTCCCTTCAGCATCTTTCATATTATTTTTCATTAAAATGGTGTGAAATCCTCTATGAATCCTTCCTACCAGTCTAAAAACATATTCTTTGTGCAAAACATCTACTATAAATGCACTCTGTAATAGATGATGAAGGGTTAGTCAATATTTCAATATTTTATTTTATTTTAATAAATTAAATAGATGATATCGTAATGTTACCGTAATCACTTCCCACATTAATGTTTTCAACCCGCTGACAACATGGTTCCACGACTCTACGTCAATCGGCACACGTTGTCGAGTGACGATTCCAATGTAGCTACTAATCATGGCTTTGTTGGGGTTTACATGCTGGCCTAGCTTATTCCATCCCACCTCATATTTGATGCCTTTTGCTTTTTCCTTAAGGATTATTGCTAAAACTGTCAAACTACGGCGCAACTATTTTTCTTGGTCGATGGGGTTTCATCACCTACAATTTCCTCAGTTTCTGCATCATCATTATGTTTCTCCGAAGCACTAGCTTCGGCACTGACACCAGCTGCAACAGGTTGAGAGACCTGTTGTACGTCAGCAGTGGAACCAGCTGCAACAGGTTGAGAGACCTGTTGTCTCTCAGCAGTGGGACCAGTTGCAACAGGTTGAGAGACCTGTTGTACGTCAGCAGTGGGACTAGCTGCAACAGGTTGAGATACCTATTGTCTCTCAGCAATAGGACCAGCTGCAACAGGTTGAGAGACGTGTTGTGTCTCGGGATTGGGTGTATCAACAGGTGAAGAAGTCATTATCTACAGAACTGGTTGAAAATTTAAGTTAGATCACATAAAAGTAGCAGCGAACAGATAATAACATAATGTAACACAATCTATATTACAATAAAAATCAATAACATGATTATTGAACTCCCTTTTTTTAAAGGCTGAAAGGATTTGACCCCTCTATCAAATATCCATATCCCTTCATTGTGGTCTCCTCTGACATAAAAAACGTAGTCTACATTGGGACCACTAAGAAATTATTGTGAAATCCCAATGAAAGGATCATCTTCCATTGAATTTTCATCTGACCCTTCAGCTGTTTTGGTCGATAACAGAACAATTGACCAGTTTCGGTTTGCAGGATCGGGAACATAAAATACTTGCACTACCTGTGATGCCATTATAAATGGTTCTGCATTCTCCCCTTCCTTACTAAAATCAACTTTCACAAATCCCAAATCATCTATTTTAACAACACTCCTGTTATCAACCCACTTACATTGAAATATCGGAACTTGAAATTCCGTATAATCCAACTCCCATATTTGTTTGATGATGCCAAAGTATGACATATTTGCATTAATTGGATTTCTGTCCTTAGCACCGTACACATGCATCGCTTCAGCCACAAGTGTAACCCCACTATTCTACATGGTATTGTCTTCATCATGTTCATTAGTATAAAATGTATAACCATTAAATACATAAGAATTGTAAGATAATGCATACAAACTTGGTCCTCTGGCTTGCCATCGAAGTCGTTCCGAAATAGACTTTGGATTTTCATCTGACTTCTTAAATATATGATCTCGAAACCATCCTATAAACTGTCGATTATGTGTATTTGATATCCATTTTTCAGCCATTTATGGATTCAATTTCCTATGAGTTTATTTGTGGATTTCAAAAAATGGGTCAACGTCCAAACCGTTATGCAAAACATAAAGGTGGGCATGCTCCCGATCTGTAATATTGATTGTGACAACATTTCTTCCAGAAATTCCTTCACCCTCTAACCGCCCAGTGTGATGAGATTTTGGTAAGCCAATGCTTTCCACACCAGACAAGTATTCGGTATATAATTCAACGGCTTCCTCAACAATATATCGCTCTACAATACAACCCTCTGTCCGACTTCGATTTTTGACATACCCTTTCAAAATCTTCATACACCGTTCAATGGGGTACATCCATCTATAATGTACAGGACCACATAGTCGAATCTCTCTCACCAAGTGGACCATCAAATGAACCATCATATCAAAAAATGAAGGAAGGAAGAACATTTCTAATTCACATAATATGATGGCAATTTCTTTTTCCATAGCTAGCAATTTCACCAGGTCTACAAATTTTCTACATATAGCTTTGAAAAAGAAACACAGTTTCGTTAATGTATGGTGGTCATTCTTGGGAAAAATGCAATGTAAAGCAATTGGAATGAGATTTTGCATCAAAACATGAGAGTAATGTGATTTCAGACCTTTTAACTTCAAGTCGCTCATTGACACAAGGTTACTAATATTTGACGAATACCCCTCTGGAACCTTTACGTCATTTAAGAAGTTGCAAAACTGATATCTCTCCTGCCTGGAAATAGTGTAAGAAGCAGGAGGGAGAAATTTTCTTTTTTCACTCTTTACTGGTGCCAACTCTTCTCATATTCCCATCTCAACCATGTCCAACCTAGCATTAATTCCATCTTTTGTTTTTCTAGATGTATTTAGAAATGTGCCGATTACACTTTCAAATACATTTTTTTCTACATGAAAAACATCAATAAAATTTCTCACATACAGAAAATTCCAGTATTGTAATTCAAAAAAAAATGATTTATTTTTCCAACCGATTTTCGTAAGGTTTTTCATAGTCTGTTTACCAAAAGTAGTGTCCAGATTTTTAACTTTCTCAAACAATTGATCGCCTGTTAGTGGAGACAGTGTTGTACGTTCTTCTGAACTTCCATCGAATGATGTCTTCCAAGAATGGTACTTATGTCGTCGCAATATAAATCTATGATGTCCTAGAAACACGGTTTTCAATGAATGTTTCACCCTAATTGATTGTGTACCTTCTTCGCAAATGGGACGGCCTTGAGTTCCTTTAATGCTATATCCTGACAAATTTCCATAAGCTGGGAAGTCATTTATCATCCCATACAACATGACTCTCAAAGTGAAATCTTCCTTTCTGTAAGCATCATACAATGTAACACCTGAATCCCACAATAATTTCAAATCTTCGATCAATGGAGCTAAATAAACATCAATATCCTTACCTGGTTGTTTTGGTTCTGATATAATCATAGATAACATGATGTATTTTCGTTTCATGCATAACCACAGTGGTAAGTTATAACTTATCAACATAATCGGCCATGTACTGTGACTGCTTCTTTGCAAACCAAAATGATTCACTCAATCTGTAGATAACGCAAGAGGAAGGTTTCTCGACTCGTTTCCAAATTCAGGATACTCATGATCGATTCTCTTCCACTGAGGAGAGTCTTCCAGGTGACATAGTATCCCATCTTTAATTCTTGTATCTGCATTCCATGATAATTGTTCTGCAGTCTCCTCACTTCCATATAGGCGTCTAAACCTTGGAATGATTGGAAAGTACCATACAAATTTAGTAGGACTGGATTCATATTTCTTGTATTGGGAAACACCACACTTTGGGCATTCATTAAGTGATTTGTGATCCTTGCGAAACAGTATACAGTCATTAGGTCAGGCGTGTATTCTTTCAGAGATCATATCCATAGAGCGTAACATTCGTTTGGAATCGTATGTTTGGCTCGGGAGCTCATTTTCGTCTGGGAGCATGTCATTCAAGAGGGCAAGTAGTTTCGTAAAACTGTTGTCACTCCACCCGTTATCTGCTTTCAAATTATACAGCTTCAGTATGGCTGACAATGCTGTATATTTAGTGCAACCTGCATACAATGGTGTCTTTGCACAACTTTTTAACTTCTCAAACAATTTTCGGCAATCACGAAGTTCATCTTCGAAGGTCATTGTCATTTTCTCAATACGTTCTTCATCATCATTCACATCTGTAATCACATCCTCCATACGGTCTTCTTCATTGTTCATGTTTGTAATCATATCAGATGATCCATAAAACGCAGTGTAACCCCAGTCACTACCTACATTCGTTGTTTCCCCTTGTTTATTCCAACATGTATAACTTTGATCTATTCTGTGACAGATCAAGTGTTCTTCCAACTCATCTGGACTAATTTGTTTTGAATAACAACAGCGTAAACACAGACAAAGGATTTGAGAAGAGTCACATGCATGATCTATTTCAAACTTGATAAATTCTTTCACGCCTTCTTCATACTCTTTTGTCAACCGATTGGCATTCATCCATTCTTTATTTATATTCATCCTATTTAAAATCCATAGGATACGTATATAGGATAAAGGAGAAGGAATATGAGTATAATTTAGATAAAAAACAAGATACTTCACGGAAATAAATGAATAAATAAATACCAAAATAAAAAATATATTGGGAACCACTACAATCCCCAAGCCTCACATCAATATGATACCACCGTGCGCCAGTTGAATCACCCATAAAACCTAATATAGATAAATCAAAGATAAATAAAAACTAAATATAAAGAATAAAATGATAAGGAAGATGTTGAAATCACTTGAGGCACCTCTCAAACCGCGGTGGATGAGGAGGCAGCAGAGTAGGCAGAGGAGGAGGAGGAGGAGGCACCGGTGGAGGAGGAGGATGAGGCAGAGGACTAGGAGGAGGAGGAGGAAGCGCCGGAGGAGGAGGAGGAGGATGAGGCTGGTGGAGGGTAGGAGGTGAAGGAGCAGATGATGAGGCAGCGACCGTGGCGGAGGAGGAGGAGGCAGCGGGGGCAGCGGAGGAGGAGGAGGAGGCCGCGGTGGAGGAGGAGGAGGCCGCAGTGGAGAAGTAGGCATCGGAGGCAGCGCAAAGGCAGGGCGGAGGCGGGGCAGAGGCAACAGAGGCAGTGGAGGAGGAGGAGGATGAGGCCGGTGGAGGAGGAGGAGGAGGAGCAGGAGCAGAGGAGGCGGCGGCGGCCGCGGCGGAGTAGGAGGAGGCGGCAGCCGCAGAGGCACCGGTGTGACCGCCGCGTGACCGCGGCGTGACCGCGGCGTGATAGCGGCGTGACCGTAGCGTGACCGCGGAGGAGGAGGAGACGTGGAGGCACTGACGGCACCGGTGGAGGAGGAGGAGGCATCAGCGGAGGAGTAGGAGGCAGCGGTGGAGGAGGAGGCACCGGAGGCACCGGCGGCAGCATGGAGGCAGGGTGGAGGCAGCGAAGGCAGTGGAGGAGGAGGAGGATGAGGCTGGTGGTGGAGAAGGCATCGGCGGTAGAGCAGAGGCAGGGCGGAGGCAGCGGAGGAGGAGGATGATGAGGCCAGTGGAGGAGGAGGAGCAGGAGCAGGAGAAGAGGAGGAGGCGGTGGCCGCGGCGGAGGAGGAGGAGGCGGCGGCCGCAGAGGCACCAGTGTGACCGCGGCGTGACCGTGGCGTGACTGCGGCGTGACCGCGGCGTGACCGTGGCGTGACCACGGCGTGACCGCGGCGTGACCGCGGAGGAGGAGGCGGCCGTGGAGGCACCGGCGGCACCATCGGAGGAGGAGGAGGCATCAACGGCAGCGCAGAGGCAGGGCAGAGGCAGGGTGGAGGCAACGGAGGCAGTGGAGGCAGCGTAGGTAGCGGAGGAGGAGGAGGATGAGGCCAGTGGAGGAGGAGGAGGAGGGGAAGGAGCAGAGGAGGAGGCGGCGGCCACAGCGGAGTAGGAGGAGGCGACGGCCGCGGAGGAGGAGGAGGATGAGGCTGGTGCCTCCGTTGCCTCTGCTGCCTCCGCCCTGCCTCCGCCCTGCCTCTGCGCTGCCGTTGGTGCCTCCTCCTCCACCGGCCTCATCATCCTCCTCCTCTGCTGCCTTCGCTGCCTCCGCCCTGCCTCCGCCCTGCCTCTGCGCTTCCGCCCGTGCCTCCGGTGCCTCATCCTCCACCGCGGCCTCCTCCTCCTCCACCGATGCCTCCACCTCCTCCACCGGTGCCGCCAGTGCCTCCACGTCTACTCTTCCTCCGTGGTCACGCTGCGGTCATGCCGCGGTCACACCGCGGTCACGCCGCTGTCACGCCGCGGTCATGCCGCGGTGACGCCGCGGTCACGCCGCGGTCACGCTGGTGCCTCCGCGGCCGCCGCCTCCTCCTACTCCGCTGCGACCTCCTCCTCCTCCTCTGCTCTTGCTCCTCCTCCTCCTCCTCCACCGGCCTCATCCTCCTCCTCCTCCACTGCCTCTGCTGCCTCCGCCCTACCTCCGCCCTGCCTTTGCGCTGCCGCAGGTGCCTCCTCCTCCACCGCGGCCTCCTCCTCCTCCACCACGGCCTCCTCCTCCTCCTCCGCTGCATCCTCCTCCTCCACTGCGACCGCCGCCTCCTCCTATGCTCCTGCTCCTCCTCCCCTCCACCGGCCTCATCCTCCAACTCCTATGCTGCCTTCGCTGTCTCCTCCTCCTCCTCCTCCTCTTCTCCTCCCCCTCCTCCTCCTTCCCCTCCACCGCAGCCTCGTCCTCCTCCTCCACCGGTGCTTCCTACTCCTCCTCCTAGTCCGCTGCCTCATCCTCCTCCTCCACCGGCGCCTCCTCCTCCTCCTCCTCTGCCTACTCTACTGCCTCCACCTCCACCATGGTTTCAGAGGTTCCTCAAGTGATTTCACCATCTTCCTTGCCATTTTATTATTTATATTTTTTTTCTATGGATTTTTGATTTATCTAGATTGGGTTTTATTGGTGATTCAACTGGCGTACGATGGTATCATATTGATGTGAGGCTTGGGGATTGTAGTGGTTCCCAATATATTTTTTATTTTGGTATTTATTTATTCCATTATTTCCTTGAAGTATCTTGTTTTTTATCTAAATTATACTCATATTCCTTCTCCTTTAACCAATATACTTATCCTATGGATTTTAAATAGGATAAATATAAATAAAGAATGGATGAATGCCAATCGGTTGACAAAAGAGTATGAAGAAGGTGTGAAAGAATTTATCATGTTTGCAATAGATCATGCATGTGACTCTTCTCAAATCCTTTGTCCGTGTTTACACTATTTTTATTCAAAACAAATTAGTCCAGATGAGTTGGAAGAACACTTGATCTGTCACAGAATAGATCAAAGTTATACATGTTGGAATAAAAACAGGGAAACAACGAATGTAGGTAGTGACTGGGGTTAAACTGCGTTTTATGGATCATCTGATATGATTACAAACATGAACAATGAAGAAGACCGTATGGAGGATGTGATTACAGATGTGAATGATGATGATGACTGTATTGAGAAAATGACAAGGACCTTCGAAGATGAACTTCGTGATTGCCCAAAATTTTTTGAGAAGATAAAAAGTTGTGCAAAGACGCCATTGTATGCTGGTTGAACTAAATATATAGCATTGTCAGCCGTACTGAAGCTGTATAATTTGAAAGAAGATAACGGGTGGAGTGACGACAGTTTTACGAAACTACTTTCCCTCTTGAATGACATGCTCCCAGAAGACAATAAGCTCCCGAGCTGAACATACGATGCCAAACGAATGCTACGCCCTATGGGTATGATCTCTGAAAGAATACACGCCTACCCGAATGACTGTATACTGTTTCGTAAGGACCACAAATCACTTAAAGAATGCCCAAAGTTTGGTGCTTCTCGATACAAGAAAGATGAATCCAGTCATACTAAATTTTTATGGTACTTTCCAATCATTCCAAGGTTTAGACGCCTATATGGAAGTGAGTAGACTGCAGAACAATTAACATGGCATGCAGATACAAGAATTAAAGATGGGATACTAGGTCACCTGACAGACTCTCCTCAGTGGAAGTGAATCGATCATGAGTATCCTGAATTTGGAAACGAGTCGAGAAACCTTCATCTTGCGTTATCTACAGATGGAGTGAATCCTTTTGGTTTTCAAAGCAGCAGTTACAGTACATGGCCAGTTATGTTGATAAATTATAACTTACCACCATGGTGATGCATGAAACGAAAATACATCATGTTATCTATGCCTATATCAGGACCAAAACAACCGGGTAATGATATTGATGTTTATTTAGCTCCATTGATCGATGATTTGAAATTATTATGGGATTCAGTTGTTACATTGTATGATGCTTACAGAACGGAAGATTTCACTTTGAGAGTCATGTTTTATGGGACGATAAATGACTTACCAGCTTATGGAAATTTTTCAGGATATAGCATTAAAGGAACTCAAGGCTGTCCCGTTTGCGAAGAAGGTACACAATCAATTAGGTTGAAACATTCATCGAAAACCGTGTTTCTAGGACATCGCGGATTTCTACCGTGACGAAATAAGTACCGTTCTTGGAAGACGTCATTCGATGGAAGTTCAGAAGAACGTACAACACCGTCTCCACTAATAGGTGATCAATTGTTTGAGAAAGTTAAAAATCTGGACACTACTTTTGGTAAACTAGCTTTGAAAAACCATACAAAAATCGGTTGGAAAAAGAGATCAATTTTTTTGAATTAATATAATGGAATTGTCTGTATGTAAGACATTTTATTGATGTTATGCATGTAGAAAAAAATGAATTTGACAGTGTTATCAGAACGTTGCTAAATACATCTAGCAAAACAAAAGATGGAATTAAAGCTAGGTTGCACATGGTTGAGATGGGAATACGAGAAGAGTTGGCACCAGTAAAGGGTGAAAAACAAACATTTCTTCCTCCTGCTGCTTACACTCTTTCCAGACAGGAGAGATATCAGTTTTGCAACTTCTTGAATGATGTAAAGGTTCCAGAGGGGTATTCATCAAATATCAGTAACCTTGTGTCAATGAGCGACTTGAAGTTAAAAGGTCTGAAATCACATGACTGTCATGTTTTGATGAAAAATCTCATTCCAATTGCTTTACGTTGTATTTTGCCCAAGAATATCCACCATACATTAACGAAACTGTGTTTCTTCTTCAAATCTATATGCAGCAATGTTATAGACCCGGCGAATTTTCCAGCTATGGAAAAAGAAATTGCCGTCATATTATGTGAATTAGAAATGTTCTTCCCGCCTTCATTTTTTGATATGATGGTTCATTTGATGGTCCACTTGGTGAGAGAGATTCGACTATGTGGTCCTCTACATTACAGATGGATGTACCCCATTGAACGGTATATGAAGATTTTGAAAGGGTATGTCAAAAATCGAAGTCGGCCAGAGGGTTGTATTGAAGAGTGATATATTCTTGAGGAAGCCATTGAATTCTGTACCGAATACTTGTCTGCTGTGGAATGCATTGGCTTACCGAAATCTCATCACACTGGGCGGTTAGAGGGTGAAGGAATTTCTGGAAGAAAGGTTGTCACAATCAATATTACAGATTGGGAGCAGGCCCACCTTTATGTTTTTCATAACAGTTTGGACGTTGACCCATATATTGAAATCCACAATGAAATTCTTAGGCAATTGAATCCATCAAGGGATGAAAAATGGATATCAAATACACATAATCGACAGTTCACAGGATGGTTTCGAGATCATATATTTAAGAAGTCAGATGAAAATCCAAAGTCTATTTCGGAACGACTTCGATGGCTAGTCGGAGGACCAGGTGTGTATGCATTATCTTACAATGCTTATGTTGTTAATGGTTATACATTTTATACTAATGAACATGATGAAGACAGTACCATGCAGAATAGTGGGGTTACACTTGTGGATGAAGTGATGCATGTTTCCTGTGCTAAGGACAGAAATCCAATTTATGCGAATATGTCATACTTTGGCATCATCAAACAAATATGGGAGTTGGATTATACAGAATTTCAAGTTTTGTTATTTCAATGCAAGTGTTTTGATAATAGGAGTGCTGTTAAAATAGATGATTTGGGATTTGTGAAAGTTGATTTCAGTAAGGAAGGGGAGAAAGAAGAACCATTTATAATGGCATCACAGGCAGTGCAAGTATTTTATGTTCCCGATCCCGCAAACCGAAACTGGTCAATTGTTCTATAATCGACCAAAACAGCTGAAGGTTTAGATGAAAATTCAATAGAAGATGATCCTTTCATTGGGATTTCGCAATCATTTGGCAGTGGTCCCAATTTAGACGACATTTTGTATGTTAGAGGAGACCACAATGAAGGGATATGGATAGTTGATAGAGGGGTCAAATCCCTTCAGCCTTTTAAAAAAAGGGAGTTCAATAATCAGGTTATTTATTTTTATTGTAATATATATTGTGTTACATTATGTTATTATCTGTTCGCTGCTACTTTTATGTGATCTAACTTAAATTTTAAACCAATAATGACTTCTTCACCTGCTGATGCACCTAATTCCGAGACACAACATGTCTCTCAACCTGTTGCAGCTGGTCCCATTGCTGAGAGACAACAGGTCTCTCAACCTGTTGCAGATGGTCCCACTGCTGACGTACAACAGGTCTCTCAACCTGTTGCAGCTGGTCCCACTGCTGAGAGACAACAGGTCTCTCAACCTGTTGCAGCTGGTCCCACTGCTGACGTACAACAAGTCTCTCAACTTTTTGCAGCTGGTGTCAGTGCCGAAGCTAGTGCTTCGGAGAAACATAATGATGGTGCAGAAACTGAGGAAATGGTATCCGATGAAACCCCATCAACACAATAAAAACAGGTGCGCCGTAGTTTGACAGTTTTAGCAAAAATTCTTAAGGCAAAAGAAAAAGGCATCAAATATGAGGTGGGATGGAATAAGCTAGGCCAGCATGTAAACCCCAACAAAGACATGTTTAGTAGCTACATTGGAATCGTCACTCGACAACGCGTGCCGATTGACGTAGAGTCGTGGCACCATGTTGTCAGCGGGTTGAAAACATTAATGTGGGAAGAGATTACGGTAACAATATGATATCATCTATTTAATTTATTAAAATAAAATTAAATATTGAAATATTAACTAACCCTTCATCATCTCTTGCAGAGTGCATTTATAGTAGATGTCTCGCACAAAGAATATGTTTTCATACTGGCAGGAAGGATTCATAGAGGCTTTCACACCATTTTAACAAAAAATCATCTGAAAGATGCCGAAGGGAAAATCAAGCAGCACCTGCCTCTTCTTTATGCACAATTTATATCCCAAGGATCATGGGATGCGTTTTGCAACCATCATGCAGAAAATAATTTTCAGGTACATTGTGTTTGGTTACACGTTTTGTAACGTTGCTTGTATTCATCACATTGATTGATAGGTTTTTATTTATGAAACAGTAACTAAGTGCTGAAAATAAAGAACGGGCAGCAAAACCAGCGTACCCCTACCGTAATGCAATGTTGGGGTACGCTTCAATTGAAAAACAATTGGTATGTATTTTAAAAGTACTGTAATAATTTTATGTGACATAAAACAACACTGTAACCATGTTTCTCTGTTTATAAGCAGATTGATGTAGCAAAATCTCAAGTCACTTCCATTCCACGCCATATGCTATGGAAGGAGGCTCGTGTTAATAAAGAGGGGAAACTGATAGACGAAAACACACAAAAAGTGTGGGAAACATGTGTATGTATGACATAATATAAACTTGTTTTGCTTTAAATCACTATTACATAACGATGCTTACTTATTTTTTCATATTTTCAATTTGACATAGTCATAGGAAACATCAACACCCGCACCAGATGCAGACATACTTTCAACGGCCTTGAAACAACCAGAACAGTATGGCAGCATCAGAGGTGTGGGTTTTGGGGTTTCAACCAAGACATATGTTAAGAAAAAAAACTAGAGGATGAACAAACTAAATAATTGCATGTAATGAGAGATAGAGTAGCTACCCTTGATGAACTAATCCAAACTCAGTGAGAGATGCTAAAGAGTTTGATGGAGGAGAGGCGAAGAGAACAAACAACTCAAGAACAACCTCTGCTAGAAGATCCACCCCTCACCAGCTTTGAGGCGAGCCATTCCCCTCAAAGACCTGACTTAACCATGATAATAAATGTTATAATATTCGTTTTTGTGAGATGTGAATCACTTAGACACTGATACCTTTCGTTTAATGATATTTTGCAGGGTGAAAATGACTGTGATTTATATCTATCAACTCCCACCCATCGCCTTGTAGCGAGGGCTACGGTATTCAATATGCAGAATGACACGCTACACTCCAGACCACTTCCAACCAGTCATGTCAAAGTGTCGATTAACGTAGCTCATGAGCTGATCGCCGATCTACCTGTGCCAAATGATGATGACGACATTCATATGGTGGAAGAATCTATTGGAACATTCGTTGCATGGCTGTCGAATCTTGTAAAATACACGTCGAGCAGGAGGTATTCATTTCCAGTTCATTTTTCAAGCAGAACCTTTAACATTAAATTAGAAAATGGCTGAACTGATGAATGTTATTACAGAAGGATAAAATGGAGAAGCTAAAACGAAAGAGTGGATCCATGATTGGATCAACCAACCGATCAAAACGATCTACTGAGAGCACGTTCACCCCGCCCGTTCTATATCCACATTTAATATCATTGAAAGCTCATGTGGATACGAAAATGAAAGATGGAAAGAATCATACAATTGTTCGTGAAAAAGATATGTACGGAGAGGATACAATGGATTTCATTAGTGCAGATGTTGTTTCTGAGATCATCACATATGATTGGCTAGGCGCCTCAGTTATAAATGTATACATGAGGTATGTTTTCATGATTTGATTTTACAGAAGCTGATATACTTTGATAATTATGGATAAATACATGTCATATTTTTCACAGGCGTATATATGAAAAATAGTTGAAGGGATTTTCCCATGAATACAAATTTGGACTCGTTAGTCCTCACACCAGTTCTACACAACGAACAGAAATAGATTCTAATTTTCAAGCTGAATTGATGTCAAATCTACTCAGAACGTTTCACAGAATAATTACGACTGGCAGGCACTTTTTAATACCAACGATGCAAGGGTAAAACTCTAAATTTTAATCATATCATTTATATTTTCATTTCTATCAGTACTTATTTTTTTTTGTGTTTTTAGGGAACATTGGATGCTCATTGCAGTCAATTTGGATACTCCAAAGATTTATTTTCTAGATTCACTGCTTGGATATCCAACTAACCGACCACAAATGATGGCGATTGTAAATTTGTAATACACTAGATCCAACATTTTAGAACTAAATATCTAGTTATATAATTTATATTATCTTTTAATGAGGATTTTGTTATGATAGGGCGGTGTATGAATATCATCTAAAGGCTGGAATGAATCCAGGGCGTAAGGATGACAATGCCCACAAGATCTACAAATGGAGAAGTATCTGGGTATATATAATTATATTTCACTATCCAAATACATATCAAAACAAATTACTTATTTTTCTCGATGTTTCTGCAGTGTCCGAAACAAAAAAATGACAAGGACTGTGGTTATTATGTTTTTCAATTTTTGAAAGAGATCATATTTCATGGACAAACTAGCATCCCTAAAGAGGTATTTATGAAAATAATTACTACTTTATTTAAAATAATTATTAATCCTTTGTTTATTTATATTTTTTCATTACTACTATGACTGTCGCAAAAACTCCTATTCGGAAGATGATATAAATGTCTTTAGAAACGAATGGGCAGCATACCTGATCGAAGAATGTAAACAAATAGGATAATGATGGTGAATTCCTAATACCTATGTTATCTTTATATGGTCATTGATATCTCCCTTTACACTTATTGAGCATCTATGATATCCCTTTCTTATGTTTCATATCCTTAGATTAGTGAATTCCTACTACTTAGTTTGAAAATGACATAAACTTTGGAAAACAACACCAATGACATACGCCAAACCAAGCAAACGCCTTAGGATTGTTTTTATACTTTAGTACAACGATACAGGAGTCATTTTTGATGTGTAAGAATTGACCGCACCACAATCCGACGCACAGTGTGACCGATATGGATAAAAGTGTCTGATATCAGTTTCAAATTGAGATAAAATTTGGAAAACAACACCAATGACATATGCCAAACTGAGCAAACACCTTTGGATTGTTTTGATACATTAGGAAAACGATCCACGACTCATTTTTGACGTGTACGAATCGACCGCACCTCAATCCGATGCACGGTGTGACCGGTATGGATAAAAGTGTCTGATATCTGTTTCAAATTGAGATAAACTTTGGAAAACAACACCAATGACATACACCAAACTGAGCAAACGCATTCGGATTGTTTTGATACATTAGGAAAACGGTCCACGAGTCATCTGTGACGTCTACAAATCGACCACACCTCAATCCGACGCACGGTGTGACCGGTATGGCTAAAAGTGTCTGATATCTGTTTCAAATTGAGATAAAATTTGGAAAACAACACCAATGACATACGCAAAACTGAGCAAACTCCTTAGGATTGTTTTGATACATTAGTACAACTATCCACGAGTCATTTTTGACATGTACGAATCGAACACACCTCAATCCGACGCATGGTGTGACCGGTATGACTAAAATTGTCTGATATCAGTTTGAAAATGACATAAACATTGGAAAACAACACCAATGACATACACCAATCCGAGAAAACACATTCAGATTGTTTTGATACTTTAGGAAAACTACCCACGAGTCATTTGGGATGTGTACGAATCGACCTCACCTCAATTCGACGCACGGTGTGACCGGTATGGCTAAAATTGTCTGATATCAGTTTGAAAATGACATAAACATTAGAAAACAACACCAATGACATACGCCAAACTGAGCAAATGCCTTCGGATTGTTTTGATACTTTAGGAAAATGATCCAAGCATCATTTGTGACGCGTACAAATTGACCGCACCTCAATCCGATGCACGGTGTGACCGGTATGGATAAAATTGTCTGATATCAGTTTGAAAATGACATAAACGTTGGAAAACAACACCAATGACATACAACAAACCAAGCAAACGCGTTAAAATTGTTTTGATACTTTAGGACAACGATCCAAGAGTCAGTTTTGACTTGTACGAATCGACCGCACCTCAATTTGACGCATGGTGTGACCGGTATGGCTAAAATTGTCTGATATCAGTTTGAAAAGGACATAAACTTTGGAAAACAACACCAATGACATACGCCAAACTGAGAAAACGCCTTCGTATTGTTTTGATACTTTAAGACAACGATCGACGAGTCATTTGTGATGCATACGAATTGACTGCATCTCAATCTGACGCACGGTGTGACCGGTATGGATAAAAGTGTCTAATATCATTTTCAAATTGAGATAAACTTTGGAAAACAACACCAATGACATACGCCAAACCGAGCATCTGCCTTCTGATTGTTTTGATACTTTAGGAAAACTATCCATGAGTCATTTGTGACGTGTATGAATTGACCGCACCTCAATCCGACGCACGGTGTGACCAGTATGGCTAAAAGTGTCTGATATCAGTTTGAAAATGAGATAAACTTTGGAAAACGACAACAATGACATACTCCAAACTGAGCAAACGCGTTCGGATTATTTTGATACTTTAGGAAAATGATCCAAGTGTAATTTGTGACGCGTACGAATCGACCACACCTCAATCTGATGCATGGTGTGACCGATATGGCTAAAATTGTCTGATATCAGTTTGAAAATGACATGAACTTTGGAAAACAACACCAATGACATACGGCAAACAGAGCAAATGCCTTCGTATTGTTTTGATACTTTAGTACAACGATCCAAGAGTCATTTACGATGTGTAAGAATCAACCAGACTTCAATCCGACGCACGGTGTGACCGGTATGGCTAAAATTGTATGATATCAGTTTGAAAATGACATAAACATTGGAAAACAACACCATCGACATATGCCAAACTGAGAAAACACCTTTGGATTGTTTTGATACTTTAGGAAAACGATCCACGATTCATTTGTGACATGTACGAATCGACCGAACCTCAATTCGACGCATGGTGTGACCAGTATGGCTAAAATTGTCTGATATCAGTTTGAAAATGACATAAACATTGGTAAACAACACCAATGACATACGCCAAACCGAGCAAACGTCTTCGTATTGTTTTGATACTTTAGGAAAACGATCCACGAGTCATTTGTGACACGTACAAATTGACCGCATCTCAATCTGACGCACGGTGTGACCGGTATGGCTAAAAGTGTCTAATATCATTTTCAAATTGAGATAAACTTTGGAAAACAACACCAATGACATACGCCAAAATGAGCAACCGCCTTCAAATTGTTTTGATACTTTAGGAAAACGATCCACGAGTCATTTGTGACGTGTACGAATCAACCGCACCTCAATCCGACGCACGGTGTGACCGGTATGGCTAAAAGTGTCTGATATCAGTTTGAAAATGAGATAAACTTTGGAAAACGACACCAATGACATACGTCAAACCAAGAAAACGCGTACGGACTGTTTTTATACTTTAGGAAAACGATCCATGAGTCTTTTTTGACGCGTACGAATTGACCACACCTCAATCTGATGCACGGTGTGACCGGTATGGCTAAAATTGTCTGATATCAGTTTGAAAATGACATGAACTTTGGAAAACAACACCAATGACATACGCCAAACCGAGAAAACGCCTTCAGATTGTTTTGATACGTTAGGAGATCGATCCAAGAGTCATTTTAGACGTGTAAGAATTGACCGCACCTCAATCTGACGCACGGTGTGACCGGTATGGCTAAAATTGTCTGATATCAGTTTGAAAATGACATAAACATTGGAAAACAACACCATTGACATACTCCAAACTATGAAAACGCCTTCAGATTGTTTTGATACTTTAGGAAAACGATCCACGAGTCATTTGTGACGTGTACAAATCGACCGCACCTCAATCTGACGCACGGTGTGACCGGTATGGCTAAAATTGTCTGATATCAGTTTGAAAATGACACAAACTTTGGAAAACAACACCAATGACATATTCCAAACCGATCAAACACGTTCGGATTGTTTTGATACTTTAGGAGAACGATCCATGAGTCAATTTGGACGTGTACGAATGGACCTCACCTCAATCCGACGCATGGTGTGACCGGTATGGCTAAAAGTGTCTGATATCAGTTTCAAATTGAGATAAAATTTGGAAAACAACACCAATGACATACGCCAAACCAAGAAAACGCCTTCGAATTGTTTTGATACTTTAGTACAACGATCCAATAGTCATTTGTGATGTGTAAAAATCGACCGAAGCTCAATCTGACGCACGGTGTGACCGGTATGGCTAAAATTGTCTGATATCAGTTTGAAATTGACATAAACTTTGGAAAACAACATCAATGTCATACGCCAAACCGAAAAAAACGCATTCGGATTGTTTTGATACTTTAGGACAACGATCTACGAGTCATTTGTGACGTGTACGAATCGATCGTACCTCAATTCGACGCACGGTGTGACCGGTATGGATAAAATTGTCTGATATCAGTTTGAAAATGACATAAACTTTGGAAAACAACACAAATTACATACGCCAAACCGAGAAAACGCCTTCGGATTGTTTTGATACTTTAGGAAAACGATACACGAGTCATTTGTGATGCGTACGAATCGACCGTACCTCAATCCGACGCACAGTCTGACCGGTATGGCTAAAAGTCTCTGATATCAGTTTCAAATTGAGATGAACTTTGGAAAACAACACCAATGACATACGCCAAACAGAGAAAACGCCTTCGTATTGAGATGATACATTAGGACAACGATCCACGAGTCATTTGTGACGTGTATGAATCGACCGCACCTCAATCCAATGCACGGTGTGACCGGTATGGCTACAATTTTCTGATATCAGTTTGAAAATGACATAAACTTTGGAAAACAACACCAATGACACAAACCGAGAAAACGCCTTCAGATTGTTTTGATACATTAGGAAAATGATCCACGAGTCATTTGTGATGTGTACGAATCGACCGCACCTCAATCCGAAGCACGGTGTGGTCGGTAAAGCTTTTCATTAGATAAAGAATCAGTATTTATTAAATGAGATAAATCAACCAAAAACATATTGATTTTACATTATTCCCTTTCATTGTTATGAAAATGAAAACTTTTGAGTTTAAAATTTAATATTTTAGTTTCACATTTCTATATTAATGTATTCTTTCATATTACTGTTTTAATGTCTTTCATTATTGCATTACTAACATAATATTTGTTTTCTTATATAGGTGAATTTTTTCCTTGAGTTCGGAAGCTTTGTTCGGCAACAAATACCATCGAGAGCGGATCACAGATATCAAATGATGAAACATGAATGTTTATAACTGTTGTTGAATAATTGTAAATGTAACCATGTAAAACAATGTTTGAAATGTATATAGCAATGTGTTTTTTTTATTCATGTTGTTAAGTAAATGTATATACCGTTGTCAGTCAAAATATTGGGTGCGGGTGCTATGGTGTGCAGGTGTGCATGTTCTACTTTGTGCAGGTATTCTGGTGTGCAGGTGTGCAGGTACTGTTTTTTAGGTGCAGGCGTTGTGGCCTTTATCAGTGCTTTTTTAGCGCTGATAAAGGACACCTTTAACAGCGCTATAGGAGCACTGATAAAGGGACCCTGTATCAGTGCTCCGAGAAGCGCTGATAAAGGGGACCCCCCCTTTATCTACGCCGGAATTAACCGCACTTTTCTAGTGCTGTTAATACTGGTTTTTAGCGCTGATAAAGGCGCAGGTTGTAGTAGTGATTCTTGTACTTGTGGACTACTATACACACAAAGGGATGAAACAATCATTTCATCCCAACACCACATGGATAAAATAGAACAGTATATTTATGGAATATAATATATTATTATCAAGCTATAAATATTATATATTAATTACCTTCTTTCAATGATGACATTTTTAATATTGAACTATTACTCATGCATTTGTAAAACCTACTTTCTCGATGATAGTAATGAAATAATCTTTTTATAATAATATTTCATGGACGAATTTAAAAATAAATATCCTATTATAATATGATAATTATATCATTATTATAATTATGCAAATGATGAACAATGTAATATCTTCAATTAATGTATATTTAATTAGAAAACATGTATAATAAAACATAGAAATTAACATATGAACATAAAATAAAATAATATATGATTATAAATTAATGGATAATAAGATTATATAAAAGGATATTGTACAAGATTATACGTAGTGATATGTTAATGGTTTAAGTTACTATTATGATCAAAAAATATACTTTATGTGGGATAAAAATCAATCAAATTAAATTGTTATATAAGGGATTTCAAAACACAATTTCTATTTACAGGGACAAACATCTATATCATTTAGTGTGTCATCATTGATTTTTTACATGATCAAATTTTATTCACTTATCTTGAAGTAATAATTTATTTTTTATGTCCTTAATTTTTATCCCCATTATAAATTCTCTAATTAATTTTAGAATCATTTTTTTTTTATTTTAATGGAATATTTGGAAATATATTTCTAATTGATATTATTTATTCACGCATTTATGATGAAGGAAATTATATGTCCATTTTGCAAAATTATAATTTCAATTTATTCTTCTATAATTATTAATTATATTTTCATGTTTTTAAATGTTTTTCATTCTCTTGTTTTTAATATTTTTTATAGAATTTATATTATATTCCGACATTATTTATCTCTTTTTATGGAAATATGATTTCTATTAAAACTATTTTTTTATAAAAAAAATATTAATTGTTTTTTATCATTATCAAACTAATTTATATAATTCAATTATACAATTTTTTTCTTTCACATAGAAGAATATTAATATAATTATTTTTTCATTTTACGAACAATTTACTTTTCTGGGCTTTTTATAGTGAAAATGAACATGTATGATATCTATGAAAATAAAATCCAAAATTAATGTAATTTCATTGATTGTTAAATTCACACTTTACTGTTAATTTTTTATTGTGAATATTATTCTTATTAATCTAGAAATTCAAATTTATATAGTGATTTTCGAAATGAAAATTTAATCATCCACATGAATGTTTTTGAAAATAGTTTTATATTATTTATTTTAATTAATGAATAATACCATTAATTCTTACTCCAATGGGTATATATTATATTGATACCATCCCTAAAAATGTAACGTATATATTATGATCATTCTGATCAATGAAAGAATTTACATTTACTACCTTTATTCTTTTTTGTACTCACAAATCTTTTAATTATTAATATGTTTCCCCCGATCATTGGAAATTAAAATTTCTACTAAATAAAAAAAATATTTTCATTTATATTATTATTTAATAAACAATATTTTATAAATAAAAAATGGTTAATATATTGAATATAAATGTTTTATGAATTATTGATAAGAGAATATTGATTAATTAGTATGGATATATGATTATAAGTAATATTATTTATAAATTAAATCTTTTATTTAATATATGGGGAATGATTGGGACATTCAAGACTTTAATGGTTCCATGTCAAAAACATATCTCATCAATGAATTAATAGATCACAAGATTAAATTTTTTTGGCCAATTTCATACCCATATATATGCATGATAGTGATAAGTCCACAATGATGTTAAATTTCTCAGAATAAATCCTCAAGGATATTATATGTATTATAAGGGGGATTAGACTGTATGTTTTAAATGTCCAATAATTTTCATTACATATTTATGAGTCTATCTATTGGAATTTATTGTGATTATATTTTTATTTAGAGTATTATTGGTTATGTTTCATGATCATTTGATTAAAAATATAGAAATATTTGATCTTCCTTTATTCCTTCAATATTATAATTAATTTTATGATGAAATATAATTTGGTTTAGTTATTTACCATTCTATATTGATTATTTTTAATTTATTCATATATTACCCTTTACTCATAGCATTACTAAGAATCATAGATCACAAAATTTTTATTCTTAAATTTTTAGATAATTCAAATATTAATTTTATTATTGATATCTATTGATATGATAAGGGTAATTATGTCATTCTAAATAATTTCTTTTTGTATACTCCATTTTCAAATGTTAATTTGATTCATGTATTTATCCTGTTTAAATGATAATAAATAAGTCTGTAACTCTAGATATGATTCCTTAAATATTAACCTAATTAAATAACGTAGACAATGGATCCAGGCTTCTAGGTTTGGGATTATTATAAAACTTCTTTATCCAAATAAAAATATAATCATGATGTTTTGGATACCATCATTGATCTTTTGGTTTATAGAATCAATATCACATCATGATATAATATCTAGATATGTCATTAAGATATTTAAAGTCAACTCTATAATATCCATTCAATTTACCCAAATTATATTGTCTATATCAATATAGATATTGTATTTGGACTAAAACAATTCAAGATATTTTTTATTATTAACCCTTTCATATCGATTTACCCAGTTTAAGAAGTTAAACATTAATAGCGTAGAGACTATAGTTACAATATTATAATGGGTATAGAGATACGAGATCACATAAAAAAGGAATAAATAGGTTAGTAGTCTTTGAAAACCACATATATACATGAGTATTATATTCCACGGTATTCCATAAATTAAAACATAGTGAAAGTAAATATTTTATATCCAGAACTCATTCAATTATTATTTTTTCATATCATAGAGATTTAATAAATTTGTCTGTGAACTAAAATTATAACTTTGGGTTTTGTTTAATCCAAGTAGTCATGAATTAAAAAGGCATTGCTGATATTAAATGGAAAAAAGATAAACCATATTCCATTTAATCAATAACATCGCTATAATTAATAAATAATTCATTATCAATATGGAATTATAAATAACAAAAAACAAAATAATCATAAACAATTACATGACTATCAGGATTATATATGGAATAATCAATATGGAAGGATAAATATTTAAAAAGCATTTCATTTAACCTATATCATGCAAGAATAAATACATCCATATATAATATTAATTAAATTATGTCATTAATAATAATAAATGAATTACTATTAGTGGAAATTATTATTTTTGGATGTCATGATCACAAGAATAATTATTAAATTAGAACAAATACCTCTCACTATGACTATTTAAATATATGGGTAAGAATACAGTAAAACACATTAAATACTTGATTACTAATTCAGTTCATGATAATATCAATTTACTGACGGGATATATAATTTTTCAAATAGATCTACACTTTTTATGCGCCATAATCCATGATTATTTAATGTTTTCTGAATTCGTGAAAAATATACACTACACATTAATGTATTCATTTTATAAAGAATACATATTTTAAATAATACACTAGTAATTCAAATAAAATAAATAGAGACTCAACATATGTATTCAAGATACAAGTTTTACTGAAAAAAATTATTGTTTATCATAATTTCATATATTTATGTGCGAGGTAATTTCAAATTTTTTAAAGAAAGTGAATGTTTCGTTGGAATGTTACTAACTTTATATTTTAAATGATGATGTTATCATTGATACTTTCCTTTGATTAAATGATCATAAACCATCAAGAGTATGGATAAGGATTGTGTCATTACGAAAAATCCACTGTTAAGCACATGTAAAATAATGGTTTTTTGTAATTGATATAGTTAAAAACAGTAAAAATTTATTAAATATTTTATTGTAATATATTCATTACATATTAAAAATAAAATTTGAAAAAAATTAAAGGAAATGTATAGGGAAAATTTAATTTGTAAATAAAATTTAATCATATAAAATACAAATCAAATAAATTTTGTGTTCCCGATGGAATGAAAATTTATACACATCAATTACCTTAAAAATGACTATTCTATGAATTTCAGTTAAACTTCAAAAAGTTATTTTTTAAAAAATTATAATAATATTCCACTTAATACATCATTATAATGAAAAAAATGTGTAATTTATTTTCAATAAATCATTATATTATATAGAAAATATGGTTTTGAAATATATTTATAAAACATTAATTTAGAAAAATTTCGGTTTCCGACCATAGAGACTAATAAATATGGTTATTATTAAATCAATATCAATAATTTTATGTAAAAATATGAATATTAGGGTACTATAATGCATCATTTTAATTAATAACCCATGTTTACTAAAATTAATGTTTTTATTATATAATTGTAAAATAGTTTCCATCAATGAAATTTTTTGATTAAATTATATCAATCAAATTGATATCGTGAAATAATCCAATAAAAAGACATTATAATCGATCTGAGAATTAATAAATCAATTGATTGTGCATGTAAAATGTATAAACATAGAAAAATCAGAATAAAACATAAAATAATTAATTGAAAATACACATAAAATATTTGCATATGAAATTAAAGGGAGTAGTAGTATAACTCATTTAAAATAATTTAGTTATGAAATATATTTTCCCTTGGTAGCATTTATGCCCAATACCGATTGATTAAATAATAAAAAAAATAAAAAATGGGGTTAAACATCTAGTATTTCGAAAATAACATGTAAAATGGGTATTTTATACACCATATAAAATAAACTATGTTGAAAACATTGTAGCATGACTCAATAAAATGTAATTGGGATACAGTCCTTTACTACACATTTATTATAGAAATCCATCTATAAACACCATTGAAATGATTAAATTCTTTTCAGATCCTTATTAATATTTAAAATAACATATATATGAATTTCTTATAACATCGTATAGACATCATTATAATAATATTAATTATTAAATTTGTTTTAGGTTATAACTGCTTCATTTTTGAAAGCATGTTTTTTCATATAAATGTTTTATACTATTTGTAGTATATTGATCCATCATATCCAACATTATATTAATGGTATAAATATTAAATTCCTTCATTTAATATTCTTTTATAACTATTTAGTAATTTTGGATATTGGAAATGATTCGCATCACTTCATTGATATGGTAGGCTGTATATATGCATGAGTGATGATATCATTCACTTAATGGATGAAGTAGAAAGTAAGGGTATGAAATATTTATTTTTAATAATTAATACCATGTCATATTTATGTTATATATTCATTATTTCCAAAATTATAACTATTAATGTGAGTCCGTAATGTAAACTAAATTCTTTGTTGGTGAGGTTGTTGTCAGATGTATACATGAGTGATATATTTGTTTCCCATATGATGGTTGACAATATTATAAAATTTGAATTGAAGATAATAATTAAATATATCTATATATAAGACACATTTGTTATTGTATTGAAATTTTGTAATTCCTAATTTATGGGGTAAATAGAATAACAAAAAAGACATAACATAGGGAAGGCAATTAACTTCGCATATAAAAACCAACATTGTATCTCTACTAAATACAATAGAATTGGTATATTGGAATTTATAGTTTATTTATATGTGTATAATGCTATATTTATGGATTATAGTAGGATTTTGTTGAGCCAAATTGATTTCGTGTTGTGAATAATAATGGTGAGTGGGTGCCAATTCTTAATTGAGGAGAAGTAGAATTTTTGTGAATACCCAAACTATTCAACAATGCACAGTCACTGTGAGCCCATGTGCCTCCAAAATTTTTAGATAATTCATTTTCGGGATATAATTTTCTATAAAAACCTCCACCAAAAAATGATACTTGTTTTAATCATATTATTCCCACAATTTCTATGTTTAAAAATTATTACTATTTTATTTTTAAAAACTATAATTATTTCATTCAACAAATTTGTCCTTTAAAAATAAAATAAAATTCTAATTTTTTAATAATTTGGACCCAAAAATATTATTTATCAAAAAAACAATTACTATTTTACATAAAAATTTATTCTAACTATATAACATATATCTTAAAAAAACATTTTTAAGCTTAAACATGGTAAATAAATTTTACTATATTTACTAATAATTATAACCAATTATTATGTTTATAATATTACATAATTAAAATTAATAAAGATATAGAATTTAATTCCATTTTATGAATTTTATTTGAAAAAAGTGGTAGAAAATAATTTAAATTTGAACTATAAAATCATGTTGAATTGATTTTCAGGAATGAGTTTTTTAATAATTAAATGGTCTTAAAATTACAATAGGACTAAATATAATCTTTATATTTATTCAAATTTTTATATTTATAAATATATTAATAAATAAATTTCATTATAATATATCATCGTTAGTTTTAATTTTTATTAAATAAATGGAAGGAATGTGTTTTTGAATGTTCATTGTTTTAATGATTTATTTTTAGGACAAAAAATAAAATTATACCAAAATCCGGTATATTTTAAATTAAATTTTTTATAATTATTAAAAATTAATAAATAAATAAATAAATTTAAATACTAAAAATATAATAACGGGTTTCCTTGATACATATATTATATAAATAAAATGGAATTCTATAAAATGTAACATTTTTCACATTTCCTTAAAAACACATTCCATTGAAAAAGAAATTATATTAACAAAAATATTTAATTGTTATTGAAATTATATAAAAAATACTAATTTAATAATTTAAAAGTTCTATATGTTTCAAAAATTTTTTATCACTCAACTACATAAGATGAAAAGTAAAACTAAATTGAAGTAAATGTATTTGGAATAACTAAATATATTGTCTAAAAATTTGATTGATTAATTACTACGTGTATATGAATAAGTTAATATTTATTTGAATATATATATATATATCATAATAATTTTCATCAATTAACTAATCCCAATTCAATGAAATATTTATATGATATATATTAAATAATATATTTAGTGTTCCATTAAGTTAGGTGTTTCATCTCATGTACACTATAGAATAAAATGTAATTCATTTAAAATATCAGGGTGTCATTTTATCCCTACGATCAATAAATTTTTTTTTTCAATTAGATCATTCCCTCAAAATGCTAGGGTATTTCTTTATTAAATTTCAATGTTGAAAAATACATATTAGAATGAGTAAGATAACATCCTCTTAAAAGAAGTAATGTTATATATATAAAGGTTATGTGTAATAACTCGTAAATAGGATTCCATATTGGGTAATAATGGTATAATGTGAAAATATTGAAATATATGGAATAAATAAATAATCATGATGATAAATATAGATCATTTGGCACAATTAAGTTAATGATCAATATAAATTCAATTACCACAAAACAAAAAAAAATTAATGAGTTAAATGACCAATGATTTATGAAATATGAATTTAATGGTTAATATATTTTCAGGATTATTTTACTAATGTTTTTTAATTACTTTTCCATATAGACTATGAACACAATGAAATTTACTAACTTCATTACATTCATTTTTATAGGTTCAATTTATTCAATTATTTGTGCTTCGATCAGTTCTCTCTACATCTATTACTCTAGGGATTCAGTATCCAAAATGTTTTTTTGTGCTTTAATCATGATTATTACATTTTAATCGATACATTGATCCGTGAAAGTTGAAACATTTATCCATCATATCCTTAAATTTTAACAAAATCTAAAATGATTACCTTATGCAGGAATAATAAAAATTGTATAAACCATAATATTAAGGAATAATATATTTAATTCAAAAAACTCATCAAAGGATAATCATATATTATTCTACAAATAATTGTCCCTACATCTAAGTTAACATCAACATTCTCAATATTAATGTATTTTTTCAATTCAATGTATATATCATACCTTTTAACATACATCCAAATAAATATAATTTCATTATTCAAAATTAATTATCTAGGTATTATAGGATCCTATGAACTGCATATCTATTGTGACGTCTCTCTACTAGGGTTGAGTAGGGGTTCCTCAAAGGGAGAGGTTGGCACAGTCTCTGGCTTCATCTCCCCCATTTCGGATTTTTTCAATATTCATATTTTTTAAAAAAAATATGAAAACTGGTAAATGTTAATTTTTTTAAAAAGAAACGCTCCAAAGCCAGTATTAGAGACGTCACCTTTTCCAAAAAAAAACTATTTTTTATTTATATTTTTTATATATTAAAAATTTTAATGGTTTATTTGTTATTTTTTTATGGTTATATAAATATATATATATTTAACTTAATATTTCAAAAAAATTTATCTTTTATTCACGAACAAGTCTTTTCTGGCCTATATAATATAAACTATAAGACCGATATGGATGAAATTTTAATCTTTACTTAAACATATATTTATAAGTCCAGAATAAAAATATTTTCATAAAAAATCATGGTGAGAAATTACATATTACCTATCATATCCACCTACATGAAACATAAAAATGTTTCAAGTACGATACATTGATTTCCTATAAAATATAAACTATAAGAAAAATATGATTGAAATTTTATACATTACATAAAAATATAACTAGTAGTCCAAAATAAAAATAATTTCTTAAAAAATCATGATGAGAATTTGTTTATAACCAATCATATCCACCTACTTGAAAGATAAAAATGTTTTAAGTGCATGATTTTTATTGCCTATATAATATAAACTATAAGACTGGTATGAATGAAATTTTAAACATTACATAAAAATTTAACTAGTAGTAAAAAAACTTCATAAAAAATCATGGTGAAAATTTATTTATAAACTATCATATCCACCTACATGAAACATAAAAATGTTTTAAGTATGTGACTTTTTTATCCAATATATTATAAACTATAAGACTGATATGAATGAAATTTTAATCATTTCTTAAACATATAACTATTATTCCAAAATAAAAAATATTTCATAAAAATTCCTGGTGAAAAATTATTTCTAACATATCTTATCCACCTACTTAAAACATAAAAAAGTTTCAAGTACATGACTTTGATGGACTATATAATATAAACTATAAGACCGATATAAATGAAACTTTATTCATTCCTTAAAAATATAACTATTAGACCAAAAAATAAAAATTTATTAAAATATCGTGGTGAAAAAATAGTTAAAACCTATCATGTCCACCTACTTGAAACATAAAAATGTTTTATGCATGTGAATTTCATAGCCTATATAATATAAATAATTATACCGATATGAATAAAATTTTAAACAATGTTCAAACATATAACCATTAGTCCAATATAAAAATAATTTCATTAAAAATATTGGTGAAACAATATTTATAACCTATCATATCCACAAACTTGAACCATAAAGATATATCAATTACCTGACATTGTTAGCCTGTATAATAGATATTATAAGACCGATATGAATGAAATTTTAGTCATTTATTAAACATATTACTTTTAGTCCAAAATTAAAATTATTTCATAAAAAATCATGGAGAAAAAATATTTATAACCAATTGAATCCACCTACTTGAAACATAAAAGTGTTTCTAGTACTTGACCTTGCTAGCCTATATAATATAAACTATAAGATAGATATGAATGAAATTTTAAACAATGCTTAAACATATAACTACTAGTCCAAAATAAAAAAATCATAAAAAATCTTACTAAAAATTATTTATAACCTTTCATATCCACCTACTTGAAACATATAAATGTTTCATGTATGTGAAATTTATGTCCAATATAATATAAACTATAGGACCGATATGAATGAAAATTTAAACAATGCTTAAATAGAAACACAATTCACCACCCCCCATTGGAGATTCCACTATGACCATCAACTAATAATAGTGTTTGATTTTAGTACACATTAATTATGTAAATGATAATGTATAATCAATTACAATGTTTGTGGTGAGAAGATTTTATCACACATGGTTATCTTTGAATAGGATGTCTGCGTCGAGTGTGCAGTGGAGTCTGATGACCTAGAGAAGGATGATCCTCGGGCACTGGAACACCGACTGTGGAATCCTCCATCTGTTTGTCAGTCGGAGGAGCCCCCAACTACATCTCATACTGTCATCTAGATCCTTCTCCCACTAGGGTGGTAGAAGGACCTGTCACTATAGTAGTGGGGAATCATACATGCGATGAAGCTATACCTCAATACAGCGATGGCTCTAGAATCAATGGTTGTGAAGGATATGGAACCCAAGATGGAGAGAACTGCAGATATCCTATCAGGAATGACGGATCCCATGCCACTTAAGGAACATCCTGAATTTTTTTTTGTTCCCCTACTAGAGGGACGACCTCTACCCGTGTAGTAGGTGAGGCCTCAAGTGCAGCACAACACATTCTACGTCGCAGTGGTCATGGCTCCTCAGCACTAACAGAAACTACATGATGTGCCTCTGGGGTAGAAACCATCTCTCTATGAGACGAACTCATGAATATTCTCCAAAAAGCATGTGAAAAGATGTCCTCTCCTCCAGTGTCGTAGCATGGACGACTTCCTGATTAAAGACTCCCTCATCCTCTTCATCACTCATGCAAACAAGATTCTTTGTGTGACTTCCCTGTAAATAGATTAAATTGGAAGTATAAAATAATTAAATAAACAAACTAATGGAATTTTTTTGACATACCATCCTCTGAATCTTTATGTCGGCTTGTGTAATATACAATATAGACTTCATTCTATACCATGGCATAGAGTCAACCTACTCTGAAAAAGATAATTGATTCGTAGGAACACCCTGAATACATAACTCTGCACATTTGTGCCAGCAGTTGATTAAACAAGCATGTACTTGGGACCAGTCATCATCCCCCCTCCCTATCAGCTTCATCCCATGAATCTGGTCTGTATATCTCGATGGTAATGGAATCAGGTGAGTATGGAAAAATTGGTGCATGACCCTATCAGGCTGCTGCCACTCAATATTATGGATGTGAATGAGGGGTACTGTAGCTATAGAATCCTCAATCCCAACAATACAGTATGCTAGAAACTAGTCCATAATACTCATGTATGGATGCCATGAAATTTGATATAAAAAGTGATTTTGTCAAAAAAAACAAAACTATATCCCAAAATTGATGCTATTAATAAATAAGTTATATAATGATAGATTGTATATAAATATCTAATCAGGTAAGAGAAAATCCAATTTTAGCTGATATATGACCAAAAGCTGTCTCAGAACCACGTCAATAATATGTCGCTTACAGCACCTGTAAAATACATCAATGATAGTGACATGTAATGAGTAATTATAGTCAATAACTCATAGTAGAATCAGAATCCAATAGAAATGAAATATCATACCAGTGTCCACATGGAGCATCATGCAACACCTCCATCTCGACCGACGGACCACCAAGGATAGGGTGGAATGCTGGGATGCACTCCCATTCCCACATCTTAATAAGGATGACGCATACTCTGAGACCTACACGGTCCCTCTTTGATAGCCTTCATAATAATTTTTATGTTTATGCTAAGCAAGTTGATCCCCATATGTATGTACCATCCTGATCAAAGTCATCTAGTAGTGGTAGATACATCATATCACATGTATCCCTGAGTGATCAATACACATGGTACCACCAATGAGTCATATAAGATATGCACGTACGTAACGCACGATAGTATGGACATCATCATCATCCTATAAATGTGGAATATGTGACCACAACCAAGGCATTGATATGGATGATCCATCTATAGTCTTATGGTCGGATAAAATATCAATGACTAACAAGTGCTGAGCATGGTCTGGTCAAGCTGCATAAGTGAGTCCAATAATGGGACACCCTTAGATAGGCAGACCATGAGGAACTATGACATCATCGAGGGCGATGGTTATCTCTCCCTTAGGTAGGTGGAATGTCTGTGTATCTGGTCGCCATCTCTCATCGAGGACAGAAATTAGGTAATGATCTACAAATGTGACATCTAATACGACAATTCCATAAAATCCATAACGACGCAAGTATGGTGTAATTGCATGTGGAGGCTCCATGTGATGAAAATGGAGCACTCTACGAACCTTTAACAATCAATATGGACGACCCACTAGCACGACCTGGGAAATTGGGGTAGGCTGTTGTGTGTGTAGTATGGTACCATCCAACTACATATAAACAAATTAATTAAGTCCTAAGGTTAAAATGCAAATATAACATTATGGATTGGATTATGATAAAAAATGTCAATTATTTACGATGTTTGTAAAATTTATCTAATAGTATATATTCAGTAATGTATGCTAATAGTTTTAATAATATAATTTCATTTTTGAATAGTTTACTAAAATATCCAACATGTTTAGGTTGGGGTTCAACTTTGAGGGTTTAGGGTTAAAAATTGTAATATTAACATTCATGAAACATGTTTATGGGTTTATTACATTTACATTACAATATGGGTAAAGTGTTCCGCTTTCGGATTTAAGAAATAAATTTTATTATTTTAGATTTAAAGTTGATTCTTGAAAGCAAGAATATTATTATGAAAAAAGTTCTAATACATAAATTATTGAGTCTTGAATTTTGATACACACATTTTTGGGGAACTTTTGATTAACTACTTATGGATTGGATTAGGATAAACCATGTCAATTATTAACTATGTTTTTAGAATTTATCTAATTGTATGTATTTAATAACTTTTTCTAATCATAAGGATACTATAATTTTGTTAATTAATAGTTTTCTAAAATATCGTACATGTTTAGGTTGGGGTTTAGGTTTGATGGTTTAGTGTTAAAAATTTTAATATCAATGTTCAAGAAACATGTTTATGGGTTAATAAATTTTACTATACAATATGGGTTAAGTGTTCCACTTTCAGATTTATGAAATAAATTCTCTTTTATCATATTTAATGTTACTTCTTGAAAGCAATCATATTATTATGAAATAAGATCTATGATCTAAAATATTGAGACTCGAATTTTGTTACACATATATTGGGAGAACTTTATGATTAACTACTTATGGATTGGATTAAGATAATCCATGACAATTGTTTACGATGTTCTATGAATTTATCTGATTGTATGAATTCAATAACTTATGCTGATCTTTATGATACTATAATTTGGTTATAGAATAGTCTACTAAAATATCCTACACGATTAGGTTGGGATTTAGGATTGAGGGATTAGGGTTAAATTTTTTAATATTAACGTTCCGGAAACATGGTTTTGGGGTAATAACAATTACATTACAATATGGGTTAGGTGTTCTGCTTTCGGATTTATGAAATAAATTCTATTATCTCATATTTAAATTTATTTCATGAAATCATGAATATTGTTATGAAATATTTTATATTAACATAAAATTTTGACTCTGGAATTTTCTTACACATATTTTGGGGGAGCTTTATGATAAACTACTTATGAATTGGATTAGGATAATCCATGTTAATTGTTAACGATGTTTTTAGAATTTATTAAATTGAATGTATTCAAAAATGTATGTTAATTGTTATGATACTATAATTTAATTATAGAATAGTTTACTTAAATATCCTACATGTTTATTTTGGGGTTTATTTGTGAGGTTTTAGAGTTAAAAATTTTAATATTAGTATTCAAGAAAAATGTTTATTGGTTATTAAAATTTACATTACAATATGTGTTAAGTGTTCTGCTTTTGGATTTATGAAATAAATTATCTTATCTAATATTTAACGATATTTCGTCAAAGTAAGAATATTATTATGAAAAGTTATCTATGATTTTTGGGGTTTAGAAAAAACGAGGAAAAAATAATACATAACAACATTTAGTTTACAATATAGGAATGTCACAATGAAGACAATACATCCTTATGGATGGCTCTGTGAACTCGACCCAACAACGTTAGGGAATCCTTTTCTGTAATGACCTTCTTTTTGACAAATCCTGCATCACATACTATGTCCTTGTTCTTGAGGCTACTCCATCTCATTACGCATCCTACTCGCCTTTGGTCTTCCATGAGGACGGAACTGATTCATGTCAGGTATCACTATCGGCTGGCCTTCAGGCATAGGGAAATAATGATACTCCCCAATATGTTTCCATGGTGCAGCATAACAGTTAGTAATGGTCTCTATCTGGTACACTGGATCAACATATGATTCCTCATAGATGTTAAAAGAGGCACATACTGCGATGGTGTGTGTACATGGAAACCTTGAGGCCTGAATGTTTCCACATTTACATTCCATTGTTTCCTATAATACCACAATTTTTTCACCGATGCGATTTATGATGGGGTCTGAATTCTCTTGAACTTCAAATCGGTATACTTCTCTTCGAATGAAAAAGATGTGATAACTAGGAGCATCTTCAATATTCTTTTAAATATCTCATTAAAAGATTCTTCTATATCATAGAACCTATTATATTCCATTTTATGATTTTTTTTTCTATCCACAAAGTACACCACACATCGATATAATGTATACTGAAATAAGGTGGTTATAGGTAGCTTGTAGAGCCCTTTGTAGAAGCCATTGATGCACTCATAAAATGATTGTCATCATCTGTCTGTACCTCTTCCCCCTCTCATATGCCAATGTACATTTCCCATTTGGAATCTAAATCATATAATCATAAACTACTTGATTATCCTAAATAATTTGTTCAAAACATTCATCAAACTTATTTTGTTCTAACTCATATTTTACAAAGTATAGATTATATTTAACATAAATTGATTTTATCTTTATATTGAAAAATAAAAACAGAACGAATTGAATGCGTACCAAGCCTCGTGATTTCCTTCTTCATCGGTTTGTTGTGGAATTTTTTTTTAAAATTTCAGACAATGTGTCTAATGTAGAACTAAGGATGTGAATTTGGGTATCTCTATGTATCAGGATCTGCACTGATTGCCTAATAAATTTCTCGATGGAAATCAGATATCAAACCAAGACCTCGAGTGTTGGTGAAATGGTTGCTGATACATGCTAGAAACCAACTACATGATTCATTGTTTTCATTCTCTACAATGGAAAAGGAATGTGGAAGAGTTGATTGGTTACCTTCTTCAGATTCCACAATCAACAATATGCCCTTATATTTTTCATATAGAAATGTTCCATCAATCTGAATAAACTGTTTGTAGAAATGAAATGCAAATATATAGGGAACAAATCCCCAGAACAACTAATGAAATTGATCACAAGATGGATCAAGTCAGTTATCATGAGGCACATGTTCATTTGTATCCAGATGGAATAAAAATTGGTTATATACCTTAGTATGGCTAGAAATTGTGGCAATACGTGATATAAGTCATCCCAATCACCACATACCATTACAATTGCCTTCGGTTTCTCCATCCATTCCTTATTATAGGAAATATTATAACTGAATGTATGTTGAATCCTCTCTTGAACTAGGGATATTGAAACATCATGACATTTCCTAATCATTTCAACAATAATAGATGTCACAAATTCTACATCCAATGAGGTATGATTTTGTGTGAGGCTTGGCTGAACGCAAGTATGAGCTGCTTGAATCCTTGAGATTCTCTGACCTTCAAATGTAATGTGTGGAATCAACCATCAGTGAAATCTACAATCATCCCCATAATTCTCACACCGTATAACATATTTACTATGGAATGATTCATGAACTACACAGTTTAAGTGTCTCTCAATATGAAATCTCTTTAGAACTCTATATAAGGAATCATTACTAGGAAAATTTCTTCCATTATATAACGTTTTTTCCACCTCACTAAACCTATCTGGTACAACTCTAGGGAATTCAGTTTTTGGTTTGATAATAGTATTGTAGAATTCAAGCACACATGTCTTTGTTTATGACCACGATGAAAAGAGTGGTGGATGATTTATTCTAGGTTGATGTTTATGTTAAAACTAATGAAATTCTCAAAGCCTACTCTCAATCATCTTTTGGTCCCTCCTCATCAGCACTGTTTTCACCATCCGATTCATCATTACGAAACACCGCAATAGTTGTTAGATTGAAATTTATATCTGGGAGATCATCTAGGTTGTCCTCTTCTACTGCATCATTTAGAATGGGATCACTTTCTTGGGGTCAATTGTCTTCAACAACTCATGTAATTATACTTCTTTTAACAAGTGGACGTTTTTGTGGTATAGTAGCAACATAAACTTATAACTCCATCATTGTACCTTCTGGCCATTGAGAAAATAAAAATATTTTCTTAGACCCACTGCGCATCAGCATCCAATGGACATGCTAGATGCCATAGTGTTGTCGGAAATTGAAAATTTCTATAGCACATATACATCATATCTTGATCGGGTCCCAGATTTAAGGAACCAAAAATTCCCTCTTGAACATCACTTCTGGATACACAATATGCTATACTAACAACCTTAATGGGTTGTGTACTGTATGAAGCTCCTTGCTCAGTTTGAATAATCTCCCCAGAGTAGTATACATAGTCAAACATGACTCTCTACATGAAAAATGTTACTTTATTCAAAATTATGATAGTGTAACAAATATTAAAAATTATTTTTGACCATATGGTGTTTATTAAAATGTAAATTTAGGGCTTCATTCTATACCTTAAACTATGATAATAATGTTTGACGATATGAAATTTATTAGAATGTAATTTTAGGGATCATTTTTATTTAATGTGTCAGTTATTCTTCATTTCACTTAATATGTTCATCAGTATCATTAGCTAATCATTATATGGATTCATGTTTTAATCATATGTTATTTATAAATTATTATATAATTAATTATTTCTAATAGTAACTATTATTTCAAAACGATAAAATATATACATTTTAAAACATTTTCTTCTCCATTTCATTTTTAAATAATAATAATTGTCAATTTATATTGATTTTATTAATATAGTTTTTAACAAATCAATAATTGTTTATTCACAATTTAATAAACATTAAGTTATTCTATAATAATTTATTCTTTAATCGCTAATCATATAGTATTCATTAGTTAATTCAAATTAAATGATAACAACTTTAATTAATTAATGCTTATGTCCATATTTGATTATATAACATTATATTTATCATTCTATTATTGATAAATATACTAAATTGATTTATCTTCTCCTAAATATTTTAGTAGTTTATAAAGAAAATATGAATCATCATAAGCATATTCCCCTAGAGTGTCAAAACAGGATACAGCAAGGCTCGTTATCGTGCACCAGTTCCTGTTCGAGTCTAGCTCAAATTAGTGCTTTCGAGTTTTACCCCTATGTACAAATGTGCTAGAGCCACATCCACTTGATTATATCTAAACATGAATTTAATTTCTTAGATAACCACATAATCATTAAGCTACCAAAATTAAAGAATAATTAATCCTAATTTAATCATTAGTTAATCTATACTACCTAACAATAATTATTTCAAACTATATATAATTAATTTCAGAAACTAAATTTCCAAATATTATGAACTACCTAAACTACATATAAAATAAAATATTTAAACAAAAAAATTAAATTAATTAAATCAAAAAATTAAATTAAATAAATAAACATACATCTAAATTATGCTTTGTGAAATCCCACAAAAAAATTAGAGAGAAAGAGAGAACTTTTGAGATATGAAGGAAAAGATAAAGTGAGGAGGGCGGCCACCCTTTTATAGGGAGTTCAGGCGAATGAGGCATTGCAGAAGCTGCCTTTTCCATGTCATCGATCTGGGCCAACGGTTTCCTGGGGGAGCAATGGGGGCATCTCTGATGCCGCCTTTCCACACTAACAGAAATGTCCCATCTATGATGTCACCTTTGTTGTGTTTTTTTAAATGATCCTATGAGGTTTTTTTAAAAAAAATATTTTAAAAAATCCCCCAATTTCCCTTCTTCATCCAAGTTTTCATTTTTTTTTCTTTTGAATGAGTGTTAATCTTTTGATCGACAATAGCTTCATTGGACGGTGTTGGGGGAACAGTTGTGGTCGTGTTTCTATGATGAAGCGGTGACCAGATTCAACCGCTTCTTTGTCAATTGGATCCAGGAGTGCAATCCTAATTGGATTTCAATTGTGGTTTCATAAAGGGTTTAATATGTGAAGGTCGTATAGTGATCAATGATCTAGTATTTGAGTCTTATTATTGACTCAATATCTGATGGGGTGTTCTTCATTTGATGGATTTTTTTAGCACTGTTGGAAAGTTCCAATCTCAGCAGGAAATGGATTCATCAGTTCGGGGCGTTTTCCTCATGGTTGGTTCTCTATCAAAGCCTAGACCAGTCCCTCTTCTATTCTGGTGTCACGTTCCTTTCCCTACTCTCTGTGTCTGGCAGTTTCACTGGTTTCAATAACTCTTTGGGATGTGCATTTTTTCGGATGTGGTGTACACAAAGATAAATCTAGTTTTGGATCTTAGTTGTTGAAGCTCTTCATTGAGGATGGAATTAATGATTAGTTTTTTCTTCCAATGAATATTGTAATTTTTCATGTCTGTTTCTAGTTTTTTTTCTCTATGATCAGTGAATTAATACGATGATCAAATTGTTGTTGGGGGCGGTGGTGATGACCTACGTGATGACCATGTTAGATGTGATAATGGTGGAATTCTCAGTGACCATGTTTGTTCTCAATTGAGTGATAGTGTCTAGTTATGATGTCAATGGTGGTGTAATGATATGATTAGGATTATGATTGGGATGATTCACAACCTTATGATAATGGGCCAGTGATGAATTATTTTTGGGGTGTGGTCTCACTGATGACGTGCTCGTATGTGACGATGGAGGCACATGATGACATGGTTCACAATTCCATGTTGTTGTGCATCATGAGGAGACACATGGTGTGTGGAGTTTCAGGGATCGATGCTTAGTCATTATTTCTCTCAAAATTTTCCATTTAATAATTTGAAATGTTGGATAGAATGCATGAGAAAAGTGATGTGAAATTTTTTATTATCATTACTTCATTTCTCAGATATGGGTAACACTAAAACTGGATTTTTAGAACATGAATAAAATGAATTTTGTAGAATCAATACTTCATATCATAAATACGATTATATATTACTCGACCCGGTATAAAGACTCCTGAAATATCGTTGTTTGGTACCAGATTTTTTTTAAAAAAATTGATAATTTGTTTACTTAAATATAATTAATCTTAAACCATAATTCTTTTAATTTAAATAATAATCATTTTTTCATAAACATCATATATCACATTGGTATGAAATTTACTCTTTTAAAACTTCGGTTGGGTGTTTAATATCTATATACTTTCAGAAAGGGGAATATTTTCACATGAAATGTGGGTCATCCATTTTCAAAAACTATATTAATATTATTCTTATAACGTTACCAAATTGTCATAACTAATAATTACATAAATGTAAAAGATAAGATAAATCTTAAAGGTTATAGATAAATTTAATATTTGGTCCTACCAATACAAATTCATTTTTACAAGATTAATATTTTAAAATATAATAATGAAATTTTTGTATTTTGATATTTGTTTCCCAAAATACCCTTAATAATGATAAAATCCCCATAAAATAAAACCACAAAATGAATTTTTTTTTGGAAAATATAATTTATTATCACAATAAACAAAAAAAACTCATGATGGTATTCATAATTAAATTTTTAATATTACAGTAGGATATATGTTCGGCCATAATTAAAAAAATATTTATCATATTATTTATTTTTATAACCAATATTCAATTTATAATAATACTTCTATAATATAATTATCAAATCCAAAAACATAGATACATCGACATTATAGTACAACACGAATCCTTTCTTTTTACTGTAGTTAACAATTAAAATAAGTAATTAAATTCGATAATTTATAGTTTTCTATATTTATTACAAAAAAATAAATGGATTTATAGGATAGGATTTATTCCCTCCATTGAACTACTCACATAAACGAAAAATACATTCCATTGTGGAAAACTTTTCAAGTCACAAAAAATTTTCCAATTCATTTGATACACTTTAAGGGTGTCTCTTTTTAAATTTTATACATGATAAAAATTTATCCTTCATTTTTCTTTGGATTCCACCACCTGAGTTCTTTGTGGAATCCATGATTGTATTAATCAGTGAGTCTGAATTTTTGTTAAGGTACATATTCTTAATCATGTAATATGATATATAATTAGGTATAATTAGGGTATATTTCACTCAAGTAGTCATCCATGTTTTCACATAATCATCATGTTGTACATCATATTCAATAAAAACCGAATTCATTCAAGTCCTATTAGCTTACTAAAACAAAAAATAATAGTACGATGAAAAATTCATAGTGGATAATCTTGTAAACATTAACATTGTCATTATCTATTCAATTAATTTGTAATGGTTCAAAATAATAATATGCATCATCATAGGAAAACAACCAAGGATTTTCGAAACATATTTTTAGAAAGGATCATTTTCGTGCACGAGGTGATGATCATTTCAATGCCTTATTATCCATTTAATAAGATATTTCACTATGATAATACGAATATAGAACCAAATTCTATTGTAATATCTAGAATGGGTTGTGTTCCTTGGAAAAATTGATAATTAAATTCTTAAAAACAATAGGATGACATGATATTCATATAATCAAAGTCCAACATATGGGTATGTTCTATTATATATGTATTCCTAACTCTATTTCCCAAGGATTTTAAAGCTTTTTGTAATACAAATTATAAGCACCCTAACACTATTACCCCAAATGCATTGGATACATTAAAACATTGGTGCTTCATATGACAGATTGTATACCAAAAGACCAAATAATTTATTATTCTTCAAAAACAATATCCATATATAATTGTTTCATTATATTTGAAGAAATAAATTATAATGTACTAAAATTATATATTATAAATCTATTAAATAATTAAATAATTCTTTATTTATATCCCGTAAAAGAGAATAAATATTTGTGAGATCAAATTGTAATGACTATGACACCAATTTCTAAGGGCTTGTGGGTACATTATTAACCTGTCAGAATATTAAGGAATTTCATAACAATGGACAGAAAATTTTAAATGTATTATTAAATTGGACACATATATAAAATTAAAATTATAATTTAAAACAAGGTATACATCAATAATTTCTTGGAGAATGAAATTATTCACCTCAGTGTGCACCTTCATATCAATCACAAAACACTTTATCAGAGATTGTAGAAAAATAAAACATAAGAAATTGGATAGAAATAATGATTAATAAATGTTATTTACATAAGAATAAATCATTAATCAATATGAATAATCAACATGGAATATGAATTAAATGAATCATATAATATTTAACTAATATCTTGACCATAATATGATAAAAATAATAATGATAAAAAAATTAAATATGCATAATCACACGATAATGAAACAAAATATTGATTATTATACTAATGAAATAATCACATGGTGTTTAAATTTTCAATATAACAATTTGGTAGTGAGTATTACATAACTTCTGAAATATAAGATCAATCCTTCAACAAAGATATTCAAAAAAATCATAAAGTTAATATTCCATGACATATGAAAAACTTTTGTAAGGCCTCATCCAAAAACAAAACTTTTTGTATCTTGGGATCCAACAATAAATTTATGGTCTATAGTGTTCCCAAATCGTCACATACTAATTATATTTCATTCCTTATGCAAATAAATATTACTTCTAATTTAATATTCCTTCACAAAAACAATAATTTTCTATTTTGGAAGACCCTTTCAGACAGAATATAAACACTTCCCATGTGAAAATAATCATAAACCATCAAAAAAATAAGATTGGTATTATAGGAGTACATGTTGAACATAATATACAAAAATTGATATTATCATAGATAAAAATACATTACAATGATTATTTGAATATTTCTTGATGAAAATATCAACTTGAATTTGTAAAACATGTTGATAATTTTTCCAATAAATTAATTTTTTACTTTTTTTATGAAATCATATTGAAAATAATTTTTATTGAAATTAATATTTTATTACAAAAAAATGATTCTGGAAAACATTTTATTGGTGATTACAAATGGTAATTTTTTCATGTTGAAAATTTTAATTAATGGTATACTCTTTTTTACTAAATTCAAATAATGCAATTTTATAGAACATGCCTAATTATTACACTGATTTTTCAAAAAAATGAAATGAGTGATAATTCATATATTAAATAATTTGTAATTATGAATAAATGTTTTAAACAAAATTCCAAATATATGATTTGTGAGAAAACATATTTCACAAAAATTTAATAAATGAATTCCAATTTTCAAAAAAACATTTTCTAAAAAATTTTATCTACCAATATTTTGAAAATGATAATATTAATTGAAATAGTTATTTAATATTCATATCATTAAAATATTTGAAGGATTATTAGTAAATAATCATTTAATTTTCATTTACATATATTTTTGAATAGATAATCTTGATTAATATGTCATTATCAAAGAGTCGATTAATATTATCATGACATTGAAGTGAGATTTAATACATGAATTAGTTATGCATACACAATGTATTTAAACATGAAACGTGTTGCTAAAAATTTTGATATAATCCAAATTTTTTTACCCACACAATCATGGAATCCAATAAAAAATGATATAGATGTTTTACATAATGTATGGATATTGATTTAAGAAATCCCTTACATTGAAATTTCCTTTAGTTAAATGTTATTTAACATAAATTATAATTTATTAATTAAGGTTAATAATATATAACTAAACTGTTTCAATTTTTATCATATCATATATTATACAATTATATTATCATATCACTAGTATCATAATAATATTTAATTCTTATACATGTTTCACATGATTACAGCGTCAATTTATTATGAATGTTTTTTTATCATAGTGACAATACATATTCAAAGGATATATTTACATCATTTATAGAATTATATTAATAAAATTTATAGAATATTATTTAATTAATTATAATTAAGAATCATTCATTAATTATTTTTATGAAAAATGAAACACATGACATCATGGAGACAATATCCCATATTTTTGCATGAGCGACAATATCCTTCCATTAATTTCAGAAACGATAAGTATTTTGATGACATATTAATTTTTAAGATTAAATAAAATGTCATATTTAACATATATAAAAAAATTTCTATCATTATAATCTACCTTATATAGTGGTGAAAAAATGTCAACATTATATAGAAACAATTTCAACATTATATGGAGACAGTAAGTTGTACGTACACATCTGTAGTTCTTTATATTCAAACAATGGATAATGGAAGAATGTGGTTTTCCATGAAAACACAATCATATCATAATATAGATTGTATTTTTTTAACACATTAGTATGGAATAAAAAATCATTAGGTTGTATAAATTGAAATAAACATGAAAACATTACTTAATCTGATTACATATTCTTCGCTATTCTTCATTTAGATATATTCTTAAGGGTTCTAGGGGTGATATTTTAGAAATAATAAACCCTAAAAAAATATGTCAATCAAAAATAAAAATGGGTAGTGAAGATTGAGTGAATGTGTTCTCTTTTATAATATAGGTTATGGGAAAATTGTGAATTTGGTAAAGAATTATTTAATATGAATCGCCATTAAATTATAAATATATATAACCATATTAAAAACTATAATAATATGTGTATGGGTTGAAGTATCATGTTTTATAAAGAATATATATTATTTTAATAAATTAATACCCTTATCAATTTTTTTGGACCCCGTATTTAATATAATTAACTCTTAAACCAATAATATGGGTTTTTACTTCTTGAGGGTTAGTATAGTTATTATATAATGAAAATTGACCCATAAATGGATAACATTTGAATGTTTAAATATTATCTCAATTAAATTGATGAATATAATATTTTTAGGATTTTTCTATCATATAATAAAATATTATTTATAACTAATTATCCGAAATGTCAATTTTGAATGTACTAAATGCTTTGATGTAATGACCCACTAATTCTCATTGGAATGAGAGAATAATGATTAATTAAATGGCCTAATGTGAAATCCCCACTATTATAAAGGCTATAAATAAATCCATAAGGGTTTTAAAGAGAAGTGGGGATGATTTACCCATTTAATGGATAAACTATAAACTAGCCAATGAAAACCCAACGTATTTATGTGATGAATGAAACAAAATAATGTCAATTCAAAAAATGATTTATACCAATGTTATCTCAAAAAATGTTATCCACATGAAAGAAACTATAAATCATCATATCAGTGGAAGATGACTCTAAAAACCCAAAAAAAAATCAAAAGACACCATGCTCGAACTGATCTATGCTCCACCACCGCAAGACATCTCAACAACTTAAGAGGTAGTGCTAACCACATGTTTCACCCTACCATTGCCCATGTCCTAGAATATGACAACTGCAAAACCAATAAAGTTCAAAAAAAGTGGTGAGTATAAAACTCAGTAGGATTTCCGCAATAATATTCCTACTCATGACACTAGGATACATGAGTAAGCAACATTTGTATAATACAGTTTAAATAATTAAATTTTTACAAAAAAATCTTAACTAAATATAAGAACTTCTAAGAGTAGTTTATAAATTAATATAAATTAAAACCATGTAAAAAAAATTTACAGAATGTTAAACACTAGGTGTATATTTAAAATATTGACACTAAAACACATTTAAAAACTACTTTGGAAACCCAATAAACTCAACACAACAAAAACTACAAAAAATGCATGCATTTTTATGATAGTTATATACTCACGAATAATTTCTCATCGTTCACCAAGCCATCATATGTTAATAAATTCCTAGGAACCATTTATTATTTGTCACAAAAAATTTATCAAATTTTAACCACGCTTAGTAATTCAATGTGAAACACACACCATGATTTTCAAAATCCAAAACCATTTTCAAACAATTTCACTTATTGCAATAATAATATCCATTTATTAAAAACATTCCATATATCAAATTTCAAAACATTAAATAATTTCAAAAAAACATATATCCACTAGAAAAATACTAAATATATATATATTTTAAAAAATCATTTATGATACAAAAATTAAAAAACCACATTTAAAATAAATAAATAGGGTTTTTACAAAACCCCTTATTTTCCACATTTTCCACCACCCACCACTAAAGAGGGTTTAGAAATTGTACTAAAAAAACTAGACACAATTTAATTTTCACGAAGAACTAAATTTTAATGCATTACAATCAATACTAATAAGGGGATATGATCGTGAATACATTGACATCACCCATTTCATTGAAAACTAACAACAGATGAAGTATCCTCAAGAATCTAGGCGATTATCTCAAGAATCCACACATTATCTCATCCCCTTCAATGAAAAAACTAATATATAATATTTTTTTGACTCAAAGATATTATATCAACTCACATTGTGGCATAAATATATGAAAAAATATGAATATGGGAGTAGATCTAAGAAACAATAAAGAAATTGATGAAGAATATGAACTTTCCACAAGAATCTTACTTCGATTCCCCAAGAAACATGTCCAAATCACATCAAGATCAATGAGAGAACCTCATTTTTCCTTTGGGTGTAAAAAACCTTTTAGGGTTGATTTTGGTTGAAAATGATCGACCAAATGTAAGAACCTAAATAAAACCACAAATATATGGAAATAGTTTTGGCCATGCTTGTTTTGGCCAAATATCATGCTTATAGTGCACCCCGGTTTTGCCCCAAACACCCCAAAAGTACTCCAACTTCTCCCCCACCATGTTATGATACATTTAAACACAATAAAATAAATAGTGAAGTGTTACATACTAGAATATATGGTTTCTAGAGATGATTTTAGAAAATTACAATATAAATGATAACTTTGAACCGATTATTTAAATATATAACTAATATTACTTGTTAATTAGAAAATATCATGGTTGACATTAGTTATCTAAATTTTTTTTTAATTTTTTGTTTTTAATATTAATTTATTTATGTTTCCAATACTTAAATAATTATTACATCATCATAGTGTAAGCATTTTATTTAATTATTTCATTTCTAAGAAATCTACATTAATTAAAATGTTGAAAATAATTCTATTATTTTGAGGAATAATATTTAGATCCAAATATTTAAAATTTATAACACCATATTATGTATTTTGTGTTTATTGAAATTTGGAATTTTACATATTTGACCTTTCATTAAATAAAATATTATAAGGCCCATAATCACTTCATTATTGATTAAAATGATGATATATAATTACCATGATTACTTAAGGATAGAATAAACAATTCAAATTAAATTTTTATAAATGTTAAGGTAATTGTATAGTCCATATAATTTTATTTCTAACATATATTTTCTTATTTAAAACTTACCATGGTATCACTAATTAACAAGGTTACTATTCATAATTGTAAACATAAAAGTTCCTTGTTAAATAATACTGAAATTATCAAACTGAATTTGAAATCAATTTCTAAAATATAAAATGATAAAGTTTGAAAATATAATATAAAATTAATCTATAAAAACTAATGGATAAAATGTTTTCTTAGACAAGAATTTTTTTACTTAATCCAATATAAGTTTTTTGTTTTTATAAAATGACAAAATTTTCATTTTCTATAAATAAAAATAGGAAATTTACATTATTCACTTGAAAGTTAATCATTTCATAATATACCATTAGAATAACAATAACATATATTTAATATGATGATTTAAAAATTATTTTAGGCTCATAAAATACTTTTAATAGACATTCCAAAAAATTATCAATGTATTTATTCATAAATACAATAGAAACCCATTTCTTAAGAAAATATATTTTTTAAGAATAAATTGATTTTACTAAAAATTATGAAAATTTTCCAACACCATTATTTATAATAATAAAAAAGTGTTTTAAAATAGTAAATATTTTAATATAGTTATTAATATTATTTCGATTCAATTTAACATCTATGTTATAATGGTCTTATAATATTGTTTCATGGTTTTTAAGCAATGTATGATGTGAAATGTAAGAAATCGAAGACCTTAAATTTAGAAACATTCACAGAAACATATATCGGTGATTCTAAAATTCTATGTAACAATTACATATAATTGAAGATATCAGGAATAAATAATGATTAATATATATGAAAATAAAAATATATTAATTCAAATTACAATGTGTCAATAATCGAAATATCACGATTAGATATGGACTGATAAAAATATAATGTTATATAATGGAACAAACATTCTATTAATTTAATAACATTACAATCATTATTTGATACATAATTTTCAATATGAAATGTTAAATAATAGAAAACATATTCCATTTAATAAATATCATGAGAAAAAAAAGGATACATTGATAATAATAATGAAATAATATCATGGAATAATAATAAAAAACATATAATTGATGGAAATGATAAATATTTTACATCAGGATCTCATAATCGTGATATCTATAGTACCGGGACCATGTTCTATAGAAGATAAAAAATATATGGATGAAAACATTAAAACCCCTTATAATTCTATCTTACTGATAATCCTCATGAGGCTATTGAATCATTATGTGGATATTTCATTACAGGACCCTCTGGCTACTACATGTAATAAATATTCCATGAATATAGAATGATTTATTTTTCTCATAAAAAATATAACTCATCAATAAAATTTCAGTTTTGGTAATATAATTTAAATTGTTAGTACTTCTCTCATTAATCAGAGACATTTTTTATAACCTATCACATATAAAAATGAAAAATTATTTAGGAAGTAATAATATCATTGATTAATCATATGGATATTTCACTGAAGTGTTGTAGAAAATATCTTTTATTCGTAAAAAAATTTGCAATATATTTTAGAATATTTTCATTTTCAGATGTTGACTCATCATGATATTCTATGAATTAGTGATATTGGTTTTTATATTACAATAATTATTATATAAATTAACAAAAAATAAGCATTGTTTTCCAGAAATAGTAAAATAACTCCAAAACGAAGACTCGAATAAGAAATATGATACCATGTCTAATTTTGGAATGTGGAATTTACCCTAGGAGTTTCTTTTGGTCATCAAATTCTATATATCCATTTAAAGTATCTATTGTTAGGAACATTTATTTAATGTAATTATTTAATTAATTTATTTTATTAAATCACCTAATCAAAAGAAAACATTATAAGTAAAAACTTTTAAAAAATTTATTGGGTTCTCTAAATAAATCCATGTTTTATGGAGAGGGTATCAGAACTTTTTTCATTGGTGTATCACATTACAGTATTATTTATGTCTTAGATAAGGTTGATGAAGTGACAACGAATGCAGAAGGACCTATCCTTCACTTGTGAATTCATTTAACCTGAATTATTGACAAAATTGAGGACGTACTCTAAAATTTGTATTTCATCTATAAGGATTAAAATTTTATAAAAATGAATATATCTTCAATATTTAATCCATGATTATATGTTCTACATATGAGGGCGTTATCAAAATTATAATTTTTGATTTAGTTTTTTCTTATTATTACATTTATCACATTGGATTTAAAATTTATCTGATTTATGACCATGATCCCCTGTACAATGATGGTTTTGTCCTGTTTATTGTTCTTTACAACACATGTTCTTAATTTTATTCATCATGAGACCATGGGGACATGTAATGACATTGTATTTTCTGTTATGATCATTGTCTAACAACTAGATTCAAATTGGTTGTGTGAAATATGAAAATTCCTTAATTTTTGATAGATCAAGATGAATAACATGTGATACTTCATGGTTCTTTTATCCATTTTCATTTATTAGTTACGTGAGCCACACGAAATGCATGATGACTCTATGTTTATGATAATATAATCTTCTGAGGGCACATGTCTATTGGAAATGATGGGTTGAGTAATTTTCTATCAATAGCATCCATTCAAATGATGGTATTAATTGAAAATAGTGTGGATCTATAAAATATTTTATGAACATATTTTTATAAATAATACATCACTAAAAAATTACTTTTACGAAAAAAGCACATTGTGTAGTCCCCCATGTCTATGATGCTAGTGTTTTGGGTGGAGATAAGGATCAAACAGAATGTTTCTAAGGCCACAAATGTTGTGGTTATTGACATGATTTTATGTTGGGTTACATCAGGCCCACATATTGGAACCTATGCATTCATAAACACAATGTTATATGATAATACATAGGTATGGACTAGTTCCCAATCATGACCAACTACTTGTTCAGGAATGCAGGCACAAAGTGATGCAAATGGGAATGAATTTTTAAACATATGTATGCCCATAGTGACTGATAAATATCAAAAACCACACACACACAGAGATATATATATATATATATATTGAATGTCATGTATTCCCAATTAATTTATATAGGATATAAATACCATTCAATGTGGTGGGTCATATTGTTATATGTCACCCTTCCCCATTGGCTTCATAACGATGATGGACATTACATGGCCATAAAAGATATACAAAAGGTGACAAATGATAGAAATTAATGAAAAAAATTTCAATATAAGTGCACAATGATTTTTTATTTTAAAATAAAAAATCCAAAAAAAACACATAATAATAAAATAAATATTAAATGATCCATGATAAAAATTTGAAACAGATCATAAAAAATAAAAATGATTCCAAAAAAATTAACATCACAACAATAGAAAATTAAAATATCAATACACCCAATGGAATACAAAACCCAAAGACTCCATTGAAATAAATCCACCTCTACAAAAACAATCATGATCCAACTCCACAATATATCCCAAGTATCATTACACGCCACTGAATATGTGAAATACATTACCTTTTCTCATGTCTAAATGAACAATATATCTAAAAGAAAAATAGTGGCAAGAAAGAGGTGAGTAATGAAAATTATTAGGGTTTCACCAACTAACATCCCAACTAATGACACTAGAATTTAGCATGTTATCAAATTTTATTAAAAATATGGTATATAAATTTTTAAAGTATTTTATATAAATTCCAAGTAGTTTGACACCTGAAACAACATTCCATACAAATATAGTGTCCAATAAAAAACAAAAAATAATAATTTATCCATTAATAAATTATTATATTAGAGGAACCCATTCATTTTCACATAACCACACATGAATTACTTCAACCACACATGTTATGTGTTAACTCTAACAATGAAATTTTACTTCCATAATTTTCCCCATGCTGGTGGTACATCATTACCAAGATCTATACAACTCTATACATGTCTATCTAATTAATATAACCACATTCTAATCTATATTTATCATTAATTTCATTATGAATAAATTCTATTATTCAAAAACATTTCTCATGAATCAAAAGGAAATAAATATTTTAAAATCATCATTTAAAAATCATCTTTTCATTTTCATTTTTGACAAAAAACCCAATTTTCAAAATTCAAAAAACCACTTCCAAGGAAGGTTTTTAAATATTATTATACAAAAAACTCAAAATAATTTTTTTTTTGAAAAGAAGACAATTATAAACTAATACATAGTCTTCTAAATTGATGGTTTATTATTGAATCCACCATCTTCGAGTTATTTTGTTGAAAAGGAAGAACGACATGAACACGACAATGAAACAAGAATGAAAATCCAAAAACCCTATATATATATCCCCTAACCTAAAAAATTAAAGAAAATTATTATTGTTATAAAATTATATATATATATATCCACATCATAAATAGATCTAAGAAACAGAGAGTGGTAGAGAATTATATCAATGAATAAGTATAGAAAATGAAAATAAAATATGACTTATCATAAGAAAAATGATAAACTGAAAAATTAAATTGATTCTGATTATCCTTGGATGGATGGGGAAAGAATCAATATCATTTAGTTGAGATAAATCTTTATTCAGGGTCAATTTATTAAAAAACATCTAATATATAATTGAAAATGTGTTAGAACCACTCATTAAGGATATATGTTTTAATCTATGCATGGTTAGTCACAATTTTAGGAAAATTGGTTGCTAACTATACAACAACTTTTACCACATTGAGGACCATGAAAGGTTGTCCCACATGGTTAGACAATCTATACTCCATCCATTTATATTTCCACTTCCCCACAATCCATGGTTTCTTCAAGGTGGACACACTATTTGAAGTAACTTTTCACCTACTAAAGTTCCTTCCCCTTAGCCACTGTCTAATTCTGAAAACATTCCTATAAGTTTTTCATGGTTACAAAAAACCGTGAAGAAAGAAAAGAAACTATAAAAAAATCCCAAAACATTATAGAATAAGGTTTCCAAACCCACCCAAACATCACCCATTCTATTTATATAACTTAAAATCATAAATGAGGGGTTACTTACATGAAACTGGAGGTGCTATAATCTCCTCATAACTAGACATTCCATCCAATAATGTTAAAAATCCACAGCTATCCCAAATATGTTTGCGTGATTTTTCTACCATTTCATTATCGTATTCCCACGTCTCTAATTGAATTTGACCAGGTTATCAAAAAACCTACACTAGACCGATGTTTTTTCCATGTAAGACAATCTCTTGGGTACCCAAAATCCACCCAAGATCATTCACTAATGAAAAATCCTACACCAAGTTAATTTTATCTCATAAAATTACATAGTTTAGTTTAGGCTAATTCTTTCTCAACCGGGATATCATAAAACAATTATTCTCAAAATTGAACCATGATGGAAATTCCAAATGAAATTTCACCTCTCCAACATATTCATGTTTATAAAACGAACAATGTATTGAGTAAATAACATTACTTACACCCTCAAATGATGATTTCTATGCCATAGAGAGATCCTTAAAAACACATGATCAGTCAACTCAAAAAGTAATATCCATCAACATTGAAAACAAATTTTTTTTGATGACTATGTTCATTCTCCATCCATGTTTAATGTACTGAATCTTGTAGGTGGTCTGTTGGACAAGGCTTGACCTGAATAATGAAGTCTCAATTGTTTCCACCCAACAATGTATATAATGAAAATGATTCCCATACAATTATTTAAAATAATCCATATATATATAGGGATGATATCTTTTTATATGATAACTCCAGTAATTTAACATGGTCTTTACATGATCCACCAAATTCCATTACACAAGACCACAACATGTCATCTGTATTTTGTATCATCCTTCCAGATTTCCCATCCCTCAATGGATGATACTATATACTCATAGATAGCTTATCCCCATGGGATATCAATAAGGATATTGAAAAAAGACCAAATTATTATATCATTTCCTGACATTATGAAAACTTTTACACCATGCCTCTTTTCCACTTACTGGATATAGATTATTGACATTTCATCTACATATGATATTATCGAATAAGGATGAAATGAGTTGAGCTTATTAGATGATCCACTATCACACACATGGAATTAATTTTCTCAATGCTTCTTCAATGAACTTTTGAAAATACCTGGCTATCTCCTCCAATTTACATAAAGGGATAGGTAAGGACTATAACATAACAGCTGATCACCGATGCTTTTACTTAATCATCTATAATGTTAACCATATCTAAACACACTCAGCCCCATTATTTCATATTGACACCCCAAAAAATGATTTTAATTCTTTATACATGTTCTGTATTCTAGGATGAACATCCCATTATGAATTTTGTAAACATGACTTTTCATCTTAACAAGACATATTTTCGACCATTAGAATCTAGAACTACAAAATTGATCTTCCCTCCGGATTCCACCCCTCAATATTCTCTCAAACATTGATTTTAGAAAGAATAAGAACACATTACGAATTATATTTCATTGATTCTTTCACTATTTTCACCATAAGAACATCAAATGAAACAAGGATGAAAATGGAAACTTTTCATAGTTCTTCACATTCCTATGGCATGTCAACTATGACCGAGATCAACTTCATGTCTTCATAAATTCATTATTCTAATTTTCTTATGATGTTATTCTTAATGCGTCTACCACTTAATTTCATTTTACATGTTTATACCGCAATTCAAGTTCTAATGCGTGGATATACATAACCAATCTTATTTCCCTCAAGATAAAATTTTACAATGAGAAAATATGGTTTATGATTTTATGTTCTATAAACACTATTTTTTCCCTCCAAATAGGTAATGATGCCAGGTATTCAAAACATGGGCTATGAAAGCTACCTCTATGTTGTGTTTTTTATAATTCTTATAATGAAAATTTTAAATTTATTAAACCATATGAAATAGAAACATCTCCTTTAATGATAAATCTTACCAACCGAGATATTGATGCTCCCATATACAACACATACTATTTTCTGGATTGTTCCAATATCATTATAGGTTCATATATACTAAAACATTACGCTTTTGAAAATAATCCTAATACTTTTCATTCCATTTTAATGGACCATTATTCATTATAAAATCTATCCTTTGTGAATCTAGTATTGAGAAATCACAAAAAAAATGTTTTTTTATAACCAAGGAATCCAAGGAAACTTCATATCTCAATGAAATTCTTCAAAAGTTATCATGGTGTAATAGATTCTATTTTTTTCTAAATCAACAAAACACATTTTATAAATATTATAATGGTAGGGTAATGTAACTATTGGATCCAAAAATAACACATTGAATTTTTAGAATACACATTTTGATACCTCATGATTCCCAACATTGTCTCCAAAAAATTCACATTCTCAATCATGTTCCTTGAATAGACTAATCATTCAACCATAGACACCACAATAAAACAACAGAGATACCTCTAAAATATCTGATTCAATATTTTCATAATTAAATATAAAGAATTTGTATGAAAAAATTGATTATCATGTATTTGTAATGGATATATCAACACTTGAAAGATGACTTTTGAATATCCTTTTTCTGAACACGTAATTTGTTATATCCTAACAGAATTCAATTTTGAAAAACAAACGATCAGCACTAAATGGATTTAATAGATCCTCAATGTATTGATGTTGATACATTTTATTTGTTATAACATGGATATGATTTTGATATTCCACACACAAATACAGAGTTTCATCTACCTTTATGAAAAATAATACTAGTGAAAAAAATGAAAACATAGAATTCCATAATAAATTTCTTTGATCTATATAATTGTCTTCAAATCACACATTGTTATGTATTTCCATGTTGGGATTGAACTAGTGGAGGAGTCAATATATTCTATGTATCACCATTCCTAGACTTATTCTCCAGGGGAGAGTTATTTCCCTTTCATCCTTTTGTCGAATAATACAATGTATGTGACACCTGATATGTATGTCATCCACCCAACATTAGATCAATACATCAATATTTCTGAAGATTACCAACATGATCATAGTTGTGTAATGATATAGGTTTTTTCATGCACTCAAAATAAATTATGTTTAAATAACACATTAGAAATATAATGGTTTGATATTGGGTCTTACATAAGTATTCACTGGTCCAACCATCTAATCTTGAGCCATACCACTAACATGAAAATAAGTGTTCCTATTAATCATTATTTTAGCATTAGTGTTCCCATAATTTCCCATAGGTATCCACATTATACCTCTACTCATAGCTATTGAGAATTCATTTTCTTACACATTCTATCTATTAACCATATATCATTAATCTTTTATATAGATTAAATAAATCATTGAGCTAATCTATATCATCTGTGCCGATGGAAATATATTTCCTTTCCAAGATTCTCTAGAAGAATTTTCACTTCTAAAGTGGACTAAATTCATTAATTTATCCACATACACAATCACTGTATTGTTATAATACAATAGTCAAATGAATATTATTGTTGTTGATAATTTGAATGTATTGCGATAGAATTTCTTATAAATGAATTACTGTAAATTCTCACATGTAAGTCCTTTGACAAATTTATCCTTAATTTCTAGATCATACATTTGGAATTCATGATTATCATGTATATACATCACCAACATGATGTTAATCTCTATTACTTTTATAAGGAAATAAAATATTCGATTATTCATATTAACCATATGTTAGGACTTCTCTAGTTACGAATCAAAAAGAATGATTTATGGATTTTACTTTTAAAAGATAATGAAATAATTAAATTCCCTTATTTGTCCCTTTTGTTCCCTATATTCACATATTGAAAATATTTCACTATACCACTAACAAGTTCTTGGTTCACTTATAGCTCAGGTAGAACCAAATTCTCTACAGCTTCCACAGAATAATTCTTATGTTTCCTACAGAGTTCCAAGATCGATATAGATAACATACACCATAATTATATCTATCTAGAAATTGAATCCTTTATTATTTCAAAATCAACCACATTATATTATCATAATAGTACATTCAAAAATTCCACATTTACATGGTCAATATATTTGGAATAATTTCACAATATTTCTAAAAATAATGAATTTTAATAATACAACAACATAGTTAATTTCAAAATATCACATTTGAAATTAATTTAATCAATTTTTCGCAAATGATTTTTTTCCACATCATATATCCTTAGGAAAAATTAAATATGTTATTATAATGGTAAGTAATGTTAAAAATTCATTTCCTTCCCATATCATTGGATAAACCCAAGAAAATTATATTTCAAATCCTATAATTGTATCCAAAAAATGTACCAAACTCCCTAGCAACATGATGGTTTTATAAAAATGGAAAAATAATCATTTTATGTTGTACGTTTCATTACCTAATAACCCTAACCCATTATAATATCCCAATACAATTAATATACCATGATGAATTTAAACTCCAAGACTAAAAAAATGATTACAAAGTCAAAGACCAACCAAGAATAATACCACAAGAATGTTGAGGACCATTCAGAATAATACCACATGTAACATCCCTCCCCTACTCATTGGATTGGGAAGGGGGAAAGACATTAAATGACCATAAAAAAACAACCCCAAACCACGAATTTCTAAAAATTAATTCTAAGGGATTCATTATAAGTGGGGTATGATTTTACAATTGAATAAAATAATCCATCCAATCACTCCTTAAATAAATAACTACAAAATGATGCATTATAACATTTTGAAAAAACTCAAGAAAAATACCAATGATATCAAAACCAAAAAATATGAATTCTGAAACATAGGACTACAATAGAAATGTATATAGTTGAAGAAAAAACTCATAGTGTCTAATGATATATCTCTATATCTCCAGACAAACTCCAAACCCCAGCTACACAAAAAGGCCCAAGTATCATACTACACCATTAATGATGTGTGATACATTACCATTTTCAGTGTGTCGATGAATAACATATCAAAATGGACCAATATTCTAATGAATGGGTGATTAATAAAACTCAAAATTATTTTACCAAACCCCTTCTCTACTCCTTCCACTTTGATATAACATGTTAGTGTATTTAAATAAAAATATTTTAAAATATTTTATATAAAATAAATGAAGTTCCACACCCAAAATATAATTTTATACTAAAACTATTTCGATGGATGAAATTTAACAAGTGAATTAACCATTATCAATTTACATATTTGAATAACCCATTTCATATCACATAACCACACATGCACAATTTCAACATCACTAGATTTGTGTCTCCATTTATGTTGATATATCACGTCCAAAATTCATCCCTTTGATGGTTGTAATTCATGAAAAACATCAATCCAATTCCAGACATGCTTTACCAATTAATCATACCATAGGCCAATCTATATTCCTTGTCCATTTTAATATAACAATATTTTTTTTAAACCCTTTTATTTTCCTAAAAAATAACCATTTGGAAATCATCCTTTAATATTCATGTTACCATTATCATTTTTAAAAAAACACCCTATTTGAAAAAAATCCTAAAACCATCCCTATAGAAAGATTCTGAAAATTATTTCACATGAATTTAAAAAATCTAATTCAATAACAATTATATTTTAATATATTAATTCATGATTTAAATAGAAGATTCAATTGTGAAGGAACCTACTAGGGTGTTTTTTTGTCAATTAGTGGGATGAAAAAAGAACGCAAATGAAACCAGGTTGAATCTTAAAATACACTCATTAGATATATTTTCCTAAAAGAAAAAAGGATAAGTATAACAATGATTACAATAAAAAATGTAGATCAATCAATGGGTAAGATATATTAATGTATCTAATAGTGGTATGGAGGTAGATTTTTGAAAACCCAACTGAAAAAAACATAAACAAAAAATGAATAAAAAATAATGTTTATGCACACAAATAAACTCTTAGGTATTAGATAAATATCGATTGTGAAATAATTCATAACATTTGGGAGAGAAAATCCCAAGATAGGTTTTATTTTAATAAAAAAGTGTGAGTTAGAAGTCAAAACATGTTATATTTACATTTTAAGGATATATCTTCTAAATCATGCATGGTTAGTTGCATTGTTCTAAAAATCAAGAATTAACTATATGCCAGCCTCTACCTCAAGGAGGACCTCTCATAGTTGGCCCAAATAGTATGAAAATTAATATACCCTGTAAAAACATGACCACTAACATACATTGGATTTTTTATCAAAGTTGGATGCATGGTTTGGAAAAAAATTACACCCAACAATGCTCTTTTTTCTTATACATTATCTCATCTTACATGGCTTCTAGAATGTGATTCATGGTTTCCAAAAATATTTCTCATATTTTTCACCTGTAGAAATTCCCCATATAATTAAGAAATGATCTAAATACCTAAAAAAACATCCAAAATATTTATATATTTTAAAAAGAATTAATTAAGCGAATTTACTTGAATATTAGGGTGCCACACACATTTTTTTAGACCCCACAAACATTGTGTATTATATAGAACATATTCAAACACTGGTATATAATTCTTTGGGACTCTGATTTTTCTTCTCTATAGACGATCATGGGTGTTTTCCAAAATAGAATGTGATGGTAGCCTATATTTTGGAATATGATATATAATGAGAGGTGTTATGAGGGTCATTCGTGATTAATAAATTCATTATGATATTAATGAATTGGGAATGATCGTTACAATGATTTTATTATTTTCATTCCCAAATCATAATAGGCCACCTGTCTCCCACACTATTTACTACAGTAGTAACAGTTGAAGTTACTCTATCAGTTTCTGTTTGGTATTGTAGCAGCTGGAACTATTCACCTGATTTGGGAATTCAGGCCACCGGTTTGGGCCTATGAGTCTCAAGGACCATAAGGTCATAAAATGCCTTTGGGGAATAGGGCTTTAAGTACATAGAGACAATGGAGTGGACATGTTCACACAGAACATTCCCCTAGAAGTAGATCATAGAAATAAGAGTAGCATCCACAAAAAGGAGTGCATTCTAGAGCAGAAGAATGAGAGGGTATGGAAATTGAAATTGAGCCCGGGCACCGTGCAGCATTGTATGGGGATATGATAGCTGATTAGTAGTGCAATGTGGGGATCTCGTTCATCAATTATGTTGAAGCTGGGGATTGGTAGTTCAAGGGGGTTGGGCCTATGGGTCATGTATTGGGCATGGTATGCCTCTGGGACTTTAGGTCATGTATTGCGGGTAAATGAGGCATTTTCCGTTGGGCCTACAGGTCAGGTATTAGTTCCCCTTCAATGCCAAAAATGGTGATTATTCATAATAAAATAAAAATTATGGCCTTCAGGCCATTCGGGTAGAAAGACTTTAATACCTTACACCAGGATTGGGTATTATATCTTTGAATTTGTCTCCCCATTTCATTGGGTTACAATATAATGTGGGTTGTACATGGGTTTTAGTTATCCATTTACTATAGAGATTATTAATGATGAGGCAACCCATGCACACTAATTCATTAATGTTTTCAATTGATACAAGGAATCCATGATGGGGATTTAGATCTATATGATGACTTAACAACACTAGCTAGGTTTTTAGATATATATTCACTTTCTCACTAATCTGGATTTATGTATGAGAATATATATATATATATATATATATATATATATATATCAACTGGGTCCTATTTCACTTTTCATATTGTATAATTTTACATTTTTTTATCTCTTTATAGACTCCATTATAGTTTTCAGTGTCTCTTATTGGGTAAGTATATACTCAAATATGTACATGCAATTTTATAACTATAGTGTCATTGGAACATATACTATTGCATTTAAATTTTCTTTTCAGTAATTCATCTATTTCCATGAATATAGGATTCAAAATTTGGTGTTTTGTGGAAACCAAATGGGGTTCATGGTTAGGGAATGATTTGAATAGACATATAGATAAACATATTATTGGGATATAGTTTTTGAAAGTGGGGTTTTTCATTGTTTTATCGTGGTTTAAATAACTGCGAGACACCCAATGGCAACTCTATATAATGTTATTAGTGGAAAAGGCTACTTATAAGTTGGATCATGTGTTTTCTAACTGTGTGGCCAAAAATTGATTCATTTTCCATCTATATAAAAAGTATGTTCTTAATGTTTTTCTTGATAAATTTATTTAGTGTTGTTGTATATTTTTTCCTTACCCCATGAACGATGACTCTCCACTTTTTCCATTCACTTATTCTTTCTCCATAGTGGTTGTTTTAAAATGGAATATTTTTTTGTTTCACTAGAGATGCATTTTTTTCAGGATTTATTCTTTTTTCAATCATCACAGGCCTTTCTCATGCATTTTTTTAATAGTGTGGAACCCTAGTTGTGGGATTGGTAGATTATATTTGGATTTTAGTGGGTTTTTCTCATATATTGTATATTATCTATGTGATACCTTATTCGACATCTTTTTAGAGGTTATATTCATTGTTGATGAGTTGTAGACCTAATATATATTGGTTTTTCTTATTTGTGGGTTTCTTCCATTGAATATCTCTAAATATTTAATATAATTTTGTTTATTAATAAATTCACATTAGAATTACTTATTCTTTGGTAGTGTTCATTTTTAATGTGATTCATGATTTGGATAGTTCTTATGGGGTTTAAAGTATATTTTATCTAACAGGGGTGGATTTTATGCTCACATACTATTTTCTAAAGAGCCCCAAATGGGTTTTTTGTGGTAAATAGACATTTGATGTTTATTTTTAAAATGGGATAACATGGAATATGTGTTTTTATTTTATTTTGAGCGTTTATATTTGAATTGGATAGTGATATAGCTTGATTTATACGTGAACATGTTATTAGCTGTGTTGGAATTTAGTAGCTCATGGGATAAATATAGGGTCATGGAAGGGTTTATTCTAGGGACTCTATAAGACTTTTTAAGGATTAAAATGTTTTCTTATTTCTGGGTTATTATGAGAATTCATGTGATCTATCATATAGAGGAATGTCCAATCTTATATCATGGTTTTAAATGTGAAATGACATCATTTGGGTAGAACTACCATGTGAGAATTCGTGTTGGGATTACCTAATTATGTGATATCATTCAATAACTTGTTTCCTAGTATTTCTAAAAAAATCAAATGTTTGGATAAATGTTAAGATCCATTGTTACATATTAATCATTCTTGTTGTGTTTATATATTTTTTTATTTTATTAGGGAAATTTTAATATAATGATTTATACTCTATATCTTTAGATTTTTATGGTTGATTTTTCCGTTATTCCCTCATATGGTTATGATTTTTTGGTGATATTCATGATGTCATTATATCTATTTGTGTTTTTTATTTTATCCATGATGGAAACATTTTTTGGAATCAACTTTTTTTATTGAAATTGAAAAAAAAAATATTTCATGTTGTATTTTCAAAAGGTATTCATTTATTGTGGTTATGTTTTGAAATGGTTTTACAACATTGTTATTGGGTTTCATGATAAATTACCTTATAGGGATTCATGGTAATATAATTTTGGGCATCATTCTGCAATCCCATCGTGTTGACATTGAGAAGTAGTATATTTTTATGTGGGTCATATATAATGACAATAGAGCCATATTATAGGTTTTTATTTCATGATCTACAATATGAACTATTTTCGAAGGCGTAATTGGCATTAAATGTTTGATTCATGTATATACGATGGTGGTATTTTATAAACATTTTTTTACATTATCATTGATTTAATTTATTCTTATACATTTGTGTTTTGTGATTTATTTTTACATTTCGGGTATATGATCAGTAGTGTAATGTTTTTTATTTTATGTAATATGTAATTTATTTAATCTAAAAACCATAAACTATTGACCAATATTTTATTAGTGAATAGATTCCATGTTATTTATGGGCCATACAATTTTTAATATAGTTAAATCATTCAACAATGATAACACTTTATCCCCGATTATAGTCTCTATATAGTGTTGATCAAGAAGGTGCTCTAGCCAGAATGGTTAGCTAACTCAGGTGATGTGTTGAATCGACCTATGTTTCATTATTATAAAATAGTACTATGGAGAGATTTTTTATTTTAGATTCATTCTTATACTAGTTCTAGGAATGTTGAATATCTAGATATATAAAGGGTGATGTCCCTTACCGACTCTTCAGAATGTAGAACATAAATATGTCATGGGATGTATGGTAGTGTTGTCATGTTCTGAACCTATATATAGGGTTTGATGATTTGTTATCCACACTTTATTTGTTGTAGAATCTTGTGAAACCCATGTAGAAAATATTATTTTTATCCCTTTCTGTGATGTGATGTTCAAATTTTATTAATAAATCTTATTATATGGTACATTTGAATAATGAATCCAAGAAGATACTCATACTAACATAGAAAGGGTGATGTGAAGAGAACACCATCGTATATACCTCACATTGATCATTATTTGGTGGAGTTTCAGAATTGTAATATCCAAATCAAGGATCAATTTTGTGGGTGTGATATGGAATGGATTCTAAACCATGTTGAGGTGTTTTCAAGAAAATATTCATTAACATTCAATGGGGACATTGGTCAAAATGCTCCTTTTTATTCAATAGATATTATCAATGGGATTATTGAGTTATTAAATAAATGTAATGCATTGAATGTGATATTTTTTAACATATGTTTTGGATAGACCATATAGAATGGTATGGTAGTCAGTGGTTCATTGTGGACATGACAAGGATCACACACTTCCCATTTTTTTTGTTACCTCACATTGACTGATTTTTATGATTACCTTAAGAGAGGAAAATGTTGATGATTTTATGATGTTTTACCATGGTTATCATTTAGTGATATAGAAAGACAATATATTAGATGAATTCGATCTTTTCTGTCCAAATCTCTATGTGAAAAATTATCCCAAATATTTGCATATCGAGAAGGGATTAATGTTATAGATTTGGTATGTGTCCATTCATAGTTTCTACAGACTTATTCATTGTTGGATGAAAAAAAATATATGTATTATAGATATTTTATGGAAAGAATAGTATTATGTGGTTTTATATTAGTGGGAAAAATATAGTGTTCACTATTAGGATAGAATAGTATGATTGATGGGTCATAGATAGGTAGTGGAAAGAGTTTCTAGTAGTCATTAGGATCAAATCATATAGATACTTTTGGGCATAGATGTTTTATAACCATGTGTGAAGGGTAGATACATAAGTATTCTTTCATAGATACTTTTGAGGTTGTTCCAACAATGTCGTCCTCCATGTCATCTTTAATTGTTATTTTATTTGGCCAGATAAGGGAATATCGTGGACTCCCTTTTTTCAAGGTACCATAGTTAAATGTAGAGGATTCCATTGGTAGAGGATATCAACCATATAGAAAGGGATATTTTTATCTTTGAAGAATGTGTAAAGGTGTTTTTGATTGGGAATATTCATTTCATGGGGGTCATACAAGAGGAAACAGATTCTCCAATAGATAACATTATAGGTATGGTATTTTTTTATTCTTTTATGGACCCATATTTATTTGAAAAAAGAGAATCCCATTATTTCATTTCAAATTAAATATTATTTCCCTGTCATTGAAAGTTGTTTTATTATATTTTAGAGATTTTATATCCTTATTGGTTTTGATTAAGTATATATTTGTATATTTTATGAGTAATGTGTTATGGTAGAATATGTGGAGGTTCTTTTGGATATCCATGTTTTAGATCCAGATGTTTTCATCCTCCTAATTTAAATAGATTCGTTGAATATTTTTAATGTACATGGTGACTATTATTGTTATAGGAACATGTTTCTTACTCATGAAAGGATAACTCACATCATTCAAGGTGTGTGTGACATGCATTTATTGATGGTGGGAATTGGTTTTTTATATTTTTGGTTGATCTTGTTCTTGTTTTAAATATTTTTTTTGTAATGTTTTTTATAAAATAACTCAAGGTGATAGTCCAGTTGTTCATTATAGGTACCTGATTGTTTTTTTCTGGATGATTTTATCATATTAAAATCCATAGTGAGAGATTGAGTGTTTTATAAATCTTTTCTTTTTGAGGAAGAACATATCATTTCAATGTTGTATAATGAGTATGGATGATCTAATGGAGATAAATGTTTTATTTGTGGTTCTCCAGAGAAAGGGAAGAATCCAACCAAGATTGTCTGTAAAGGAATATGAAGTCCAACATATAACAAATTTATATAGATGACTTTTAATTTCCATATGTTACTGTAATATTTTCCTGGATACATAATAGAATCAATAATTATTTCCCATAATTGATTATATATTTAATTATCTTAGGCGAGTCCATTGGTTTGGTAAGATCTATCAAATATTTAGGTACCACTAGTAGAGGGTATTATAAGAGGATATTCCAAATTACGTTTTTTTAATGATGGTAAGAACATTTTGTGTATTTCCTTATGTCGTTTGTGTCTAATAATTAAATATTATTTTTTAGTAGATGTTGTAATGGATCCTCTATTTCCTTATGGACTCTATTGTAATCTTGTTTTTGGTTTAAATAGTGATGTATTGTAGGGAAATAGAGGATCAATCTAGACATCCGGAAGTTGTTCTGGATGTTTTTATAAAGGGGTATATATATCCCAAATTATCTATATTATGGTTTTGGATTAAGGATATTAATGTTTTGGAAACATGATTCCTGAGGGATGATTTTTAGTATATATAAAGAAATTTCAAGTAGCAATGTCTTGGGTGTAGCCGTTGGTTGTGTTTCAGTTATACATATTTGTAGTCATGTACCTAAATTATAAATATTTCATTTGGAATTTCTCTTGTATATATTCTCATTTTATGTCATTATCCAAAAAAGGGGAGATGATTGAGTGATATTAGATCGAACACAGGTCTTTTGAGTAGTTGTAGACCATATTACATCTACAACTATTTAGTATCATCAAGGGCCTAAAATATCTGAGTAGGTGAATTATGTTGCTTCATCTATGGGATCTGGATGTGTGATGATACATGATGATAATGTGATGGCCTATGTATCGAGGAATATAAAACCATGTAATTGTAATTACACAATTGATGACATGAAATTAGATTATGTTATGAATGAACTAATGAATTATTGACACTCCCTCTATAGGGAAAAATTTAATTATTATTTAGATCATAAGATCATTAGGTTTATTACAATCCCAATTGACATAAATCATAGGAAGATATGGTCGGGAGAGTACCTATTGCAATTTCATTTCAGGATTTCATATTCTTCATGGAGGGTCAATTTTGTCACTAATGCTTTGAAAAAGAAGTTTATAATGAAGGATATTTTGTAATCAATGGATGAGTGGTGTTTGATAAGGTTAATTACTAATATGGAGTAGTACATAAATGATGATGGATGAAATTCATTCTTATAGAGTGTGGAGATTTCATTATCATTCATAATTATGTAGTTTATTGGGTATGTATCTGATTATCAGTTCCATTACATTAGTAATTACATGAGTGGGGGGTAAACCATGTGTGATTGTTCTAGGTCTCATAATAGTTCTCTTATCAATTATAAGATTACTGTTTTTCTTTTGAGTTTGAGGAGTGTGGTGATTTATGAGGTACATCATTATAGTTATTAAAATTACCCTGGAGTGAGCATTGTATTTTAAAAAATTAGATGTATGTACTACTTTCTAGAGATGAGATGTACACGATAAGAATTTTTTCTAGTCCCATGAATTTTTAGAGGATTGATGATGAGCTGTAGATACTATCTGGGTTGTTTCATTAAAATTATATTATAATTTTGAATTTGGATGAGATATATATGAATTTTTTTATGAGACTATCATATTATACAAGTTATAAATATTTCATATTAGTATTTTTAAACCATCTGATGAAATAATGACGCATTCTTTCTATCAGAGAGTTGAAGATGGTAGATGACCTCATATGACTATATGATCGAGTGGTTTTTTAACATAATAGGTTTCCCTAAATTATATAGTCGAATTTGTATTGAAAAATCATATTAATATTTAGGTGGTTAATTAAGAAGGCTATGTGAATCTAGATAAAATTGAGCATCACATATCACATGTAGATGAATGGTTGGTTTTAGAACACCTTTCAGACAATGGTGTAAATATTTCATTCTTGTGTTCTTTTTTTTGAAGTGAACGGTATAGGAACCAATAATTTCCAGATTTTTCGAGCAATATTAGTTTTATCTCTAGATCATAATGGTCCCATTTGATAGTTTGGATTTTATTTCATGACAATCCCCATTATGTCGGGCTGAGTTCGGTGATTGTTAAATGGTTGGATCGGGCCTTTCCTAGGAGACTGTTGAGATAGCGAGGATATAAATGTTTACTGATATATATGTTCTGTAAGAATTCCTTTTCCATCAACCATCATCATGTATTAGAGTTTCATGTTTTGGATTTTCCATACCATCGAGTATGAGTTCTTCATTGTTATTATCACTTTGAAAAACAATAGAAACCAGTGTAATGTAATGTATTTATATTTTGTCATGTAGATTTTATTTGGATTTTATTTTATGTTTTTGAGCTTCCATCAGGGATGAAATAGACTGAAGATATATTTCATGTTTTACATATGAAGAGATACCATCCAAAAACATCCCACAATTTGGGGTGAGATGATTTCATGATAACGTTGGATCCAACCATTATAGTGAAACTTTTTGAAATTGAGTATTTTGATAAAAGAAGTGGGATCCATGGTATGCATATATCACTGCAACATATAATCTCTCATCTTAGTGATGATATAAAACATACATGGGATATGGATGTTTCGGTGATGGATTAATTCCCTCAAAATTTTTCTTCTAGAGAAACCTATGGACATTATGGGGGAATGAAGTGGAATAACGGTGATTTTATGACAAACTATAGGTCACTAGAATAATTAACTATTAGATATATATATTTGTTGATGTTATCATGGAAAATATAAGTAAATGGGGTAGAAATATGTATTTAGTGGAGATAGACTATGGATCACAATTAGCGCATGTTTTGTGTAACGGTTAAACTAACCATTCGAGGGATCTGTAGCTTTAGAAAATTCGGTTTCTCCTGATATTATATTATTTTTTTTCAAACCATTATATGACCCATAAGAATCCATTTAAGCTATTTTTAGAATTATAGTTACACCCACATGGTTGGGACATAATTTTCGTCACCATGTGTCCAAATCGTGAGGTTATGTATATATCATTAAAAAGAGAGTTTTACTCTTTTATTATATATTTTTTTATTGATTGGGTGAAATTTTTCAAACGCTATAGTTTTCAGCCCCCCTTGTACATGGATATCATATTCATCTTTAGTGGAGTCTTTATGAAGGATATATTGTTTCTTTGTATTGATGTTAGTCAATTTCATCATGATTTGATTCCCTATTCCCATGCCTTATTAATTTATTTTTTTGGATGTATGGAACCCTAGGGGTGGGATTGGATGAACATAATGATTTTAATGGATGATTTGGTTTTATTTCATGTGGAATTGGAATGTGAGGTCTTCTTATACATCTTATGTGTGGACATCATCACAGCTGATGAGTTTTGAATCAAATTTGAGGAAATTGAAACTATTAAAGGGTATTTTCTAAATAATACAATGATATTTATAATCTCATTTTGTTTTTTTTGTTGAATAAAATTATATTTAAATGAATTAATATTTGAAATATTTCCATTATTGTTTCGTATCATGAATTGACATGGAAATTAGTGGTTTATGGTAGGTTTTTAGAAATTTTTGGGGCCATGTTTTCAAAATAAATGTGTGATAAAATGGTAAAAATAGGATTCATGGTAATAAGTGGATTTCATAATTAGTTATCAAAATGCTTTCACCCTGGATGAGGTGTTTGGATAAAACTATGATATTTTATTTAGAACAATTTTTTGATTTTTCTTGACTGATATTGTTAATTTCTTATGGTTATGTCATTATGTAGTAGTGCATGTGATATCCATGGTGTAACCGAGGTGTGAGTGAGAATATGATTAAAGAACTATGTGTTTATTTTTATGTAATACTATATAATATTTGATTTTGTTTCATCTAACTAGTCATTTTATCTCTCGGTCAGAGGTTTCTGTGACCCTTTAACCTAGTTACTATGGTTTAGTGAGAGCCTTTGGGTAGGAATTCCATTAGTGATTTCATGTTGGGACCAAATAATATAGTGAGATATTTCATTTCGTAGTTACCTAGAATAAATTTTAATTATTTCTAATAGGCCTGATTTTTGGATACCTAGGTGCACATTTGACATTTGAGTTGGCTTTATAGGCTTTATGAATTTGATTAGAGTAATTCAAATTTGATTTCATTATTCATATTTCCATATTTATGGTAGATTTTTCCCCAAATATTATCACCCATGATTATGATTTGTTTGTTCTACAAATCATGTTATGTCTTGTGGATATGTATTGATTAAAATGGGAACCCAAAGGGATTGTGATATTGTTTTTTTACATATTATGAATTCAATGTGGAATATTTTTTATTTCTATAAAACTAGTATATTGTGTTTCATGGGAAAAATATTAAAATATACTCATTGTTTTATTATAATTGGATTCATTTCTCACACCCTTATGGGTCCAATTGGATTTTTTGGATTACAATTTTTATGACTTAGGTATAGGTAAGGGAACAATGTTAATGAAAATCTCTTCTATATTAATTTCATCCAATGTTTTGTTTTTAGGAAGAATGGAAACATATAGACTAGAATATATTATGTTGGTGTTAATATTTTGTAGCATTTGAGTTATACATGGGTTTTTATTGTCTTTTCACCATTATTTTTAGTTTTGGTATTTATTTGGAGACACCAAGTATTTTATCAACATTAAAATATTTTTTAATTGATGTATTCTTATGATTATGGTATATTTTTATCTTATATTGTTTACCAAGATGTGATTGGTGTGTTTGTTCAATTTTAGGGATCGATTGTGTGAGATTACCCATAATGAAATCATTAAAAATGATAATTTTGTTATTCTTAGTGCTTGATTCCATCATACGATGTTCAAGAATGAGATTCCCCCCATGTGGTGGGATGAATCTGGTTATTTGTTGTGTTTCTCCAAGTTAGTTTATTATTTTATTTCCCACACATATTGTTCAATATAAATTATATGGATATATTGATGCTGAAATTAGATTATTTTAGTTATTTTTGGTTTCATTGAGCACATATGATGGTTAGCACATGGAGATTTGGAGTCATGATATCTCAATTTTCAATTATTATTGATTTAGTCATGTATTGAAGACTTTTCTGGTTGGGTGTGTGATTTAATACTTTAATTTTCTCCTTGGATTATAATGTGGCAATTTATTATATTCCATAGGGCTAATAAAATGCTTCATTTTTATAGTTCTTACAATATTTTTATTTCCCCCACAATTTGATAGAGACAGTAAGGTCCATACATAAATTCTTGTTAGTCTAAGTCCACCCATTTAATATTATGGCTTATTTTATCTTTTCACCAAAAGCTATAGTACTATACAAAGGCATCGGGTTTTGGAGCCTATGCCTTCTACTGCCAAGGTGGACCTTATTGGGTTGGGTCATCACATAGTGGTATCAATGAAGCTTATTTTGTGAGATGTTTTTTTATTGTTGTCCCATTATGTGATTTTTTTGGGATATAGGTAAATTGTGTAAAATTTTGTCAAGTGAATCTTCAATGCTATAGAACCAATTGTCTTGTGGAGAATGAAATAACCATAGGTAGGGACTGAATTCATAATTTTTGATAAGACATGCATAGAAATTTGTAAAAAGGAATAATTATAATTACATCATAAAGGATTGATCCCAATGATTATACTTAGTAATTAACAAACCAATTTTATAAGTTATCATATAATAGTTGAATTCCATGTTTAATTATAGGATGAATCAATGAAGTGAACTATATAGGATACTCATTATATTTTTTTATGATGATCAGATGACTGGTGAGGGATTATTTCATGGTGTATCCCATGAGGTGTTATTTCAAGGTAATATGGTTTTATAACCCAATTATATTGAACATTAAATAGTACAAGATGTTCATGATGAAAATGTGTAAATGATAACCAACTTCTATGATATCTAATATTGTAGACCACTATGGTTTAATTGTAAGACAGTAACTCATTTTGTGGTGGATTTTCACTAGTTAGTGATTTGAGTCGTTATACTCATCTTAACCCTGATAGATAAGATTGTTCTGATGTTAACAATTCTTTTTAATTGAACTATAAAACATTTTTAGAGTCTAGTCCCATAGGATCATGATGATACAACACTTAAAATTCCAAAGATCATTTATTTCTTTTATTAATAGTATAATAAATTGTTCTATTGGTAAATTCATATAAATGTGCTTCATTTTTAGTGTATGGATATTGTGATGATTTTTAACTGTGTTCCATGGATTACTAGACATACATGGTACAATCTCGGTATGATACAAGACAAATTTTTTTGGGAATCGAAGTTCATGTGGGGTATACACAATGAAATTTAAGCTAGTGTGGCCTTCTTATACCTTCCCGCATATTCTATAGTTCTAAAATGAGATTATGTGATTGAGATATCCCACCCAAATGGAGTTCAGGTAGTTAGAGTCTTTGATGGAATCATGTGGATGGTTCAACTATATCAAGTAACTCATGTTATCCTTCGAGGCATTTGAATATGATATATTCCAATTATAATACAAAGATTCATGGTTATATTATTCATGTATCATTCAAAGTATATATTCCAACTATAATAGGACAATTCGATGATTTCAATGGGATTGATCTATTGGATTGTGATGTCACATACGCTTGTCCTATGAGGAATGGTACATGATGGTTTGACCATTATGGATGAGGTGGTGATATGATCAAGGATCTCCTAAATGGGTACAAGTTGTCCCCTAGGGAGGATGTTATGGAATATGATAATGAGTCACAACATATACAGGAAAAGTCTGTATGGGAATGCATTATGAGATTATTTTTCAATTTACACCATTTTGATAATGAAAGGTTCAAGGATCTGGTAGTTGGTGTCTGAGGAATTTACTCGAGATGGTGGGATTTGAACATGATGCACATAATATGATCATAGGTACGATATAGATTTTAAACAAATCCTGACATAGTAATCTATGATATTGTTGTGGGTCATTCCATCTTATCATTTCTCATAGTGAAATTCATTGTGCTTCTAGCTTATATTTTATCCCAAAAACATTTTCATGTGGTTCTTGAATGTTTTAATTTGTTGATATATCATATTTTCATATTATTCCACATTTATCTTGGTGGAAATTGTTTCTCATAGGACAATATGGTCATCTAGAAGATACCTTATGAAATAATCGGGGGTACGGATTGGTTGCACATGATTTAATCCTATACGGACACTCATCATAGACATGTTATATTCCCATTGATATATGGGATGGTATTCCACATTTTCATAGAGAGATATCACAAGGATGTGTTAGCGGGGTTTGGGAGTAGGAATATTCTACCCATGAAATTTTTTTTAAAATTAAAAAGTTATCTTTTTTCTAAAAAAATATTATTTTTATAATTTTTTTATAAATTAAATTTTATTTCAAAAAATATTTTATAAATCATTTGACAATTATATGTTTTTTTAAACATATATTTGGTGAAAAATTATTTCTTATCAGACATATTAAAAAATAATGATTTGCATAGAAATATTTTTTCTATAATTTTATATACCCAAGGTAGGAAAATATAACTACTAAATAAAATTTTCATGAATAAATAGAGGAGTTTAAAATTAAAGGGGTTAATTATACCATTATATAATTATAAATTTATTTAAAACCTTAGGAATAACTAATTTTGATTAATTCATGAATGTGAAATAAACCCTTACAATGATCATATCAATGAAGTGAGAATTAATCAAAGAATAAACATTAGTTTTAAAATGTAAATACAAAAAAATAGAATTAAACTATAAAATAATCAAAATACTTTAAAAAATATTCAATAATTATAAAATTAAATGAAAATTTAGTATAACATGATGAATAGTGTTTCGTAATGAAATTTCATATATCTTGGCAATATTCGTGTCCAATACATGTGGATGAAATGATTCATATTGAAACTTAATATACAATGATATATGAAGGTTTTCTGATATTACATATAAATGTGGTGGTAAATATAAAAACTAAAATATATTATGTAAAATAAATTACAATATGTCTCAATGAAAAAAATGACACCAAATCATATTCCTCACATTTAACCTTAGTGAACATTATTTATCCTTATAAAATACAATTAGATTTTTTATTAATTTTTTATAGAACCATACAAGTATATATAATACCATATATGATCATCTTATAACATCTTATCACTGATTTCATAATAATATATCAATTTAATAATTGATTTGGTTGTTAATGGATTTGTTTTTTCATATATATTTTTCATTGAAATTGAAATTATTGTTCAATGTAATTATATTCATTATATCTTGTTTTATTGTTTTTTTAAATTTTCATTTTATTTATTAAATTCAATTTTATAATCACTGATTAAATTTGGATATTGAAACTAAATCACATAAGTTTGTTGAGATGGTAGTTCATATGAACACATGAGCAATGATATCATCACATTAATGGGTGAAAACTTAATTAATTGTTAGATATAATATTTTCAAATAAATAATATCCTCTAATATATTCCATATATATTCATTTTTTCAATCATTTTTATTATTAATGTTATTTAGTGATGGAATAAAAAATACATTGGATCGTGAGACAGTAGTCCTCTATACATATGAATGATGAATTTGTATCCCAATTTATAGAGTTTGATATGTATAAGTATTATTACATCAATATAATGACATATCATTAAGTGGGAGATACTCATGTACACAAATTATAATTTTTAATAAATAATGTTTGGTGAGAAAATTTGATGTAAAAAGGTGGAACTTGGTAAGTAAAGAAAAAATCGATTAGATGAACCATTTTTTCATCTCATTTTAATGACACTATGGTATGTCTTCTAGAAAAAAAATTATGTCTTCAATGTGTATCATAAATTATGGGTGGGATGTATCAGAATCATTTAAATCAAAATGTATTGATGGGATTGAAGAAGTTAGGGGAGTGGTAGACTTTTATAATTGATTAGAAGTGAATATTTTTAATATGAAAAAAATATTCAATAATGGGAAGTCACACTTTACCCACGTGACTTCAATATTTTTATATAATAGATTATATGAATTTTATGATATTTAAAAACATATAAAAAACATGTTTTATTCATTTTATTTCGTTATCCTCTATGTTTACTTATTTTAAGAATTGAATTATTGACCATTAATATTAGTTTTTCATCTGATAAAACAATTAAATATGGACTAATGTAAAAATATTTTTATTAGATAATTCCTTCCTACATTAAAAATTAATATATTAACTATTCTATTTGTGTATAAAGATTGATTAATATATAACTTCATGTGATGCGCAAAACCATGTGTTCAACTTAATATCTGTAAATAAATTTCATTGTTTTTACTAATCATTACTGAAAAATAAATTTTAACATATTATATATTATTAATAATCCAGACTAAAAAAATTTCTATATTATTACAATAAATTCCTAAAATAGATTTAATTAAAATAAAAAATTGTCTTGCAAACAGTTTTAAAAAGTAGTTTTTCAAGAAAATCTTTTTAAGAAATAATTTGTATTTAATTTAATACATATCTAGGGATCATAATTATATTGAATTTAATAAATATATAAATAATTATAATCAATGAATTTTTTTTAATATTTTCATATTAGTTTTTATTTAAATTTTTTAAACTGTAGAAACATTACGTATTAAAAAGTAGTTCTCAAAATATTACATTTTAATAAATAAAGTCTCATAAAAAATAGAGTATAATGATTTTTAAAATGTAATGAATTATTTTATATCTAATTAAATGATAATTTTATTTCATTATTTCTAAAAAATTCATAATGAGTCCTTTAAAATAAACAATGTCTTGAAACGAAATAAAAAATTTCTACGAAGTTTGATTTTTTTTCACTGATGAATTATTTTTTACTAAAAAAACCATTAATTACACAATATGATAACTATTTTATTATAATTTTAAAATTTATATTATTTTTATAAATTATAATTATTTAAGAAAAATAAATTATAATTCCCAAACAATATTTTCGATATAAAACAATTTTTTAGAAAAGGTATTTTGAAGCATACAATCATTATACCAAAAATTGGATTGATCAGTTTCTAATAATGAATCATTAATTTTGTATTGAGTTGGACAAATCTACATATATTATAACAACCCGGCCTTAAAACATTACATAATATTGAATTAAATGAATATTTCATGTTCATGATATTTTCAGGTTTAGAGTTTTAGAAATTTAGGACATAACTTTTACATTTCAAGTGATTACAAAGTAGACACTTCTACTCAGTTTACATTTTTTTCATAAAATAAAAACTCTTGAAAAAAAGATTCATGTCTACTTCCATGTTTTATAAAGCATGAATTTTCGATGATCCCATCATTGATGCTATTCATTATTATGTCTGGTGAAGAAAATTTCAAAACATGGGATAAGCATAAAATAATCGGTAAGGGATATAAAACAAAGAAATAATACATTTGTTCATAAATACATACAGAACATAAAATCTTTTACTCACCCCATGAAATCATAATTTTTATGAATATCACATAGAAATCATAAATCATAAAGGTAACATGTTTCATCCATAACATACATAAATTGTAGCTATCACAACTACATAGGGAGTTTCTTTGGAATACCCATCATAGTATATTCCATAAATCTCTTAGGAGAAACATCCATGTTTACCTATGTTATGTTACCCAATGCATTAGAGAGCTACCTTAGGCTCACACGTCTTAGGTTTATCATGGAACCATCCGTATACGTAAACAATGCCCAAGAACCATAACATATTCATAGCACATAAAACAAACATAAAGGAAAAATTCAATACGTCATTAAAATATATTGACATAATAAATCCATTATAAAAACCATTTTCAAAACCAAAATTCATAAAAATTATATGGTATTAATTTTCTTTTTAAATAAACAATATGGCTTGATAAAAAATCCAAATATCAAGTAATACTCGTGGCGGCGAAAAAAAGTCGTTGTCATCGTTTATGTTAAAAAAACATTCCTTTTTTGTCATTTAGTAAAACTCTTCGTATAAGTAGATTCCATTTTTATTAAATAAAAACTAAAAGTTTATTATACAACTTATAAAATACAGTCATGTATTAGAAATAAATATGCCTGAATTAAAGTAGAATGAGACGAAGTCCCTTACCACGTGTCCGACTTGACTCGATTGATCTTTAATATCCGGAATAATAAACCAAAAATAATTTCTACTTTCATAATAACCTTTTTTATTCCTTTTATATCATTTATTACCATGTTATAAACATTATGTAATAATTTATGTTAATAATGTTCGTCTTGTCGATATTTGGTACTTAAGTCAAAAATGAAAACCTTATATTTACAAGTTTTCCAGGTGGTCAATAGTCCATTATATATAGAATGATATTCATTATTTAGATATCATATTTATAATATTTATCATTTATATATAGTATAAATATATATTTATAATATATCATATCATTTGGAGGTAAGAAATGAAATGCACATTTCAGGGAGACGGTAAGCCATACGTACGCATGAACGCTATATTCATTTCTATTTCTTATTTATTATGAAATTAAAACTTAATGATACATAGGTATATTATAATTAAAATATAATATCATATATATTAGTATTAACTCCATCCTTTATATGTTCCACATATGGAATTAACAAATCATGTCACTTTGAGGGGGCGGTAGTCCGCACTTCCTCAAAGAAAATTATCATTTTACCCATAATGGAAACCATAATGGTATGATATAAATGAAAATAACATAATAATAGAGAAAAAAACTTAATCTATCTCGCATATAAATATACTATCATCTTAATGGCCACCATGATATGCAGTAGGAGATAATCATACAATCATCGTTTTGTGGGAAAATAGTTTTCCATCCACAGAATAAGTATGTTATTTTCCCATTAGATGGAGGTGTATTTAAGTGAAGTTCCAAAACATATTATAAAAATATACTAGTATATTAAGGATACTGTTATTATTATAAAATAATGGAATAAAAATAGGTTAGGGTTTGGAGAAGTAAAATAAATGAAATGAAGTTAAGAGAAACTGTTACCTTTAAATTCGGTAAATTTTATTGGTTAGAAAAAATAGCACTTCTTGAAGTTCCTTAAGCCTAAGATAAGGCTTCTATGTGATGTAGATGGATGTATGGAGCTTAATTGGGTATAGTTTTGATGAGCCAAAAGGCGTTATAGATGTGAGTAATTAGTTATAAATGGTCTCTTTTTATAAGTGGGAGGAAGGGATCTTTAGGAAAGTGTGAAAATATTATATTATTATATAAAAATTTTCAGTTTCTAAAGGTCAAAAATTCATTAGAGTAAAATATTAGATAACTAGTGGTCCAAATATAATCATCCAATAATAATTGGACAGGTTTTCAGATGTTATTTTAATATTAATATTCATATTTATTTAAATGATTTATTAATGAGGTAAACACTGCATCATTATTGTGTCATAAATAACATAATTTATAAGATGTCTAAAAATTATAAAAAAATAAAATTATGTAGGAAGAATTTTTATCATTATAATGAATATTTATTTTCAAATAGATTATCTATAAAACCCCATGTAAATAATCATTTACTAAAAGATATTCGTGTTTGTCATTTATGCCGTTACTTTAAGTTATTTAATCTAAATTGTGATTATCACTCCCAAGTTGTACAATGGGGACCCAAAATCGACCCAAAGATTCCCCTGGTCGTAAATTACTCAACCAATAAGTTATTTACAAGTGTTAAGGTTATTTTTAAATATTATAATATTATTTTTACCTTGAATTACCCAATTTTCCTTTAACTGTGGTAAATAAAAGTAAAAAATTACCATTCACCAAAAAATATTTTCATCTTATTGAACAATATTTTACTTACTAATAACATCCATTTATATCATATTTTCGAAATTAAAATCACTGTTGTGGTAAATTTTCATTTAAATGAAAAAATCAGTTTTCTTAACAACTACTAAGTGGTTTAACTATTCATCAAAAATTGATGTTTTTTAGAAAAATTCAAAAAATACAGCCCAATATTTATATGATATTCCAATTTTAAAAATAATGTATATTTTTCAAAATTAAAAAAATAAAAGTGATATTAATTAATTTAAAATTATTTCCCGTTGTTAAAACAAATAGCCTGTTTTTATGAAACTGAACTATCCAATGATTGACACTTGTTTGTGTTCAATTTCAATTTGAAATTTATTAAAATGACCAAAATTGGATTAAATGGTAAAAATATATTCTAATTAAACTTTAAGACAAACTAAAAAGATAATATAATAATATAAATAAATTATATTGATACATTGTTTTGAATTAAAATGCAATATTTCTCATTATTCATAAAAATGAACTTTATCGAAAAAATCCCAAAATTTACCCAAAGTAAATTTTTATGTCCCCATTCTAAATAAGAATATTATTCAGTTAAATAAAATGTATTAATGTTACCAAAACTATATTTAAAGAGGGTTCTCTATTAAAAGCCGGTAAATCGGTCATTTAATGTAAATTAAGTTTAGAGTTATATTCATTCACATTATAAGTCTCTAACTTTTTATTGGATAATTGTAAATACATTTAATAAACATGTATAATCATATTGTAGTTAGTTCTGTTCATTGCCTCCATTACAACGAATAGGAGTTAACTACCAGTTAAAATAATAAAATTATACTATTAGTGTGAAAATTAATATTTTGAAGATACCCATTGTAAGAACCTGATTTTTGTTGTGAAAGAGTTTGGAATATTCTTGATGACATTCCAGAGCAGCACCTTCAGACGGCATGCGATTCCGAGCCCCGGTGTGGCCGGAATTAAATTTTTGGTGTGTTCACACTGGAAACGCTAAATAAATGGGATAGCTCTTAAACAGAGTTCCAGATCAGAGATCCGAATGTACGGATGGGTCCGGAATGGGGTGTTTACCCTAGGAACGACATAAAAATTGTCGGCGCGGGGCGTTTGGACCCCTCGCCCGCTTCTGAAACATTAAACGGATTAATTTTTTAATTAATTAATTCGTTTAATGCTGAAACACATGTATCTATTAAATGGTGGCTCGGATTGGAAAACCGAGGGAACCGTTGAGTCCAGAGAATACCGTTTACCCTAGGAGGGGTATAAGTTTCACAGGCACGGGTCGTCTGTGAAAAATGGCCCCAGGGGCGTTTTCGTACTTTGGCGGTCTTGGGCGCTATGTTTAATAACTTTTGAACGGGGTATCAGATTAAAATTTTGAGACCACCGTTGTGCTTGGGAGGTCGTGTTTACTCCAGGGGAGGCTTAACCTCGACCCTGCTGAGGGCTCGGGTTCGGGCCGACAGGCGGGTGGTTAAGCGTTTTCTATTTAAACGCTAAAGTCACCCACTCACTCTTCCTCTTCCTCATCTGGACAGCAGTAAGGAGGAGATCTCCCCCTCCTTCTCCACTCCGGCGAGACAACTCCGGTGAGGCGTGGTGGCCGGAGGATCCTTGTGAAGCTTCGGGCGAAGCCCCGCGAGGATGGAGGTTTTTATTGCGTTTTAATTTCCGAACCTTATTTCAACCTCAATTTTATGCGTCGAATGTTGTTCAATTGTCAAATCAAATCCCTTGAGCACGTAGTAGTTTTTATGAGCTTTCCGACGCATATTTTGGATTCAGTTTTGGATTTCTGAGGAACCCGCAATCATTCGGCCAAGATTGCGGGTTTGTGGAGGAGTTTCGGGTTGTTCCGGGCGACGGCAGCCCAGGGGGGCGGCGGTCCGGCGGCTTCGCGTGCCGGTCCAGCGGTCCAGGATGAATGGAGGTCGGAGGTGGCGTGGCGAGCAGGCGGCGGCACGACACTTCGGTTGGGCGAGCAGTGTGGCGGAGGTGGCTGCGGACGGTGGCTTCAGGGTGACGGCAGGCGGAGGCGGTCGGGCGGCTCCGGCGTAGGGCAGAGAGGGGCTCGCGGGGTGCGTGACCCCGCGTGCGGCTCGACCGCGACCCGCATGACGTGAGTCGCTGCTGGGGAAAGGAGACCAGCCTTGACGGCCTGTCGAGGGAGCTGACCGCGGCTAGCTTGCCGCGGAATACTGAACCGGGCCCGCGGCCGGGCCGCGGGCCGGCTGAGGGCGGACCGGCCGGGCCTAGCGAGTGCCCCCCCCCCCCTTCTTTGAATTTCTGACGCATGTAACATTCATTACGAGCATCTGTTTTGCGCGCCGTCAGCGGCAGCGCGGACCTTGCATCGAGGGGAATCTTTTGAGATGGTTTCGGGGATTTTTTATTCCCGAAACGAGGGTCCGTGGAGGCTAGATGTGTCTTTAAGTAGACGAGTGTTTTTCTTCCGGGATTTTGTTCTGAACGGCACGGACGCATCCGACGTCCGTTTTGAGCGCCGTCAGTGGCGTTGGGACCCTGACATCGAGGCAGAGGTTTCCACGGTGGTTTCATGTGTTGAAGCCGTGGTTGAGGTGAGGGCCCCACGGCCCGTCTTTTGAGCTGCGTGCAGCTTTTAACGACTTTTCCCTCGAACGTCCGTTCAGGGCATGCGAGCAGTCGATTTTGGGTGTTTTTTCGAGGGCAACGCAATGGCGCAGTCTGCCTGCTGTAATTCCGCACAATTGTGCGGGCCCCACGAGGGCTGTTTCGGGAGTTGACGGTGATTTCAAGCTTTATCAAAGGGCAACCGTTTTGGACAAGTGAATAGTCCATCTTGTGTGCTTTTTGAGATGATTGCAACGGTGCGATCCGTTCATTGAGTTTCAGGAACAGTTTGTGGGTCCCACGAAGCACCGCTCGTGTGCGGTGCGCCAGAATGCATATTTTTCCCCGGATATCTGTTGTACTCATGTGAGTAGTGCTTTTGACGTATTTTACCAAGGAGATCGCAATGGTGCGATGTAGCCGACTGTTTTCAGGGCCGACGCTCGGGATCACGGGACGTCCTTCGGGCGTGAGGCGTTGCTGGCGACTTTTCCATCGGATATCCATTGGAGGCGAGTAATTATTCGATCTCGCGTGTTTTTTCATGAGTATTACAATGGTGTGATCCGTTTGGTTGTGCGGAGCCTCTTGCGTGATCTTATTAACAGCGGAAGCATGGAATGTGCTCTAGTGGTGGTTCACCCTACCTTGTTTGTAGCGGACCCTTGGCGTATGATCGCACACACTTAGGATAGTGATATTAATGGTTCATGAGATGTGGTTGGCCGTGCCTGGGCATTTTGAGTTGGAGATGTTACGTCACTTCTTCGCGTTGACACTGGGTGTCGTGTGCACGATAGCCTTTGGGCTGGAATGTGGTATACTCTGGGAGTATATGGGGGATGCTTGAATATACATGTGGTTTTTCGTACCTGATAACGTGTGTGATCTTGGATGGGGTTGACTTGGGGCCACATGTCGTGTGGGCCCCACGTGCATGTCGTGTTTTTCTTTGGGTACTTGGACCTCTCGCGGCGTAGATGGTCTCTTTGTGCTCGTTTGTTTGACCAGTAGGGTTGACTGGTCTCCCCCTGGTTTCGTTCTCGATGGAACGACCAGTAGTGGTGCTAGTGGCACCCCATGATGGGACAGGTGCAGAACGTCTTTTGGATGAGTTGTTATGGATTTGGGTGGTTGCGCGATACCAACTCCGCGTTTGGTTGGCCAGTGTTGTACCCTCTAGTGGATGTGGCCAGACCAGTTCTGATTTTTACCCTCCAGCGAGGCTGGGTAGTGGGTTACTCATCGGCGTCTAGGGTCTACCCTCCAGTAGAGACTGGGCAGTGTGTCACCCGACACTTTTAGTGTCTACCCTCCAGCAGAGACTAGGCAGTGGGTCACCCGATGCACTTTGGGTCTACCCTCCAGCAGAGACTGGGTAGTGGGTCACCCGATGACCTCTTAGGGCCTACCCTCCAGAAGGGCTGGGCAATGGGTCACTCATTGTCTAGTTCCTGGTCTACCCTCCAGTAAGGCTGTGCAGTGGGTCGCATGTTGACTTATTCCAGGTCTACCCTCCAGCGGGGCTGGGCAGTGGGTCGCCTGATGATGTAATTTGGTTTACCCTCCAGCGAGGCTGGGTAGTGGGTCTCCTGATGATGTATTAGGGTTTACCCTTCAGTAGGGCTGGGTAGTGGTTCACCCGATATCTGGTTATGGTTTACCCTCTAGCAGGGCTGGGCAGTGGGTCACCTGACGAGTTATTATGGTTTACCCTCCAGCAGGGCTAGGCAGTTGGTCACCCGATATCATATTATGGTTTACCCTCCAACAGGGATGGGCAGTGGGTCAACCATTATCTTATTATGGTCTACCCTCCATAGGGGTTGGGCAGTGGGTCGTCGGATGATGTATTATGGTTTACCCTCCAGCAGGTCTAGGCAGTGGGTCACACGATATCTGGTTATGAACTACCGTCCAGCATGGCTGGGCAGTGGGGACACCGGTTGGCATTCCTGACTCACTCCTTTCAACTAGGCTATTCTAAGGCTTTCCTCCGTGATTACCGGAGCGGGACCCTTGGTTGTACGGGTCGGTGATGGAACATCTTGACTTTTAGGATACCTCTCAACTGTGGGGTAGTGACGACTTGTGGTTGGACTTTCCCTAGAACAGTCAAGTTTGAGGGGCACATTCCCCACCTAGACGCATTCTTGTGATGCGATCTAAAACCGTGCGGGCGAGTCGGTGTGCCCAAAGCGGATAGTGTCACGGTGCAGTGATTGAGCCCCTTGGCTTGCGGTTCAGGGCAGACGTGCAGGATGCTGGTCATCGATGATGGGGTTATGACTAGGACTTTTGGCTACTCTTTTCTTGGGCTGAGCTATGGTATGGGGATCCCCTTATGATGTTGTTTGGGTTTCAAGTTGAGCATACTGATATGTATATACCTTGATTCTGGTACCCTCTTCTTGGGTTTGGTTACTCTCCTTCTAGGAGAGGCGAAGACGCACAGGGTATGCCACGTGCTTTCCGTGTCTAGCTTTTCCGTGGTTGGACGAGTCTACTCTCCTGCAATAGGTAGCTAAGACGTGACAGGAAGTTTGTCTTCTCACCATTTCCAGCTCCTTGTGTCTGGATGAGTGTATCTTCATTCCTCTTGCTGGGTTGAGCTGTACTCTTTACTATACTCTCTGTTGTACCCCTTTACTATCCTATGTGCTCTACTGCTCACCCTTCGATACCTCCATTTGTTTCTCCCTCGATCCATCGGGGTATCCAACTGAGTATTTTTACACTCACCCCTGCTTGGGATTTGCTCACACATGGTGTGCCCTTGCAGAAGACGGACAGGTGGAGCGTGACTTTAGTGGAGCGTAGGAGCTTGGGAGCTTGGACCATGTGCGGTGTTCGTGTCCAGGTTTCAGGTGGGAGACCCGTCAGCTCTTTTTTTTTGTTTAACTATTGCCGGGTTGAGGAACTTTTCTTGTTGGGCGCGTGTTTTGCCCCTTTTTCCTATTTATCACTTTGCATGTACTTGTAGAGGTCGATGCAGTTTGTGGTATATATATGGCAGTTTCCCCTTCCTTTTCTTTGCATGTATTTTCTTTTACTCTGCACTTTTTCATTGAGTGTGTTGTGTGGGTGTGTACAGGTACTTAGGCAAAGGCCTCCCCGAGTTATGGTGCCTTCGGCGCTGGTCGCCAGCCCCTGGCCTATGGAGGCGGGCCTGGGGTAGTTGCGGCTCGAGCCCGGGTAGGGTCGGGTCATGACAAAGTGTTATCAGAGGTTGTTCGTTCCTTGGGACGCTGTAAGGATGACCCTAAAAGAGGAATTGTTTGGGATATAGTGGAACAATGTCAATGTGTCTCGAGAGCGGCTCTCAGGCCAGGGAGTCCAGTGATGGTGCGGCGGCCGACGTATCCATTCACCAGGACCTTGATAACCCGCTTGTCAACTCGGCATGCTGAGACACTTGTTATAGGGAAATTTGTTTGCGCATCACATAGGAGTGAGTCTTGACTGTCCTTCTTGAGTCAACTCCCCATCGTTGTTGTTGTTGGTATATACATATATGCTCATCTGACCGCGACACTCCTTGATAATATTCAGGATGTCTCCGCGAGGACAGCCAGCCAGGATGCCAGCTTTTCTTCATGATGATGACCTTTTGAGCTACGAGGCCTCAGTCCAGGACCCATCATGCGAGCCCTTTCACCGGGTGGGCCTGTAGCAGCACCCCCACCTGTTGAGCAGTAAGAAGATTTAGCAGAGCAGGCTGAGCATGCACACAGGTTGAACGCGCTCTGTGAGTTCCAGCGGAGGAGACCGCTGAGGTTCAGTGGTGAGCCAGACCCTCAAGCAGTAGTGGTTTGGCTCGAGGAAGTGGTTTGGATTTTCAGGATTGTGCAGACGCCGACAGATCAGAGAGTGGATTTGGTAGTCAGCCTTTTTCGTGGAGCAGCTTGGCGTTGGTGGAGTCTGGAGACTCAGTTTCTTGAGGAGTTGTTGCTTTCGTTGGACGACATTCAGTTGTTGCTCTGTGAGGAGTTTTTCCCCTCCTGCTTGTGCTCTATTCGGATTCAGGAGCTCCTGCAGTTTCAGCAGGGAGAGATGACAGTGGCCGAGTACGCTGCTGGTTTTGTAGACCGTTCGCGCTTTTACCCGGACATGGTCCGTGACGATGACATCCAAGCGCATAAGTTTGGGCAGGGTCTCCACCGAGAGATTCGTGCTGTCAGAGTACCCTTGGGCATTTCCACATATGTCGGGGTGCTAGAGTAGGTGCTGGTGACAGAGGGCTTCCTATCATGCTTTTCGGTTGGTAGTGGCAGTGGGCGCAACGGAGCCGGGTCGTTTTCCATAGCTATCAGGAGCCGGAGGATAGGACCTCGATGTAGGTGGCCTTCCCACTACCGGTTTCGGAGACGTGGTCGTATACGACTGTGGAGAAAAGGCGCAGGGCCTCAGCCGAGGATTCCCTTCCGTGAGTGGATCCTGGGCCGTGGTCGTACACCACAGTGCCGCCGGAGGGCACTAGGGCAGCCCAGAGAGTGCCGGTGCTATGCTTGTGACAGGCGAGGTCACTTAGCACGAGACTGCCCGACCCGAGTTGCTGAGAGCATCAGGCAGGCAGTAGGCGCACCACCACGGCAGAGGCAGCACCATGATCGGAGTAGTGGCCAGAGAGGTGGTGCTGGCAGAGGAGCGGGAGGAGATGGTAGTGGGGGACGATGTTACGAGGTCTTCCCATCACCAGTAGGTGGTCCACACCAGGCTCTGGGAGCTGACAGTTGGGACTGAGGAAAGCCGCGGGCTTTGGATGTCAATTATCCTGCAGAGCATGAGGTGATAAGAGGTACGCTCTACAGATCTTCTACCATTTTTAGTAGAATTGTTAGGCTCTGCATGTGAAAATATTTTCTCACTGCTCCTTGTTTGAGTTGTTACTAGGGTGATGCAGGGCGTCGGGTGTATCCCTGTGTTGGTAAGGAAAAATGTGTGAGACCTTTTCCTTTAGTCGATGGTGTCGACTCCTTCACCTTTTGAGCGTGTAAGAGTGCATCAACTGTGGAATCTCGAATGATCAGATATCATTGGATGTTCTACCATATGGATATTCTGAAGGAGGGAATCATCGGGCCTTGTTTCAGGTGCGGTCGGTGATTCCAGTCGCGGCGTGCGACGTAGAGGTTCTTCTGGGGAGGTGAGCTACCCCAAGGGCCTTCGGGCCGCTTGAGACCGTGCAAAGGGATGGCGAGGTACCCTACCGCCTTTCCCTAACCCCAAAGTCTGGAGTGGGTGCACGACATTGGCAAGGGCCGACCTAGCATGGACAGATCAATCCTTTGTTCTGTGTGCGGTGACGCAGAGCTGTGCGTGGGTTCTTATGGGTATGGGAAAGCCAGGTGTGGGCTTAGTACCATGTATTTCTCCCTAGTTTTACTTTTCGGGGACGAAAATCTTGAAGGAGGGAAAGATTTAAGAACCCAGTTTTTTCTGTGAAGGACTTTGGAATATTCTTAATTATATTCCAGAGCAGCACCTTCATACGGCGTGCGATTCCGAGCCACGGTGTGGCCGGAATTAAATTTTTGGTGCGTTCACACTAGAAACGCTAAATAAATGGGATAGCTCCTAAACAGAGTTCCGGATCAGATATCCGAGTGTACGGATGGGTTCGGAATGAGGTTTTTACCCTAGGAACGACATAAAACTTGTCGGTGCGGGGCATTTGGACCCCTCGCCCGCTTTTGGAACATTAAATGAATTAATTAATTAAATAATTAATTCGTTTAATGTTGAAACACAGGTATCACTTAAACGGTGGCACAGATTGGAAAACTGAGGGAAACGTTGAGTTCAGAGTGTACCGTTTACCCTAGGAGGGGTATAAGTTTCACAGGCGCGAGTCGTCTGTAAAAAATGGCCCTAGGGGCGTTTTCGTAATTTGGCGGCCTCAGGCGCAAAGTTTAATAACTTTTGAACTGGGTCTCGGATAAAACTTCCAAGACCACTGTTGTGCTCGGGACTTTGTGTTTACCCTAGGGGAGGCTTAACCTCGATCCTGCTGAGGGTTCGGGTTCGGGCCGAAGGGTGGGTGGTTAAGCGTTTTCTATTTAAACGCTCAAGTCAGCCACCTCGCTCTTCCTCTTCCACATCTGGACAACAGCAAGGTGGATCTCTCCCCCTCCTTCTCCACTCTGGCGAGACAGCTCCGGCGAGGCGTGGTGGCTGGCGGATCGTCACGAAGCTTCGAGCGAAGCACTGCGAGGTAGGAGGTTTTGATTGCGTTTTAATTTCTGAACCTTATTTCAACCTCAATTTTATGTGTCGATTGTTGTTCGATTGTCGAATCAAATACCTTGAGCACGTAGTAGTTTTTATGAGCCATCCGATGCATCTTTTGGATTTGGTTTTGAATTTCTGCGGATCCCGTAATCATTCGGTGAAGATTGCAGGTTTGTAGAGGAGTTTCGGGTTGTTCCGGGCGGCGGCAGCCCAGGGTAGCGGCGGTCCGGCGGCTTCGCGCACCGGTCCGGCGGTCCAGGCCGAACGGAGGTCGGCGGTGGCGCGGCGAGCAGGCGGAAGCGCGACGCTTCGGTCAGGCGAGTAGCGTGGTGGAGGCGGTTGCGGACGGCGGCTTCAGGGCGACGGCAGGCGGAGGCGGCCGGGCGGCTCCGACGTAGGGCAGAGAGGGGGCCGCGAGGTGCGCGACCCCACGTGCGACGCGACCGCGACCCGCATGATGCGGGTCGCTGCTGGGGAAAGGAGACCGGCCTGGACAGCTGGTCGAGGGAGCTGACGGCAGCCAGCTGGCCGCGGCAGACTGAACCGGGCCCGCGGCCGGGCCGCGTGCTGGCTGAGGGGGGACCGGCCGGACCGGGCCGGTCCGGGCCTAGGGACTGCCCCCCCCCCCCTTCTTTCAATTTCCGACCCCCGTAACATTCATTACGTGAGTCCGTATTGCGCGTCGTCAGCGGCAGCGCGGACCTTGCATCGAGGGGAATCTTTTGAGATGGTTTCGGGAAATTTTAATTCCTGAAACGACGGGACGCGGAGGCGTGACGTGTCTTTATGTAGACGAGCATTTTTCATCCGGGATTTTGTTTTGAGCGGCGTGGACGCATCCGACGTCTTTGTTGAGCACCGTCAGTGGCGTTGGGACACTTACATTGAGGCGGAGGTTTCCAGGGTGGTTTCAGGCGTTGAGGTTGAGGTTGAGGAGCGGGCCCCACAATCCGTCTTTTGAGCTGCGTGCAGCTTTTAGCGACTTTTTTCTCGGACATCCGTTTAGGGCGTGCGAGCAGTCGATGTTGGGTGTTTTTCAGAGGGCAACGCGTTGGCGCAGTCTGCCCGCTGTAATTCCGCACAATGGTGCGGGCCCCGCGAGGGCTGTTTCAGGAGTTGATGGTGATTTCCAGCTTTATCACCGGGAAACCGTTTTGGACAAGTGGATAGTCCATCTTGTGTTCTTCTTCGAGAGGATCACAACTGTGTGATCCGTTCATGGAGTTTCGGGACCGGGTTGCAGGTCCCACGAAGCACAGCTCGTGTGCGGTGCGCCGAAATGCATCTTTTACCCCGGATATCCGTTTCACTCAAGTGATTAGTGCTTTTGACGTGTTTTCCTGAAAAGATCACAATGGTGCGATGCACCCGACTGTTTTCAGGGCCGAGGCTCGGGATCACGGGACATCGTTCGGGCGTGAGGCGGTGTTGTCGACTTTTTCGTCAGATATCCGTTGGAGGCGAGTAAGTAGTCAATCTCGCGTGTTTTTCTGTGAGGATTACAACGGTACGATCCGTTTGGCTATGCGTATCCTCTTCTGCGATCTTATTAACAGCGGAATAATGGAAGGTGCTCTAGTGGTGGTTCACCCTACCTTGTTTGTAGTGGACCCTTGGCGTATGATCGCGCACTCTTGGGAGAGTGATATAAATGGTTCATGAGATGTGGTTGGCCGTGCCTAGGCCTTTTGAGTTGGATATGTTGGGTCATGCCTTTGCGTTGACGTTGGGTGTCGTGTGCACGATAACCTTTGGGCTGGAACGTGGTATACTCTTGCAGTATACGGGGGATGCTTGAAGGTACATGTGGTTGTTCATACCTGAGAACATTTGTGAGCTTGATTGGGGTTGACTTGGGGCCACACGTCGTGTGGGACCCACGTGCATGCTGTGTTATGCTTTGTGTACTTGGACCTCTCACGGTGTAGAGGGTCCCTTTGTGCTCATTTGTATGACCAGCAGGGTGGAGTGGTCTCCCCCTGGTTTCATTCTCGATGGATCGACCAGTAGCGGTGCTAGTGGCGCCCCGTGATGGGATAGGCGCATAACTTCTTTTGGATGAGTTGTTCTGGAGTTGGGTGGTTACTGGACACCCACTCCGCGTTTGGTCGGCCAGTGTTGTACCCTCCAGTGGATGTGGCCAGAGCAGCTCTGAGTTTTACCCTCCAGCGGGGCTGGGCAGTGGGTTACTCATCGGCTTCTAGGGTCTACCCTCCAGCAGAGACTGGGCAGTGGGTCACCCGACACTTTTAGGGTCTACCCTCCAGTAGAGACGGGGAAGTGGGTCACCCGACACAAATAGGGTCTACCCTCCAGCAGAGACTGGGCAGTGGGTCACCCGACGACCTCCTAGGGCCTACCCTCCAGTAGGGCTGGGCAGTGGGTAACCCATCGTCTAGTTCCAGGTCTACCCTCCAGCAAGGCTGTGCAGTGGGTCACCTGTCGAATTATTCCAGGTCTACCCTCCAGCGGGGCTGGGCAGTGGGTCGCCGGATGATGTAATTTGGTTTACCCTCCAGCGGGGCTGGGCACGGGGTCTCCTGAGGATGTATTAGGGTTTACCCTCCAGCAGGGCTGGGCAGTGGGTCACCTGATATCTAGTTATGGTTTACCCTCCAGCGGGGCTGGGCAGTGGGTCGCATGACAATGTATTATGGTTTACCCTCCAGCAGGGCTGGCCAGTGGGTCACCCAATATCATATTATGGTTTACCCTCCAGCAGGGCTGGGCAGTGGGTCACCTACTATCTTATTATGGTCTACTCTCCAGTAGGGCTGGGCAGTGGGTCGCCGGATGATGTATTATGGTTTACCCTCCAGCAGGGCTGGGTAGTGGGTCACCTGATATCTGGTTATGAACTACCCTCCATCTTGGTTGGGCAGTGGGGACACCGATTGGAATTCCTGACTCAATCCTTTCTACTAGGCTAGTCTGAGGCTTTCCACCGTGATTACCGGAGCGGGACCCTTGGTTGTACGGGTCGGTGATGGAACAACTTGACTTTGAAAAGGCCTCTCGATTGCGGGGTAGTGACGATTTGTGTTTGGACTTTCCCTAGAACTCTCATGTTTGAGGGGCACTTTATCCATCGAGATGCGTTCTTGTGATGTGATCTAAAACCGTGCGGGCTAGTCAGTGCTGCCCAAACCGGATAGTGTCAAGGTGCAGTGATTGATCCCCTTGGCTTGCAGTTCAGGGAAAACGTGCGGGATGTAGGGCATCAATGATTGGGTTATGACTAAGACTATTGTCTACTCTTTTCTTGGGTTGAGCTACCGGACGGGGATCCCTTACGACATTGTTCAGGTTTCTTGTTGAGCATACCGATATGTATATTCCTTGATTCCGGTACCCACTTCTTGGGATTGGTTACTCTCATTCCAGGAGAGGCGTAGACGGGCGGGGTATGACACTTTCTTTCGGTGTCTATATTTTCATGGTTTTATGAGTCTACTCTCCTGCTATAGGTAGCGAAGACTCGACGGGAAGTTCATCTTCTCACCGTTTCCAGCTCCCTGTGTCTGGACGAGTCTACCTTCTTTCCTCTTGTTGGGTTGAGCTGGACTCTTTACTGTACTCTCTGTTGTACCCCTTTACTTTCCTATTCTCTCTACTGCTCACCCTTCGGTACCTCCTTTTGTTTCTCCCTCGAGCCTTCGGTGTATCCTACTGAGTATTTTTATACTCACCCCTGCTTGGGCTTTTCCCGCACTTGGTGTTCCCTTGCAGACGACGGACAGGTGGAGCGTGACTTCAGTGGAGCATAGGAGCATGGGAGCTTGGACCACATGCAGTAGTCATGGCTAGGTTTCAGGTGGGAGACCCGTCAGCTATTTCTTTATGTTTACCAGTTGCCTGGTTGTGGCACTTTTCTGGTTGGGCGCGTGTTTTTTCCCTTTTTTCATTTTCAGCACATTTCTTATACTTGTAGAGATCGATGCACTTTGTGGTATATATATGGCAGTTTCCCATTCCTTTTCTTTTATTGTCATTTCTTTTACTCTACACTTTTTCATTGACTGTGCTGCATGTGTGTGTACAGATACTTTGGCAAAGGCCTCCCCGAGTTATGGTGCCTTCGGCGCTGGTCGCCAGCCCCTGGCCTATGGAGGTGGGCATGGGGTAGTTGCGGCTCGAGCCCAGTTAGGGTCGGTTCCTGACACCCATTATTGCGTATCGTGTATTCCATCAAACATAGTGTCCCCTTTAAAGTAGATTTACTATTTAGTTCAAAAATGTTAATAAATATGAAAAATGTCATGTTCATTATTTACCTAGGATGTTACATCCTTCACTCCTTTTGGGAATTGAATCCTCAAAATTTTAAAACTGGGCTTTGAAACATCATTAATAGTACCACATTAGAAAAGAGTTAGTAATACTATCACATTAATAGAAAGAAATAAAAGTACAAAGGTCACTTGAGATAACCCGTACTTGGATTCCTTGTAGAAATAAATGGATATGAAAGAGATAAAAATGGTCAAGTTGTAATGGAGAGTGATTTAAAACATTATTAGGAGAATATTAACCACCAGAAAATCACAAACTTATGATGTGTTAAATAGTAATTGATTACATAGTATGAAACACAAACCAACAATTTTTTTTGTTTTACGGTCCTTTTCATAATTTTGAGGAATTCATTTACTATATAGAATAAGAACTTAAAGAAATATACTTACCATCAAGTAGAGTTTCATCATTCAAAATGTTCCTCTCAAAAACTAATCATCTCTCCAAGATATGAGCATTCAAAAAGACTTGGTCACATCAAAATAACAAGAATCATCTTCAAGAGAATAACATAATCCACAAAAGAGGAACATTATATTTCCCTTGTCTTTAGACATCAACCAAATCCAAAATGGTTAGTTCGAGATAATATGATCCCCAAAAAGGATAATCCTTTATAAAAAGAAAAACTACTCTTAATCTCCAAAATTCATCAAATAATACAGAAAGTTAAACATAGACCATTCAATAAAAAATTGACCATAAAATTATTCAAAATTAATCAAAACTAAGATTGAAAACCAAATATCATATGGATTTAATTACATAGTATTCTAAGATAAATCTAATCATTTATCTTAAAATAAAATCAATTACTCACAAAGTCTCATATTGAGAAGTAATTAACCTAATCACATATTCTCCACGATAGGTTAATCATTTTCATAAATAAACCAAATCATCATATGTACACAAAAAACATAGATTCTTCCAAACAAGGATTTCAACCATTATTCTACAATTGAAATCCCATAGTATTCAATCTTCCGTAGGAATATAGTGTTTCCTAAAAAGTGATAATGTCTTCCACAAAAACCTTTATCACATAATCACCAAATAATTTTCTTATACGATGTATATCTATTTGATAAAAAATAAGTTCCAAAAATCAAATTATTCTTGTTCCATAAAATCATTTCACTAAAATAATAAGTCATACTCACCAGGGACTTCAAGTAGGGCAGTGGTTGGTGATGCACCCTTTTCGCCCTTTGGTTGTGGGTTCGTGTAACATCCCATTATGTATTCAGGTACTTTTTATGACTCTAAGTTCCTCTGTTTTGAATTAGTGTCTTGGTGGTGCGTTTGGGTGATTTTTTTATGTAACGAAAAAAGGCAAGGGCTTGTGCACAGTTTGATAAACCATGCAATCAAACTGTGCCAAGATAGAAGCACTGGACAGTGGGGTACGCATGGTGTGTGCACGGTTTGGTAAACCGTGCGACTAAGCCTTGCAGACCAGAAACCCTGGACAGTGAGATCCACATGGTGTGCGCACGGTTTGACAAACCATGGGGACAAATCGTGAAGTCACTTAAAATTAGATCCTTAAAGTGTGGATCTCGTCCGTTTTGCCTCTAAATACTTCGTTTTTTCTCCTAAGTGGACCTAACACGGGATTTGTCTTCTCCTGGGGTCAGAGACGGTTTTACCATTGTTCCGGAGGTGATCCAAAGGCTTCTCTTGGTGAATTGAAGTGGGATTCTCAAGGCGTGTGACAATTCTTCTTTGTTCTTCATTTGTTATTAGATCTACATAAATCTACTTCTCCTATTCTCTAGGTTTCATAGATCCATGCCCGTTATGGGTATATCTAACTATGTGGTACCAAATTTGATGAGGTTTGGTCTTAATATTTCTAGGAGATGATATATAAAGTGGGTTCTAAAATATGTGACCCAGTTTTCATGAGCGTTCTCAACCTTTGTGTTTTGGTCAAAAACATCGAGGTAGGTGGTTCTGTCCCGACATGCCAAATTTTTTATCATTGTATTTGCTTGATTTATTTAGATTATTGATTTAAATACAATTTCTCAAGTTTTCATTCAATTAAATTTATAAAAACTCGATTCCATTGAATTGAGATATTTGAAATAGTTTTGGCATAGAAATTTTGGAAAAAAAACCCAATTCCATTGAATTAGGTGAGTTTATGGAAAATTGGTCGATTTAAATTGTTGGATTTAAATTGCGGATTTGATGGAAATGTTATCTATTAAATTTTTGATTTTAAATGTGGAAATGAAATGTGTAATGGTTGAATTGGTATTTAATGGATTTCAAACTTATGAAAATGGCTTTAAATGATTTGATAGAAACTCATTGGTTTTATCTTGTGAAAAAACCATGTTTTGAATAAAACCTATTTTGGTTTTAAATGGAATGAAATTGGAACTTTTGAAATGGTAGTATGGGATTGATCATATTTTATGCATTCTTAAAATAGTTTTCCCAACATGTAAGAGTGCATGGAAGCCTTTGGTAGTTAGTGAGTCATTTGGATACACTATACGCTACGACAACATTCTAAGACATACATGTAGTGGGTCACATCCCCGATGGGTTGGTGATGAGTCTTTTTTGGCCAATGTCATAGGGACGTGTGTATACACATTTTGCTGATTTCACATAGATTGTGCGGAATCCTATTACCGGTTAATACTATCATACCTTTTGGCATATGACCATGTCCCTCTCTTGTTTGTTTATATTTGAGATATAAATGTATCCTAATTCTTTTGAACTGCTTACATGCATTCCTAATTTATATGAACTATATTATATAAATTCTTTATTTAAGCCATTGTTTTAGAAATATTCCATCATTGTAAAACATTTTCTTAATGTGATTTTTCTACCAAATGAAAATGTATAACATGTTTGTTGAAATATGCTTTTTTGTTTCCAAACCTATTTATTTGAAAATTGAAAACTTTTCATTGGATAATATTTATTTGGAATCTATTACGGAATCATTTGTGGTTTCCTACTGGGCTTAGGCTCACACCCTACTTTTTCCTTTGGGTGTTTGTAGACTACCTTATTCCGAACTCGAGCAAAGGGAGGGAATCCCTTGGAGGTGGATCCAGTTGTTGATCTTCTCTTGGTGAGTTGTGTCCATAGGGTCCTTGGTGCTATTTTCCCATTCTAGTACTTAGGTTGTAGTACTTTGGGCTTATTCCAAATTTTATTCTGGTACATCACCCCTGGTGGATTTTTCCTTTGTAATGCATACTGTTTCGTTATCTATTGAAACGACTTTCTTATGGTAGAAATCGTTCCCACTTGCCTATTGTGTGATTCCAGGTGCTAGTCACCGACCCGTGGGGATCTGGAATGCCCTTCAGGGTATATCCGGAATGGCTCGGTTATCAGGTTACTAGGGTACCCAGTCTTGTTCGTGACAAAGTGGTATCATAGGGAGGTTAAGAATCTTTCCTTGATGATAGTATGCATTGGAGTATTCATGTCGGGACATAGGAGGTGGTTGTGATTGAGTGTCTGGCCACTCTCACTGCAATGAACCTTAAGTCGCCAGGGGTAGTTAGGAAAATACGACTTGTTGATTAGTTCTACTATTTTACCTGTTTTGATTTGGATAGAGTGGAATCCAAATCATGTTAATCCCTTCTATTAAGAATATTTTTTCTTGTAACTCGGTTTGTGTGTAAATCTATGTCTTTTTATGCTGAGTAGCATCATGCCTCCGAGAAGATGTGGTGCTCAGATCCAAAATGTGTCTGCTGCTGAACCTCAGCAAGCGATTCCTATTGTGGATCCGAGTTTGTTTGAGGTGATTGTTCGCACTGTCCAAGCTCTGGGTCAAGCACCACCTCTAGTTCATGTCCATCCTCCAGCTAAAGATCCTCATAGTGATATTCTACGAAGTCGTTCTCAAGAAATCCTATGCCAGAATCCACCAGTCATCAATGGATCCACGGACCCTCAACATGGTGAGGAATGGTTGAGTAAGATTGAACGACTATTTGGATTCTTGGAGACACCTGAAGCGATCAAGGTGAAGTGTGCCACCTTCGTGCTGGTGGGACCAAGAGGGAGATGGTGTGACATGATGGTGACGGCTGGGAAACATGAGGGTTTTGAGTGGAAAGACATTAGCGTTCTTTTCATGAACCATTTCAATCTAGAATCGATGGTGTTGGCCAAGACTGTGGAGTTTTTCAAGCTTGAGAAGGCCAAAAAAACTGTGACTGAGTACTCAAATCGTTTTTCTGAGCTGGAATAGTTTTCTTCTGAGATTGTTTCTAATGAGAGGTTGAAAGCTCGACGATTCGAGTTGTGACTTCGATAACATATCTATTCTCAGGTCTTCCTAGTGAAGCTACCCACCTATGCTGATGTGCTGGATAGGGAGATGATTGTTGATATGGACTTGGCAGGAGTGTCAGGGTTGAAGTAGGATGTTTTCCTCTTAGTGGAAGTGTTGGTTCCTTTAAAGGAAAATAGAAGTGTGACTTCTATCAAGGTAGTTCACGATAGCAATGTCATCCTAGACCTCCGGTAGAACCAGGAGGGGCTTCCTTGACTTGGTATCAGTGTGGGAAACCAGGAAATTCTAAGATGTTTTGTACTGAGGCACCCAAGAACTATAGATCCTACAGACGTTTAAGGAACATACCGAGATTCTTCCATCATTTATCTACTCCACGTTGTGGAACAGGATCTTCAGCACCTCCAAATACTGTGGGGAAATCAAATGCTTCACGTACAAAAGGGTTCCATCCAAAGGCATCCGAAACGAAGCTTCTTCACACAGTGGAAGAGTCGCCAAAGGTAGCTGATGTAGGTCCTGCAACTATGGGAGGTACCATTACTATAGCTTCGTATTTAGTGAAAACTATTTTTGATACTGGTTCTTCTCATAGTTTTATTTCAACACTTCTTGTTAATCTTCTTAATCTACCTATGTAGCTTTTATCTTGTGAAATGGATATTACTACACCCCTTGGTGTAATGAGAGAGAAGGGACTCTATAGTCATGCTTTTGTTTTCTCTCTATCAGGTGTTGATCATGTTTGGAGTTTCTTGGTTCTTGATATGAAATCATTTGACATCATATTTGGGATGGACTGTCTCATTGCCAATAAAGCATGGATTGATTGTTATCCTCGACCGGTCTACCTTACTATACCTAGTTTTGTGTCTCACATTTTTCAAGGAGAATGGGAACCAAGATAGAGCAGAGCCAGACCCTTTTTCCCAATGTTTGGGAAAGTTATATCAGTTTTTTCTTTTGATCTAAAGAGAGATTCATTTTGTGGTGATCTCCTTCCAATCTTCCCTGAGTTTCTTGACGTGTTTCCTTCATAATTCTCTAGTTTTCCACCTGTAAGAGAGGATTATTTTACTCTTGAATTAATGCCTATTACTCAACTAGTTTCTATTCCCTCTTACCTAATGTCTACATATGAACTAAATGAACTGAAGACTCAGTTAGACGATCATCTTGAGAAAGGTTTTATACGCCTGAGCGTGTCAGCATGGGCAGTACCAGTTCTAATCGCCAAGAAGGCTTATGGTTCTCTTCACTTATGTGTTAATTATCGAAAGCTCAATCATGTTACGATAATGATCAAATATCCGCTACCAAGAATTGATGATTTGTTTGATCAATTGAATGTGGAGAAGTGGCTTTCGAAAATTGATCTTTTATCTGGTTATCATCAGTTGAGAAAAAAGGAATCTAACATTCCTAAGATCAATTTTCGAAGTAGGTATGACCATTATGAGTACCTTGTCATGCCCTCCGGCCTAACAAATGCTCCTGCATTTTTCATGGCCTTGAGGAATCATGTTTTCTGTGAGTATCTTGATACGTTTGTGTTTGTCTTTGTGGATGACATTGTTGTTTACTCAATGTATGAGGAGGAATATGTGCATCATCTGAGAACATTCCTGAGTCATCTAAGGAATAACCGACTTTATTCCAAGCTTTCAAAGTGCAATTTATGGATTCGGGAAGGGAAATTCTTGGGACATGTCGTGTCATAACAAGGAATATCAATTGATCCTGATAAGGTGAAGGATGTTATGTCTTGGGAAAAACCATGAAATGTTTTCGATATTCAGAGCTTCTTGGGCTTACTAGGATATTATCGCCAGTTTTTTAATGACTTCTCAAAGTTAGCTTCTCCAATGACTGCTCTGACTCGAAAGGGAGTGATGTTTTCCTGGAATGAAAAATGTTAGAGTTATTTTGTTGAGATAAATCATATTTTGACTACTACACAAGTGTTAACTCTTACTAAGGCTGGGATAACTTATGTGGTCTTCTGTGATGCATCAGGTTAAAATTTGGGATGTGTAATCATGTAGGGTAATCATGTTTTTTCCTATGGATCCCCTCTGCTTAAGCCTCATGAGAATAACTATCATACCCATGACCTTGAACATGCATCTGTAATGCGTGCACTTATGTTTTACAGACATTAAATTTTTGGATAAAAGTTTACTGTGTATTTAGACCACAAGATCTTAAGTTATATCTTCTCTAGGAAAGATTTAAATCTCCGCCAAAGGTGTTGGGTGGATTACCTATAGTCTTTCGACTTTGACATTGCCTATACCCTGGGGAAAGGGAATGATGTTGCATATGCGTTAAGCAGAAAACATCCAACTCAGGTTGTGAAAGAATCTTCATAAGAGTGAAGTTTGATGGCTCTTTTTGATTAGTTTCATATTGGAATTCAGTAGAAGAGGAATGAAGTTTCTTTAGCTAGTGTTCATTTGACTTCAGCTCTCCATCAGTTAATTCATCAGGAACAGCAGCTGGATTATGAATTCTGCTGTCATAGGGACTCTCTTTATGCTGGGGAGACCGACACCTTGTGGTCGTTCTCCAATGAGGGTGTTTTGTGTTATCGAAATCGTTACATTCTACTGTTATAGGCAAGGAAGGATTTGATGGGGGATTTCCATAACTCCCAGTGGGATGTGCACCCAGGAGTCACGAAGATGTTCTATGATATGTGTTGGTAGTTCTAGTGGCCAGGTATGAGATAAGACATTACTGATTTTGTATCTTGTTTCTATACATTCCAGCAGGTGAATGTCGAGCACCAGGAACATTCAGGTTTTTTCAACCACTTCTAGTCCCTACATGGAAGTGTGATTAAATCTCAATGGACTTTGTGGTCGAGTTCCCTCAATCCCAGAGTGAGAAGAATGCCCTATGTGTTGTGATCGACAGACTAACCACGTAGGGTCAATTTATACCTATTTGAGATACAACCAAATTTGAGAATCTAGGAAATATCTATGGGAATGAAGTTGTTTGTTTTCATGGAGTTCTATCTGAAAATGTCTCTGATAGGGATCCTATGTTTACTTATTTATTTTGGAGAGGCCTTTAGGAAGCACTGGGATCTCAGGTCTATTTGAGCACAACCTACCATCGACAGTTAGATGGCGAGATAGAGAGAGCTATTCAGATCCTTGAAGATATTCTCTGTGATTGTGTTCTCGACTTTGGTGGATCTTTGGATGATCATCTGGGGCTAGTTGAGTTTTCATATAACTATAGTTATCAATCTGCGATCAAGATGGATCCTTTTGAAGCTATGTGTGGCTATCCTTGTAAATATATTTTATGTTGGACGGATATTGGTGAATTTTCATTAGTAGGACCAAGTTTGGTCTAAGATACGAAAGGTAAGATCCAGTTGATTCGTCAGTGAATGTTGATAGCGCAGAGTCAGTACATGTCTTATGTTGATCGTCTCCATAAACCATTTGAGTTATTTGTTGGTGATTAGGTGTTCTTGAATGTTTCAACCCTATTAGTTCATCGACGGCTTGGGAGGCAATGGATGCTTGATCCTCGTTTTTTTGGAAATTTTGAGGTTATTGGTATTGTAGGGAAAGTTTATTACTATTTAGTTATACCACCACTGCTAATGTCGATACATAACGTGTTCCATGTTTCACAGCTGTGAATGTATCTCTCTGATCCATCTCAAGTTGTGAGGTGGTGTGATCTTGAGATTAAACTAGATATATCTGCTACTGAACGAACAATCAGGGTTGTTGATTCTGTGACCAAGGTACTTCGTGGGAGAATAATACCTCCGGTCTGTGTACATTGGTAGCATGGTTCATATTCTCATGCGACGTGGGAAAGGGAGGCAGTAATGAGATAGCAATTGCCTCATCTTTTTGGCGTGGAGGTTTCTTCATAGGCTTTCTGGGGACAGAAAGGTCTTATGGTGGGGAGGTTGTAACATCCTGTTATGTTTTCAGGTACTTTTGATGTCTCTACCTGCCTATGTTTTGGATTAGTGACTTGGGTGGTGCGTTAGGGTGATTTGTTTATGTAAAGACAAATGGCAATGGCTTGTGCACAATTAGCGCATGGTTTGATAAACCGTGCGATCAAACTGTGCCAAGATAGCAGCACTATACAGTGGGATACACATGGTGTGCACACGGTTTTGAAAACCATGTGACTAAACCATGCGGACCAGCAACCCTGGATAGTGAGAACCGCACGGTGTGCGCACGGTTTGACAAACCATGCGTAAAAACCATGTGGTCACTTAATATTTGATCCTTAAATTGTGTTTCTCCATCGTATTTCCTCTAAATTCTTCTCTTTTACTCCTATGTGGCCATAACGTGGGATTTTTCTTCTCCTGGGGTCATAGATGGTTCTCCCTTTGTTCCGTAGGTGATCCAAAGGCTCCTCTTGGTGAATCGAAGCAGGATTCTCAAGGTATGTGATCGTTCTTCTTCGTTATTGGTTGGTTCTTAGATCTACTTAGATCTATTTCTCTTCTTCTCTCGGATTCATATATTTACGCTCGTTATGGGTAGATCAAAGTGTGTGGTACACAATTTGATGAGTTTTGGTCTTAATATTTCTAGGAGAAGAGATCCAAGGCGGGTTCTTGAAGAAGAGACCCGGTGTTCTTGAGCATTCTCAACCTTTGTGGTTTTGGTCAAAAACTTCGATGTAGGTGGTTCTGTCTCGACTTTCCAAATTTTTTATCATTGTATTTGATTGATTTATTTAAATTGTTTATTTAAATCCAATTTCCCAAGTTTTATTTCAATTATATTGATAAAAACTCAATTCCATTCAATTGAGATAGTTGAAATTGTTTTGGCATAGAAATTTGGTCAAACCACAATTCCATTGAATTGGGTGTGTTTATGGAAAATTGGTCGATTTAAATTGTTGAATTTAAATTGCAGATTTGATGGAAATGTTTTCAATTAAATTGTTGAATTTAATTGTGGAAATGAAATGTGTAATGATGGAATTGGTTTTGAATGGATTTCAAACTTATGAAAATGGACTAAAATGATTTGATAGAAACTCATTGGTTTTATCTTGTGAAAAAGGCATGTTTTGAATAAAACCTATTTTGCTTTAAATTGATTGAAATTGGAACATTTGTAATGGTAGAATGGGACTGATTGTATATTAGCATTATTAAAATAGTTCTCCCATTATGTAAGAGTGCATGAATGACTTTGATAGTTAGTGAGTTATTTGGATACACTCTACGCTATGACAACGTTCTAAAACATAAATGCAGCTGGTCACATCCCCGACGGGTTGGTGACGAGTCCCTTTTTTCCAGTGTCATTTGGACGTGTGTATGCACATTTTTCTGAGTTCACATAAAGAGTGGGGAATCCTATAACTGGTTAATACTATTGCACCTTTTGGTAGATGACCATGTTGCTCGCTTGTTTGTTTATATTTGAGATATAAATGTATGCCAATGATTTTGAACTGCATACATGGATACTAAATTTATATAAACTATTATATATATATGTTTTATTTAAGCCATTTTTTTAGAAATATTCCATCATTATAAAGCCTTTTTTAATGTAATTTTTCCATCATATGAAAATGTATAACATGTTTGTTGAAATCTGCTTTAGTGTTTCCAAACCTATTTATTTGAAAATTGAAACATTTTCTTTGGACAATCTATATTTGGAATCTATTACGGAATCTTTGGTGGTATCATACTGGGCTTAGGCTCAAACCCTACATTTTCCTTCGGGTGTTTGTAGACTTCCTTCTTCCATGCTCGAGAAAAGGGAAGTAATCTCTTGGAGGAGGATCTAATTGTTTATCTTCTCTTAGTGGGTTGTGTCCTTAAGGACATTGGGGCTGTCTTCCCATTCTAGTACTTGTGATGTAGTACTTTAGGCTTATGCCAAATTTTATTCTGGTACATCACTCCTGGTAGAGTTTTCCTTTGTAATACGTACTGTATCGTTATCTATTGCTTCCGCATTCTTGTGGCAGAAATCGTTACCACTTGCTTGGTGTGTGATTCCAGGTGCTAGTCGCTGACCCGTGAGGATCGAGAACGCCCTTTGGGATATGTCAGGACTGTCTCAGTTATCGGGTTACTAGGGTACCCGGGCTGGTTCGTGATAGTTCTATTCATGTGGTATTGCCGGATGCGACGGGTTGTCACCCACCCTACACATTGTCCATTTCATAAAACAAGAAAATAACCCTAAAATGTTTTATCCTCATTTGTTTTTTATACCTCTCATTTTCATACCAATTCATTATGATCTTGACATCTTAATTATTTATGTCTTATATATATTTTCATTTTTTTTATTTCACCACAATATGATAAAATAAAATGATCCCCAAAATAGAGAACAACATACCTTAATCATGTTGTCCACTTGGTTTCATTGTCATCTTGGTCATGTAGGTAGAAGGCCCATGGATTGAAACAATGATTTAGAGATAATTCAAAATCATTTTCTTCCATCATCCCAATACTCCTTGTAAAACATGGTTCATATGGGTGTCCACAGAAAATTTTTTTTATGAAAACAATCATGTATGACTTATAATTTCAAAACATCTGATCAAACATGATATCTATAAAATAGTCAGACAGAATTTGAGTTGAATCATTAAATTAACGGTCCTTTTCAAAAACATAAATATGTACTGAGAGACTAAATTTTAAAAGAAAATATAAATAGTTTTCACAAGGATCTCATTCATGAGCACCATTTTTAAAATCATTATAGGCTTCAAAAACATGTGATGATGTATAATATTTGAAAATTCTTTGATAATATTTATCTCTCTTGAATGTATGAGAATATTGTGAAAATAGGATTTTTCAAAATAAAACCCATGATCCATGATGATAAATAGGTATAATGGAGGTGATTGATAACTCAAACAACTTCTTGCAAGTGAGTTGTACTCTAGAAATAGTTTCACAATCATCTGAACATGACTTTGTAATTATCATTGCAATCCTGTCATTAGGAATAGATAGGAATATCATTTGAGATCCTCCTCCTTCAAATTTTAACTGACATTCCTTGATATAATGAAGTTATAAAACAATGATTTAACTGATATAATAGACATAGGGATTCACCATGTGTCTAACGGAAAATCATAATCCCATTTTTTTTAAAACCGACCTTTGATACCAACAATAAGGTCTCTCCCTTAAAACCTTACATAATATTGAATTAAAAGAATAATTCATATTAAGGATCTTTTCAGGAATAGAGTTTTAGAGAATTAGAACATAAATATTGCATTTCATAATATTACAAAGTAGTCACTTATAATCGGTTTCCATTTTTTTCATAATATAAAAACTCTTGAAAAAAAGAGTCATGTCTACTTCTATGTTTTAGAGAGGATGTCATTTCATTGGTCCCATCCTTGACCCTATTCATCTATAAGTCCTATGAAAAACATTTCAAAACATGGGATGAGAATAAAAAGCTCAATAAGGGTTATAATACAATGAAAGAAAAAATTAGTTCATAAATACATAAAGAACATAAAATCTTTTACTTATCTCGTGAAATTATAAGTTTTATGAATAGCACAAAGAAATCATAAATCATAAATGTAATTTGTAGCATCCTCAACATACTTACATTGTAGCTATCAGAACTACATATGGAGTTTCATTGGAATACCCATCACAGTATATTCCCTAAATCTCTCAGGGGATCATCCATGTTTACCTCTGTCATGTTACCCAATGCTTTGGAGAGCTATCTCTGTCACACCCACCCTAGGTTTATCACAGAACCACCTGTATATGTAAACAATGCCCAGGAAACATAACATATTCATAGAACATAAAAAAATAACATAATGAATCAATATATAATTAAAATATATTGACATAATATATCCATTATAAAAAACATTTTCAATACCAAAATATGTAAAAAGTATATGGTATTTATTTTCATTACAAAAAAACTAAGTCTTATTAAGGAAGCCAAAGATCAAATAATACTCGCAGCGGTGGAAAAATGTCGCTGTCACCACTAACATTAACAAAACATTATTTTTTGTCGTTTAGTAAAATGTTTCATGTAAAAAAAATCTCATTGAATGAAATGAAAATCCAAAGTGGTTTGTATAACGTATAAAAGAAGTTCATGTATTATGAACAAATATGCATCAACGAAAGGAGATTGAGATTAGGTCCCTGACCTCATCTCCAACATGACTCGATCACACTTTAATCTCATGAATAATAAAGCAAAGTTAATTTATAATTACTTAAGAATATTTTGGAAGTTTATAATTTCATTTATATATCTTATTACCATTTTATAAACAATTTGTAAGCATTTATGATAATTATGTTCATCTTGTTGTTATTTGGTACATGAGTCAAAAATGAACACCGTATATTTATATGTTGTCCATGTGGTCAATAGTCCTTTATATCCAGAATGATATTCTTTATTTAGATATCATATATATCATATATATGATATATATATAGTATATATAGAAATTTATAACTGTTCATATAATATGGATGTAAGAAATAGAATGCACCATTCAAGGAGACGGTAAGCCATACGTATGCATGAACACTACTTTCATTTCTATTTTTTATTTTTATGGAATTAAAACATAATGATACAAAGGTATATTATAAATCCAATATAATATCATATATTATATCGTTTACTCCATCCTTTATACATCCCACATATTCCATAATGGAAACCATAATGGTATTCTATGAAGAAAAGTACAGAAGCATAAAGAAAACATAAACATAATATATATCATATATAAATATAGTGTTATCTAAATGGCCACCATGAGAGGCGGTAAGAAAAAATAGAACAATCATCGTTTCGTGAGGCGTTAGTTTTCTATCCACAGAAACAATATGTTCTTCACCTATTAGATGAAGGTGTGTGTAAGTGTAGTTCGAAAACATTTCATAACAACATCCTAGTATATTGAGGAAATTGGTTATGTTATAAAACAATGGAATAAAAAGAGTTTAGGGGTTGGAGAAGTAAAATAAATGAAAAGAAGTTAAGAGAAACTATTAACATTAATTTGGGTAACTTCATTTGTTTTGAACAAAATTGACTTCTTGAAGTCCCTTATGCCTATGGTAAGGATTTTATGTGAATGAGAGTGATGTAGAATCCTTAATTGGTTAGAGTTTGAATGATCCTAATGAAGTTATGGAAGTGAGTAATTGATTATAAATGGTATCCTTTTATAATGGGGAGGAGGGGCTCTTTAGGAATGTGTGAAAATATTATTTTATTATATAATGATATTCGGTTTCTAAATGTCCAGAAATCATTAGAGTTGAAGATAATATGACTCATGGTCAAAATAAAATCATCCAATAATAATTGGATAGGTTTAGGATGTTATTTTAATATTTATAGTCTTAATTATTTAAATGATTTATTAATGAGGTAAACACTACATTATTATTGTGTCATAAATAATTTAATTTATTAGATGCCTAAAAATTATAAATAATTACCATGATTTAGAAAATATTTTTATATTTACAATTAATATTTATAGTCAAATATATTATTTATATAACCCCTTGTAAATATTCATTAACTAAAATTGATTTGTTTTTGTCATTTTGGCCTTTACATTATGTTAATTAATCTAAAGTGTCATTATCACTCCCAAGTGGCTCAATGGGGTCACAAAATCAACCCAAAGATGCCCATGGTCGTAAATGACTCAAAATATAAGGTTTTGGAAATGTTATAAGGTAATTTTGAATTATTATAATTTTCTTTTTACCTTGAATTACCCTATTTACCTTTAATCGCGGAAAATAAAAGGCAAAAGTTACTATTCAGTAAAAATTATTTTGATCTTATTGAACCAAATTTTACTTAATAATAAAAAACTTTATGTAGGATTTTCTAAATTCAATTCACATAAGTGGTAATATTTCATTTAAATGAAAATGAAATTTTTTTAACAAATACCAAGTGGTTTCACTATTCATAAAAATTGATGTTTTTCGGAAAAATTCCAATAATTGAGCCTAAAATTTATTTGATATTACAAAATAAAAAATGATATCTATTTTTCCAGATAAAAAATATAAATGTGGAATTAATCAATTTAAAATTAATTCACGTTGTTAAAATAAATATTGTGTTTTTAAGAAACAAAACTATCAAAAGATTGACACTTATTTATGTCCAATTTCATAGTGAAATTAATTAAAATGACCAAAATTAGATTAAATTGTAAAAATATATTCTACTTAAACTTTAAAAAAAATTATAAAGATAATCTAGCCATGTAAATAAATTAGATTAAAACACAGTTTTTAATTAGAATGCAATATTTTTCATTAATTATAAAAAAATTAACTTTATCGGAAAAATCCCAAAAATTTACACAAAATAAATATTCATGTCCCCATTCTGGAAAATTATTTTATTCTGTAGAATAAAATGTATTGAAGTGAACAAAACATTATTTAATGAGGTCTCTCCATTAAAAGGAGGTAAATCGGTCATTTAATGTAAATTATCCTTAGAATATTCACATTTTAAGCCTATAAATTTCTATTGGATGAATGTAAAAGCATATAGAAAACATGTATAATCATATTTTACTTAGTTCTATTCATTCCCACTATTAAAACGACTAGCTGTTAACTAAAATTTAAATTAATAATATTATATTATAAGTGTACAACGTAAGATGTCAAAGAAACTCATTGTTGTGTATCGGGTATTCCATCAAACATAATTTCCCCTTTAAATTAGAATTAATTTTTAGTTCAAAAATATTAATAAATATGAAAAAGGTCATGTTATTTATTTACATTGGATGTTACATATATCATAATTTAGTTAATAAAACTTATACCAACTAATTAAAATATTATATAATATGTAACCGACTTAGATAACATATATTATTGGTAGTTTATGAAATTATTTTGTGTCATGTATCCTATAGAACACAGTGGCATTATTTTAATGTAAGAGTTTGTTATGATTATATTGAGGTATTTAATGAAAAAACATATCATTTTTCTAATTGATTATATATAAATCCTTTGATGGAAAGTTATAAATTATAATTAATTTTATATTGGTTGTTGAAAACATAACAAGAACACAAAAAACACATCCTATAATAAAATACTAACTAAAGACACTCAATTAATGGTCAATAGAAGGGTTGGCTCATTCCGTGGAAGCTCAACTATAAAATATAATGTAACATTGGAAATTGGTATTTTTGGTGGATTATATAATATATGATATTAATTAAAATATAATAATTATTAGGCTATATGAATCCATTTAGACTATATGATAAATAATTTAAATGTATCTCGATCACTTCAATATTTTAGATAGAATAGGATATTCAAAAACCAATATTTTCCACCATCTATATTGGAACACTAGAATAAAAAAAATTGAATTTAAAGAAATAAGTGTAACTTTATCCTTAATGATATATTCTTTGTCTTCCTATTTATTTTTAATGCCTAAGATAATTATTAAGTGAATCACATTACAATGGGAGATATATTATATCATACAAAATTTTAAAAGATAAAATAAGTCCATTACCTTTTAGATATACCATTTAGTGTCTAAAATAAGATTTGTTTACAGTATAATTATCCAAACTCCATGTAAATCATTTTTAGGACCTAACCAAATGACCAAAAAATTGGGATAATTATTATTGATTATAATTAATTCTGAATCTTCATCAAGGATTCCATCTTGTGATGTTTCTCATTGGGCGTATAATGAAATGTAATTATTATTTCACTATTTAATGGAGAAAAATTTTATAATGGTTTATCATTTAGCATTATTCACACGAGTTTCCATTTTTATACAAACCATGGGAAAATTATACCATGTTTTATGTCAATGGGGGTAAAATCGTTCGATAGATTGTGGATGGTTCAAATAATTCTATGGGTTATTTAGATTATATATTTGTGTATATATCTAAATAAATACTATATTGGAACTATAATTTTCATATATCCCATTATTTTTATATATTTTAGGCATGTGGACAATAAACATGGATTATCGGGAACTAAACAAATGTTTTAGTCTTCAATTTTTAGATTGTATCATATTTATTCCAGGTTCAAGAGTAAATTATTAAAACTAATTTTAATGGTTAATTTGAATATATTATCTATAGAATCATATTGTATATTTATGTTCTTAAAAAAATTATCGATGGGTCTCGATTTGTGTTCCTCACATGCCAGAACATATTTTTGTTCTATTTATGTTGTGTATAATTGGTTATCCTACATCCATATTAGGTTAAACATGATGATAAAAAAAATGTTGTCAAAATGAAATTTTATTTGACATTGGTGTCCATATGAAATGGTAAATTTGATAATCTTCATCAATTTCATAATTCAATTATTTAATCTGTAAATTCGTTTTGATCATCAAACAATTATTTTCATGTTGAATTATTTTTTTGAGTCACCATAATAACATGTGGGCCACCCCTTATTGATGATGGTGTGTCTGAGGATATCCAATTTAGATATATGATATCATCAAGTCATATTTTAGGAATCCAAATTGAGACACATCAACTAGTTTTATTGTAATTGTTTCTTGTATTACCTTATATAAAGACCTTCAAAAAACCTCTTAATGTAAATTTATCACCCAATATAATAATAGAATATTTTTTTATAGGACTTCTGTATTGTTGAACCATATTCACATAGAATAAATTTATTTATTTATCAAAAAATAAATCAAATTATCATATAACATAACTATTATATTACAACATTCATGACTATATTCCGCTATAAAATGATTAAGTATGCTCTCATGTTGATGTTGTATATATAAAAATAATAACATGAAAATATTCATTTATAAATAAATATATTAATAATTTATAATCCCATAGATAATTTGGAGAGTAAGGTGGATCAATAGTTTCATATCTCTATGCAATTTAGAATTTGTGTCTTTGCATAACAAAAAACATCCATTAACTCATAGCAGATGAATAGAAATTATAATTATAACAAGGTGACCACAAAATAATTGAAATTAAAACCATCAGGTGTATTTTTTGGTTTTTTATAAATTATAGATTAATCATAAAACTCATGGATAATCTTGTTTTTATTACTAAGTGGCTAATAAACCCCTAAACGTATTATAATAAAATTATCATGAAAAAATTGAATTCATTAATGATTTAATTGGTAGTTGGTATGGATACATTCATGATAATAAAATAATAACTTGATAGAAGAATTGATGAGGAATTCCTTTAAGTTGGGTGTAAATCTAGTGATATTGAAAATCTCATGTAATAAATTAAATCATCTTATAAGACTATAGAAAAATATAAACATTCACCCAACCACATATTTTTTTATTAGGCCATTAAAAATTTTCATGTAATTCATAATAACCTATTCAATGATCCCTTTGTCATTTGAATTTTCCAAAATATGTATTTATTGTAATAAAAACAAATTTATTTTCCTAATAATTCACTATGTTTTGGAATATGTCATCTAACATCCGTTATAATTTAGTATTCTATAAAAAAATTAAAAATATTAACATCAAAACAAATGACTTTTTTCTAAAAATTTTATAGAAATTGAAATGGTAAATCATTATTTCCAAACACTTGAGTAAATGATAAAATATTTATAATATTTTATCACACATAAAACATTTTTTTTGAAAATAGATATTGGAATGACTAATATATAATAGAAATAAAATACATATAATAAGATGAATGTCTATGAGACAAAATACTAGATTTTTTTCCTTCTTAAACGTAAAATCATATAGATATAATAGTAATACAAATACACGATGTAAATAATATCATTGTAATTCATGTCCAATCTATTAGGATTTTATCATATGAATGAAAAAAAATAATTAAATCACTAAAGGTGTCGAATTCAAGGGGAATTTATTTCTAAAAAGTGATTATTTACCAAAAAATTTCAAATTAAGATATTTCCAAAACTAAATTTATTTAACATGTCTAAATAATATAAAATCTCTCTTACTTCTTCATTGATTGGCAAACCTAGAAAAAATAAATATAAATTTTTAATGAATTGTGTTTCATAAAATATTATTTTCTTTTTTATCCCTATTTTTTTCTATAACCTAAAAAGGATATATCTTTACAAGGATTCAACTATCATATTTCTCATGTAAACCATTACATATTTTCATTATTGAGAATATTGTTTTAATATTAATTTGATAATGAACGAAAATAATTCCATGGATATGTGATGAGTAATATTATAAATGGGTGAATCAATAATTTAAAAGATATCGCTTTAGGTGTATTCATCCTCTTGAGTACCACATGTCATTCGATTTGAATTTTTAGGTATTAAATGTTTGGAATTTGAACTAAATTTTTTAATTTAAAAAATGTACGGAAAATAATGAGAATGTGTATATAATAATAATATAAAAAAAATATACGATGAGGAAATATAAGAAATTATAGATAAACATAATGGTGTGTGTATGTTTTTATAGTCATGATTCATATTTCAAAAAAATAGTGTTTATGGTTTTATAAATTTTACTAAATATCATGTGAGTACATACGTAAGGTATAGAACATAACTCACCCATCATGAGTAAGATAGGGTTGATAAGTACATATAAGAAATTTGATATAAATTAATATAATTTAATTACATAGATCTCAATCCAGAAATAAAAAATTTTATTGTTGTAATGGATTGACTGATAGTGAAGTTTTACAGAATTTCAAAAGGGTATATATGACGAAAAAGAAATATATGTACCCATAAAATTAAAAGCAAAAATTGATAAAATATGGATTTTAGGGCTTATGATCATTTGTCAAAGAGTAATGTGATTTGTGATTTGATAATCCAAATTGGTATTGGGGGCCAGGATTTAGTCATAAATATTAAACAACAAATTTTAATTAAGTAAATCCTAGTATGTGTTATTACATTATATAGGAAATGAAATGAAAAAAATAATTTTGAGGATGCCCTTTAATAAAAATCAAATTTTTTGTTAAACTTTAGTAATATTTATGGATGATTAAGTAATGTTATATGAACCTATGTGAAAAACATGATTACAGTTTTTGAATGGTAGTGTAGATACATAACATGGATGTCTTCACCAGAAATGTGTGTTCCATTGGTTATTGGATGAAATAATTACCAAAATCCGTGGATGGATTATTAATTAATCACTCGATGTACAATATTTAAAATATGGAACTGGATATTCATTAGGATAAATTATTGTTGGTTGAAAATATCTAAAAATAGTATCATGTTACGAAACATAGATGTGAAGTGTATTTAGATAATGATTTTTCACTCGGATCAAAATGGATTCCAAAAAATAAAACTATATGTCTTACAATAATGGGAATCAGGAAATCCATTGTTCTAATAAAAGACATTCACAAAGAAAAGGTTGGTTATTTGGAATAATTATGTCACAACTCATCCGTTGGGGATCTTACTGTGACTACACCAAGCATGTCATCCATAGTCAAGGGGCTGTCGACTATCTCCAGAATGGCATATCCCTAAAATTTTAAGGCATTTACTTTTAAGCTGTATAGACACACAGTTGAAGAACACAACAAGAAGAAATCATAAAGTAAATAGCTCGAGTAAAAGTGTGTTGAATTTAATGGGGATGGAACAAGTCCAACTATAATGTAAAAATATATCTAAAAAGTGAAGAACCGGTCATTGATTGTCCACTTAGTATCCTTCCTAATGAGCATGAAAAAATCATGATCAGTAGTCCTTGCATCACGTCACACCAAATGAACCACATTTGAGTATCGTCTAGTCCTAGCTCCCTCAACACTGATCAATGTTGTCTTTCATCTGGAGAACACACAACAAGGTGAAGGCATAGCCCATGTAGGGTTGAGTATAATGTTACTAAGTAGGGACCCCATGACCCCAAAAGTTCTCCCTGAGTTCCACAAAAGAAACACCATAAAACAGGACCTCAATCTCAAATCATGATGAAATTAAAATCAACACTACTTAGGTTTTTCTGATAAATATAACTCTATTAAATGATATGATCACATCACACATGAGGTAATAATGCCACCAGGGTAACACCAATAAGGAAGAAGTACGACATAGGTAACACCACAATGATCGAAGTACCACCCTGGTAACACCACGAAGACAACACCCCGAATGTAAAAGTACTACACAGGTAACACCATGATTATATAAGTACCACAAAGGTAACACCATGAATCTTGATGTACTACATAGTTAACACCACAAATACATCTCTACAAAAGTAGAAGCATCACACATACACCATGAAGATGAATTACCACTACGTAAAGTCTCGGCTCACACCAGTTATATCTTATGTACAAAAGTACAGATGATTAGTCATAATCAATATCATCTTATTATGTTAAGAGGCACTAATGATGACCCACACAGGATTGATAGGTACTAACCCTCACAGGCCCACAAAGGATTTGATGCACCTATGTTTGGTATGAACTGACCCACACAAGATTACAAACCGCTGACCCACATAAGATCTGATAGATGCTGACTAGAACATGATTTATAGATTTTGACCCATAAAGTATTGATATTCTTCTTCAATGTTACAACATTCCTCAGGATTTCTGGCACCCGGTGTTCTAGACTTTCGTAGAATTTTCCCCTATAGATATCATTCATATGTAAACCACCAATAATCTCTAAAATATAGTAACCCATTGAACCGCCTTGTCCTAAGGGTTCGAATGTGATAGAAGGTTCGTTAATATGACGCTCGTTCTGTGAGTTATAAGTGTTTTAGTTCTGAGGGCCCGGTTGGATTTGAGTTCGATACAACCGAAAAAACTCCAACTATCTGCAAAACTGAATTGCAGTCTACGTAACATAGCTTCTCACTCCAAGGGTCCTATAACCATAGAAATTTTGACTTACAAACACTTGAATATCATATTATTTCAATTTATGCAGAACTAGGCTTGGTGGGGTCCATGTCTGGTCCGAACCGGTCGGGGCTGACCTGAACAGGTACGGGGCCGACCCGGGTAGGCTAAGCTGCGGTCCAGCCCATCCTAAAAGGGGGAGGCATGCATAGGGTGGCCCCGACCCACAAGGGGTGGCCGGGCCTCCAAGGTGGTGTGTCCTGCTACTCAGTCTAGCGGTGTGTTCAGCTCTAGCCGGAGTGGGGGATGAGACCCCGAGTCTCATAAATGACCCGGAGTCGGTTTGACTTGTCAAGTGGAGGGTTCATGTGGGTGTTACCTGGTTGCTGATGAACCAGCCGGATACACGACTTCCTTCACGGTCACAGATTCATCTACAACCCCCTGCTCACTGGTGGTGTGCTGGTCACACCACACTTGTCTTTCTCAGATGTGAGATGTGACAAAAACCTCTTCCGAACAACGCGACTGATTAGCCACAGCTAATTCCTCCAATAGCACGGGCGTCCCACCTCCTCCCTCGCGGCCGACTGGTGTGATGGCCGGCTCCTCCGACCGCCACAGCAGATGATCCATGACATGTTCCTCGGGCGATACGGGTGCGATGTCCCATCCCACGCAGTCTTCATGGAGTGCCAGCCTCCACTTTGGTCCTTGCTGGTGTCGGTCGCCTGTACCACCATACCCGCAGTCTTCTACAGAGAACGAAAGGGTAGAAAGGTTGCAGAGGGTTCAGACCAGGTTTGTTTGTCCCTTTTCATACATCTTAGTAGGAAAGCTACATGAGGGATGAAAAAGGCTTTTACAACACTTGAAATTAAAACCAAAAGAAAACCCTACCACATGAAGGATGGAGAACTCCCGCGATTTTGGAAGTGTCAATGTTCATCATTCACGAAACAATCATCCAATGATGACACTCGTTAATCATTCTTCAGTGCATTTTTCGGAGACACCTATCACCTCCCACTAGAACCAGCTCTATTTTCCATGGATTTGGTGTCTCAGTACATTGGAATCACTTCGTTACTTGGTGAAGTTGTACTGGTGCTTCTCCCCAAGATCCATATACATAGCTGAAGGGATGGTGTATAACATTAATTAAATTAATGAGGCTTAATTAATTAAGAAAAACCCTCATTCCCAACAATGACATTACATAGGATTTGATTGGTCATGCCATTTAATGGCTTGACACGTTGCTGGTCTTATAATTCAGCTTGTCCATTGGAGGTAAATAAAGAATAAAATAACATTGTTATTTTGTTTATTATTTTATAAAAAGTATAAAATCTAACTTTTTCTTCAGAAATACTATGGTTGAACTGAAGCCTCACTTAAGAAAATTTGGACAATGCAGATTCAACTGTGCCCTCAGATTTTTAATCTGAGCACTCCTTCAAAAGTTAAAAAATGTTTCCCGCGCATTTACTAAAGGTACCTAAATTTTTTAGTAATTCATTTTGGGAACAATGGATCTCAGAATCACATGATTTCAAAATTTTCAGACTCTTAATAATTCCATATAATTTAATAAAATTACATGTAAAATCAGGGTCTTTGCATTTTCCCCACCTTGGGGCACTACATCCCCGAAAGCCACAACATACACTAAAAAATGAGGGTCATGAGCATGAATCTAAGCCTCCCGCTCCCATGTTCTCTCTTTATGGTTCCCATGCTTCCATTGAACGTTCACCAGAGGTATCAACCACTCATTAGGGACTCGTCCTATCAATCCTCAATATCTACTAGAACCTCCATAAACATCTCCCCATCATTGAAGTCCAGCTCGTCGTGGTCAATGATGTCAGATGGTTCATGCACGTATCACATCAGATGGGATACGTGGAAGACATCGTGAAACCGCTCCATTTTCGGTAGAATTTACAAGAGGTATGAAACCTCACCTATCCCCCAATGTATTTGAAATGGTCCAACGAACCTCAGTGATAACTTTACAACTCAACCAAATCTATGTAAACATCATCGAGGTGAGACCCGTACAAAGACATGGTCTCCAACCGTGAACTCCAATGGTCACCGCCTCCTTTTAGTTAATAATTATATCTAATCTATGTAGTATTCATCTTCTCCTAGAATATCTACATATTATTAGTGGTATCCCATAGCAACTCTGGACCCATAAGTGCCGACACCCCTAGGTCTGTCCATCAGAGATGTGATCTGCAGATTTAACTGAATAGGGCCTCGAATGGTGCCATACTGATAGAGGTGTGATAGTTTTTGTTTTTTTCAAACTCCACTGAAGGAAAATGATCCTCCCAACTATAGCCAAAATCTAGGATTCATGCATTAAGAATGTACTCTGATTTTGAATTGTCCGCTCTGTCTGAACCTCCATCAGAGTATGATAGAAGGTGATCAAATGTAACTGAGTCTCGAACACCTCCTACAATCCCATCGACAACCAAGAAATAAAATGTTTGTCACAGTCATAGATAATCATTGATGGAACCCCATGAGGTCGCATAATCATTTGAACATAGGGTGTCCCACACTCTCTTATGATCCATGCTCATTGATAGGTAGGAAGTGGATTGACTTGGTGAGTCAGTCAACCATCACCCTGATGAAGTCATGTCCCTTGGATCTACATGGAGTCTCTGTGAAAAAGTATATGGAGATTACATCCCACTTCCACTCATGCTCCTCTAGTGGTTGAGCAAAGCCTAGTGGAAGCTAATGCTTGGCCCTCACTTGCAGACAAGTTAGGAATCGAGAAAAAAACTCATCCACTACTTTCTTCATCCCTGGACACGAGTGTTGACGCTGGAGGTCCTGGTACATCTTCCCCACACTAGGATGTACCACCGCAGGGTCTTATAGAACTCCCTCAGCTCCTCCTCTAGTAGCACCACTAGTACTATGGTATGTCATCTGAAGAAGAGAACAGGATCCCCATCTTCAGAAAATTTATCAAGTGACTGCCCTATTGATATCTGATCACGTAGAGCCTCATGGTCAACATCCACAAGCTGCGTCTTCGTGGCTCGCTATGGGAGCAGGATAGTGACTATCATAGACTAGAGGAATGCTTCCCAAAATCTATCCCCAAATTATATCTAAAACACAGCTAGCTAAACTATCACATCACTCTGCAACTGGAGACCAGAACTCATACTGAGTGCATCTGCTACAACATCACCATCCTAGGAGTATAGACTATATCAATGTCTTAGTCCTAGTGAAACTAAAGCCACCGTTACTGTCTTAGGTTCAAGTCCTTTTGAGTGAAGATATACCTTTGACTCTTGTGATCAGAGTAGACTATTATTCTTTTGTCCAACAAGTAATGTAGCCACATCTTCCGGGAGAAGGCCACTACTGCTAACTTCATGTCATGGGTACCATATTTCTGCTGATTTTGCCTCACCATTATTGTGTCGTAGGCAAACACTTCCCACTACTACATCAAGAAACACCCATATTTGGTCACTGATGTGTCGTAGTAAACTACATACCCAACGCCCACTTCTGGTAGCCTCAAGATGGGGACAATCGTTAGTCTCTACCTCATCTTCTGAAAACTTAGCTAGCATCTCATAATAAATGCGAATGGTTTTCACTTCTTGATCAATGCTGACAAGGGTGCCAGAAATCTAGAAATTTCATGAATGAATCTCTAGTAGTATCAAGTAAACCCATGGAAATTACGCACCTCAGTCACACTCTTGTGTGGCTACCATGAAATTACAACCTCTATTTTCCCGGGATCCACTACAACGATAGCCTCCGAGATAATGTGGCTCAAAAAGTGGACCTCTCATATCTATAACTGGATCTTAGAGAGATTACCATTGTGCTGGTGCTCTCATAGTGTATCCAGAACTATCTTCAGATAATAGGCTTGCTCCTCCTATGACGCTGAGTATATCAAGATTCCGTTAATGAAGGCCACCACAAAGCGATAGAGGTATTGAGGAAGATCCTGTTCCTGAGTCTCATGAAGACATCAAGGGTGTTTGTTTAGCTGAATGGATTAACCATGAACTCAGAGAGGCTATAAAAACATCTTAAGTTCATCTTCTTAACATCCTCATCTTGTACCCTGAGATGATGATAGCCTGATCTGATGTCCGTCTATGAATTCCAACGATCACCCTTATGCTGATAAAAAAGATAATCAATCCTCAAAAGTAGAATCTTGTTCTTCAAAGTATCCTGGTTCAGGAACTGATAGTACAAAATGACTCTCAGACTCCTATCTTCCTTCTTCGTGAAAAAAATTTGGGCTTTCAATGGAGAAATGATGGGCCTTATAAATCACATCTTCTACAATTCCTCCAACTGTACCTGTAACACACAAAGAACCATGAGGGACAACCAATATGCTTGTGTAGATATCAGTTCCATCCCAGGGTACCTGTCAATGTAAAATTATACCTCTCTATGTGGAGGTATCATATAACATCATCAGGATGGACATGGGCATACTGGTCCACCACCACAAGATAACTCGAACTCTCAACATCTACTACTCTAAGGGTAAGGCTATCCAACTGGTGTGTGATTGGAAACACCCTCCTCCGGGTAAGTCCGTACTATTATTCAAAAGTTCCATTATTTCCAATGACAGAAAACCTAGTCCCATATTCATGAACACACCATACTTTGTGCCTAATACAATAAATTTAGGAATGGACTATGAGTAAATAGTCCATACACAAGATGAATTCTTAAGGCCTTGACGCCATTACTATATGATCCCAGCCAAATCTCTCATCTCATAGAGTAAGCTCACATTTCCAGCACCAATGTGTAATCATTGAATCCACTCACGTAGGAGTCTCTAGCTGTATGGATGGAAAAAATGGATACACCGAAATCACCGATATCCGAACGAGGGTTGTGTAAATAAATGAGTTATTGGATCCTATGTCTATAAGTACTACAGCTAAGGTAGAGTATACATAGATTGTACCTCTAATAATCTCCAGAGCACCATGGTTGTAGGCCTCAGCTATCTGGTGCTGATCTCATCCCTATCCACCTATTCTATGTGGTCGGGCTGGACCACATAAAGGTAGTGGTGGGGGAACCTCTAATTGTCACTCACCACCTGCTGCATGGAAAACTCATCTACCTCGTCTTCCTACATCCTAGGAACTCGACAATCGAATCTCTACCTTGGCCTCAGTTGTCCCTCAACCATCTATGGGATGTCTATATAACAGGTTGGGTAGTCATGAGCCATGCGACCCTGCCCCCCCCCCCCTCCTCGCACAAGTAGCATTGCCTGCTCTCTGATATCCTCCTTTTTCATGTAATCCCAACACCACCGACCATGTATCATGAGATAATCCTCCAAAAGGATTGGCCCGCATGGGCCCCTACTTCATCCACCGACTTCCTAACACAAATATTTCACATAACTGACATTTGGTTGTGGCTCTTGTTGTTGGGGCCTGCCCAGTAAGGAAGCTCTCCATGAAGAGCGCTCACTCTAGTACCCCAACTAGTGTCAGAATGCTGATAGATATCATCAATGCTCTGATATCCCATCGGAGACCCTACATAAAGGTCTAGGACATGAAGAAAGGGTTTTGTACCATGTCGGTCAGGTAACGGGAGAGATCAGGGAACCTCGCTGAGTACTAGGCCACAATCATACTACCCTCATGTAAGTGCATCTTCTCCTTTATACGCACTGAGCGTGATGTCACTGGGACGAACAGTAATCTGAAAGGGCTCCCAATGCCTGCCCATATAATGGTCACATCATCATGTATCTGTGGCATCATTTTCCTCAATCTCCCTACTATTTCTTGAATAATACTAGCTACTTGAATCACCATAAGGGAAGCTGGTGTCCCAACCAGGTTGAAAACCTAGACTACAGCCTTCAGCCAATCCCCACCTGCCTGTGGGGTTTTCTTGTCTTGGAACCTCGGAGGACTCTACGACTAAATCTCATGCAATGTGCTCAGTATGTGTGAATCCTCAGCTAGTGGGGGTGGTGGCAATAGATACCCTATGGGTAGTTGTGCAGCTGGTATACCACCTGAAGGTGTGAACCCCGTAAGAAGTCCCTACAATGAGGTCTCATCACTTGGTGGGCCTTCATCGTGTACTCTCTCCAGAATCCAGGCTGGCGGTCTACGTGGTGACATCTTGAAAGAAGGTTGGTGTTTCGCAGTCATTAAATTTTACCTAGTGAGCTGACTCAAAGGGATCACAAGAAAATCATTTCAAAAACACATGCAATCAGTGTTTTCGTGCACTGAGTCTGAAATTATAATTCATGGTCCCAGTGTATTGATACATCATCCACTGCATGAACAATGCATTCATCAAATTGAAAACCAAACTAATAACACTTAACATTATTTCCACATAGAAAATATCAGATTCTTAGTTCTTTGGTAGAACTGACTATTCTAATACCACTTTTTCATGACCCATCCCAAGGGGCCCGTTCAATGACTACCCCAATCCCACATTCAATAGGTCATGGGATAGAAAAATTCACCAGAAAGGTGTATTCCTAAAAAAGGAAGGAATTTCCTTTTAACCTATACATACACACAGTCCAAGAACATAACTAAAAGCAACAATGAAGAAAACTGATTTAGTAAAGGTGTGTTCAATGTAAAGGGGATGGAATACAAGGCCATATAAAAATTTAATATAAAACTAGAAAGTAAAAAATTCAACCAAAAATTGAAAAAAACTCTGGGATCATACAACGAGGATCCTACCTGAAAGGCAGGCAGAAATAACGATCCGTATTCCATGCATCATGTCACGCCAAATGATCCACCCCTATGTACTGTCCAGTCCCAGCTCTCATTTCTTCGATCAAAGTGGTCCCTCATCTGAATGAGACCCAAAAAGCTGAAGGCATAACCCATGTATGGGTGAGTATAACGGTACTCAGTAGGTATCCCAAGACACTCGTAGGTCTCCTAGATATCCACAACGGAAATACCACAAAGCAAGTCCTCAATCTCAAAGCACTAAGAAATAGACATCAACACTACATAGGTATATTACCATACATATACCTTAGTTATCATGATATAATAATCTCACCCATGAGGTAAGAATACCACAAAGCTAACACAACAACGTTAGAAGTACCGCACAGATAACACAATGATGATACAATTACCCCATTGGTAACACCACGAATGTACAATTACCACACATGTAACACCACAAAGATATAAGTACCAGACTGGTAACACCGCAATGATTAATGTACCACATAGGTAACACCACAAAGGCATCCCCATGTAGGTAGATGTACCATATAGGTAACACGATAAAGAAGAAGTATCTCATATGAAATTTCTCAACTCACACCAGGTATAACATTAGTAAATAAGTACATATGACTAGTCGTAAGCTAGTTCATCTTATTCTGTTAAGAGTCACTACTACTGACCCACACAAGATCAATAGGTACTATCACCGGAAAACCCACACAGGATCTGACCCACATTAGATCATTATGGGATTACCCACAAAATAACGTTGAGCACTATCCCACATTGATCTGATAAATTCTGACCCACACATGATTGATAGATGATATCCCACATAGGATCAATGTTCTTTCATCACGTTACAGCCTGCCACAGAATTCATCACACCTGGTCCACTCGAATTCCATAAAATCATCCCCTTGAGATATTGGTCATACCTTGAACACCACTACGATCCAAAAATGTGTAACCCAACATGCTTATATGTCATAAGGGTTTCAAGAAATAGATAGTTCATCAATCGGATTCCCGGTCTTTGATTTATAATCATTTTTGTTCTGGTGTCCCGGTTCGATTCGGGTTCGATCCAACCTATTTGTACTCCAACTGTCTCCAAAACACAAGTGGAGTGTATCAAATGAACCATATCCACACCAAGGGTACCATTACAGTATGTGATTCATCAAACACATACCGAGATCTCATGTTATTTCCCTTTGTGCAAAATAGGACACGGTTCGGTCTGGGTCTGGTGTGACCCCATCTAGGCCGACCCGACCTATTTTGGGTCGACCCGACCCTGTCCAGGTCCGACCCGGTTGGGATGGGGTGTGGTGGGCTTGTCCCAATAGTCCACGGTCTGGATCTAATTACAAGGGGTGGCCCGCAAGGGGAATCATGGCCCATAATGGGGGCCCACAAAGGGTATCCCGACCCAAAAGGGGGAGGCTCGAAATTGGAAGCCTGACCGTAAGGGAGAAGCACACAAAGGGTGGACTGACCCACAAGGGGGTGCAACCCACCTTTCTACCCATGTTGGGGTCCTCCATAGCTAGAACGGGGGGTGAGAACCATGGTCTCCAAAATAGCCTATAGGTCATTCGGCTGGTGAAGTGGCAGTGCCACATGGGAACCGCCCGTTCGCAGTGGAACCCACTGGAGGCACGTGCTTCTCCTCCATCATGGCTTTGGCCGCGACCCCATGCTCACCTGTGTAACAGTGGTCATTTCACCCTCATATTCTATGGTCAACCAATGTGCCGACCACCTCTTATAACCGTCACAAATGATGATATATGGTTGGTTCCTATGACGACGCGGGGGCACCGCCTCCCCCCTCGCGGTCGTCTGGTGTGTCTACCACCTCCTCCGACTTCCATGGCCGATGATCCATTGCTGGTTCCCCATATAGGGAAGGTGCACCACATCCCACCTCATGTCCGGCCATTGTGTTGGCCACCATCCTTTTCCTTTCCAGAGACGGTCACTGGTACCTCCGCACCGGTGGTCTTCCAGGGAGAAAAAAGGGTAGAAAGGAAGCGGATGGTTTGGGCTGGGTTTGTTTGGCATATTCCCTCCACATTATCTTGAAAAAAAGATGAGGGATGAAAATTATTTTATAACTCTTGGAATAGAAACCAAAAGTAAACCCTGCCTCAAGAACAATGGACAATTCCTGTGATCGAGGAAGTGTCAGTGTATGTCTCTCCCTCAACAAGCTTCCAAGGACGCTGCTCGTACGTTTACATTCTTTTTGTGGTTCAATGTCCCAAATCACCTCCAACTGGAACCGTATCTGTCCTCCAATCGATTAGTATCTCTAAACATTGTCAGTAGTTCATTGCATGGTGAACCAGTGTTGATACATCACCCTAGCTCCATATAAATATGATAGGGGAAGGGTGTCTATCTCTAGGGGAATTTATAAGGGTTCATTAATTTGGAACCTTCTTAATTTCCAACAATGTCATTATGTAGTATTTGAAAGGTCAATCTGTTTAATGTATTGAAACATCAATGGTCCCATGGTTCCTCTTTTCCATTGGATAAAAAATAAAAAAAAAATTAACAATGTTATTTTATTTATTCTTTTATAAAAGTATAAAATCTATCTTTTTCAAGAGACATACTGTTGTCAAATTTATGTCTCCCTTATGAAAATCACAGCACTACTAATTCAACTGTGCCCTCACATTTTTAATTCGAGCACCATTAAAAATTTTAGAAAATGCCACCCACACGTTTAATGAATGTACCTTAATAAATTTTAGAAATTCATTCTGGGCACACCAGACCTCGGAATCCCACACCGTCAATTTTTTCAGACTTAAAATAATAAAATATAATTACAAAAAAAATAATGTAAAAATAAAAGTCGTTACAAATTAATATTAATTCATCCTAATAATGGGTTCTTGAATAATCCAACATGATAATAGAGATCTATTTTGAAAAATGGGGGGGAATATTATAGTAATTAATATATATTATGAATCAGGTAATATAAATTGGAATATACAATATATCATTAAAATAGGAATCAATCAAATTAGAGATCCAGAAAAATATCCTTATATATATTTATCTGAATTTTTAGAGGAGTCTAGTTAATTTTCCAAATATCCATGTGTGATAAATGATCTTACACAATAATAATTATATATTAGGAAGATTTTGAAATGAAATTTTTCTATGATATTCTATTTGTAGGGAATACTATATGTAAATGAGTTGAAATGTTGAATTGTTTGAGGAAATTTGATTTCAGGTGGGGGGATGTTATCATTAGATGTGTGTTGTATTATATTAACATCAGTATGTATCATAGGAAAGTAGAAGTTATTCCATACATATATATTGAATATAAATATTCATTCAATTATGGGATCCAATCAAGGGAAACAACTTTGTTTTGTCCAATTATATGAGATTTAGGTTTATATATATATGGCCCCATTTTATTCCAAGTGTTGAATGAAATTTGTGAGTGTTGAGAACATAAACTAATTGTTTTTAGAATAATGTGAAATTTGAGATTATGTATGTGATATGTGATAAGAATGTTATAATGTAATCTTAAATAATATTTTTCAATCAACATTCACTTCATATTAGGGGTCCCTGTATAGATCAATATCATGTACAAAGAAAATAAAATGTTTTAATAGACATATAAGGATATTTTAAAAGGATAATGTCAACTGGTAAATATATACATTATGACAAGGACTACATACCCAATTTAGATTTTAACCCTATGATATGCATAGAGAAAATATTTAATTATTTTAACACAATGTAAAAATGACTACATACCCAATATGGATTTTCTGAAGGATAATTTTCAGTAATTATTATTTGGATAACAAGATAAATAATTAACTTGAGAAATTTTGTGTCTCAATTTTGGGTTTTTGGAGAATATCCTAATGTAAACCAATGAATTCACACACACCATGATGAATTGGGAGTTCAATATTGATGAAATACATGTATATTTGTAAAGTAAATTATTTGGACATCATAATGTATCCTCGAACACAATGATTCCTCTCAGACATTGTTTAAGTTGAAAATACGTAATTCTAATATAAAGTCAAATATATATAGACCTGATGTGAATACGTAGACCATACACTAGAAGGGGTATTAATTTGAATATATTCATCACTAGGCCAATGGTAAATTATATGGAAATCAAAAAATATAATAATAACCATGGAATAATGAAACTAATTGTTTTGGAGATGTATCTATTATGAAACAGATCATAGGTAGGATAGATATGGATCAATGTATGGGTTAATAATATTAATAAAATGGGAAAACAATAGTTGTATTGGAAAATGTTGATCAACTGATATAAAATCATATATTTGAAATTAGTATATACTTGGCCCTAAGATTAGTGTAATATGCATCACTATATATGTCATGATAATGAAAATGATTTCATAAATCATTAAATGATATTAACTCAACATATATATGGTTTATTGATGCTTTAATTATTAATAATATCATTCAAGGGTTAATCTATTAAAGTGAGTTACTAATATGAATTTTAAGGCTCAAACAGTATGAATTAATTTTCTAAATTGTAGATATTTTAATATAGATTTGATTTATAGGAAAGGAACCACATATCAAATAATCAAACATTGATATGAAATTCATCATTAGATACTTTTTTATTTTAAACTTTTCACAAAAATATGATCAATGGTTGTATGGGATAGACCATATGTAATGGATATAAATCCATGGGATAAAGACATGGTTTCTTTATTGACCAGGCTAGTAAATATGTGTAACTTCATGTTAGATCCACCTCATTGTTGAATAGATCATCACAATTACATATGTGATATGAAGAAATGTGAAATTTAATATTCTAGATATCATGAATCCCAGAATTAATTGATAATGGGGTATACAATGTGGAAGTATAATATATAGGGTGATAAGAAAATGGGGAATATAAGGGCTTAAATTACTAATATTCATTATCTTTATCTAAAATATTCTGAATGATATTTTATTTATTCATGTTAGTGGAATTTATATGTTTGTTTCCTCCAATATGATAGTTGAATGATTGGGTAGATATGTTCATGTACTTTTATATAACCCCCATAGTTTTTAGGAATATAAATTTGTGTCTTTATTAAAACCATTATTATTTTTGCTACTCCAATTCATTTTAATTATATTGGACACCATATAATTGCTAAAATATATGACTTTTATAATCATTAATTGTACAAAATCATCCCATTTTGAATGAACATCAATTATATTTATAATATTGTAAATTTACATGATTGTTGACTTAATGTAAAAACCTGTGGAATATTACTTCTCTATATAAAATATCCAAGGGTATTTTTCATTTGAAACAACTATAGTGGTTAATGAATATAATTTTCATGTATGTTATGACAATTGTTGTTCTACATAAATTTTTGTTATCATAGAATTACTAAGGGATATATGTATCTAGTAATCCAAATTTTTGTTGAAGTGATTAGTTCCAGAATTTTTAGCACGGTAAGAACCAGTTTCTAAAACACTCATAAGGGTTGGGGACATACCGCATTAAATTATCAAAATTTATAATCCATGACATCATTATTATTAATGGAACATTTCATGAATTAGGTCATTCATAATGATGAAATACACATCGTACAGATGGATATGTTCCATATAATATTAATATAGTGAGAGAATCAATTTATGATGTTTTTATATTATTGGAAATGTCCATCCAATGAAAATGATAATAAAAGTAAATAGATGAATCTGGTATATGGTTTAGTGGATTAAATAATTTTTTTCATATTCTTACTAGTAGATAAATGGAATACCCTGTGATGTGTGGTGTAAATGAAGATACCTTCCTGATCAAGACCATTCAAGACTGTAATATATTCACTAGTCAATACATACAGTAAATATAAGAATATATATGTGATAAAGTGTTTCATCTAAAATAAATTAATCCATGAGGACACCTATTAAATTAACAATGGTAATGAATACTTTTTTATTGATATTGTCATCATCATTGAATTTCTAGATCAATCAATCTAATCAAGCACTATAATGGAACTATGTAATCATTAGTGTATGGATAGTTAAAATCATATAAAGTTGCTTAGGTATTTTACCTCATGGTATATCACACTCATATTATGAATGAATATGTCATAATATCATTCTACAGAGAGATGAAAACAAACCCCTAAATGAACATGTTGGGTGTTGATTTTTTCATCCTTCTACAAGATGATATCTAAATAGAATTGTAAACATTTATATTTATTAACATCTACATTTCATGTATTTATATGAACTATCAATTATAATTTTCAATTAAAAATGGATACTTCTCTTAGATGGGGTATACCGTGATGATATCTTTAAATAAATTCCACTAGAGAACTATTTAACTCATAAATTAGATTTAGTATTTATATAGAATTACATCCCATTATAATAGATACCACATATTTAACATTATAACATTGATATATTTGAAAAATATACAGTAGAGTCTAGGAATATTTTATAGATATTCAAATAGGGTCTCACAGTTTTTAATATGAAAACCCAATCATGTATGTCATTTTAAATATTGTAATATCGAGTCTACGATTCAAAAATTTTCATTCATAAATAATAAATATTATTAAACTTTTTCCGATAAATAATCTAATAATATTAATAATAATGAAATTGTAACATCCCAGGTAAGGAAATTTTATTACATTCTAATGTTTATCAATATTTTAGAATAAAATATTAATATAACTTTAATGGTAATTCTATGCTCGATGGCGTACCCAATACGCAACAAAGAGTTTCTTTGAAATCTTATGTTGCACACTAATAATATAAAAATATTATAATAGTTAAAATCTAGCCGTTGTAATGGAGGGAATGAATAAAAATAACTAAAACCTGATTACATATGTTTGTTAAATATTTTTACATTTATCCAATAAATTTTAGAGGCTTAAAATCTAAATGAAACAAATTTTAAGAATAAATACTCTAATATTTTTAAAATATTGTTTTACCACCTTTTGGTGATGATATTTATTTTAAATATAACTTTTGAAAATTTTATAAGAAATATTTGTCAAAATAATCTTATTCATTATGATTGGGATATTTTATTTTACTTTTGTTAAATTTTTGGTATGTTTCTGACGATGATCATATTTTTTAATGAATAGTGAAAATATTCCATTTTACATTAAAACTTCTTTTTCATATAATTTAAATAAATGGTTAGATTTTCTTATTAATTGGTTTTAATGTTTAATTAGAATATATTTCTACAATTTAATTCAATGGTGGTCATTATAATTAATTTCACTTTGAAAATGGACATAAACTAGTGCCAATCATTTCATAGATATTTCTTCCAAAAAACCCGCTATTTTTTTGACAGTGGGATTTAACTATATGATTTATTAATGATACTTTTATATTTTGAATTTTGTAAAATGAACATCATTTCCTAATTTTAAATATCAAATATAGCATTGGATTAATTTTTTGTATTTTTCTGATAATGCTTTTTATTAATGAATAGTAAAAAATACAGTTTTTAATTCAAAACTTCCTTTTCGTCCAATTTTTTTATATATTTATATTTTCATTTTAATTTTTTTTAAAGTATAATTGAATTATTTTTTATCACTTAATAATTTTTTTTTCATTGGATGTAATTTCACTCTTCAATTGGATGTAAAAACAAGTCAATCTTTTGATAAATTTTACTTCTTAAAAACCAGTCTTTTGTTTTGACAACGGGATTTACTTTTAAATTAATTACTAAAATTTATGTGTTTTTAATTTTATAAAATGGATTCCATATTTGGAATCATAAGGTCTAAATTATGTAATTAATACTCTTTTGTTTTTTGAAATTATGAATAGTAACGATGGTAATTATCTTTAATTATCGTGTTTAATTTGTAATCGGGTAATTATGGGTAAGAAAATAATATCATAAAAATATAAAATGACCCCATCATGTGTCATAATTCTATTTTTGGTGTCATGGACGACCATTTAATTCCTTGTTCCAACATTGGTACCCCATGGAATCACTTTAGTGTGATAGTGACCTTTTATTATATTTGTTTTCAAAAATGGAAAATGTAACCAAAGTATGTAACACCTAAGTAAAATAATTTTAATTTTGTCTACATAAACGATATCTTAGATTATAAATATAATTTTAATGATAAAAATATTTCCTATATCATAGTATTTTTTTATAATTGTTAGTCAATAAATAAATGAAATTATTTTTGACATCATGATGATGCAGCGGTTACCTCATTAATGAATGATTTAAATAAAATGAAAAGATAATGTAAAATCTAAGACATACACTTGTAAAAAGCCTATTGGATTAGTATATTTCGAACCCTTAACAACTTATCATCAAAAATTATCAATGTGGGACCTTTAAAATAATAAAATCATTTTATAATAAACAAACTTTTCTTGACTTTCCATGAGTGCCCCTCCTCTCCACTTATAAAAGGACCCCACCTCTACCACCTTACCCACACCCCTAAAGCCTTTGTCTGGGAAAATCCATGCCCATTTCATCTATACAAATCCCTCTCTTCATCATTTAAACCTCAACTTTGGCATAATGCTCTTCACGAAACCCTTTTGGTTCAAACCAGGAGGAGTTACCTGATTTAAAGGTAATGTTATGACTTGAGTTCTCTTGTTTTATTTTTCTTATCCAAACCCATAAACTCTTTTTATTCCTTTCTTTTGTAACAACACCAGTATATTAAATATACTAGGATGTTTTTATGTGATGTATTCGAGATACACTTACACACACCTTCGTCAAATGGTTAATGGACATATTGTTTCTATGGATGGCGAATTACTGCCTCACGAAATGATGCTTGTTCAATATTATCTTAACACCATTAATGGTGGCCATAATGATGTCACTATATTTTATATATTATATATATGGTATTTATTTTTCCTATATGATTCTTTATTTTATATTTCAGACATGCATGTATGCTTTTCATGTTGTGAAAATGCCATAATTTCATTCGAAGAAGTGTGGACTACCGCCCCCTCAAGTGATGTGACTCGTTCATTCAATACATGGAATGTATAAAGAATAAAATTAATGAACATATGTAAACTATATAACATATATATTATACTGTAATTATAATATATATCTCTCTCAATTATTTTTAATTCCATTAATATGACAAAGAAATGAATGTAGCGTCCATGCATATGTACGACCTACTGTCTCCATGAACAGTGCATTTCAATTATTTTTTGTCTACAGATGTTATGGAATAGTATATAATGAATATGTAAGGGATATATATGATATTTAAATCATTAATACTATTCTTGATATGATGTAATTATAACTACATGGACAATTCTTTTCAAAACAGTTCATTGTTTACTCATGTACCAAACATCGACAAAAATTTTTTATATGAACTCATATAATTAACTAATTATTATAACATTATAATATGTGATATGAATTGAATAATAAAAATTAAAATAGGTCCTTAGAAATTATAAATTGACAAAATTTTATAATTCATAAATATAAAGAAACGAACAAGACAAGTCGGACTTGAGGTAAGGGATCCTACCTCTCTCTTTCTTTTTAAGTACTTTTTTTATGTAACTTACCTTAAGCTCCTATTTATTTTGTTGGGGGATGTTATTTTATATTCCTATTTCTGTAATTTTTATTTTAATATGAAGAGATATCCTATTTGATCTCATCAAACCATTTTTGGAGGTTTTAAGTTGCGCCGTTAGGCTGGCGAATTTCCATAAGTGATTTCTTATCTCACATTTAATTCCATGAGATTTCCATTTTTCGCCATTTATTTATTTCATGTGGTGTATTTTGTACTTCATTTTTATATATATTTTCATGAATATCATTATATTCATGGTATTCTGTGATTCATTTGTTGGTTATTAACTTTTGGTCATTCTTCTCGATTGATTACAATGTGGTAAGGGGGTTTTCATCTCAATTTTATTCCCGTGAGATTTTTGATACATTTTCCACCATATCCTTTGAGTGGTGTAATTAATTCCCACTATTTTAATATTGTGTAATATACATTTTTTATGAGTATTTTGATCAAGGTTGTATAGTCATTCTTTCATGTGGTGTACGTTTCGAAAGTTACCCAAGTCGGTACGGGAACCTTTCACCCTCCTCTTTTTAAAAGACTTCTTTTTATTTGGCATTTTAATTTACATATTATTATGTTGGGATATGTTCTTCTATATCCATATTGATGTAAAATTTATTTCCAATTGATTAGATACCCTTTTTGTTTCATAAACTCATTTTATGATTTTTAATGTGACGCCGTTAAGCTGTCGAATTTTTACAAGGGATCTTTTTATCCCAATTTCGATTTCTTTGGGTTAAACTTGTAGTTATTGAATATGTAATCCTTTGAATATGTGTGAATGACCTTGGATTTTTTTACACATAATATCCACTTATATTGGGTGTATTTATATTTTTCACACATAATTATGAGATTGGTTTATCCTTAATTTAAGGATACCTTCTTTATAAGGGATTTCATCTCATTTAACATTTCTATTTAGACTTCATTGTTGTTATGCACCAATTCACTCTTATATGGTGTATATACTATCAATTGGAATATTATATCATTAAGCTATTTATTCTCATGATATTATAATGTTCTGATTAAATGTTATTCTTCAATTATTGTATTCAAGTGTCTCTAATTTTGGTAAAAACCCTTTAACTAAAATATTGATTAAAATGGTGTAATTATTTGGTATTATAAATATTTCTCAATAATATCAATGTTTTCAAAATGGTATTAAGTATTTATTTATATGGACATTAATGGTTTATAATTTTAAAAGTTTCAAGGTGTCATTGAACACTTTGATTCAAAAAACTCTTTAATAAATGTTTTAAATGGTTTTGAAAATTATTATTTTTAATGTATTCATTATTTCAAAATCATAAAATGTTATATTGTTATTGCTATGTGGGAATGTAATATTTAACTTATGATTATGTTATGTTCTCTGATTATGTTACATTTCATGGGCCTTGTTTATGAAAACGGGTGGTTCCGTGATAAACTAAAGGGGGATGAGCCCGATATAGCTCTCCAATGCATTGGGTAACGTGAAGGAGTTAAACATTAAGGTTTATCCGAAGAGATTTAGGGAATATACAGTGATGGGTATTCCAAAGGTAACCATTAGTTTTACTCCCTACGTAAAAATGTTATGAATGACTCATGTTACCATTATGTCTTATGATTTCTATTAGTTATTCATAAATCTTATGATTTCATGAGGTATGTTAACGTGATTATGTTTTTTGAGTAAAGTATGATTTCATTTATTCTTATGTATACATGGACTAATGTTTTTTTCCATACTATTATAACCCTTACCGAGATTTTTATGCTCATCCCTAGTTTTTTTGAAATGTTTTTCACAGGACATAAAGTTGAATAGGGTCAAATATGGGATCAAGGAAATGTTAGGCTGTCTAAAACATGGAACTAGACATGACTCTTTTGTTCAAGAGTTTTTTATTTTTGTGAAAAAAATGGAAGCTTAGTAGATGTGTCTACTTTGTAACCTTTGAGATGTAATAGTTATGTCCTAATTCACTAAAACTCGAAACCTGAAAAGATCCTCAATGTGAATTATTCATTTAATTCAATAATAGGTAATGTTTAAGGTTGGGTCCTTATAGTTGGTATCAATGGTCGGTTTAGATAACTTTAGAGGTTAGGGTATTCCCTAAGCATAAGTGACATTACCATAATGGTTAGGATTTCAGAAAGAGTCATAGTTTTTAGATAATGTTAAATGAGTATGTATATCTTAGTGTTTATATTCCACATTAGTACATGATGATTTTGTTGATATACTCACACTGACATTTTTGGTTTTAGTAAATGGATGGATCGAACATGCGCCAAAGTGAAAATGGATTTGAAGGAAGCTGTGGGGGTTCTCTAATTAAGAGACTGGATGAAATGGGGGATTCAATCAGAAATCTTCTGGTTATTCTAAACCAACTATCAGAAGTCATGATCAACCACTTGAACCTTGGCGAGTTATCTAATTCATCCTGTACGAGATGACCAAATCGATGTGGATGTTCAGGTAATAATTATAAAGGTAACCATTAGGTTTTATATGGTCCGTAATTATGAGGTAATTATGTGTTATTATATGATATGATGGAAAATGGAAGGCATGAGATATACATGAGGTTAAATTATGTTATGGTTATTTTTGAAGATTGTATTTCTTTTTGGGGAATGTTATAAAAATCATGTAGTTTTTGAAAAATGACAACACATAGACCATGTGACAACCTATCGTGTCGGACAAAGCTACGGAAATCGAACCCACAAGCAATGTGCGACTGTTATTTATCGCCTACCACTGGACTACGAGAAGACCCTGGTTCATTTAACTAATTCTTTTTATTTAGATGATTTTATTAATTAAGAGTAAGTTTATTTTGGGATATCAATGTAAATGATTAGCCTATCATGGAGGATATGTGATTAGGTTAATTACTTTTTAGTATGATACTGTAAGAGTAACTGATGTTATTTTTGTTAAAAATGTTAAGATTTATCTTAGGAGACTATGTGATAAAATCTGTCAGAGATTTGGGTTTCGATGTTATTTTGGATTACTTTGAAGAATTTTATGGATATATGTTCATTGAATGGTCTTTGTTGATCTTTGGGTATTGTTTGAAAAATTTTGGAGATTAAGAATAGATTTGTTTTAAAAAAAGGATTATACTTTTTGGGTATTATCTGATCTTGTACTAACCATTTTGGTTTTGGTTTTGGTTAAGGTCTAAAGGCATGGGAAGTATATATTTCCCTTTTTTGGATTAGGTTATTCTCTAGAAGTTGATTATTGTACTCTTAATGTGAACACGTCTTCCTAAATACTCATAATTTGGAGAAAGTATGAGTTTGTGTAAGAAATATAGTAAAAGTTGAAAGTCAACATGACAAGTATGTATATTTCCTTATGATATATTTAATCTCAAAAATAAATTCCTCAATGAAAATTAACTTTAAAAAAAAATTTGTACGATAAATTTTCCTACTAAGGAATCAAATACCGTTTAACCTATCTCCAGTTTGTGATTTTCTGGTGGTTAACTTTCTCCTAAACATGTTATCTATCACTCTCCCTTTGAACATGAACCTTTGTTTTTTCTTCCATATCCATATTTTCCTACTTGTAATCCTAGTATGGGTTAACTCAGGTGACCATTGTACTTCTCTCCCTTTCTTTTAAAGTGATAGTTTTATTGACTCTTGTTCTGATGTGGGACTTTCAATGAATATTCCAAGCCCAATTTTGAAATTGTTAGGACGCAATTCCCAAAAAGGGGAAGGATGTCACATCCCAGGTAAATAAATAATATTAAATTCTAATGTTTGTCAATATTTGTTAATAAAATGATAATATTACTTTAAAAGGAATGTTATGCTCGATGGCGCACCCAATACGCAACAACGAGTTTCTTTAAAATCTTATGTTGGACCCTAATAATATAACAATATTATAATAGTTAATGCCTATACGTTGTAATGGAGGGAATGAAAATAAATAACTAGAAACTGATTACATATGTTTGTTAAATATTTTTACATTTATCCAGTAAATGTTAGAGGCTTAAAATCCAAATGAATCCAATTTTAAGAATAAATACTCTAATATTTTTAAATGATTGTTTTACCTCCTTTTGATGGAGATATTTTTTTTCATATAACTTTTTAAAATTAGATAATCTATATTTGTCAAAATAAACTTATTCTTTATGATGGAGAAATTTAATTTTACTTTGGTTAAATTTTTGGTATGTTTCTGACGATGTTCATATTTTTTAATGACTAGTGAAAAATATGGCATTTTACATCAAAAATGTTTTTTAATATAATTTAAATATATGGTTAGATTATCTTTTAAATTGGTTTTAAAGTTTAATTATAATATATTTCTAGAATATAATTCATTGGTGGTAATTAGAATTAATTTCACTTTGAAACTGGACATAAAAAAGTTCCAAACTTTTCATAGAGATTGCTTCCAAAAAACTTGTTATTTGTTTTGATAGCAGCAATTAACTATATTATTTATTAATTAAACTTATATGTTTTTAATTTGGTAAAATTGAAATAATTTCTTATTTTGAAGTATCAAATATAGCTTAGGGTTAATTTTTGGTATTTTTTTGATAATGCTTTAATGAATAGTGAAAAATACAGTTTTTAATTCAAAACATCCTTTTCATCCAATTTATTTATATGTTTAGATTGTAATTTTAATTGTTTTTAAAGTATAATTGAATTATTTTTTTATCACTTAATACAATTTTGTTCATTGTAAGTAATTTCACTTTTCAATTGGATGTAAAAACAAGTCAATCTTTTGATAAATTTTACTTCTTAAAACCTCGTCTTTTGTGTTGACAACGAGATCTAATTTTAAATTAATTACTACAATTTATGTGATTTTAGTTTGATGAAATGTATTCCCTATTTGGAATCAGAAGGTCCAAATTATGTAATTAAGACTCTTTGGTTTTTGGATATTATGAATAGTAATGATGGTAATTATCTGTAATTATCATGTTTAATTAGTAATCAGGTATTTAAGGGTAAGAAAATAATATCATAAAAATATAAAATGACCCCACCATGTGTCCTAATTCTATTGGTGGTGTCATGGCCGACCCTGGGATGCCTTGTTTCAACCTTGGGACCCCATGGAATCACATTAGTGTGACAGTGTCCTTTTATCATATTTTTTTAAAGAAAAGAAAATGTAACCAAAGTATGTAACACCAAAGTAAAATAATTTTAATTTTGTCTACATAAATGATATCTTATACTATAAATAGTCATTTTAAATATAAAAATATTTCCTACATCATAGTATTTTTTTATAATATTTAGAAATTAAATAAATTAAATTATTTTTGACATCATAATGATGCAGTGATTACCTCATTAATGAACAATTTAAATAAAATGAAATGATATTGTAAATTCTAATACATAAACGTAGAAAAAGCCTATTTTATGAGTATATATCTAACCCTTATCACCTTATCCTAGACATATATCAATTTGGGACCTTTAAAAAACGAAAGTCATTTTATAATAATGTATCTTTTCTTGAATTTCCATGAGTTCCCCTCCTCTCCTCTTATAAAAGACCCCCACCTCTAGCACCTTACCCACACCCCTAAAGCCTTTGGTTCGGCAAAAACCTGACCATTTAATCTCTCCACATCCCTATATTCATCATTGAATCCTCAACTTTGGAGGAATACTCTTCAAGAAACCCTTTTGGTTCAAACCAATATGAGTTACCTGATTTAAAGGTAGTGTCTTCACTTGTGTTCTCTTGTTTTATTTTGCTTCTCCAAACCAATAAACTCTTTTTGTTCCTACCATTTGTAACAACACCAGTATATTGAATATACGATGATATTGTTATGTGATGGATTCGATCTACACTTACACACACCTTCGTCTAATGGTTAAAGAACATACTATTTCTGTGGATGGCGAATTACTGCCTCACGAAACAATGATTGTTCAATATTATCTTAACACATTTAATGGTGGCAATTATGAAGTCACTGTATTTTATATATTATATATGGTATTTCTGTTTCCTATATTGTTCTTTATTTTATATTTAAAACATGCATTTTAGCTTTGCATGTTGTGAAAATGCTATAATTTCATATGAGGAAGTGTGGACTACCTCCCCCTCATGTGATGTGACTCGTTCATGGAATACATGGAATGTAAATATAATGAAATTAATGAACTTATGTGACCTATATAGAATATATATTATAATTTAATTATAATATATATATATATCTCAATTACATTTAATTCCACTAATATGACAAAGAAATAAAAGTAGCGTTCATCCGTACGTACGACCTACCGTCGCAATGAACGGTGCATTTCATTTCTTTTTATATCCAAATGTTATGGATTAGTATAAAATGAATATTTACTGGATATATATGATATTTAAATCATTAATACTATTCTATAGATGATGTAATTATAACTACATGGACAATTCTTTTCAAACAAGTTCATCTTTGACTCAAGTACCAAACATCGACAAAAACATTTGATAGGAACTCTCATAATTAACTAATTATTATAACATTATAATATGTGATATTAATTGAATAATAAAAGTTAAAGGAGGTCCTTATGAAATTATAAATTGACAAAAGTTTATTATTCAGGAATATAAAGAAACGAACAAGAGAAGTCAGACTTGAGGTAAGGGATTGTACATCTCAATTTCTTTTTAAGTACTTTTTTATGTAACTTACTTTAAGATCCTATTTCTTATGTTGGGGATGTTATATTATATTAATATTTCTATAATTTCTATGTTCATATGAAGAGAGACCCTATTTGATCTCATCAAACCATTTTTGGAAGTTTTAAGTGGCGCTGTTAGGCTGGCGAATTTTCGTAAGACATTTCTTATCTCACTTTTAATTCCATGAGATTTCCATTGTTCACCACTTATTTATTACATGTGGTGTATTTTTTACTGACTTTTGATATATATTTTCATTACTATCATTATATTCAGGGTATTCTGTGATTCATTCGGTGGTTATTAACTTTTGGTCATACGTCTCGATTGATTACAATGTGGAAAGGGGGTTTTCATCTTAATTTTATTCTCGTGAGATTTATGCTACATTTGCAACTATATACTTTGAGTGGTGTAATCAATTCCCACTATTCTACTCATTGTGTAATATAAGTTTGTTTATGGGAATTTACATTAAGTTTGTATAGTCCTTCTTTCATGTGGTGTACGTTTTGAAAGTTACCCAAGTCGGTAAGAGAACCTTTCATCCTCCTCTTTTTAAAAGATTTATTTTTATTTGGCCTTTTAATTTATATATTATTATGTTCGGATATGTTCTTCTATATCCTTATTTATTTAAAATTTATTTCCAAGTGATTAGATACCATTTTTTTCATCAACTTATTTTCTGAATTTTAACGTGATGTCGTTACGCTGTCGAATTTTTATAAAGGAACTTTTTAACCCAATTTTAATTTCTTTGGGTTCAACTTGTAGTTATTGAATATTTCATCCTTTTAATATGTGTAAATGACCATTGATTTTTTAACACTTAATATCCACATATGTTGGGTGTATTTATATTTTTCACAAATAATAATGAGATTGTTTTATCCTTAATTTAAGGATACCTTCTTTATAAGGTATTTCATCTCATTTTAGATTTCTATTGAGACTTCATTGTTGTTATGAACCAATTCACTCATATATGGTGTATATACTGTCCTTTGGAATATTATATCATGAATCCATTTATTCTCATGATATTATAAATTTCTCATTAAATGTTATTCCTCAATTATTGTATTCAAGTGTCTCTATTTTTGGTAAAAACCCTTTAACTAAAATTTCACTTTAAATGTTTTAATTATTTATTCTTATAAATATTTCTCATTAATATCCATGTTTTAAAAGTAGTTTTCAGGATTTTTGTATATGGATATTAATGGTTTAAAATATTAAATGCTTCATGGTGGTATGGGACACTTTGATTCAAAAATCTCTTTATTAAATGTTTTAAATGGTTTTGAAAATGGTTTTTTGAATGGATTCATTATTTCAATAACATAAAATATTATATTGTTATTGCAATGTGGGGATGTTATATTTCCTTTATGCTTACGTTATATGCTTTGATTATGTTATATTTTGTGGGAACTGTTTATGAAAACGGGTGGTTCCATGATAAACTAACGGCGGTGGAGCCCAATATAGCTCTCCAATGTATTGAGTAACCCGAAGGAGTTAAACATTAAGGTTTTTCCGAAGAGATTTAGGGAATATACTGTGATGGGTATTTCAAACGTATACACAAGGGTTACTCTCTATATAAGAATGTTATAAATGCCTCAAGTTAACTTTATGTCTTATTATTTATATGAGTTATTCATAAATTTTATGATTTCATGAGGTATTTTAACGTGATTATGTTTTATGAGTAAAGTATTATTTCATTAATTCTTATGTATACATGGAATAATGTTTTCTTTCCGTTCTGTAATAACCCTTACTGAGCATTTTGTGCTCATCCATAGTTTTTTTTAAATGTTTTTCACAGGACATAAAGTTGAATAGGGTCAATGATGGGATCAAGGAAATATCAGGCTAACTAAAACAAGGAACTAGACATGACTCTTTTATTCATGAGTTTTTTATTTTTTTGAAAAAAAAAGGAAGCTGAGTAGATGTGTCTAATTTGTAACCTTTGAGATGTAATAGTTATTTCCTAATTCTCTATAACTCTAAACCTGAAATGATCCTCAATGTGAATTATTCATTTAATTCAATAATAAGTAATGTATAAGGTTTGGTCTTTATAGAAGTAATTGTAGGGTTCCCATATATTATATTAGGGTATTTAATTCAATATGTGGTTTTAGGAGAAATGTTATTATAAGTTATTATTATTATTATTAAATAATTGTTTCTTAAAAAGATTTGTCACAATGGGAAAATATAATTAACCATATTATATGTGATGCGTATGGATTTAATTTATCTACCCCAGTGTCCCCCCAATAAATTATGTTTATGAAGGGGTCTCATATAAAATATTATCATAGGCATTTTATACTTATGAAGGATAACATTATTTTATAGCATCCGATTGCTGATACGTTTTTCAATAAAATTCCATTCAATAAGTTTATCATAATTTTATTTTAATGTATTTTTCTAAAAATATAACCATGATTATTAAGGCTATTTAAATATTTTTTTTCTATTGTTCACCCATGAATTATTCTAGGGTCATTATTTAAATGGACATAAAAACATTGTACAATTCATATTTACGGTACCTCCAGTATTTTTCACCACCTAGGGTAATATGTGGATTCTATGTAACCCTTGGGATTTCCAAATGGTATTTTCCCATATCATCAAGATAAATCAATAACTAGTTATAGAGGAATACCCATAAATAAATTATTGGGAAAAAAATCCATTAATAACATTAATATGTACTTATAGGGCCATGACGGGAAAGTTAATTATACGAAAGGGTACCTGAGATTATACATGTCAATGTTGACCCGGATCATATTCTCCTCTATCTTGATAGAGATAATGTTGGTAAACCACTATATGAAACAGACTTCTATAGAGAATTTATGTTTTATTATCTTCTAAAAAATTATTTCCTCATTTTTAATATTCGTTGGATTAATTTTTTTTTTCATGTTTATATCCATATTGGTTTTCCAACAGTCTAACGTGATGAGATTTTAATTTGAGATCCAAAACATGAATTTTTTAATAATTTCATGGATATATGTGTCAATATTATTTAATTAATGAGAATTATTTTTCTTTTTCATCAGTAGTCATGTATAAAATAATTATCATGGGATGTATAACTTCTCCAATATAATATTCAATTTTTTCGTATCATCAATAGTGGTCAAGACACATTCATTCAACATTTATGGATAATAATTGATTTTATTTTGTTCCAACAAAATATATTTAAGAAAATAATATGATATGAATCCTTAAGATATAGGAAATTATAGAAGTAAATTTTTTCCCTATTACAATCACATCCAATATTGAAATTTCTAGTTTTGTATGGTGTATATAATAATAAAAAAATTGAGAAACAATATCCTAAACATTGTGTTCCTATGATGTGGTTAAAATCATACTGAATGACGAGTGATGGATGTGATGGTAGAACCTCAATAAATATTACAATTACATAAAGATTCTTAGAGAATGAATAACTAACATTGACAAAAAGGATATATTTTTTAATAGTAGTTGTTTATTATCAATGATATAATCAGGTTGACCATCATATTTTATGAATATATTTAATGTGATTTTATAATTTTATAGTATGACATTGTGTTTTATTAGACCTAGATCTATCAAATATATGTAGTTAATAATAAATATAAAAAATCATTATTTTTTTTAAATATACTGTTAGGGGAAATGAAATTTAAATAACTATAGAAATATATTTTGTTTTATATTCATGTTATGATTTTCATTTATATTATTTTTACTTTTTTAATATTTAATGAGATTTCAGTAACATGAAATATAATATTTCATAGTATATTTTACCAACATGACCATAATATTTTATTAATTGGGTTTAAAATGTGGGTGCTACAACATAAATATGAATAAAGTTATTCTAAAAAAAATTGACTCAGTATTTATTGGAAACCATGTATTCAACAATTAAAATGATATTTCCATTTTGAGTTATCATTATTGTTCTTATAATTGGTCTCTACATATCATTATGGTACCAATAAACTGTTTTGTATTATGGAAATAAATATAAATCAATATATCCTATAAATAAATGGCTCTCAATTATTATAGAGTTCACATATTACCCATTATAATCTAGGGCTTGATAGGAAACAATTTATTTAATCCATACAAAATATATTAAATTACGAATGTTTCCATATATTTGAATTTAACATTCTTATTCTATGTGAAAAATATATAAAAAATAATTTTTTTTGGAAACCCACTCTAACCATATATACCAGGAACTATGATTTTGTCGACAAATTCTAGGGATTGTGAAAGATACAAAATAAGGGCCTCCATGTGTTATCAGTAAATTTTATTTTCTAGTATAAATGAGTGTATGCATAGTATTATAGGAAGATATATAAAAATCTACACTATTAGGCCATGGTCCTCTATTTTGTAGGTTATATATGAGCCTAGGATTTAGGCTTGTAGTGTTAACGATTAATGTGTATGAATCTTCTTCCATAAAATATAATATTTTTGGTATTCGTGTTGTATAAAGAAAATATCCAATGGATATCCCAATAACATGGTGTTAACAAAAAGTGTGATTAGCATCTACTACAATTGTAGTGTGATAAAATCAAAATAATAACCATAGTATATTTTGTAAAATATTCATGGAAATTTAATGTTTTAATGAATATATCTTGGATTCTAAATATTAAAATATATAATTATTTTAAACAATTACATTTGAGATCCACAATACATAATACACATTACCCCATGTAACCACTTCCCAAATTAATGATGGGAACATATGATCATGATGGTTCTTCCCATCAGTAAATTTGAATAACGTTTTTACAATATTATCTATATCTTAATTTAACTCAATATAAAAAAATTATTCTATTTAGTGGGTCAGTTCTAATCCAACAAGTGTTGTTGGTATGATAACCAAGAGATTGTAGATTTGATTTATTATCTATTTGGGATTCTGTTTTATTACATTGTTCCACAAGTGATTATTATATAAATTCAGACAGGAATGTTATGATGAATACATTGACACATGAATAACCTGGAAAAGTGGATTGCCAATGGTTGATTTTTTCATTCCTTCATAAGGTTTTGTTCTTAGTCGAATTAATTTTTAGTATTCTAGAAATATAAATTAAGAATAATCATATTCAAACCATCTTTTGAGTGTCATAATTCTTGTATAAATGTTATAATGAAATTGGTAACTTGACCTATGGGATGTCAAAACTAAATACACACACTTTGTGATATATTATTTGTACTATTTAAATGATTAAAAAATCCACTATGTTGTACACAAACGTCTAAGAGATGAAAAAGTAGTTATTTTTGTCATTTTGTAAAAACATTCATTTTCTATCTAGGTAACTGAAACATTTACATGGTTATTTACAATAATAGTGACAAAAACGCATATAATATTTAACATTTAGAAGGAATGAAACTTATACTTCTGTTATTTAAATTTCGAGTGAATTTACCATTTCATTCTATCATCGAGAAGTTAGAACTATTGTTGGAATAATAGAGGGTGGATTTCATGCTAGTTAAATGGGATATGTGTAGGAATCAACATAAAATATAGTTTTACCCTTAGTCTTCAAGTTAGTACCTTACATTATTTTTCATCTATAATGATTTATTATTACATGTTGTTTCATTATATCCTCGTACTCATTTATTGTTGTTGTGTTATAACTAAAAACACTGACAATCCACAATGTTATTTAAAGGGATTATGTGGTGACCAAAAATAAACATAATGATTCTTTATTGATATTAAGAAACATTATCTTGTGAAATTTTTATATTCATCTAATATTTTAAACTTTTAAATATAAATTTTTCTAAGGAATATGGAATATTTCTTTTTTATTGAAGAATATTTACATTACATTGTATAGAAAATAGGTAATATTGATGTTTATTTCCTTGGAAATCAGAACATATTATTTGGAGTCACAAAACATTTTTTAATCTATATAAATTGGTACTTAATGGTCAGTTTTTATGTTACAATGACAACATATAATATCCATTGAACATACATAAAAGGAAATGTGTGATCATGATGCCTAGTAAGGGAATAAGAATATGGAACATTATTCATGTGTTCCAGAGTCATATAAATAAAAAAATGAGGCAGAAAAACATTTCATGATCATATTAATGTGGTTTATATCATTAAGAGAGGATAAAATCATGATATTTGAAACCAGAAACAGTATAAAAATGATACATTCATAAGCATATCACTAGGGTTTGTCAAAAATGATTCATAATTTAATACATAAATGGTTTTAAACTATGCTATATGATAACATGTCATCTCAAGGGAATTAATTATTTACACAATGAATTTGAGTGAAATCATTGAAAACCCTTCATATGTATTAATTCATATAATCAACGTAGATCATAGAATATCCACTCATTAATAACCCAAGGCAAATAATATTATGGTTTCATATAAAATAATGAATACATAGGTATTTAAACACATGAACGTTATGACATATTTAACCCATGTTATTGGAATATGGTATTCATAGATGAAAATCCTGAAATAAAAAACAAATATTTACATATTGGTGAAATTACATTAAAAATAAGAGTTTTGGTATTAACGATAAGTAAATTTTTCAAGAAAAGAATATAAATTTCAAAATTGAATTTTGAATAATTACTAATATACAATGTAGTATAAGGGAATAAAAAAAGAGAGGATATAAAGTATCCCATTGTTAATATAAAATTATTTTATTAATGGGATAATATAAATTGGATGAAGATAATTTAGTTTATAAATTTGAAGATATATACTAATGAAGGGGACATTAATGGAAAATTGAAATATTGTTTTTCTTACATTGAGGTGTTTCTCCTTATTCATAAGGATGGAACCTTGGGTGGTCAAATTAACTGTGGGTATCATTGAGAATAAAATTGAAAAAATCTTCTTGGGGATAGAAATTTATTGAAGATAAAGGGAGAAATAAGTTTCTATTTACAATGAAATTGGATGAATTGTTTAATAAAGACAAAATTCAGGTAATGGAAATATATTTAGTGTAAAATGTAATCCCACTTACTTACACATTGATAATGCAAATGGTTTTGTAAATTAAAATCATATTGTTTGACATTATAATCTCTGAGATCAAAAACCATTAAGAAATACTTATCTGGATATAGAAAATTAAACATTCAAAAAATAATATTTTTGAAAACAATTTTTCTCATTTTGACATTGTAAAGACAAATATAAGTTTAGAAGTTGATAAAAATATATTAAATAATATTTTAATAGAGACATGAAATATTAGTTTTTTATTTAATATGGTTCATTAATTATTACATTATTATGACCTAAATATGAGGCCATATAACATTTTGAAAACTTAAAAGTATACTTTTATTATTTATTAAAAAATAATTTATTTTAGAAATTTTTTTAAATTTAATACTAACTAATTTTCTACATCATGATTTAAAATATAAAATATTTTGAAAATAATTGTCTAAATTTTATGATTTTAAACATTTAAATTTAGTCCCCTTTATTTATTAAAAAATAGCCATTTTTTGTCACAATCAAATTTATGAAAATTATAAAACATTTATAGGAAATAGAAATATTATTTTATAATATCAATTTATGCTAGATTTTTTAAAAAGAATATCATTTAGAAAAAAATAATTAGAATAAAAGAGTTTATTATAAATGTGTAAATATGTTTTAAAAATAAAAAATATATTTTATTTTTATACAAAATAAAATTTATCATATTTTTACTTACTTAAACAAAGAATGTGTTAATTGAAATAATTCATATTATGTAATTGATGAAATTAAAATTTTATTTATTTAGCTGAAATTAAACATTATGAAACTATTGTAAAACCACATTACCCCTTATTATGTTTTTATAAAATAAAATTTTTGTGTGAGAAATGTTTTTAGTTTGATAGAGTATCTCAACTAATAATAACTAACTGGTAATTTTAACTAAAATGAAAATATCTAAAAAGTGATTTCATTCTCGTATTAATTGATAAAGCTCATCAATTTAGTTGGTAAATGGAAACCCAAGTTACTCTATATCCCTCCCATGTTCGGACAAATGTGCATCAAATAACTATACTCTAAAGGTTGATCCCAATATTTATCTATTCAAAAAAAATTATACTTAGACATTAAAACATATAGACACTAATTTTGATATAAAAATTGTATTTAGGGGGTATATATCAAATTATAAAAATGACCATTGGTTATATTGATCGTAAATTGTATTTGATGAATGGTCATATAATGGTCAAATAGAAATTGTTTAATTTCAATTATTACATTATATACACTTAAACTTTCATCATTATTTACTAAATCACTCCTAATGATGATTACAATTAATTTAATAATAACTATTAGATTATTATGCTTCTTTTTTCTCATAATAGTATTCCAAGTATATTTAATTATCATTATAAACATGACAGCTGTAGAGTATATGATTGTGTGTTAAATATTATATAGTTTATATATTTTTTAATATTTTTTGGAGGTGTAATTGGTCACATTAAATGATCTTTAATATTTAATTTTTCACAATATTTCAATTTACATAAAATTAAAAAATATGGAAAATAATTATGAAGAATTTTTTGATAAATAATCATATATTTTATTTTTAGGCCATTGTATATGTCACCCATATGAAATTCAATCCATGAAATTTTAACTCATTGTATTGTTTTAAAAAATGGTTATGTATCTTATATCTCATTCTCAAATTTGGTTCCCACATTATTTCATCAAATTTATACTCTAAAATACATTTACAAGGTTAATCTTCATGTTTCATAGAACATTGTCTCTATGGTCTAAGATATGCAACATCGTCTCCTCATAAGAGAGGTCATCATCCAACTGTACCACCTTCTTATTGAGTACATTTTAGGGATATGTTATGTACATATTTTTTATGAATATAATTAAAAACATGAAATTGATCAATATTTTTCAAATGTACTAGATGATAGGCCATTTTACAATGAGATCATAGATTTAAAAGGGTTTAGTGTACATTGTTCTATGAATTCATTTCTTGCTAAATAGAATTAAAATATTACATGGTGATACTTGAATGAAACATTTCCTCAACCCACAATCACAATGTGCCTTCAATGTTCATCATAATAGATCTACCTAAAAATAAGAGATTATTTTATTTGCTGTTGGATGAAATGGATATTTATGTTTCTCAGTTGAACAATGTTGGTCCAACATATTTTTCTCAATAGGAAACATCAAAAAAATGTAAGAGTTATTCATTTTTTACCATATAGAGTATCATGTGGTTCAATTTGATAACTCAATTTTTAAATGATGTTTTATGAGAACAAAAATAAAGCATGTTTTTGACAATTTCACATATATATTCAATTGAGAACATTATTAACCTTACCAAATTTATTTTAATAAATATTATAGATTGTAAATCAATTTGGGTGTCATTGGATGTATTAAAAATCAGCTTTTTAATAATTTCATATTGATGAATTCTCTAGAATATTAATTTTAACTAAGAAAAATGATCGAAAATATCTGAATTTTCAACCAATGTATCCTCACCACATCATTTATATATATCATTTTATTTTGTTCAATAGATAAATCATCTATAATAGTGATGAAATTAGTAAACCTATAGATTATATCCAATATACCCCATATATAATTATTTTTTTGGAGAGAAGTGAAAAATTATATTATCATATTCTTATACATCAATATTGGAAGGGGTTGTTGTTCCAATACCTTATTATTATTTTGTTACTCCACATCCACTTTTTTATAATCTAGGAAGATTTCATTATTTTTTTCAACCTTCCATTTCATATTATCCAAAAAATAATGACTACAAATAACCCGATACATTTTACTACAACCTGTATATATATATATAATGTGGATCGTTTAGGATGATATTTAATCCCCGTTATCATTGAGATATATTGTACATGTATCTATGATTTATATTTTAGTAGACATTCTAGGTCAATATTTAATTTTAAAAAAAAATTGATTCTTCCTTGAGTTTGTATTATTTTTTATCAATGGTTCATATCTTTTAGCTATCCTGAACATCTTTAAAAGTTATTATTGATGAATAAATGGATATAAGATTGAAAATGTTTATTTTCTTCTAATTACCATTACCAAAATTACATGGTCCTTCTTTAATTCTTATATTATATTCCACATCATGGCGGGAAAAATAATTTATTTTTACACAATTCCTCAATGACATTGTTTTCTCTTGATGTGGGATAATGAATTATATAATCATTATTTTATGAACGGTACAACAAACTATTTTGTCTCATGATTTATTATTATATAGATGATATATAAATTAAACAATGGTTTTCTATGTATATATTACATATATCTTCATTAACATAGTGCCTCTATAACATTAGTGAAAATTTACTACAGTAAACACAAAGCTAATAGTAGTAATATTATTCTCCTAAGGAATTAACTATTCATAATCATAACTTTTATACATTTTTAATTTTCATGAAGAAAAATATAATTCAATTCACATATTAATTATTAAATACATCAATTAATAAACTAATATAGAGTATATTTATCATAGCTGGAGAAAAAAATAACATCATTAGTTCTCAGAATTTTTTCTCACGATAATATTTCTAGATTAACTTACATGAATTTCAAGTTAACATTATAGGTTTCTTATAATTTCATGAAATGTTCATCTAAAACCTAATTTCATAGCCTATGAAATCATATAAGCTATGAATATTTTTGACAATTTTATGAAGAATCACCTCCACTACAACTTTCTTTATGGTTGGTTCAACTCTGATTCCTTCATTTGTTACAATGATCCCCAAGATTAAAACATGGTGTAACCAGAAAGAACATTTTTTAAAATTTAAAATTACTTATCCTTGATTTATTATTTTAATATAATCCTTATATTATTCTCATTCTCCTTGATATATTTTTAATATCTCATATTATCTTAAACAAAATTAATTGTTTATTTATCATTATATTCCTTAATGATTCTATTCATAAAATCCATAGATATGAAATGATAGTTATTAATTAAAAAGGGAATAAAAAAATTATAATTACTATTTATTTATTGTATGGTTGTAATTATAATATGAAATTTCATCATATTATATTAAAAATACCAAGATCTATGATCAATATTTGGGAATAATTGATACACACCAGGCTAGTAAGGAAATCACCAACACGTGGAAGATGAATTATAAATTATAAATGATATTGTTATTTTCTCTATAAAAAATACATTTATGCATTGATAAATACTTTTACTTTAAAAAGATAAATAATTATCTACAGGTGGACACACATGGTTAGATAAATCCCTCATGAAAATAATATTGAAGTTTTTACCTTAGTTCCTCTAACTCCACATTTTAAATTATATTTGGGTTCATTGATTTTGTCACGGAGGTTGGTATGAGTCCAATATAAATATCAATTAATAACTCGAACTATTTTTCCACCAGTATAATTTCATTTCATTATAATATTTCATATATCATATCCATATATAAGTACAAAAATGGTTATTCAAAAAAAATAATAGGTCTACATTTCTATCAATTAAAATTTACTTTTCCTACAAATGGAGATTGACTAAATTTCAATTATTATGAATTTATTCCTAGAATTATAAATATAGAACCACTCCATACATAGTATATTTTCATATTCCATAGAGTGAATTCCTATTATATTTCAGAAACGATTATAAATAATATTTTATACTTTACATTCTATAAACATATAATGTTAGGGTAATTCATGCATTATTCTTTATTGATAACTAAAATTCAATGATATCAATGATTAATTTTAAATTTTTTAAAACATGGATTATATTAAGGAATTAATTGAACCATAAAAAATACTTCATATCTTTTAGATTAAGATGAGTTCACATAGCCCACCTCATTTTGAGCCTCGACTACAGCCGTGGTGATTTAAAATCCCTTACATTGATTCCATAAACTATTTAATGTTTGATTATATATTATATCTTGTAACATTTAATGTAGAAATTTATTTTAAATTACCCTAGTATTTCCAAAAATGGATCATTAAACATCATACTAGTATTGGAATATATTTTCATTGTGCTTAGTATTTAAAAGTTGAGGATTTATCTCGCTACAAATGATATGAGCTATATGGACATATATGCCACATTTATAGAGCATTTAAAACAAAAGATATTAGTTCCTATAATTATTTATCCCACATTTTTTTCCATTAGAGGTTTCAATTTAATTCATCCACTTCTATGATATAAAGTCATCCACAAGTTTATCTCTATTTTCTTCTATTTATTCAACGTATGTGACCTTCATTTTGAAATTTTTTTTAATTCAACAATCATTTGACTCCAAAATAAATCCATATACATTTTATAGTTTCAATTTGAAAATCTCATATAATGCTAGGGATTCAGTCTTCCAACAATATATACAACATTTGATTTTGATCTATAACATAGGTATTGGAGTTTATATAATATCTTGTATAGTTGAATTTATAACATCAAATTAATTGATTTTTCACCTCCTTTATCCCTAGTAGATCCATAAATTATTTTTAATTAATTTGGCATGTATAATATTTATTGAGAATGATTTTGCTGAAATTTTCTTACTCCATATCATTAATCTCCCCTCATGGATTCAAGTTTGTAATCAATTACCACCATTGATCAGCTTCACCTTCTAGGAAATATACTACTACGGTAAAATAGATTGATATGAGTAGGGGGTATAGAAAATTACTTTTAAATAAACGTTATATTTATTTTATAAATATATTTATCGTTATATACACTAATAGGATGTTTTCATTCAATCATGAAGTAAAAAATGTGATATTTTTTCCTTAGAGGTTAATCATATAACTCAGCATTATTTTAGTTAGTATTCGTATTTTGATATTGTTGATTCACCATCCTTATGTTGTTTCAATTTTAGAATAAATCATAAAATGAATTCTATCAGTCTTTCATCCATTTCACTCATCATTTACACAATTTGTGATATTTCTATCCATTACTATCTTAGATAAAAACCTTAATGCGGAACAATTCATTTTTGAAATATTTAAATAAAAATGAAGTTTATATCATAAAAGAGAAATCATAAATATGTTATTATTTACTATCATATAATAAAAATTATACTTTTTAAATTTAAAACATAATTTATCATTAAATTATATAGGTTAAAGAAAATATCACCATGGATATTAATACTAGGTTTTTAGTAAATCCCATTATTGCAGAGTAGTTACTTATTGAGTCTAAATAAATATTTTAATTTCTTGGTTTTTACAACCATGGTAAATCATTTCCCAAAAAAATATTAGTTTGTATAATCCAGACTAGGATTTCATTACATTGAAACCTATATCTTTATAGTTCATAAAAATTATAGGGAATTTCTTATATTTAGATTTATCCTCAAGGTTCTTACAATTATTCTCTAGTCCTAATTTCCAAAAATAACTATTCATTTCCTTGATAAAAACTATGTAAAGACTAATTTTTTTAACATGAACTTTTTGTTACATGGTAGAATACATATGATCTTATATTGTTTATTTTAATATTAATTATGATCATATAACAAGAAAACATAAAGATTTATTCTACTAAACATGAAAATTATCATCATGTTTCAGCACTATGTATCTTTTACTATATCTTATATCCTTGGATCCGGCTTAAAATAAATTAGTATAGAATGACATCGATTAATTGAATATGCATAGGATAAATTTATCATGTTATCCTAAGGAATATAAATAAAAGCATGATGCATAAAAATTTAGTTTGATAATGATATCTTGAGGAATATTATAAGAATATTAACCAAATGCAAAACATTTAAATGTGGATATAATATAAAATAATACATTTGGATGAATATTAGTTGGATTTTTCAAAAATTATTCATAAATATAAATTAAAATGGATAAACACCAATGTATCGTAATACATGTCATCACTAAAGATAAAATTATTTAACCAGTGAATTGGATATCTACCAGGATGAACCAATCATATTTATTAATTCATGTGATCCAAAAGGATCCTAAAAAATAATTTCATCAATAAATCAAGGATATAATTCTATTGATTTTATTATAATTATTTGAGTACATACTTTCTTAAATACATGAATAAAAAAATTAACTCAAGGAAATGGAATGTGGGGTTTTATATATTTAAATCCATGAAAAAATAAACAAATATTATATAAAGGTTTGTTACCTTTGAAAACGTGATGTTTGGGAATTCATATTAATATAATTTATCATGATTAAAACTGATATCCAGTTAATAAATTAGACAAAATTATGACTATACAATGTTAATTTTTGAAATTAAAAAATTATAGGAATGAATGTATTTCAATTATTTAAGACTATTTTTTCTATAATATTATGTTATAAATTGGATGGAAATTATGTATTTTTATGATTTGTAACCAAATAAAATATAAGGGGACTTGAATGTGAAATATAATTGGATTATTCCATTATATTAAATAATCTCTCCAAAAAAATGAGGATGTAATCTTATAATAATAAGAAAAAATTAGAGAAATGTTTTGGGAGTAATGTGTTTTAAAATATTTTGGATGAAAGATTTTGAGTGAATATTAATGGGTAATTGGATTGGTACATATAGAAAAAGTAGATGAAATGTTTAGGAATTTAAAAATTTAGGAATTTGAAATTATGGTTGTGGAAAATATATAAATTATTGGCATGTACATGTTTTTTATTCATGGTCATAGTAATTTTAGTTATATTTTATTATATTTTCATTTTTTATGTGAACAGTAATATTTAAATATTATTTGGATATGAAAAAGTAAACTATCCACAATATTATGATTTAATAAGAAAATGTTCCATTTAGAATTTGAAATGACTCATACAAGATTCTAAATTCATTAATATTATTAGAATACATAGAATTAAAAATAATATATTAGTTCATATATTGTGGTCAATTAACTATTATGTCATTGTAACTTAAATTTTAGATCATAAAACATTCCAAAATCCCAAAAATTTATATTTTGATATTCAATGAAAATTATGGTATTTAATAAAATTCTTGAGAAATAACCCTAATTTTTTTGCGAGAAATGTAATTTCAAAAATATTATTACTTTTATTGATAAAATTTCTAAATATGGATGGTTTCACATTGTAATGATCATTTTTTTTAATTTAATGTAATTTTTTTGGATAAAATCAAATTTCTAAAACTTATACTAATTTATTATGTCATAATAAAATTATTTTAACAATTATATTTATATATATGTCTCTTAAAATATATATTTAACTAAAAAATAAATATTTTATTTATATGATATTGTTATAAAATTGAATATATTGTATGAAAATACAAAAATTGTTCATCTATGCCCAATTTTATTTGTTAATTTCTCATACTTAATTATATATTTTATTAAAAAATTAGTCTCCAAATTGAATTGATGAAATGACCATTTTAATTATTTATAAAAATTAATTAATCATCATAAAACTGAATTTTTTACATGTAAGGCATTATTATAGCCATTTAAACCCTTATGGTAAGGTGTTTGATGGTTTTAGATTCATCATGTGGCTCATCTACCATTTACCGATTCGTAATATCCACCAACATGAACATATACCATAGGTGATTTCATTTAGTAATGAATTTTTGATTCATCGCTTTGTCTTTTCCAATGTCAAACCCCCGTGATGCTACCTCCCTCCAATGTTATGAGAAATTATGTTAAAATGTAATTTATCTACTCCTTAAGGAAATCATTTCCCATTTCTCCTTCAAATATCATATAAAATTACAATATATAAATTAAAATAATAATGGTAAAATTATTACCAATGGTTATATATCATAATACTCAAATTGATTTAATGTTATATAAACTAAAAATTATATCTAACCAATGGTAATGCAATTATCAAGTCCAAGAGGTCACAATTCTCATTATATCGTATACATAATTCACTATTCATAAATATTTCATGCTTCGTTACAAAATTATTGTACAATTCCGTCAATAATGTCAAGTATATTCATTTTTTATTTTCCTAATACCTAATATTATAAATGATTTAATTTTACATTAAATGAATAGAGTTATATATTATATAATTGTGTTTTTGATATTAATTTATGTACATATTCATATATTATTTTTAATTATAGTAATTTATATAAATACATGATGTGTAATATGAATTTTTTAATAATATTTTTTTACATACATTGTGAAAATTAATGTAATAGAAATAATTAATAAGGTTATATATTAATCATATAAAGAGTTATCAAGATGTTACACTTAATATATGCAATTTTTACACTATTCATAATTATAATGTTCTCTGATTGATAATTATCTTAATATATAGAGAAATTTTTTAAAGAACTCTTAATTTAGATTATCTAATTTAAATATAAACCAAAAAGATATATTATTGTACACAAAATATTCCATCAATATTTTTAAAAATAGAAATTATACCACCCTTCATATCATATTTTCCCATCATTAGGTGACATACATACACAAAATGAAAAAGGTTATACTATTGATCATTCATACAATTTAAATATTGGGAATGTGGGGTTCCCAAACATGGGAAGATAGTGTTTATTCATAATCATTTATGGTAAAGTTTTCCATTGGGATACACTTGTGTGTTTTATTCCATTATAAAAAAGTATATAATGAATATATGATTCATTGTATTTGTGGAATATTGGTTGTTCTCATTTCTATGTTCATTCCCATGTGGAGGTATTCTTCAAAACATATAATATAAACATGTTTTTGCATACAGTTTCTAATGATACTCAATCATCCTAGAGTAATTTATTAAATAGATGAATATTATTGACCTAGTGGAAGGAAATACTATATTCAATTTTCATGGTTGATATATTTACTTGTTTTGATAGCCATATAATTGTTAAATGACTAGAATAAACTACTAATTTATTATAAATTCCTTATTTTTTATGGATATATTCTAGATAAATATTACTATTATCATATAAAATTTCCCAATTATATATACTACCTCATATATATTAATCTACGACTTCTATTATCGTTTCTATATAAACTTCATACATAAAATCTACTAACAATTTTGTTGGGGTTCGGGATATATAGAGCCACCATTTTTAATCATGTAACATGATTAATATCTGTATAGGTGACATAATATTAAGGGGTTTAATATTCATATAAATAACCATTGCTGTGTAGGTTATAAAAAACATTGAAATTTTAATTGTCATAATAAAAATATTTAACTTGTATCTTCTATGATTTTTCACACATTGTCAACAATCCTCCTCTAATAGTGGAATGGGGATTGTAATCATAGGTGAGAAACAAATAAACATCTCTAAAAAAAATTCAACTGAATGGTATGAATAATTTAATATTAATAGTGAAAACTATAGTCAAACATCCAATTTCAATTATCCCAGAATATAAAATATAGACACCAATATTGGAGTGGATAATAACAAAGACAACAATAATATAGAATGGGGGTAATTTTAATCTACTACAATCAAGTCTGTACTCCACTGTATATTGGATATATATATATAGGGGTGTTACATACTGATTTTCCACACCCAATATCAGAGATTTTATAATTTCAATCCTTTTAGATTTATACCATTAACAATCAGTAATTTTGGTTTGGTATATAATGATGAGATAGATGAAATGAATATCTTTGTTGAGAAATCACCCTTATTGTTGGTTGGATTTTTTTATAGTTTCATCATCCCTCATGATAGTTACTAGTTTTAACATATGGCAATCTATTTAAATAAGTCACTAAATGTATTAATCCCTCCGAGTATGCATTATATTGTAATTTAGGAATTATAGGAATGAATTTTGGTAGGGAAAATATAAAATACAGATCCGTGATTTTATAAAATAAATTACATTATAATCCATTAATATGATTTATTTTAACAACATTTTTGGCTTACGAGAAGAGTAAAATATAGATATTTATATTCGGAAAATACCCTTTTAATAAGAATGGGCATCATATTGACCATTATTTAGTGGAGAACATTTATACAATAGAGGAATCTTTATGTGAGGCCAAAATCCCATTTTTTCGATTTGGGAATTCAGGCCACTGAAATGGAATCATGGTCAAGAAGAGAACATTTCGTTTCAAATTATAAGATATAATTAGTATGATCCCAGTAATGTATATATTTTTCATGATGCGATTAAGAGTATCCCGTAGATTTTCCAACTGATATTTTTTGATTTCCTCCTTCAATATGATCAGTGTTTATTACATAGGATTTCTAATGGTCTAGAATAATATTATAAATATTTTCTATGATAGTTCATTCCATAAAACTATATACTATTAGTTAATCTCAATTTCATTTCATCAAATTTATGAATTGATAATGGTTATTTCTCCATAAAAACATTAATATATTTATATAATTATAAACCTCCTTCAGTATATATATGGGATTATGATTTAGGAATGGATGAAATTATGGAAATTTCAATGAAATATTTATTATCCAGGATGGCTAATGAATTGGAACTTGTATTTTTTCACCATGCTTAATTTAGGATGTCATTATATAATAGAAACATTATAGTAAAATTATATTGAGTGGGATAAATATACATATAAATTACATATTTTTATTTGATTTTTTTTATAACACAAACACACATCCGAGGACAGATATTGAATACTATATTTGGAAACGTTGAAAAATCAAAAGTTCTCCTAAAGCAAGATATATCATCTCCAACTATGTTCTTGACAATGATTACCCTTATAATAAATATAATTTATAAAAAATATAATCACACAAAGGAATGGAAATATATGAAAAAGGGAAAATTATATCCTCAGTATGTGAAAACAAGGAAGAATCATATGAATAACGTGAAAATAAGGGTATGCGCACATGAGTAAAACATTAAAAAAATATATTGGGAATTGAATTATTAGAATATTTAAACATGGAACAATGATTTTAAACAAATAACACATGAATAATATGAAAATCAAGGTATTTTAACCATGTGATTATAACATTTTATCGGTCATTGATATTGTTTCAGAGACATATGAAGTGAAAATTAATTACTTTTTAGCAAAGTTTCTTACCTACGGGCATTATGATAGGAAAAAATTTATGATACCATTTTCACTCCTCATTCCAGACCTATCTTACTGAATCATGTATACACCCCAATATTTCACTATTGATTATGTGAGAAATATCAATTTTTATTAATTTTTTTAAGGGATATATAGGTCCCACATGTCACATAATGGATACAAAATTTATTTGTTCGAAGAAATCATAAAAATTCATTATATCCTAACCTCTGAAATGAAATTGGTATCATAAACATATTATCATATCATAAAATTTGGAAAATAAATTTGTTTCATTATCATTTCATTATAATCTAAACTATTAAAATATGTGGGTTTAACAATTTCTATACAAGATAAATCCTATAGAAGATAGAACATAATCATAAATGTCATTGAATCATAACATAATCCACTTCAATATATAATATATATGGTGTTCTTGTATCATATACCCAAAAATTCTTAATTAAAACAAAAAAATTCACCTATGATGGAAAATATTTTCAAAAGATCATATAAAATAGTTCGTGATAATTATATAAATTCTACATCGAAAAATAATGTTAAAACATAACAAAAATTCAAATCATTTTTTTGAAAACAATTATGAAATTATATAAGTCGTGTATTAAAAACATTTAAAACACATTTTAAATATAATGTTTTTTAAATTTTTTTTATTTTAATGTGATCTTAAAATATAATATTGAAAATTATTGGATAAAATTTTTATTGAAAATAGATCTCGAATAAAAAATTTTACAGAAGGAAATGTGAAATAATATAATATTTTTATAAAAAATATTATTGATAGATTTATGATCAAAATATTGAGAATATGTTATTATTGCATGGAAGCATCATGGATTACCTATGGAGAAGGGTCGGACAAGTATTGAGTTAGTCGCGCAGGTGACTTGCACAACAAGAGAATGGACTTGCATTCAGGTCCCTAAGAGGATTGAAAACATACACGCCTGTTGTTCTTTGTGATTAGAACTTCAAAATATGGAAAAGGAAAGAGGTTCGAGCTAGGTTGGAAGTGGGTCACACAAGTGACATGCATGGGAAAAGAACTGCTCCCTGAGACCTGCATGCCGAGAGAGACTTGCATGCCATCGCGTAGGGTAGTCAAATTTCCTATAAATATTGGACTAACCATCCTCATTTATTAATGGAGTTCAACACTTTTAAGAATTAGAGCTCTCATCGCGCAGGTGTTGTGGTTGCGCAAGTGGTGGTGTGCCGCACAAGTGGGACTTGCGTGCCAGATTTTGATGTTTCGGTTTTTTGGTTGTTTTGCACCATTATTAGTTTTGGCGTAAAGGGGAGTGCATCATGCATGTTTGGAGTTTGAGAATCTTGTGTCGCAGAAGTGTCTATGGAGGACTTGCACGCCAGTTGTGACTTGCGCGTCGATACTTGCGCGCCGAGGTAGACTTGTGCACCAAATAAGGTTGTTTTTTCAGCAGTGTTTTTGGGCTGTGTGGAAGCTGGAAGATTGCCCGATACCTTCGGTGAAAAGAGAGGTTCATCTACAAGTGATAGTTGGAATTCAACAGAGAATCTACATATAAAATAATATGCATTCCTTCATGAAAATGAAGTTCCCTAAAGGTCTATAAATAGTGAGTGGATCCTTTTCAGAGTAGTGAGCAATGGAAGAGGAAGAAGGTGATTCTCTCCACCGGCAGTGAGCCAGAGGGAGAGAAATATGGAGTGACCCTAGGGAAAGTAGTGAGCTAACCCTAAACCTTGTAAAGGAAGTGAGTGTGGGACAGAGTGACTTTGCCTGAACCTTTTAATCCACTGCTAGTGATGTTTAGTGGAATTTAGTATGACTGGAAACCTGTCGGCATATGATCCTTGGACATAAACCTTAGCGGGAAACTAAGTAAAATTGATGTGTCAGGTTCTTTCTTTACATTCTATTTATATTGTGCAATGGGAAAGAGAGAGAAGAGTGTTTTTCTTATCAGCGAAACAAGATCTCAACGGGCTTTAATTTTAAGCTAGTCATACCCTTATTCACCCCCTCAGTGTATTTAGCCTTGTGGACCTAACAATTGGTATCACTGGGATTGGTTGATATTTTTTATTATCTAAATATAGGTCACTAATCATAAAGGTATTTAGTTCATCGACGAATGTAATTTTCAGATATGGAAGAATTAAATTAAACACTATTTCCAATCTTTAGGAATGGATGTGTTTTCAGCAGCTATGCATGGTTCACAACTGATATTAAAAGTGGTGCATTATCAGAAGCTGAGCATAGAGAGCATATTCAAAAGAAATCAATGCCTTATGGGGATCCCTTTCCAATTCCATCTACAGAAAGGTTATTTCATTAAAAACATCACATTCCATGTTGGAAAAACTATTGAATATATAGGAATGAGATACGAAGGTCAGAGAGGCAAATCTATGAGTGTTTTGGAATAAGTATGAAGATCTGAAGATGAACCCGAATGAGTTTGTTGATGCATTATTTGTTAGGGTATATATTGTTGTGGAAGATATGTGAGGACATGGAGAAGTCATTGATGACATAAAGATCGTAAATTGGATCTTCAGGAAGCTTCCACCTCGGTTCAACCTAACATTAGCAGTACTAGAAGATAAATATCCCAAAGAGCTGACATTGGATAATTTTCACAATACCTTGGTTGCATATGAGATGAGTAATGATGATAACGAAGGTATGGAAAAGGGTAAATCCAAAGAGATGGCATTTAATGCCATGAAGAAGCTCACCATTTAAGATTCTCAGGAAGAAGAAGAGACAGATGAGATGATGTCATTCTTTCCATCAAATCTGAAAAGAGAAAAAGGAAAGGTTAAATGGAAACTTCCACTAGCATGCTTTCGATGTGGAAAGGTTGGTAATCTTGTGGCAAGGTGCCCCAAAACTTTTCAAGATAACGATAATGATAATGATGATGTTGAAATTCCCAAGAAGAAGTCTTCATCATTTTTTAAATGGAAGAAACAATTCAAGTGAAATTTCTTCAAGAAGAAGAACCTTCCTTCATAAGAAATAGACAGTTCAGATGAGTCTGATGATGAAGAGGTTGAGGAGTTCGAAAATTGTAATGATCGTGGACAATATCTATTGTTGGATGTTATCGGTAGTGATCAAGAAAAGCAAGAAACTGACCATGATGAAGAAGAAGAAGAATAAATTGATTGAAGAGTTGACAAGGAAGCTGAATTAGAGGCATCTCTTGAAGAGATAGATATTTGGAGAGAGAAAACAATGAAATCCAACAAGGTGGTACATGATTCAAACTCTACATGCAACAACAGGAAGACGAGATGTCTGAGGTTGTAAAAGAAATAGAGCATATTATGTCATTAAGTCCAGATAGCACAGAAAAGGTTGATGAGGATAAGCTCAAAATTGAAGAACAGAAAAGGGATATCGATGGATTGAACGGAAAATTGAATGTTCATGTCAAGCTTATTGATGAGCGTGAAGAGGAAGTTTTCGGTCTGAGGAGAAAAGTCCAAGACCAGGAAAAAACATTGATTCCCAACACATTCCAGGGAATTCATGTTATTACGATGAATAAATAGATTAAAGAGGAGCCAAGTATTTTAGCAGGGAAGAAGCAGCAATTGAGCTCAGAATTTAAGGCTATTTCAGGGCTTAATCGGAAAGGAAAATATGTGATAATTGAGGTAAGACCACAATCACCAGTCTCAAGATTGAATATTGATTTATCCATAATGCAGAATCAGAATATTCAAAGATCTCAAGGGGAAAATCGAAGTGCTAATGTACCACAAAGGAATGCACCAAAATTCAGGTTTTATTTTTGCGAGAAGATGGTACATTCATAGTATGTGTGTTCCATAGCCAAGAGATATTGAAGGGAATATGAACAGAGGTAGTATCCAAATATAGAACGGATATCCAAAAAATATTTAGAAGGACACTGTTTTTGGTGTGGAGGATTTGGACACATGTCTAGGTAATGTACTTCGACCATAGATAGAAATGAGCCAAAGCCGAATCAAAACATTCGCAAGTAGTAGAAAAATAAACCCACAGGTGAGTTAAAAATGCAGAATAGATTCTTGGAATTGAAAGATGAAGCTAGTCCATCATACATTGAGAATGAAAAAGAGTCTCAATCTATGCCGAGTGTGAAGGAAAAAATATGGACAAAGAAGAAGAAATAAGAAAAGGATTTGTTGCGGAAATTTCCCTTAAAGCTTCAGATCATTTAGGAATATGGATCCATGATAGTGGTAGAACATCCCATATGACAGGGAATAAGGATCTCATTACAGGCATAAAATTTGACAAAGAAGGACTTTTCATATTTGGAAATGATGAAGGGCTGACGATTTTTGGTTTTGGAAAGGCCAAATTTAGGGGAAAATAAATGATACATGCTGATGTATTGGTAGTAGAGGGTCTTAGTCATAACTTGCTCATTGTCAGTCAGCTTTGTGACTCTAGGACCTCTATTTTATTTTCCAAGAATATGTGCACTATGAAAGGAAAATATGGAGTAGTTGTTGTACAGGGAATAAGGAAAAAGGGAAATATTAACCCTGTAGGTGGGGAAGATGATACATGTCCTTTATCTAGAGAATAAGAAATCTAGTTGTGGAATAAGTGACTTGGTCAACTATACCAACCATCTATGGAAGATCTGGTAAAGTGTGATGCTGCTAGAGAATTTCCAAAACAATCACATGAACACACTCATACGTGTGATGACTTCCAACAAGGTAAGATCATTATAAATACATAAATGCCAATGGAACAGAAATCAACTAGAGTACTCGAATTGGTGCATGCTGATGTATGTGGACCTATCTAACCTCGAGAAATAAATGGGAAAAGGTAATATGTTCTTTTCATTGATGATTATAGCAGAATGCTTGGGTTTTCTTCGTTACCCATAAAACAAAGGTCATCAGATGCATAAAGTTTTACAGGAGAGAATCAAAAAGGATGATTGGACACGAAATTATAAAGATTCATACTGACAAGGATACGGAATTCACAAATAGTAAAGTTGAAAACTATCTCTAGAAACACGGGATAAGGCATCATGTTTCATTTGTGATAACTCCCCAACAGAATGGAGTGTTTGAGAGGAGAAATCGGATCATAAAAAATATGGCCAGAATGATGTTATTGAAAATAACATACCATAGAATTTTTGGAAGGAAGCAGATTTGAGATTGGTCTATATTTCAAAAAGGTCGTTGTTGTGTCTGAAGGAAGGGAAGACTCCGTATGAAATGTGGTACAGAAAGAAGTCAACTCTGAAATACCTTAGAATATTTGGGAGAAAGTGCTTCATTCTCAACAATGATTATCACGGGATTTTTGTGTCACGAGGAGATGAGGGGATATTAATTGGCTACTCAGGGGAATGAAACACATATAAATGTTTCAACAAGAGGTTGGGAAAAAGTGTTAAGAGCAATGATGACACTATAGTTGAAAATGAATAGAATACTCAACGACCTAGTGAACAGTTTCTAGAAGAATGTAATGATGAGGTAAGAAACATAAGGGGAAAAAAGTGGAAGAGGATACCTTATAAGGAGGTACTGATGATGACCAAGAATGTGTCAAGTCTGTGTCTATAAGGAAGCCAAAGAGTCGAGCTGAAATTGATAGATAGAATACCATTGGTGATCAGACAGCTCCATTTCAGACTTGAAGAATGAAATCATTACAGCAAATATCGTTTTTATCTCTGGTAGAGCCAAAATGTATTTTTGATGTAGCTGAAGATGAAAACTGGGTTCATGCTATAAAGGAATAGCTTGATCAGATTGAGAAGAACCAAACATGGGAGATTGTTTCAAGGCCAGCAGACAAGAATTTCATCCGGACTAAATGGGTCTATCTCAATAAGATGAATGAAGATAGGATATTTATTCGGAACAAAGCACGACCAGTGTGCAAGGGATACTCCCAGATAGAGGGAATATAAGTTGATGATACACTTGCACTGGTTGCAAGGCTGGAGACAATCTGATTATTTTTGGCCATATCAGTGCGATGAAATATCAAAGTGTTTTATATGGATTTAAAATCCACATTATTGGTTGGTGTTTTAGAAGTGGAGGTGTATATTGACATCCAGATGTTTTTCTCATTCATGAGGATGAGAACAAAGTTTGTAGGCTGAAGAAGGCATTGTATGGGATGAAACAAGCACCAAGGTCATGGTACTCACGGCTTGATTAGTACTTGAAGAAGCTTTGTTTCTAGTGTGGAGGAGTTCATTACAATATCTATTTCCGCAATGACAGAAATCAAAGGATTATGGTGTTGGTGTATGTCGATGACATAATTTTTGGCGGATCGGATGAATCTTAGTGTAGAGAGTTCTCTAAATTCATGAAAAATGAGTTTGAAATGTCAATTATTGGAGATCTAACGTTTTTCCTGGTCTATAGGTGACACAAGGAAGGAATGGAACACTAATTTTTCAATCTAAATATGCCAAGGAGGTTCTGAGAAGGTTTGGAATGGAGAATTACAAGGAAATAAAGACTCCAGTTGTTACCCGGATGAAATTATCAAAAGATGAAGATAAAAAGGTAGTTAATATCACAGAATACATGAAAATTATTGGAAGTTTGATTTACTTGACCATGAGAAGGCCTGATATTGTTTTCTCCACATTCCAAGAAGCAAGATATCATAGTAATCCCACGGATATACACATGCTTGTAGTGAAAATAATACTTCAGTATATCCAGGGCATAGTGGATTTCAGATTGAAATATACTGAAAAATCTCAGACAGAGTTATTGGGATATACTGATGTAAACTGGGCCAGTTTAGTGGATGATAGAAAATCAACATTAGAAGGTGCATTCTATCATGGTAGATTGTTTATTTCTTGGCATAGAAAGAATCTGGATTTAATTTCATTGAGAACTGCCGAAGATGAGTATATTGCGGCCACTCAAGCATGCACACAGTTATTGTGGATGAAGTATCAAATTGATGATATGGTAGTGGAAGTGAATTCTATGATCGGAATCCAATGCGATAACACATGTTCTATAAATCTCATCAAAAATCTCATCCATCACTCAAGGAAAAACAACATTGAGATAATGTATCATTTTATGAAGGAGAATGTTGAGCATGGAATCGTGAAGTTGGAGTATGTTCCCACAGAGCTAACGGTTGCAAATATTCTGACAAAGGCCTTACCCAAGGATGAATTTGAAAGGCATTGACTAGATCTGGGAGTTCAGTCGACTCCCCGCACTTGAAATAGTGTAGATGTGAAACCCCCCCCCCCTCCCCATGAGGTCTGACGTGGTTTTACCTAATGTGATATAATGTGTTTTCTACTATGTTACAGACTACAAAGGAGTGATCTTTGGGTTCGTTGACAAAGGGGGATAAAATAGTGATTGTTCAAGGGGTAGACCGTCTGGCTATTTGACAAATCATGAATGATGTGGGGAAAAGCTGACAGGTGGACCAGTGAGATATGGGAGCAATGAGAAAGGGGGAGCATATTAAATCTAATGATGCTAGAAGTTATCGATCCAAGAATAGATATCACGACAGATGAGGATTGTGATAATCGTAGATGAGTGGTGTTTGAAGAATATTTCCATAAAATTTTATTAGTTTGGTAAAAATTGGTATCAAATTGGTGTCAAAAATTATTGTAAGTAATGAATTGATTCATTGATGAACATTTCACTTACTATTGTTTCTCATGTCTTGTATTGCTCATGTGGACTTAGTGTATGTGTTGAGTAAATCCTTGATCGCTATCAGAATTGCAATGAGGCGAATGGTGGCTGAAGAATCAACGATGTATCTTTTAATGGAATATTTTTCAACAAGCCCAAAGGGGGAGATTGTTGGACAAATATACCTCAAGGTATCATTGAAGCATTTTTAGGTTATTGTGTTTGTTGAGAAAGAGGGAAATTGTGTTGTGATTGTCGACAACGCAAACCATGTCATACAAACCTGTTGACAAAGGGTATTTCGTGGTGGAATGTCGAGTTCAAGAGATGTGGTCAACGATCGATGTTTGATTCAAGAATGTCGACAAAGGAATGGATGATCTAGAGGCGGTACAAAACGAACAAATATTTGGTCCTGAAAATTTAAAAATGAAGAAAATTGCATTTTTGGAAAAGTGACTTCTACACCGTGTACTTGATGTCTTGAAAACATTCACGATATATTTTTTCCAAGATCAGAAATCAAAATATGGAAAAGGTATAAGGGTCGCGCAAGTATTGAGTTGGTCGCGCAGGTGAATTGCGTGCCAAGAGAAAGAACATGCGCGTCGGTGCCTAGGAAGATTGTAAATTTTCACTCTTGTTATTTTCAAGATCAGAACTTCAAAATATGGCAAAGAAAAGAGGTTCGCGCAAGTTTGGATGTGGGTCATGCAAGTGACTTACTGGGGCAGAGACCTGTGCGCTGAGACTTGCTCGCCAAGGGAGAATTGTGCGCCATCATGAAGGGTTTTCAAATTGCTTATAAATACTGGAACACCCCTCCTCATTTCATAATGGAGTTCAACACATTGACGAATCAGAGCTCTCGTCACAAAGGTGTATTGGTCGCACAAGTGGTGGTGTTCCACGCAAGTGGTACATGGGTGCCAGTTTTTGAGCTTGCGCGTTGTTTGGTTGTTTCAAGCCATTATTGGTTTGGGCGTAAAGGGAAGTGTGTCTCTCAAGTTTGGAGTTGGAGAGGCTAGTGTCACGCAAGTGTCTAAGGAGGACTTGCACATCAGTTGTGACGTGCGTGCCGATACATAGGCACCGAGTTAGACTTGCGCGCCAAGTAAGTTTGTTTTTCCAGCAGTGTCTTCGGGCTGTGTGGAAGCTAGAAGTTTGTCTGATACCTTCGGTGCGAATAGAGGTTCATCTACAGGTGAATTTTGGACTTCAAAAGAGCATATAGATATAGAAGAAGATGCATTCCTTCATGAAAATAAATAAACCTTCATGTCTATAAACCGTGAGTGGATCGTTTCCGGAGTAGTGAGCAAAGGAAGAGCATGAAGGTGATTCTCTCAACCAGTAGTGATCTAGACAGAGAGAAACATGGAGTGACCCTTGGGAAAGCAGTGAGATGACCCTATTCTTTGTAAAGGCAGTGAGCCTGGGATAGAGTGACTGTTCCTGAGCATTTTAATCCACAACAATTGAAGTTTAGTGGAATTTGGTACGATCGGGAACCTGCCAGCGTATGCTCCTTGGAAATAGATCTTAGCGGTGATCCAAGTAAAATTGATGTGTCATGTGATTACATTACTTTATGTATATATTGTGAAACAGGAACGAGGGATAAGAGTGTTTTTCTTAACAATGAAACAAGATCATAACGGGATTTAATTTTAAGTTAGTCATACCCTGATTCAACCCCCACCCCTCTTAGGGTATTCAGCCTTGTGGACCTAACAATTTGTATCAGAGGGAATGGTTGATATTTGTTTTTCTATCAATGGAGGTCACTAATCATAAAGGGATTCCAATATTTGACGGATATAATCTTTAGATATTCAAGAATCGAATGCAACACTATTTCTGATCTTTGGAAATAGATGTGTTTTCATCAGCTATGCATGTTATCACAGCTAATATTAATAGTGGTGCTTTATCAGAAGCTGAGCATAGAGAGTTGGATGAATATGAAAAAGAAATAAAATCATTAGGGGGAGCCATATCAAATCCCATCTACATAATGGTGATGTCATGAAAAACGTCACATGCCATGTGGGTAAAACTATTGAATATATATGAAGGAGATACAAAGGTCTGAGAGGCAAAGCTGCTAGTGCTGTGGAATAAGTATGATGACATGAGGATGAACCCTAATGATTCTGTTGATGCATTCATTGACATGGTAAATATTGTTTTGGAAGATAAGTGAGGACTTGGAGATGTCATTGAATACATAAAGATTTTAAAGCGCATCTTGAGGAAGCTTCGACCTCAGTTCAATCAGAAGGTGTCATTATTAAGAAGATAATGATCCCAAAGAGCTAAAATTAGACAATTTCTACTATACCTTGGTTGCATATGAGATGAGGAATGATGATAATGAGGCTGTGGAAAAGGGTAAATCCAAAGAGATGGAATTTAAGGATCTGAAGAAGCTCACCCTTGAAGATTCTCAAGACGAAGAAGAGACAGATGAGGTGATGTCATTCCTTTCTTCAAATCTGCAAAGAAGAAAAGGAAAGTTTAAAGGGAAACTTACACTAGCATGCATTCAATGTGGAAAGGTTGCTCATATTGCAGTAAGGTGCCCCAAAAAGATTCAATATAATGATAATGATGATGACAACGTTGAAATTCCCAATAAGAATTCTTCAACATTTTTGAAAGGGAAGAAACAATTCAAGAGAAATTACTTCAAGAAGAAGAACCTTCTTTCAGAAGAAATAGACATTTCAGATGTGTCTGAGGATGAAGAGGTTGAAAATTTGAAAATTGTAAATATCATTGAAAAAATTCAATGGTGGATGTTGTCGGTAGCACTCATTAAAAGTAAGGAACTGACGCTGATGAAGAAGAAGAAGAAATTGAAGTTACAGTTGACATTGAAGCTGAATTAGAAGCATCTCTTGAAGATATAGATATTTTGATATAAAAAACAAAGAAAACCAACAAGGTGATACATGATGCTCATCTCTACATGCAGAAGCTGGAAGATGTGAAGTCTCAGATTGTAAAAGTAAGAGAAAACCTTTTTTCTTCAAGGCCAGATAGCACGGAAATGGTTGATGAGAATAAGCTCAATATTGATGAACATAAAAGGGAGATCGATGACTTGAATGGAAAATTGAAAGATCATGTCATGTGTATCGATGATCTTGAAGAGGATGTTTTCGGTCTACGGAGAAATGTTAAAGACCAAGAATAACCATTGATTCCTAACACATTCCTGGGAAGGCAGGTTTTTATGGAGACTGAAAATATGAATGAGGGTCCAAGTAGTTCAGTAGGAAAGAAGCAAAAACTGATCTCAGAAGTTAAGGTTATTTCAGGGCTTAATCAGAAACAAAAATATGTGATCATTGAGGTCAAACCGCATGCACCATTCCCATATTGAAGGTTGATTTAGGCATAAAGTAGAATCAGAATATTCAAAAATACCAAGGGGAAACTAGAAGTGCTAAATTACCACAAAGGATTTCACCATATATCAGGTGTTATTGTTTCTGGAAGATGGGACATTCACAGTATGTGTGCTCGATAGCCAAGAGATGTCAAAGGGAATAAGAACAAAGGTGGAAGAAAAACAGAGAATGGATATCCATGACATTTTACGAAGGACACTGTTATTGGTGTGGAGGATTTGGACACATGGCTAGGTTTTGTTCATCGACCATACCAAGAAATGAGCCAAAGAAGAATCAAAACGTTCGCAAGTAGCAGATCAATAAACCCACAAGTGAGTTAAAAATGTAGAATAGATTTGAAACTTTGCAAGATGAAGTTGATCCATCATACTCTAAGAACGAACATAAGTCTCAATCTATTCCTAGTGTGAAGGCAAACGTTTGGACAAAGAAGAAGAAAGAAGAAAAGGAATTTGTTACGGAAATTTCCCTTAAAGCTTCCGATCGTTCAGGAATATGGATCCTTGACAGTGTTGCAAATCCCATATGATAGGGAACGAGGATCTCATTATAGGCATAAGATTTGACAAATAAAGAGTTGTCATTTTTGTAAATGATGAAGGGCTGAAGATTTTTGGTTCCGGAATAGCCAAATTTGGGGGAAAGGAAAAGAGATGTGTTGATGTATTGGTAGTAGAGGGTATTAGTCATAACTTGCTTAGTGTCAGTCAACATTGTGACTCTGGGAACACTATTCGATTTACCAAGAAGATGTCTGTTGTGAAAGGAAAATATGGAGGAGTTGTTTTACAGGGAAAAAAGACAAAGGGAAATGACTACCTTGTAGGTGGGGAAGAAGATATGTGTCTTTTATTGTAACACCCCGAGATTTTATGAAAAATATTCTTTTAATTTCATTAATGCCTTGTGTTGTATGCTACACCAAGAATACCTTGCGCTATATCCAACACCGTATTAGCTTGCAGTATACACAACACTATTCTTGGATCTTGTTACACACAATTTTGATAATAGTTATTCTACACAACATTGATTATATATATATATATATATATATATTCAATGTATAAATGTAATATGGTTGGATTATGTTATAAGAAACAACAAATGATTCTTTCACAACACGCAACCCTGACTTGGCTTGTATTACATGCAGTCGCGACCTTCCTCGATAGCGTGTGTTGCACGCAATACCAGGTTTTACTAAACAACGATATAATATTGTAATATTATTATAAACTAGCTGTTATGAATAGTATTAACTATATTTTTAATCTTATAAAATTATTATTCATCTTGCACATTTTCTAAAACATGGTATAAGAACAAAATAAATTTTTCGGGTAAAATAAGTATTTTTCAAAAAATGCAGTTTTGCCGCCTTTTGATGGCGCACCCACTTTAAATCTAGTTTTTTTTCATGTTTATAAGTTCAAAATGACAAAATAAAATTCTTCTTTAGAATCATGAAACAAAAATTTACTTTGGATAAATTTTCATATCATTCTGGTAACTTTCATATTTTGATGAATAGTAAAAACACGCTATATTTCTATTAAAAACAACTTTTTCAATCGAAATAATTAATATTGATAAATTATTAATTTGACTTGTTTTAAAGTATATTTAGAATATATTTTTACAATTTAATACAATGTTGGTCATTGAATATAATTTCACATTTAAACCAGACATAAACAAGTGTCAATCTTTTGATAGTAATTATCTCTTAAGAACACGGTATTTGTTTTGACGACGGGAATTAATTTTTTAAATTAATTAATGCCACAGATATGTTTTGAATTTGGTAAAATAAAAATAATTTTTGAGTTCATAATATCAAATATATCATAGGCCTAATTTTTTGTTTTTTTCTGGAAACAATCATTTTTTATGAATAGTGAAACCACTAAGTGGTAGTTAAAAAAATGAATTTTTCATAAAACAAAATTTTACCGCTTCTGTGAATGGAATTTTGAAAATCCGAGAGACATGGTTGATGTCAGTAAGTAAAATGTTGTTCAATGAGATGAAAATAATTTTTTGGTGAATAGTAACTTTTTACTTTTTTTTCCCACAGTTAAAAGTAAATAGAGTAATTAAGGGTAAAAATGATATTATTATTACCCTAAAACATGTCCTAATTCTATTGGACAAGTGTAATTCGTCCAAAAAAAACCTTAGGAATAAAATATGACCATTTAGGCCCACTTGGATTAGATTAGGACATTTATTATTAATTTATTTAAAGAAGGGTTAAAATAGTTAAAATCAACGTTTAATAAGTAAATCATTTTTAATATGGGGTTATACATAAGATATATTCGACTATAAATATTCATTATAAAGATAAAAAGATTTCATACATAATTGTATTTTATTTTTAATTTTTAGACAATAATTAATTTAATTTATTTATGACACAACGATGATGCAGTTATTATCTTATTAATGAAATATTGACATAATTGATATTATAAATACCCAAATAAATGTATTTTGAGACATTTTTAATGAATTAAACTAATTTTCTAGGTTAGTATGACATGTTAGTATTGATTTAAGTAACGTTTTTTGAACTAATCATTCTTTTACTATTTTCACAAAAATCAATTACTAAATAGTGTCAAAATTGACATAAAATAGTTTTTAAAACAAATATTATATTATTAATTGTTATTTTATTTCTACAAATCTTATATTCGGCCAAATGACTTAGATAAGGTTATATATATTAATAATAAACAATGTGGGGTTCTTTTGGCTTGATACAGTAAGTTTATTAACCTTATATTGTAAGAAAACAAGAAGACACAGTAAAAGTTAAATTATCTAACTTAAAGTTAAATATAAATGATAAGGTTAAACTTGATACATAAACTTGTCTAAATTCTATTGGATGAGAGGATTTAGACCCCTACACACCTTATCTTCTAGATATAACAATTTGGATCTTTTAAAAACCGAATTTTACTTTATAATAAAATAATATTTTTAGTTATTCCAAAGGTGCCCCTCTCCTCCCTTATAAAAGGGCACCTCCTCCCCCTCTTCCTCACAACACTTTGAGCCTTCAAGCTGGGACAAACCCTGACAATTTCTCCTCTCCACTTCCGTAGAAACATCTTAGAGGTTCTGGTATTCTTCAAAGACCTATTTTAGTTCCCTAGAAGGAGGTCTCAAAGAAGAACTTCAAAAAAGAGGTAATGTCTGTTACCGATTCTTTCATCTTTATTTCTTCTCCCACTTCTTCTTCTTTAGTTGTTTCATTATGAATAATAACATCAATATAACTCATATACTGATATGTTATTATAAGTATTAAACAACCCTACTTCACCATCAATCCATCCAATGGAAAAAGAAATCACCGCGCGTGCGTACGTACGGAATACCGTCTCCACGCCGTGGTGTATTCTATTTTCCAGCACCACCTTACTTGGATGGGTATATTGGTGTACATAATAACTATATATGATTATTGTAAATTGATATTGATTCAAAAATATTATTCATAGACTCCAATACAATTCCACGATCCTGAGAACGATGTCATCGCTCGTGCGTACGTACAGACTACCGTCTCCACAACGCGATAAGATCCATTCTCCACGTTAACCATTAATGAATGATTATAAAGTATATATAATAATTAATAATGAAATATATGACATAATAATGATTCTGGATTTATGTGTATATATATGTATGTCATCTACTTAATTCCATTCAACTCAATAAGGAAAATAAAACAGCGTTCATGAGTACATACGGTCTACCGTCTCCATGAATGGTGTATTTATTTCCATTTACTGATCTATTATATATATATATTCTTAATATATATCATATATAAATCATGTTTTATATTCTGGAATTAAGTAATCATGATCTAAGTAATCATATGAATAATTACAAGTCAAAACATGGACGACAAATGAAACGATTTACCCAAAACGCTCTTTAACATGAAATTTACAAAAGAACGGGTAATATAAAGCCATTATTGAACCATATATGATGTCATAACAATGAGTATGATTCTGGAATAAGTCAATGACATTATATAAATCATTATACAGGAGGATTTGACACATACAAAGCAAACTGACCTAAGGTAAGCGAAATATCACAATATCATTTTTATCCGAGATTGTTTATACTTTGGTATTTACTGGGGTGTATTTTATCATCCACATCCATGTTTCCTCAATATGTAATATTATTTCCATTAATATACAATTGTTTAAATCCTATTTTACCATTTGGTGAGTTTTTAGTAAAAGATATGAAAAAAATATTTTGTCATTTTTCGTACGAGGTACTTTTTGACTTTTCCGACAAAAGTACGAGAATAATGTTTTTTTAACTTATACGACATGAATAGATTTTTAAAACATTATTTCCTAGAAGCTTCCTTTAAATGTTTTAAAGTTTATTTTTAATCAACTTCATTAGTTTAAAATTGTATGACATGTTAAAAAAGGAAAATGTTTTTGAATTTGAAAGGATATTTTCCTCAAAAATGGAGTTCAAGTGTTTTTTCAAAATTATTTTCCATCTAAGATAATATAGGGTTATGTTTATATCCCTATTACTACATTGATTTTATTATATTGTGATGGAATTATTTTTATGAATTCCTTTAACTTATATGAATTGTTTGATGATGTCACGATGTTTATGATTCCCATTTTTATTACATGGGTTATGCAATGATGTATGATTTATGACTTTGTGGCACACATAAGAATGGTATCATTATGAGACGGGTGGGACCGATATGTCCCTCCAATTCATTGGGTAAAGATTTTATATCTCATGAGATAGACATGGATGGAACGGTAGGTAATACCGGTTCAGTGAAACATGAATGAAATGAAGAGTGAACTAGGTTCCGAAAGGGACTTTGTCTACTAAGATAGTCTTGGAAATGAGCCTTGACTAATAAGAAATGATTATCTATGATTATGTGTGTATGCCACAAAGTTTCATGTTTTATGTTATGATTATTGGGATTACATTTCACTACTATGATTTATCCCATGTTATGAAATTATGATCTCTTTTGCAGGTTAAGATTTCCAAAAGATATGTTCTTATGAATATGACGTGATTGATATTTCTTTTGTTTACCCATACTGAGCATTTGAGCTCACCCTTTTATGTTTTCTTTTCCCCATGACATAAAGAAAGGATTTAGGTTTAGAAAAAAAATAAGATCTTTATGGGAGATGGTGAAGATCATTCACCACGGTTAGAAGATTATATTCATAGTTTCCAAAGACACTAAACTTTTACGATCCTAGTGTGTGTGTTTTTTTATGAACTAAGTATTCCGAAAAATTAATGTAATGTCCATGTACGTCAAGTTTGGGGTCTCTACAGTTGGTATCAGAGGAAAGGGTTAGTCAACCTTTGGAAACTAGGATGCAAAAACATTAGTAAGATCCCTAGAGATATTTCTAAGATATGTCTTGGGATGTCCCTAAGGATAAGTATGCGTATATGATATAGTCCTAGAACAATGGTAATGATCATAGAATTTAACCTAAGATGTTAGATATTGAGGGTTCTCCCCCTTTAATATGTTGTTTTCCCTAGAATGATTTTTTCTTCTCACACTATTCTTTTTGGGTTTTAGAAAATGGCTTGAAACGGGAAGATTGCACCGGCCAGCCGGTGGAACTGGCAGAGGCATTGCCCACTGCCAGGTTCCACCGGTCGACCGGTGTCTCTGTCACCGGTCGACCTGTGGCATCCATCCCAAATAGTGTTTGCTACTGTCTTGCCACCGGCCAGCCGGTGGCTCCTCCACCGGTCGACCGGTGGAGCCTGGATCAAGACTCTTCTTCTCTACCAAGGCACCGGCCAGCCGGTGGAGCTGTACCGGCCAGCCGGTGGCCCAGTCAAACTAGCCGTTGGGTTTGACCAGTCAACCATCTTTTGGCCTCCAACGGCTCCGAAGACCTCTCCAACGGCTCCGAAGCCTCCCCAAGGGTTCCATGCCTATAAATAAAGGCCAAGGAAGCCCCGGACACCTACCGGAACGATACGGAAGCCCACGGACACCTTGTTGATCATTTGGCGTACCTCCGGTGCATTCCTCCAAGGGAACCCCAAGTGCTCCATCCAATTCCACATTCAAGAGCACCCTCAAGAAGCTTGGGAGAGCACGCTACATCAGCTCCATCATCCAATTGGCGCCCAAGTCTTCCTCCAATACGGTTTTTATTTTATATTCATTTTGATCTTTAAAATTGGGTTTGTTCCTACAAACCCCAACCCTTTTCTCATCCCCCTTTCTTTTGGGTTTCACACCACCACAAAGGTGTGAAGAGGTTTCTTCAAGCCTTTCCTTTTAGAAGGCTTGTGTTTCGGTGAGCTAGCCTTCACCCGTTAAAAAGGCTAGTGGGTTCTTGCTATTCCATTGAAAGCAAGTGGGTTCTTGCTTAACCAATAAAAGCAAGCTGTAATAGGTCCTAGTGCTACCTCAAAGCCTAGTGGGTTTCTTGCTAAAACCATTGAAAAGCAAGCGGTAGGAATCTCTCAACGGTTGAGTTGGGAGCGGAGACGTAGGCCGGGTTTTGGCCGAACTCCGTTATCAATTTCTTCTGTGATTGCCTCTTTATTTCCGCTGCACTTTACTTTGATTTTTAATTTGTTAATCATTTTTTTTAAAAGGCAATTCACCCCCCCCCCCTCTTGCCATTTCCCTCGTGTTTTCTTCCGACCCAACAATTGGTATCAAAGGGAAATTTGAATAATTCCTTAACCGGTTTCAAATTTAAAGATCCTTTTTGATGGCTTCTACCGCTTCTTCCTCTCAATCCCACGAAGGACATTCTTTGGATCGTGCTCCATTCTTTGATGGAGCCGATTATACTTTTTGGAAAACCCGCATGTCAACTTTTCTTAAAAGCATTGGTTATCCAATTTTTAGAATTGTTATGCATGGTTTTACCCTCACTTCTTCCGATGAGTCTAAGTGGACCACCATAGATATTAAGAATTTCGAGCTTGATGGCAAAGCCATGAATGCTCTACATTGTGGGCTTGACCGAAATGTATTTAATTGTATTTCTTCTTGCAAATCTTCTCATGATATTTGGAAATTGTTAGAACTAACCTATGAAGGTACTATCAAGGCTCCAAAGCAAGAACCCGCTCAAGAGCAAGAACTCGACGAAAAATCCGTACCCGCTTGCCCACTTCACAAGAAAAGGGCCAAGAAAAAGAAGGGAAAGAAGAAGGCTTCCAAGGCATCTTGGAGTGATAGCTCCGCCTTCTCCTCCTTCTCCTCGAGCGACCAAGGTAACAAATGCCTAATGGCATTTCATGAGGTAACATCTTCCGATTCCTCTTCCTCATGTTCTTCAAATTCAAATTCTTTAAATCATTTATCTTATGAAGAACTCTCACACGCTAGAGACCAACTAGAAAAAGGTTTTCATGCTTTATCGTCAAAATTTGTTTCTTTAAAAAAGAATTTCAAAAAACTTTCCTCCGAAAAAGACCAACTTCTCAAAGAGAAGGAGGAACTCTCCCTCAAAATCCAAAATTTTCCAAATGTTGATTCTATGGAATCAACCATCAAAGATCTAAGAGAGACCCTAGCCAAGTTCACCCAAGGTGAACAAAATTTGTCCAATCTCCTTGGTTCTCAACGTGTTTCTAGAACCACACATGGACTTGGCTACACCAACCAAGCTTCCCCCTCCCATGCTCCAACTGTTTTTGTAAGGGGGAGCTCTAGTTTTAAATTTTGTAATTATTGTAAAAAACCCGGGCACATGAAATATGAATGTAATTGCAAAAATGCCCGGTATGGTAGGCCCAAATCGATTTTTTATTCCGATGAATTTTATAGGAGAAGACCCGCTATGAGACAAGTTTGGATTGAAAAATCCCTTCTTGTGAGTCTCTCCGGGCCAAAATTTATTTCCTCTCCCCGGTGATTTGTTGTTTTTATTTAGGGGGAGTTAGGATCGTTTAAGCCCTTTTAATTTGAATTTCAAAATTTTCAATTCAAATCTTTCAATTTCAACACTTGGTTTCAAAATTTTCAAGTCAAAATTCTCTATTCAATTTTGATTCAAAACTTTCAATTCAAACTGTTATTCAATTTTCATTTCAATTTCAAAAATCTCAATTGATCTTTCAATTCTCATTTCTATTTTTCAAAATTTCCCTCAATCAAGTTTTATGCCCCGAGCTATTTTGATAATCACAAAGGGGGAGAAATTTCTTGATTGATTGGGGGAGAATCCTTTTTATCATGCTTTGATTTATTTTCAAATTATCCTTTAAGAATTCCTTTAATTTCAGTATTTTACATTAATTGTTTCGGTGATTGTGATCATCAAAATAGGGGGAGATTGTTGTACCTCTCGTATCCCCTCGTTGTTTCATTTTCATGATCACAATCACTTTCATGTTTATCTAACATTGTTTGAAGTGTTTTTGATTGAAAGGCACAAGGTTGCCAAGAAGTTGGCCCAAGAATGGACATCAAATGGACTGAAATTCAGTCCACCGGCCAACCAGTGTGATAGCACCGACCAGCCGGTGGAACTGGCAGAGGCATTGCCCACTGCCAGGTTCCACCGGTCGACCGGTGTCTCTGTCACCGGTCGACCTGTGGCATCCATCCCAAATAGTGTTTGCTACTGTCTTGCCACCGGCCAGCCGGTGGCTCCTCCACCGGTCGACCGGTGGAGCCTGGATCAAGACTCTTCTTCTCTACCAAGGCACCGGCCAGCCGGTGGAGCTGTACCGGCCAGCCGGTGGCCCAGTCAAACTAGCCGTTGGGTTTGACCAGTCAACCATCTTTTGGCCTCCAACGGCTCCGAAGACCTCTCCAACGGCTCCGAAGCCTCCCCAAGGGTTCCATGCCTATAAATAAAGGCCAAGGAAGCCCCGGACACCTACCAGAACGATACGGAAGCCCACGGACACCTTGTTGATCATTTGGCGTACCTCCGGTGCATTCCTCCAAGGGAACCCCAAGTGCTCCATCCAATTCCACATTCAAGAGCACCCTCAAGAAGCTTGGGAGAGCATGCTACATCAGCTCCATCATCCAATTGGCGCCCAAGTCTTCCTCCAATACGGTTTTTATTTTATATTCATTTTGAGCTTTAAAATTGGGTTTGTGCCTACAAACCCCAACCCTTTTCTCATCCCCCTTTCTTTTGGGTTTCACACCACCACAAAGGTGTGAAGAGGTTTCTTCAAGCCTTTCCTTTTAAAAGGCTTGTGTTTCGGTGAGCTAGCCTTCACCCGTTAAAAAGGCTAGTGGGTTCTTGCTATTCCATTGAAAGCAAGTGGGTTCTTGCTTAACCAATAAAAGCAAGCTGTAATAGGTCCTAGTGCTACCTCAAAGCCTAGTGGGTTTCTTGCTAAAACCATTGAAAAGCAAGCGGTAGGAATCTCTCAACGGTTGAGTTGGGAGCGGAGACGTAGACCGGGTTTTGGCCGAACTTCGTTATCAATTTCTTGTGTGATTGCCTCTTTATTTCCGCTGCACTTTACTTTGATTTTTAATTTGTTAATCATTTTTTTTAAAAGGCAATTCACCCCCCCCCCCTCTTGCCATCTTCCCTCGTGTTTTCTTCCGACCCAACATCTGTATGGTCGTATGGGTAGTATTTATGTGGATGATGATGAAGAGACTAAAAATGATATGTGAGATGACATAATTATTGAAGCTCAGTCAATGGTTCAAGAATTTACTGGAATGATTACATGTTTATCATGTGTAATGTTGTATAAGTAATCTCATGGTACTATGGAATAAAGAGACAACTAAGGATTGTTACATTGTTGTCTTTCCTTGAGTTTTGAAAGTGTATGATTAATGGTACCAGTATCCATGAATGGTTATTCAGATATTTTTGGAATGTAGATGATATGCGCATAATGAAGGGATAAGGAGAAAATTAAATGTTTGATAGTATTCATGAGCTCATTACTGATATAAGGAGATGGTTATATCATGGTTTGAGTATATAGAATTTTTGGATTTTGGTATGTGGAAAGAGTTAACTTTTTACTACATTCATGTTTTCACTATGGTTCTATGGGTATTCATTCTTCATGAGAATACATGATTAAGGTATTCACATGTTTGTAATTTGACCAACAAGATATATCTTATGATATATGGGGGATAAATGATGGCATTCATGTGATCATTTTATTTGTACTATGAGCTTGGACCGAAGTATTTTAGATAAGCCTAATGATTGGAATGGATTATGTTGTACATAAGTTAGTATTGTTTAAGGATAAATTTTTTTTGATATTGTTGATGGGATGTTATAGTAATATAGCTTTAGAAAAAGTACAACCTGCAGGACGGGCGATAGCCCATCGCGTCAGACAAGGCTGTGGGAATCGAACCCACAACCGAAGTGCGACTGGCCTTTATAGCCTACCACTGGCCTACAGGAAGTCCCTGTTTAGTAGAAACTAGTTTTATTATATTAAGCAGTATGATATATGAATTATAAGTCCATTTTAGGAACCATATATGATTAATCTCACTATAGATGGACTTATGTATTTTTGATAACTTTTCTAACCATTTGTTTGAGATAGATGGAATGACCCATCATTCTATCACATGATCTGCTAACACATCACGAATAACAAATTCAACTTCATTTTCTTAAGAGATGAAGTGAAAATTGTCCAATGAATGACCAAGGGTGAGACTATACCAAAATCACGAAAGTATTTATTATAATTCCAATTTAATCAACATTAGGGAAATGATATTGAAAACCAAAAATGTTGTCCTAGTGGTCTTATATCTGATTAATCAGATGGTACCTTAGATCATCACAAATTTATGGCTTTGTGATTGCTGGCTTTTCCATAGCCATGTTCTCTACCACTCTCCATCAGAACATTATGGTTAGATTTATCTTGCATATCCATATTTTCACCTATGTGGAAACCCAGTGATTAGTTTATTTGGATAACCATTACGTTTCATACTTTTGTCCCTAAATATTGGTTTTGGTCTTCCTTTTTAGGATGTGGGTTTCAATTAAAGAAACTTTCGAATAGTAAACCATTTATAACCCCAACGAATTTCGAGGGCGAAATTCATTTTAAGGGGGGTAGAATGTAACACCCCGAGATTTTATGAAAAATATTCTTTTAATTTCTTTAATTTCTTGTGTTGTATGCTACACCAAGATTACCTTGCGCTATAAGCAACACCGTATTAGCTTGTAGTATACGCAACACTATTCATGGATCGTGTTACACACAATTTTGATAATAGTTATTCTACGCAACATTGATTATATATATATATATATTCAATTTATAAATGAAACATGGTTGGATTATGTTATATGAAACAACAAAGGATTCTTGCACAACACGCAACCCAGACTTGGCTTGCATTACACGCAATCACGACCTTCCTCGATAGCGTGTGTTGTACGCAATACCGGGTTTTACTAAACAACGATATATTATTATAATATTATTATGAACTAGCCGTTATGAATAGTATTAACTAAATTTTGAATCTTATAACATTATTATTCCTCTCGCACATTTTCTAAAACATGGTATAAGAACAAAATAAAATTTTCGAGTAAAATATGTATTTTTCAAAAAAATGCAGTTTTGCCTCCTTTTGATGGCGCACCCACATTAAATCTATTTTTTGACATGTTTATAAGTTCAAATTTACAAAATAAAATTATTCTTTGGAATCATGAAATAAAAATTTACTTGGGATAAATTTTCATATCATTCTGGTAACTTTCTTATTTTGTTGAATAGTAAAAACACGCTACATTTTAATTAAAAACAACTTTTCAATCGAAATAATTAATAGTGATAAATTATTAATTAGAGTGGTTTTAAAGTATATTTATAATATATTATTACAATTTAATACAATTTTGGTCATTGAATATAATTTCACATTTAAACCAGACATAACCAAGTGTCAATCTTTTGATAGTTATTATCTCTTAAGAACACGCTATTTGTTTTGACGACGGGAATTAATTTTTAAAATTAATTAATGCAACTGATATGTTTTGAATTTGGTAAAATAAACATCATTTTTTAGTTCAAATTATCAAATATAGCTTAGGCCTAATTTTTGGTATCTTTCTGGAAACATTCATTTTTTTGATGAATAGTGAAACAACTAAGTGGTAGTTAAAAAATGAATTTTTCATAAAACTTAATTTTACCGCTTCTGTGAATGGAATTTCGAAAATCCGAGAGACACGGTTGATGTCAGTAAGTAAAATGTGGTTCAATGAGATGGAAATAATTTTTTGGTGAATAGTAACTTTTTACTTGTTTCCCCACGGTTAAAAGTAAATAGGGTAATTAAGGGAAAAATGATATTATTATTACACTAAAACATGTCCTAATTCTATTGGAAAATTGTAATTCGACCCAAAACAACCTTAGGAATAAAATATGACCATTTATGCCCACATGGATTAGATTAGGACATTTATTATTAATTTATTTAAATAATGGTTAAAATAGTTAAAATCAATGTTTAATAAGTAAATAATTTTTAATATGGGGTTATACATAAGATAAATTCTACTATAAATATTCATTAGAAATATGAAAAGATTTCCTACATAATGGTATTTTATTTTTAATTTTTAGACATTAAATAATTTAATTTATTTATGACACAACGATGATACAATAATTATCTTATTAATGAAATATTGACATAATTGATGTTATAAATACCCAAATAAATGTAATTTGATACTTTTTATGAATTAAACTAATTTTCTAGGTTAATATGACATGTTAGTATTGATTTAGGTAACTTTTTTCGAACTAATAATTTTGTTATGATTTTCACAAAAATCAATTACTAAATAGTGTCAAAATTGACATAAAATAGTTTTTAAAACAAATATTATATTATTAATTGTTATTTTATTCTTAAAAATCTAAAGTTCGTCCAAAGGACGTAGATAGGGTTATATTTATTAATAATAAACAACTTGGGGTTCGTGTGACTTGATATAGTAAGTTTATTAACCTTATAGTGTAATAAAACAAGAAGACACGGTAAAAGTTAAATTGTCTAACATAAAGTTAAATCTAAATGATAAGGTTAAAATTGATACCTAAACATGTCTAAATTCTATTGGATGATAGGATTTCTACCCCTAACCACCTTATACTCGAGATATATCAATTTGGAGCTATTAAAAGCAGAATTTTACTTTATAAAAAAAATAATATTTTTAGTTATTCCAAAGGTGCCCCTCTCCTCCCTTATAAAAGGGCACCTCCTCCCCCTCTTCCTCACACCACTTTGAGCCTTCAAGCTTGGCCAACCCCGGCCAATTTCTCCTCTCCACTTCCCTAGAAACATCCTAGAGGTTATGGTATTCTTCAAAGACCTATATTAGTGCCCTAAAATGAGGTCTCAAAGAATCACTTCAAAGAAGAGGTAATGTCTGTTACCAATTCTTTCACCTTTATTTCTTCTTCCACTTCTTCTTCATTAGTTGTTTAATTATGAAGTAATAACATCAGTATCACTCACATACTGATGTGTTATTATAAGTATGAAACAACCCTTTTTCTCCATCTATTCATCCTATGGAAAAATAAATCACCGCGCATGCATACGTACGGAATACCGCCTCCACGTTGTGGTGTAATCTATTTTCCACCACCACCTTACTTGGATGGGTATAATGGTGTACATAATAACTATATATGATTATTGTAAAGTGATATTGATTCTGAAATATTATACATACACTCCAATACAATTCCACGATCATGAGAACGATATCATCGCTTGTGCGTACGTACAGACTACCGTCTCCACGATGCGATGAGATTCATTCTCCACATTAACCATTCATGAATGATTATAAAGTATATATAATAATTAATAATGAAATATATGACATAATAATGATTCTGGATTTATGTGTATATATATGTATGTCATCTACTTAATTCCATTCAACTCAATAAGAAATGAAAATAGCGTTCATGAGTACGTACGGTCTACCGTATCCATGAACGGTGTATTTGTTTCCATTTACTGATCTATTATATATATATATATATATTTTGAATATATATTATATATAAATCATGTATTATATTCTGTAATTATGTAATCATGATCTAAGTAATCATATGAATAATTACAAGTCAAAACACAGACGACAAATGAAACGATTTACCCAAAACGCTCTTTAACATGGAATTTACAAAAAAATGGGTAATATAAAGCCATAAGTGAACCATATATGATATCATAACAATGAGTATGATTATGGAATAACTCAATGACATTATTTAAATCATTATATAGGAGGTTCGGACACATTCGAAGCAAATCGGACCTATGGTATGGGAAATATCACAATCTCATTTTTATCCGAGATTGTTTATACTTTGGTATTTACTGGGGTGTATTTTATCATCCACATCTATGTTTACTCAATATGTAATATTATTTCTATTCACCTACAATTTTTTAAATCCTATTTTACCCTTCGGTTTGTTTTTAGTAAAAGATATGAAAGAAATATTTTGTCGTTTTTTGTACGAGGTACTTTTTGAATGTTCCGACAAAAGTACGAGAAGAATGTTTTTTTAACTTATACGGCATGAATAGATTTTTAAAACATTATTTCCAAGAATCTTCCTTTACAAGTTTTCATGTTTATTTTTAATCAACTTCTTTAGTTTAAAATTGTATATCATGTTAAAAAAAGGAAAATGTTTTTGAATTTGAAAGGATATTTTCCTCAATAATGGAGTTCAAGTGTTTTATCAAAATTAATTTCCATCTAAGATAATATAGGGTTCTGTTTATATCCCTATTACTACATTGATTTGATTATGTTGTGATGGAATTATTTTTATAAATTCCTTTATCTTATATGAATTGTTTGATGATGTCACGATGTTTAAGATTCCCATTTTTATTACATGGGTTATGCAATGATGTATGATTTATGATTTTGTGGAACACATAAAAATGGTATCATTATGAGACGGGTGGACCTATATCTCCCCTCAATGCATTGGGTAAAGATTTTATATCTCATGAGATAGACATGGCTGGAACAGTAGGTTATACCGGTTTAGTGATACATGACTGAAACGAGGAGTGAACTCGGTTCAGAAAGGGACTTTGTCCACTAAGATAGTCTTGGAAATGAGTCTTGACTAATAAGAAATGATTCTCTATGATTATGTGTCTATGACACAATGTATCATTTTTATGTTATGATTATTGGGATTACATTTCACTACTATGATTTATCCCATTTATGAAATTATGATCTTTTTTGCAGGTTAAGATTTCCAAAAGATTTGTTCTTATGAATATGACGTGATTGATATTTCTTTTTTTTTACCCTTACTGAGCATTTGAGCTCACCCTTTTATGTTTTCTTTTCCCCATGACATAATTAAAGGATTTAGGTTTAGAAAAAAAAAGAAGATCTTTATGGGAGATGTTGATGATCTTTCACCACAATTAGAAGATTATATTCTGAGTTTCCCAATACACTAAACTATTACGGTCCTTGTGTGCATGTTTTTGTTATGTACTAAGTATTCCGAAAAAGTAATGTAATGTCCATGTACGTCAAGCTTCGGGTCTCTACAGTTGGTATCAGAGGAAAGGTTTAGTCAACCTTTGGAAACTAGGATGCAAAAACATTAGTAAGATCCCTAGAGATATTTCTAAGGTATGTCTCGGGATGTCCCTAAGGATAAGTATGCGTATAAGATATAGTCCTAGAACTACTTTAACGATCATTGAATTTAACCTAAGATGTTAGATATTGAGGGTGATCCCCCTTTACTTTGTTGTTTTCCCTAGCATGATTTTTGTCTCTCACACTATTCTTTTTGGGTTTTAGAAAATGTATGGAAACTGAAATATTCATGATAATGGAGGATATGATAGACAATGGAATGATTTTCTTCATGAGAAACCAAATGAAATGGGATCTGGAAGTCCAAACATCGTTATTATGCCTAATCATAAATCTCATAATATGATCAATAATATCAACTTTGGTAAGTTTCCCAACTCAGATAATAAGAGAAAGATGGAGTTTCATGATGATCATAGAGGAAAGAAAGTTCAATTTCCCTCATGTAAATCATGTGGGAAGAGGCATCAAGGAGATTGTTTCAAAGGAACTGGAAGATACTTAGGGTGTGGAAAAGAAGGACACAATGCCAGTAAGTGAAAAGGAAAAGGTTCAGTTCACAGCAGGGATGAGGATAATGGTATTGCTATGACATCAACAATGGTTAAATGTTTTAAATGTGGAATGTACGGGCATTATGCAAACGAATGCCTTAAGGGAAAGTCTCATGAAGAGAACCAGTATGGTCGTATGGGTAGTATTTATGTGGATGATGATGAAGAGACTACAAATGATATGTGGGATGAAAGAATAGTTGAATTTCGATCAATGGTTTAAGAATGCAGTGGAATGATCACATGTTTATCACGTGTAATGTTATATAAGTAATCTCATGGTACTATGGAATAAAGAGACATCTAAGGATTGTTACACTGTTGTCTTTCCTTGAGTTTTGAAAGTGTATGATTAATGGTACCAGTATCCATGAATGGTTATTCAGATATTTTTGGAATGTAGATGATATGCGCATAATGATGGGATAAGGAGAAAATTAAATGTTTGATAGTATTCATGAGATCATGGCTGATATAAGGAGAAGGTTATATCATTCTTTGAGTATATAGAATTTATGGATTTTGGTATGTTGAAAGAGTTAACTTTTGACTGCATTCATGTTTTCACTAAGGTTCAATGGGTATTCATTCTTCAAGAGAATACATGATTAAGGTATTCACATGTTTTTTATTTGACCAACAAGATATATCTTATGATATATGGGGGATAAATGATGGCATTCATGTGATCATTTTCTTTATACTATGAGCTTGGACCGAAGTATTTTAGATAAGCCTAAAGATTGGAATGAATTATGTTGGAAATAAGTTAGTATTGTTTAAGGACAAAACTTTTTTGATATTGTTGATGGGATGATATAGTAATATAGCTTTATAAAAAAGACAACCTGCAGGACGGACGACAGCCCATCGTGTCAGACAAGGCTGTGGGAATCGAACCCACAACCGAAGTGCGATTGGCCTTTATCTCCTACCACTGGCCTACAGGAAGTCCATGTTTAGAAGAAACTAGTTTTATTATATTAAGCAGTATGATATATGAAGTATAAGTCCATTTTAGGGACCATATATGATTAATCTCACTATAGTTGGACTTATGTATTTTTTTATAACATTTCTAACCTTTTGTTTGAGACAGATGGAATGACCCATCATTCTATCACATGATCTGCTAACACATCAAGAATGACAAATTCAACTTCATTTCTTTAAGAGATGTAGTGGAAATTGTCCAAAGAACGACCAACGGTGAGACTATACCAAAATCACGAAAGTATTTCTTCTAATTCCAATTTCCTCAACTTTAGGGAAATGATCTTGAAAACCAAAAATGTTGTCCTAGTGCTCTTATATTTAATGAATTAGATGGTACCTTAGATCGTCACAAATATATGGCTTTGTGATTGCTGGTTTTTCCATAGCCATGTTCTCTACCACTCTCCATCAAAACATGATGGTTAGATTTCTCTTCCATATCCATATTTTCACCTATGTGGAAACCCAGTGATTAGTTTATTTGGGTAACCGTTACGTTTCATACTTTTTTTCTTAAAGACTGGTTCTGGTATTCCTTTTTATGATGTGGGTTTCTATTAAAGAAACATTCGAATAGTAAACCATTTATAACCCCGACGAATTACGAGGGCGAAATTCATTTTAAGGGGGGTAGAATGTAACAACCCGAGATTTTATGAAAAATATTCTTTTAATTTCATTAATCTCTTGTGTTGTATGCTACACCAAGATTACCTTGCTCTATACGCAACACCGTATTAGCTTGTAGTATACGCAACACTATTCTTGGATCTTGTTACACACAGTTTTGATAATAGTTATTCGTCGCAACATTGTTTATATATATATATATATTCAATGTATAAATGAAATTTGGTTGGATTATGTTATACGAAACAACAAAGGATTCTTTCACAGCATGCAAACCTGACTTGTCTTACATTACACACAATCGTGGCCTTCCTTGATAGCGTGCGTTGTACGCAATACCGGGTTTTACTAAACAATGATATATTATTATAATATTATTATGAACTAGCCGTTATGAATATTATTAACTAAATTTTGAATCTTATAACATTATTATTCATCTTGCACATTTTCTAAAACATGGTATATTAACAAAATAAATTTTTCGGGTAAAATAAGTATTTTTCAAAAAATGCAGTTTTGCCGCCTTTTGATGGCGCACCCACATTAAATCTAGTTTTTGACCTGTTTATAAGTTCAAATTGAAAAAAATAAAATTCTTATTTGGAATCATGAAATAAAAAATTACTTTGGATAAATTTTAATATCATTTTTGTAACTTTCATATTTTGATGAATAGTAAAAACACGTTATATTTTAATAAAAAAAAACTTTTTCAATCAAAATAATTAATAGTGATAAATTATTAATTTGAGTGGTTTTAAAGTATATTTAGAATATATTTTTAAAATTTAATACAATGATGGTCATTGAATATAATTTCACATTTATACCAGACATAAAGAAGTTTCAATCTTTTGATAGTTATTATCTCTTAAGAACACGCTATTTATTTTGACAATGGGAATTGATTTTTTAAATTAATTAATGAAACTGATATGTTTTGAATTTGGTAAAATAGACATAATTTTTGAGTTCATAATATCAAATATATCTTATTCCTAATTTTTGGTATTTTTATGAAAACATTCATTTATTTGATGAATAGTGAAACCACTAAGTGGTAGTTAAAAAAATGAATTTTTCATAAAACATAATTTTACCACTTCTGTGAATGGAATTTCAAAAATCCGAGAGACACATTTGATGTCAGTAAGTAAAATGTGGTTCAATGAGATGGATATAATTTTTTGGTGAATAGTAACTTTTTACTTTTTTTCCCACGTTTAAAAGTAAATAGGGGAATTCAGGGTAAAAATGATATTATTATTATCCTAAAACATTTCCTAATTCTATTGGAAAATTTAATTCGACCAAATACAACCTTAGGAATAAAAGATGACCATTTAGGCCCACTTGGATTAGATTTGGAAATTTATTATTAATTTATTTAAAGAAGGGTTAAAATAGTTAAAATCAAAGTTTAATAAATAAATCATTTTTAATATGGGGATATACATAAGATAAATTAAACTATAAATATTGATTAGAAATATAAAAAGATTTCCTACATAATGGTATTTTATTTTTAATTTTTAGACATTAAATGATTTAATTTATTTATGACACAACGATGATGCAGTAATTATCTTATTAATGAAATATTGACATAATTGATGTTATAAATACACAAAAAATTAAATTTGATACTTTTTATGAAATAAAATAATTTTCTAGGTTAATATGTCATGTTAATAGTGATTTAGGTTACTTTTTTCGAACTAATCATTCTGTTATGAGTTTCACAAAAATCAATTACTAAATAGCTTCAAAATTGACATAAAATAGTTTTTAAAACATATATTATATTATTAATTGTTATTTTATTCATAAAAATCTAAGTTTCGGCCAAATTACTTAGATAAGGTTATATATATTAATAATAAATAACTTGGGGGTTGTGTGGCTTGATATAGTAAGTTTATTAACCTTATAGTGTAAGAAAACAAGAAGACACGGTAAAAGTTAAATTATCTAACTTAAAGTTAAATCTAAATGATAAGGTTCAAATTGATACCTAAACTTGTCTAAATTCTATTGGATGAGAGTATTTCGACCCCTACCCACCTTTTCCTCTATATATATAAATTTGGAGCTATTAAAAACCGAATTTTACTTTATAATAAAATAATTTTTTTAGTTATTCCAAAGGTGCCCCTCTCCTCCCTTATAAAAGGGAAACTCCTCCCCCTCTTCCTCACACCACATTGAGCCTTCATGCTCGGCCAACCCATGAAAATTTCTCCTCTCCACTTCCCTAGAAACATCCTAGAGGTTATGGTCTTCTTCAAAGACCTATTTTAGTGCCCTTAAATGAGGTCTCAAAGAAGCACTTCAATGAAGAGATAATGTCCGTTACCGATTCTTTCATCTTTATTTCTTCTTCCACTTATTCTTATTTAGTTGTTTCATTATGAAATAATAACATAAGTATCACTCATATAATTATATGTTATTATAAGTATGAAACAACCATATTTCTCCATCTATCCATCCTATGGAAAAAGAAATCACCGCGCGTGAGTACGTACGGAATACTGTCTCCACGCCTTGGTGTAATCTTTTTTCCACCACCACCTTACTTGGATGGGTATAATGGTGTACATAATAAATATATATGATTATTGTAAAGTGATTTTAATTCTGAAATATTATACATACATTACAATACAATTCCATGATCATGAGAACGATATCATCGCTCGTGCGTACGTACGGACTACCGTCTCCATGACGCGATAAGATTTATTCTCCACGTTAACCATTCATGAATGATTATAAAGTATATATAATAATTAATAATGAAATATATGACATAATAATGATTCTGTATTTATTTTTATATATATTTATATCATCTACTTAATTCCATTCAACTCAATAAGGAAAAGAAAACAACGTTCATGAGTACGTACGGTCTACCATCTCCATGAACAGTGTATTTCGTTCCATTTACTAATCTATTATATATAGATATTCTGAATATATATTATATATAAATCATGTTTTATATTCTGGAATTATGTAATCATGATCTAAGTAATCATATGAATAATTACAAGTCAAAACACGGGCGACAAATGAAACGATTTACCCAAAATGCTCTTTAACATTGAATTTACAAAAGAACAGGTAATATAAAGCCATAAGTGAACCATATATGATATAATAACAATTATTATGATTCTGGAATGAGTCAATGATATTATTTAAATCATTATACAGGAGGTTCGGACACATATGAAGCAAATCAGACCTAAGGTAAGGGAAATATCACAATCTCATTTTTATCCGAGATTGTTTATACTTTGGTATTTACTGGGGTGTATTTTATCATCCACATCCATGTTTCCTCAATATTCAATATTATTTCCATTCACCTACAATTTTTTAAATCCTATTTTACCCTTCGGTGAGTTTTTAGTAAAAGATATGAAAGAAATCTTTTGTCGTTTTTCGTATGAGGTACTTTTTGACTTTTCCGACAAAAGTACGAGAAAAATGTTTTTCTTAACATATACGACATGAATGGTTTTTTAAAACATTATTTCCAAGAATAATCCTTTAAAAATTTTCCAGTTTATTTTTAATCAACTTCTTTAGTTTAAAATTGTATGGCATGTTAAAAAAAGGAAAATGTTTTTGAATTTGAAAGGATATTTTCTTCAAGAATGGAGTTCATGTGTTTTATCATTATTATTTTCCATCTATGATAATATAGGGTTATGTTTATATCCCTATTACTACATTGATTTGATTATGTTGTGATGGAATTATTTTTATGAATTCCTTTATCTTATATGAATTGTTTGATGATGTCACGATGTTTAAGATTCCCATTTTTATTACATGCGTTATGAAATGATGTATGATTTATGATTTTGTGGCACAAAAAAGAATGGTATCATTATGAGATGGGTGGGACCTATATCTCCCTCCAATTCATTGGGTAGAGATTTTATATCTCATGAGATAGACATGGCTGGACGGTAGGTTATACCGGTTCAGTTAAATAGGACTGAAATGAAGAGTGAAATCGGTTCAGAAAGAGACTTTGTCCACTAAGATAGTGTTGGCAATGAGTCTTGACTAATAAGAAATGATTATATATGATTATGTGTGTATGCCACAAAGTTTCATGTTTTATGTTATGATTATTGGGATTACATTTCACTACTATGATTTATCTCATGTTATGAAATTATGATCTCTTTTGCAGGTTAAGATTTATAAAAGATATGTTCTTATGAATATGACGTGATTGATATTTCTTTTGTTTACCCTTACTGGTAATTTGAGATCACCCTTTTATGTTTTCTTTTCCCCAGGACATAATGAAAGGATTTAGGTTTAGAAAAAAAAGAGGATCTTTATGGGAGATGTTGAAGATCTTTCACCACGATTAGAAGATTATATTCTGAGTTTCCAAAGACACTAAACTATTACGGTCCTTGTGTGTGTGTTTTTGTTATGTACTAAGTATTCTGAAAAAGTAATGTAATGTCCATGTACGTCAAGCTTCGGGTCTCTACATTTATCCAGAGAAGAATAAAACCAGTTGTGGTATAAGATACTTGGTCATCTATTCCAACCATCCATGGAAGATCTGGTAAAGTGTGGTTCTACTAGAGACCTTTACAAACTATCACATGATCACACTCATATGTGTGATTCATGGAAACAAGGGAAGATCATCAGAAAGACATACAGGCCAAAGGAACAGAAATCAACTAGAGTGCTTGAATTGGTGCATGCTGATATATGTGGACCTATCTCACCACGAGCTATAAATGGGCAAAGGTACTATGATACTTTAATTGATGATTATAGCAGAATGGCCTAGGTTTTTTCATTACCCATAAAACAGAGGTTTTCAGTTGCATAAAGCAGTATATGTAAAAATTTGAAAGGATTCTTGGACAAAAAATTGTAATGTTTCGTACTGATAATAGTACGGAATTCACAAACAACCAAGTCAAAAACTATGTCTAGAAACACTCGATAATTCCTCAACATTAATCAGCGATAACTCCCCAACAGAATGGAGTTTTTGAGAGGAGAAATCGGATCATAAAAAATATGGCCAGAATAATTCTTATTGAAAATTACATACAGAGAAATTTTTGAAGGAAGCAGTTTTGACATCGGTCTATATTTTAAACAGGTCTCTATTGTGTCCGAAGGACGGGATGACTCTGTATGAAATGTGGTAAGGAAAGAATCCAACACTGAAATACTTTCGCATCATTGGGATAAATTGATTCATTCTCAATAATGAAAATCACATGATGTTTGTGTCACGGGGAGATGAGGGGATATTCCTTGGCTACATTGTGAAAAGAAACAATATAAATGTTTCAACAAGAGGTTGGGAAATTTTTTTGAGATCAATGATGTCACTATAGTTGAAAATGAAAAAAATACTCAACGACCTAGTGAATAGTTTCTGGATGAAAGTGATGATGAGGTATGAAACATAGGGGGAGTAGAAGTGGGAAAGGCTGACTTAGAAAAATGTACTAATGATAAACAAAAAAAGTGTCAAGTCTGTGTCTGCAAGGAATCCAAATAGTAGAGCTAAAATTTACTGGAATAATATCATTGGTGATCATACATCTGCAGTTCAGAATCAAAAAATGAAATCATCACAAAAAAAATTATCTCTGGTGGATCCAAAATGTTTTTTCGATGCAGCTGAAGATGAAAATTGGGTTCAGGCTATAAATGGAGAGCATGATTATTTTGAGAAGAACCAATCATGGGAGATTGTTTTGAGGAAAGAGTAAAATAATGTAATCGGGGCTAAATGGGTATATTTCAAAATGATTAATGAATATGGGACAATGATTTGGAACAAAGCACAACTAGTGTGCAAGGGATACTCCCAGATAGAGGGAATGGATATTAATGAGACATTTTCACCGGTTGCAAGGCTGGAGACAATCACATTATTTTTTTCCATAGCAGTGCAAAGAAAGTTCAAATGGTTCCAGGTGGATGTCAAATCCACATTCCTGAATGGTGTTCTGGAAGAGGAGGTGTATATTGAGCAGCCATATGGTTTTCTTATTCGTAAGGATGAGAACAATGTTTTCAGGCTGAAGAAGGCGTTGTATGGGATGAAATAAGCACCAATGGCATGGTACTCACGGCTTGATCAGTACTTTAAGAAGCTTGGTTTCTAGCATGGAGGAGTTGATTAAAATCTCTATTTCAGCAATGACAATAATAAAAGGATGATGGTGCTGGTGTATGTCGATGACATAATTTTTAGCCGATTAGATGAAGCTCAGAGTAGACAGTTTTCCGAATCCATGAAAAATGATTTTGAAATGTCAATGATTGGAGAGCTAAAATTTTTCGTTGGTATAAAGGTCACACAAGGAAGGAATAGAACATTCATTTCTCAATCTAAATATTCCAAGGAGGTTATAAGAATGTTTGGAATGTATAATTACAAAGAAATGAAGACTTGGGTTGCTACCCGGATGAAATTATCTAAAGATGAAGATGGAAAGGTAGTTAATATCACAAAATACAAGAAAATTATGAGATGTTTTCTATAATTGACCGTGAAAATCCTGGTATTGTTTTCGCCACATGACATGCAGGGAGATATCAGAGTAATCCCAAGTAAATCCACATGCGTGTAGTGAAAAAAAATACTTTGGTATATCCAGGGCACAAGGGATTTCTGTTTCACATATATTGACAAATATCAGACAGAGTTATTGGGATATACTGATGCAGACTGGGCCAGTTCAGTGGATGATAGAAAATCAATGTCAGGAGGTTCATTCAATCTTGGTGGATTGTGTATTTCATGGCTTATCAAGAAGCAGGATTGAATTTAATTGTGCACCGCAGAAGCTATGTATATTTCGGCCACTCAAGAATGCAGAAATTTATTGTGGATGAAGCAATAGCTTGAAGATATGGGAGTTGAAGTGAAGTCTCCGAACAGAATCTAGTGAGAAAACTCAAATGCTATAAATCTTAGAAAAAATCACGTCCATCAATCAAGGACAAAGTACATTGAGATAATGTATCATTTTATCAAGGAGAAAGTTGAGAAGGGAATCATGAAGTTGCAGTGTGTGCCTACATAGATATAGGTTGCAGACAATCTGACAAAGTCCATACCCAAGGAATAATTTTAAAGGAATCGACTGGCTCTGGGATTTTAGTCGACTCCCCGCACTTGAAATAGTGTAGAGGTGGAACCCCTCCCCCTCCCCCCGAGGTCTTTTGTGTTTTTTCCTAATGTGCTACAATGTGTTATCTACTTTGGTAAAGACTACAAAGGATTGATCTTTGGGTTCATTGACAAAGGGGGAGAAAATAGTGATTGTTCAAGGGGGAGATAGTGTGGCTATTTGAAAAATCATGAATGATATGGGGAGAAGATGAAAGGAGGAGCAGGGAGAGAGGAAAGAAATGAGAAAGGGGGAGCGTATTAAATCTGACGATTCTAGATGTGATCGATCAAAGAATAGATATCACGACAGCTGAGGATCGTGATAAAAGAAAATGAGTGGTGTTGGAAGAATATTTCCAAAAATTGGTATCAGTTTGTGAAAATTGGTATCAGTTTTGTGTCAAAAATGGGTGTAAGAGAGGAAGTTATTCATTTATGAACTTTTCACGTACTCTTGTTTCTGTAATATTGGTATAGAGTAAGAGGTTTCCAACCTCTGATACCAATTGTAGGATCGAAATAGTGATGTAGATGCTCAATATACAAGAGGGGGGGGGGGTGAATTGTATACTTTAAATATTCCTTTGGAACCTTTAAAGTTATTTAAGAATAACTATGTTTTCCTTAAGAGAAGAAAAGGGCTAAGTTTAACAAAGCTAAATTAAGTAGATTCACAACACCTCTAATTCCAAAAGCAAACATGGAAAGAGATTCCGAACGTAGGTTCCGGAAATATGGTTCCGACAACTGAAACTTAACAAAAGATTACAATAGGATATTCTACCTTAAAGCGTATAGAATGTAAATGAAATAGAGTACAAGTAAAGAAGTATAAGAAAGTTATACTTTTCTTATACTACAAAATGCAGCGGAATATAAACAAGTAGTAATACTACAAGTAACAAGATATAAGTCTTTTAACCCAAAGAGAAGGGTATCCAACAACCTTGGATAAAGGTCCCTTGATTTATACTTTCAAGCAAGTCTGTCTTACCCACACCAGGGTAAGCCCTCGATACGAAGATCGGAGTCTCTGTCTTGCTATCCCTGCAAGCCCTCAACTTCAAGATAGTTGGCAACCTCTGTCTTCCTCAGCAAGGAAGCTCTCGAACTTGAAGTTAGTCGGCACCTCTGTCTTCCTATCCCTGGAAACCCTCGAATGTAATCACCAACATTAGGAGTCGCACGAAGCTTTGAGAGTTAATAAGAGTCTCTCTATCTAGAAATCACTTCAACAGCATGTAGGCACAAAACCAAGTTGTTCATCTGTCATCAGTTCAGCACTGAGATCTTTCAAATGAGCTCCTATTTATAGGTAAGGTCGGCTCCTTCTCTAACGGTCATATTTTCCTTAATGATCGGAGGAACCTGTACACGGGTCACTTAGACAATAGTTAGTTTATAACAAAACAGACGAAATCGTTTTATAACAAAACAAGTGTAACAGAATGTACGACATCGTTTTAATTCTGACTCAAAGGTTCAGAATGAATGCTTCGGAGTAAAGGTTCGGAGTCTAATGAGAATAATAAGAGTATAAAAATTTTAGAAGTGTAAGCAATATAAAAGTTCGGAGTCTAACAAAGATATTTTTCGGAGTCTGAATTAATTCAGAGTGTATAAAACAAATATACTCAAATTCTGTTTAATAGGTGAATTCGGAATGATAATTTGGAATAGGAATTCGTCATCAGAAATCGTAATGAGAATTCGTCAATAGAATTTGTAATGATAATTCTTCATTGGAATTTGTAATGGGATTTCCGAATTAGATTTCTTTATTAGAATTCGTAATGAGAATTCTTCTTTAGAATTCGTATCCTGAATATGGAATATAACTTAGTCAGAGTTCATATCCGGAATTCGGAATGAAACTTCCTTATAGTTCTTATCCCAAATCCGAATCCTAAAACAGAATTCTTTATATCAAAGTTTCAACGATTCCGAGAAAATAGAAATGAATCGGAATCTCATACTTAATAAAAATATGGATGAAAATAAGATAAGGATATTTTTTCTTATAAAAGCGATTTTGCTTATAAAAGCAATTTCTTGAGAAAGCATTTTTCTTATGAAAGCAATTTTCCTTAAGAAAACGATTTTCCTTATAAAAGAGATATTCCTTAAGAAAGCAATTTTTCTTATAAAAGAAACTTTCCTTAAGATAAGTTGTTTGTGATTTTCAAAACAAGAAGGAATAGAAAAGTCATAAAGAAAACCTTATTGACTCAACAATCTCCGCCTTTTTAGAAAGCACTAACATCCTTATGAAAAAGAAATTCTAAGAAGACAGAAAAACATTAAAGCTTATCTCCCTTTTCTTTAAGGATATTGATGAATACGACTAACTCCCCCTTAGGCTTTGAAACTCTAAGGATCATATTCAGATTTCTGGAGTGATAAATAAGAAGGTCTTCTTTAATGAAAAATCTCCCCCTTAAACAAACTCTTATTAGAGTTTTTCTTTTTCTTAAGGATATTTTTCTTCTCCCCCTTTAATAAACTCTTATTAGAGTTCTTCTTTTTCTTAAGGATCTTTATCTTCTCCCCCATTGTGATTTTCAAAAAGAATTGGAGGGAATGGAAAAAAATAACAAAGTACCTGAAAAATTAGTAATGACAACAATAGAAACGACAAGAACAACTTTCATTAAATTTGAAATCTCAGAAACAAAAAGAATACAACAAAAAGATCAGATTTTGTTATTTCGGATCTTTTTCCTTGGACATGATCCCCTTTAGAATAGTCATGATCTTCTTCAGGTCATTATGATCTTCTTCAGCTTTCTACTCTAAGACAATTATTCTTGCGGATTGAGCATCAATTTTTTCTTCCTGGGCTTTCAGTTTATCTTCCTGGGCTTTGATCTTTTCTTCCACAGCCTTCATCCATTCTTCAAAATCAATACGATGATCCCTTTCAAACTTCCATTTTTGAGAAATGGAATTCAGCTTCCCATTCAGATCTCTCACTTCTTGAATCCGGAAGTTCTTTTCTTCTGTCATCTTTTCTTCAAAGGATAAATTTAACTCATTTATCTTCTTGTCCTCGGTCTCAAAGGCATCTTTAACATTGTCTTGAAACTCATCGAATAACCTCATCTCTTCAACAGTCTTCTTCGACCAGTTTTTCATCCTCTTACAATATTTTCTATGAGCTTCGTAGCCAACGAAAAACGTTTTGAACTGAGCCTCTATTTCAACACACTTGTCCATAACCATAGATACGGAGTCAGTTTTCTAATTTAGAGCATGTTGGAGCATCTGTCATCTTGAGTCAATACTAGAGAAGGTCGGAATGGTTCCCACCAACTTCTTTAAGGACTGAACAACAATGTCATGCCCCAACGAGGATGACTCTGAATCTAAAATCTTGCTTGGAGAATTTTCTTCCTCAATAAGCTCCAATTTCCTTTTAGACGAATCACCATATTCTCTTTTCTTGCTAGCCACTGATTTCGGAGTTTCAACAAGGAGTTTCTTTGCCTTGTCTTTTTTCGAAATTGATTCTTGATCAGGAGTTTTCTGCTCGCCAGTAGACACTTGAACAATCTCATCAACAACTTTTTGAATAACATCTTCCTCATTCTTATCCTTCTATGGAGTTACTAACTTAGAGGATTCAGCCTCTGAAGTTCGGAGTGATTGATGTTCTGAAGGGGATCCTTTATAATCATCCACTTGTTTCAAAAGATCTCCTGTTTCACCACATCCTTCAGCAACTTCTTCTTCCTCACCCACATGCTGAATCTGCTTGATTTTCTCAACATGCTCACCTGTAGTCTCTTCCAGAAAATCAAGGTTTCTTCCTGGAGTCTCAGGTAGAGATTCCAAGGAGAAAGACCTCAGAACTGGAATTCTTCCAAATACTATTTCATTAAATTTCAACAAAGCTTGGACTGCCTCGTCTTCTGACATCTTCTTCTTAATATTCTTTTACTTTACTTGTTTTTGAAGCTCATCATCAGTTTTCTCTTTCAGGGATTTAGCTTCTGCAGGGTCCAATCCGAACTGCAGATCCCCTTCTTTCCATTTCTCTTTATCTGCTCTCCACTTCGCAACAACCTCATCAGGATGGGCCTTATTCTTCTTTGGTTTGGGAGGAGCGGTTTGAACTTCCTTAGACTTAGGATCTTCGACTTCAGCTGCAACTTCCTTCAAATTTCTTTTCTTTACTGGTTTGGATGATTCCGGTTCAGCAGCCTTCGGAGCCGTTTCTTCTTGATTAGGCAAATCACCAAACTCACCAATATCCTTATTGAAAGCCACATCCATCCTCTTAAGGGTGTCATCACTAACCAACAAAATTTTACAAACCCTTGGCTTAGATCTGCAAGCTTCCTTGAAAGATTCAAGGCACCAAACTATCCACATTGATAATATTGCTGGGTACATTACGATCTGAGCTCTGAGATTTCCTTTCTTAAGATTCTCAATGGTTATAAGAATGTGCCTCATGAAGTTAAACTTTCTTAGATTTATCAGGAAATCTAAGATATAGATCTCACTCTTCTTCAAGCTGTCTTTATCACCTTTCCTCGGTACGATAAGCCCTTGCACCCACAACTCTATAATCCGGAAATTTGTGGATAAATTGGAAATCTTCGGAGCCTTGTCATCAGCCAGTCCAAGAGTTTCTAAGGATTTTTCTTTGTCGAAGCTACCCATAGAGTCTGGAAAAACATGAGAAATAAATTCGGCTTCTCCTTCAAAGGACAACCCTACCAAGCTTGCTGCCTTGGTATAAGAAAGTTTGTAGGTCTTTCCATAACACTTAAAAGAAAACTTCTCCCTATTATCTTCCTGGAAGAAGGAAACTGTTTCATAGAACTCAACAAGTAACTCTGTAAAAACATCGTCTTGAGTCCCCGGTTTGGATACAACAAAATCTTCCCAGCCATTCAACTTAATGTTCTTTGAAATAAGAGAATCATAGTTGTTGAAGAAATCCGGATGGACTAACCTTTCAATGTAAACTAACCATTGCGAAATAGGCTTAGTGGACGAAATTTCTTGAGACGCTAACTCCACAGACATTCAGATCTGTAATCCTCTGAGAAGTTCGGAACGGAGACAACTGTAGTTCGGAATGGCCTTAAAACAGAGGGGCAGAGCTTCGGGACGCGAGAGCTTGAAATCGATGTGGTATGAGTATTTGGGTCCCCTTTACATAGGAAATGAAATGACGGTTCAACTTCCACGGTTGATCTAACGGTTGTGAAAAGCTGAGATCAGATATGATGGTTGAAAACCTGAATCCGATCTTTTTAAGGTTTTTATTTAAACAAGGAATTAAGAAAACTAAAATCCGAAAACATAAAACAAGAAAATTACAGCAAGTAAAATATGACTACGAAAACTTGATTAAGGTAATCAGACCTTTCGGATTGGATTAGGAGGATTATTCGTAATGGGTAATATATCAAAGATGAGAAAAAAAACATTATTATGAGAAGACAGATTTCGCAAAAATTTTACTATGGAAGACAAACTTAGTACGAAAAACTCATTTCGGAACATTCATTACGGAGAACTCAGTATGAAAAACAAACTTAGTAAGGAAAAAAAATCAGTACGAAAAACTTAGTACAAAAAATACATTACGAAGAATTTAGTATGAAAATTCCATTATGAAAATTCTAGTACAAAAATTTTCCATTCCGGAAATTTTCAATACGAACACTTCCATTCCAAAAGTATTATGTACGAACATGTCCATTGTAGAAGAATTGTAGTTCCAGAAATCTCCATTCCGGAATTCTTCGTTCCGAAAAGTTTGAAAACAAATTTTGAAAAACATTGTTAAACAAACAATCAAATGTACTCCCCCCTATGATAAGTAGTTTATTACTGTAAGGAGACTTTTTCAACAGAAAGTTAATTAAGGAGGATTACCTTACATTTATCATTCCTAACATGTGTTTAATATATTCAAATCTATCATAAGGAAAAGATTTTGTGAAAATATCAGCAAGTTGATCTTGCGTTCCAATAAACTGAAGAATAATATCTCCTTTATGTGTGTGATCCCTAAGAAAGTGATGTCTAATATCAATGTGTTTTGCACAGGAGTGATGTGAAGGGTTCTTACTGAGGGAAATGGAACTTGTGTTATCACACAAATTTTGAGTTTTAGTAAAACTCAAGCCATAGTCTGTGAGTGTGTGTTGCATCCACAACACTTGTGCACAACAACTTCTAGCTGCTACATATTCAGCTTCAGCAGTGGAGAGTGCTACAAAATGTTGCTTCTTGCAGGACCATGAAACTAAAGAATCTCTTAATAAATGACAAGTTCTGGATGTACTTTTTCTATCCATTCTACATCCACCAAAGTCAGCATCAGAAAATCTTTTTAGAACAAAATCATTTCCAGAAGTATAAAATAATCCATGATCCATGGTTCCCTTAAGGTAGCGAAAAATTCTTTTTACTTCCTTTAAGTGAGATTCCTTAGGATTGGATTGATATCTTGCACATAACCATACTGAAAACATGAAGTCTGGTCGACTAGCTGTTAAGTAAATTAGACTTCCTATCATACCTCTAAAATATGTTTGATCTACTGGTTTCCCAGCTTCGTCAAGATCAAAAGAGTTTGAGGTACCAATGGGAGTACTTATACTCTTAGTGTTGTCATAACCATAATTTTTTAGAAGATATTTAATATACTTATGTTGAGATATGTAGGTTCCTTCTGGTTTTTGAGAAATTTGAAAACCAAGGAAAATTGTAAATTCACCCATCATACTCATTTCAAACTCAGATTTCATTAGACTAGAAAAAGAGTCAGTCAAAGATTGCTGAGTTGAACCAAATATAATGTCATCAACATAAATTTTAACAATCAAAACATTTTTCTTATATTTCTTTATAAAAAGGGTTGGATCTGCATTTCCCTTAACATAGTTATTTTGAAGCAAAAATCCAGTGAGTCTATCATACCATACTCGTGGGGCTTGTTTAAGGCCATACAAAGCTTTAGAAAGTCTAAAAACATGATCAGGATGTTTTGTATCTTCAAATCCAGGAGGTTGTTCAACAAAAACTTCCTCTTCAACATAACCGTTAAGAAAAGCACATTTCACATCCATTTGGAAAATTTTGAAATTAATGAATGCTACAAAGGCAAGTAGAATACAGATAGATTCAAGTCTAGCTACTAGAGCATAGGTTTCTTCATAGTCTATTCCTTCTTTCTGTTTATAGCCTTTAGCAACAAGTCTAGATTTATTTCTAACAATGACTCCATTTTCATCACATTTATTTCTGAAAACCCATTTTACTCCAATAACAGATGTTTCCTTATGTATTTCAACCAAGGTCCAGACTTTATTCTTTTCGAATTCATTTAGCTCATCTTGCATTTCTTTGATCCAATCATCATCACCTAAAGCTTCATCAGTTCTTTTAGGTTCTAATTGGGAAAGAAATGCTAGATGTTCTACTTCATTTCTTAAGGAACTTCTAGTCCTTACAGGTTGGTTTATATCACCAATGATACTATCACTTGGATGATTCTTAAGAAACACCGGATTTGGGTTTTGTAAAACCTGTTCATCAACATAGGGTAGAAAGTTTTCTGGGGTAAATGTTTCAGAAGTATCTTATAGAATAATTTCCTTATCATAAGGTTCTTCTATCAAAGTCTGACAATCAGTTTTTGAAAACACATCCGAGGGAGAAGGCTGGGATGGTTTAAAAACAAAAGGATCTGATTCATCAAATTTTACATGTACCGTTTCTTCAACAGTACAAGTATTTTTATTAAAAACTCTATAAGCCTTAGAGGTTGTGGAATATCCTAATAAAATTCCTTCATATGATTTTGGTGCGAATTTATGTAAATTATCTTTAGTATTAAAAATTAATATTTTGCAACCAAAAACCTTGAAGTAGGAAAGTCTTGGTTTTCTACTATTCCATAACACATAAGGAGTTTTATTAAGAAAAGGACTAATCAAAACTCGATTTATAGTATAGCAAGCCGTACTTATAGCTTCAGCCCAGAAATGTCTAGCAATAGAATATTCAATCAACAAGGTTCTAGTTATTTCTTGAAGAATTCTATTTCTTCTTTCCACTACACCATTCTGTTGAGGAGTTCTAGGTGCTGAAAAATTGTGAGTAATACCTTTCTTACTAGAAAAAGTTTCAAAATCTGAATTTTGAAATTCTCCTCCATGATCACTATGAATAGTTTTCAATGGAAGGGTTTTCTCATTTTTAACTTGATCTCTAAAACTTTTGAAATAGGAAAAAGATTCATATTTCTTTGCTAGAAAATAGACCCAAGTTAATGTAGTGTAATCATCAACTAGAACAAACACATAGTATTTTACTACAATACTTCCAGTTTGTGTTGGACCAAAAAGATCCATGTGCACTAACTGTAATGCATCGGTTGTTGAGACTTCACCGATTGACTTAAAACTAGATTTATGTTTCTTGCCATATTGACAAGGATCACAAACTTTAGAAGAATCAAATCTAAGCTCTGGTATATCCTTAACTAGTTTTTTCTTAGAGAGTTTACATAGGTTTCTAATATTACAGTGTCCTAATCTTCTATGCCATAACCAGGAATGATCTTCCATTGCACTTAAGCAAGGTAAATCTTGACTCCTGAGGTCTTCTAGGTTCAATGTGTAGACATTCTCTTGCCTATTGGCTGAGAGAATAAATTCTTCCTTGTAATTGTGAACTAAACACTTATCATTCCTAAAATTCACAAGGTAACCTTCATCACATAACTGAAATATGCTAATGAGGTTGTTCTTAAGACCCTTAACAAAAAGAACATTTGAAATCAAGGTTTTACCAAGAAAAACAATATTTCCAATACCAACAATCTCTCCCTTAGAATTATCTCCGAATGTTACCTTTCCTCCTTTCGTTTTGATAATCTTTTCAAAAAATATTTTGTTACCAATCATCTGCCGGGAACATCCACTATCCATGTACCATGTATTGTTGCTGGTTCTCTCTTTGTTTTCCTGAAATTAATAAGAAAATTAGATTTTCGGAATCCATACTTGTTTGGATTCGAGATTTCCAGACAATAAAATTTTAGGAACCCACATCTTCTTAGAAAAGTAAGCTTTGTGAAATCCTAGAGATTGGATTTTGTTTAAAGAACAATTCTTTGCCCAGTGACCACCACATTGACACTTGGTACAAAATTGGGCACTTTGAGGAACAAAATAATTGTTACTGAAAATAGGTTTTGCATGGGTATAACCAAATCCGGATTTATTTCTTAATGGTCGTATTTGGGAATACATCTTATCAAAATTTTCATTACCATGGGTAAAGTTTGATAAACACTTCTTTATGGAACAAATTTTGGACTTGAGTTTTACAACCAAGTTTTTATCCTCAAAATCATTAGTTTTAGAACTAGAGTTTGGCTTGAAAACATTTTTCTTAGAAATTACGTTTTCTAATTCTTTAGAAAGTTTGTTCTTCTCAGAACTTACTTCCTCGAGATTTTTTGAAATATTTTCAAAATCAGCATTTTTCATATCAAGATCTTTAGAAAGATCTGATATCTCTTTTGTAAGAATAGAATTCCTAGAGTTTTCCTTATCAATTTTCTTATTGAGTTTGGAATTCTCAATCTCAAGAAGTTCAGCAAACCTAGAGACTTCTTCATAAGTAGGTAAAGTATTTTATTCATCAGAAGATGATTCTTCATCAGAAGTGTTATAATACTTACTATCATTAGAATTTAAAGAAACATTGGTCAAAGATTCATCATTTCATACCTTATCCATAAGACAATGATTATCAATAGGTAATCTGCCTATAAGACCAAGATTCTTCTATCCTGAAGATTCATAATCAGAAGATTCATCTAAAGAGTCACCACCACTGGCACTCCAAGTGTCATTAGATTTAAGAACATTCTTAGCATTAGCTTTATAATACTTCTTCTTGTTCCTGTCTGAATGTCTTTCCTTCCTTTCTTTCTTTTTGAGCATAGGGCAATCTGGTCTAATATATCCATCTCTTTTACATTCATAACAAGTAACTTCTCCATCTTTCTTATATTTCCTTTCCTTTTTCTTATACTTAGATTGAAAATTTCTCTGTCCAGCTATCTTGTTCATCATTCGAGCAAGATTTTCTAATTCATTTTCTGAAACATCACTCTCACTTGATTCGGATAGGAAAATAACTTTCTTAGACATGGATCTGGTTACTCTCTGAGGAGTCTTAGCTTTCATCTGATTTGAAGTTGTAGTAAAAGAAACAATACCATTTCCATTCTTTTTCTTGATGTTGTCTGCATCTCTCTTCATTCTAGTTTCATGTTGTAGAAGAGTTCCAAATAATTCATCAAGAGTAATTTGAGTGACCTTCATGTTCTCATATATAGTTGTTCTCTTGGATTCCCACTCATTGGGCATAATATCAATTATTTTATCCACAAGAGCTTCATCATCTAAACCGTTCTCTCCCATAGATTGCAAACTCTTGATAATAGTCAGAAATTTCTGTTCAACTTTACAGATAGGTTCTCCGTAAGGAAAATTGAAGCCATGATATTCAGCTCTAAGCATAGATCTTCTAGTCTCAATCACTTTGGAAGTCCCAAAGTGTGTAAACTCTAACTTCTTCCATATACAGTTAGCTGCTACACAAGATGAAATTTGGATATATATATTTCTAGTCATTGAAAAAAGTAATGTATTGCGTACCTTATAGTTGAGTTGATATTTTTGCTTTTTCTGGTTAGTAAAGGTTCTAACTTCCTTGTCAGGAATTTTATAATCACCAGTAAGCATAACAAAGTTGTCTACTCAAGTATTGATAACAAAAGTCTTCATACGATCTCTCCAGTATTCATAATCATTACCATCAATGATAGGTGGTCTTTTAGGATTCAGATTATCAAATGAACCAACATTAACTCCTGCCATACTTAAAAAAAACTTTTCACACAACCTTGTTAGTAGAAAAGATTCGTAATAACAAAGTTCGGAATGGGAAACAGAATGGTAATGTTCGGAATGATAAAGTGAGCAAGAAAAACTTATTCGTGAGTATAAGTATTTCAGAGACCTGCTCTCATACCAATTGAATGATTGGTATAGATTAAGAGGTTTCCAACCTCTGATACCAATTGTAGGATCGAAATAGTGATGTAGATGCTCAATATACAAGAGGGGGGGGGGGTGAATTGTATACTTTAAAAATTCCTTTGGAACCTTTAAAGTTAGTTAAGAATAACTATGTTTTCCTTAAGAGAAGGAAAGGGCTATATTTAACAAAGTTAATCTAAGTAGATTCACAACACCTCTAATTCCAAAAGCAAACTTGGAAAGAGATTCCGAACGTAGGTTCCGGAAATATGGTTCCAGCAACTGTAACATAACAAAAGATTACATTATGAGATTCTACCTTAAAGCGTATAGAATCTAAATGAAACAGAGTACAAGTAAGGAAGTATAAGAATGTTATACTTTCCTTATATTACAAAAAGTAGCGGAATATAAACAAGTAGTAATACTACAAGTAACAAGATATAAGTCTTTTAACCCAAAGAGAAGGGTATCCAACAACCTTGGATAAAGGTCCCTTGATTTATACTTTCAAGCAAGTCTGTCTTACCCACACTAGGGTAAGCCCTCGATACGAAGATCGGAGTCTCTGTCTTGCTATCCCTGCAAGCCCTCAACTTCAAGGTAGTTGGCAACCTTTGTCTTCCTCAGCAAGGAAGCCCTCGAACTTCAAGGTAGTTGGCACCTCTATCTTCCTATCCCTGGAATCCCTCGAATGTAATCACCAGCATTCGGAGTCGCACGAAGCTTTGAGAGTTAATAAGAGTCTCTCTCTCTAGAAATCACTTCAACAGCATGTAGGCACAAAACCAAGTTGTTCATCTGTCATCAGTTCAGCACTGAGCTCTTTCAAATGAGCTCCTATTTATAGGAAAGGTCGGCTCCTTCTCCAACGGTCATATTTCCTTAAAGATCGTAGGGACCTATACACGTGTCACTTAGACAACAGTTAGTTTATAACAAAACAGACACCATCGTTTTATAACAAAACAAGTGTAACAGAATGTACGACATCGTTTTAATTCTAAATCAATGGTTCTGAATGAACGCTTCAGAGTAAAGGTTCGGAGTGTAATGAAAATAATAAGAGTAGAAAAATTTTAGAAGTGTAAGCAATATAAATGTTCGGAGTCTAACAAAGATATTTTTCGGAGTCTGAATTAATTCAGAGTGTATAAAACAAAGATACTCAAATTCTGTTTAATAGGTGAATTCGGAATGATAATTTGGAATAGGAATTCGTCATCAGAAATCGTAATGAGAATTCGTCAATAGAATTTGTAATGATAATTCTTCATTGGAATTTGTAATGGGAATTCGGAATTAGATTTCTTTATTAGAATTCGTAATGAGAATTCTTCTTTAGAATTCGTATCCTGAATATGGAATATAACTTAGTCAGAGTTCATATCCGGAATTCGGAATGAAACTTCCTTATAGTTTTTATCCCAAATCCGAATCCTAAAACAGAATTATTTATATCAAAGTTTCAACGATTCCAAGAAAATAGAAATGAATCGGAATCTCATACTTAATAAAAATATGGATGAAAATAAGATAAAGATAATTTTTCTTATAAAAGCGATTTTTCTTATAAAAGCAATTTCTTAAGAAAGCATTTTTCTTATGAAAGCAATTTTCCTTAAAAAAACTATTTTCCTTATAAAAGCGATTTTCCTTAAGAAAGCAATTTTTCATATAAAAGCAACTTTCCTTAAGATAAGGTGTTTGTGATTTTCAAAACAAGAAGGAATGGAAAAGTCATAAGGAAAACCTTATTGACTCAATAGTTTCTCATTCCGAGCATTGCTCATGTGGGATTTGAGTATGTGTTGAGTAAATCCTTGATCTCTATCATAATCACAATGTGGTGAATGGTGGCTGAATAATAAATGATGTATCTATTTATGGTACAATTTTCAACAAACACAAAGGGGGAGATTGTTGGGAAACAATCCCTCAAGGTATCATTGAGGATTTTTCGAGGTGATTGTGTTTGTTGACAAAGGGGAAAACTGGGCTATGATTGTTGACAAAGCCAACCATGTCATAAAAACATGTTGACAAAGGGGATTTCAAGGTGGAATGTTGAGTTCAAGAGCTGTGGTCAACGATCCATGTTTGATTCAAGAACATCAAATAAGTAATGGATTATCTAGAGGCGGTACAAAAAGAACATAACATCAAGATCAGATCATAAAAATATGGAAAATGGATAAGGGTCGTGCAAGTACTGAGTTGGTTGCACAGGTGGCTTGCGCGCCAAGAGAAAGGACATGCACGACGGTGCCTAGGAGGATAGGAAACATTCACGCCTATTGTTTTTCAAGATCAGAACATCATAATATGGAAAAGTAATGTGGTTCTCACATGTTTAGAAGTGGGTCCTGCAAGTGACTTGTTGGGTCAGAGACCTGCGCGCTGAGACCTGCGCTTCGAGGGAGACTTGCACGCCGTCGCGCAGGGTTGTAATTTGATTATAAATACTAGAAAACCCCTCCACATTTCTTAACGGAGTAAAATAATTTAAAAAATCAGAGCTCCCGTCGTGCAGGTGTGGTGGTCGCGCCAGTGGTGGTGTGTCGTACAGGTGGGGCTTGCGCGCCAGTTTTTGAAGATTCACATTGTTTGGTTGTTGTGCGCCATTGTTGGTTTGGGTGTAAATGGATGTGTGTCGTGCTAGTTGGGAGTTGTAGAAGCTTGTTTCACGCATGTGTCTGAGGAGGAATTTCACGCTAGTTGTGACTTGTGTGCCAATACTTGCGCGCTGAGGTATACTTGGGCGCCAAGCAAGGTTGTTTTTCCAGCAGTGTTTTCGGGCTACGTGAAAGCTAGAAGATTGCACGATACCTTTTGTGCAAAGAGAGATTCATCTACGGGTGAATGTTTGACTTCAATAGATCATATACATACAGAAGAAGATGCATTGCTTCATGAAAATAATGAGACCTACATGTCTATAAACTGTGAGTGGATCCTTTCTGGAGCAGTGAGCAAAGGAAGAGGAAGAAGGTGTTTCTCTCCACCGGCAGTGATCCAGAGAGAGAGAAATTGGGATTGACCATTGGGAGAGCAGTGAGCTGACCCTAACCCTTGTAATGGCAGTGAGCCTAGGACATAGTGACTATGTCCAAACCTTGTAATCCACATCTAGTGAATTTTATTGGATTTTGGTACAACCGGAAACATGTCGACAAATGCTCCTTGGATGTAGCCCTTAGTGGTGAACCATGTAAAATTGTTTTTTCATGTTCTTGATTTAATTTATTTTTATATTATGCAACAAGAAAGAGATATAAGAGTGTTTTTCTTAATAGAAAAACAATATCAGAACAGGATTTAGTTTTAAATTATTCATACCCTGATTCACCCCCCTCTTCTCAGGGTATTCAGCCTTGTGGGGCTAACAAATTATAACATAAACACATTACCACATTCATAACATTATATCATAATCCTCCTGAACGAAAGAAAATAAAATTGATTTAAAAATGTAATGAGTTTCAAAAAATTCAATATATTATATATAATGGGGATATATATAGATATCATGAAATAATATAAGTTCCATACATAACATTTGTCTAAAAGAAGAGAAAATTTAAACCAATATCCACTACAAATTTGGTATATTTTTCCACCATAAACTCCAAGAAAGAGATATTATAAAATGGGTATATAAAAAAATAGTTTTCTCTTTTATATAAAAAAATTCATTGTATGTATATTCTATATAAATGAAATATGTGTGTACATGTCATGTATCTCATGGATGTAAAAATTGATATAGAAATTACATACCTTTAGTATTGTATCCAATAAATCCCATTAAAAAATAATGAATAATAAATAACTTTTTTTATTAATATATTACAAAACCATATTAATATATATCATAAAATACATTCTCTTCTTATGTCTTAATATTACACATTAATGAACAATTCAATTTAAATGTTATATTTTGGATGACAAAAATATTTCGTCATATATGTTTTTATTTTTTATTATTGGTCCCCATATATAGATCAAGATTAAATCAAATAATGAATTTAAAACATGGTATTAAAATCATATATATTCATTATATATATATATATTAATTATATTCCAAAAATGTATTTATAGGTGAAATCCCACAAGTAATTGTTGATTCTTTTGGGGATTCAAAAATTTCATAATTTTTAAAACATAGAACACCTAACTAAAAATATTTTATCTACAGTGATTAGGTATTTAGCCCATTGGGATGATCCATATATTATAAATTAATTCCTCAATTCAAATTTATTTTTCTTTAAAAAATAAAAAATTCCCACATGGATTGGGATTGATTGTTAACAGATAGGAATTCCAGGTTCATTGATTTTAGTTTCATACATTATGGATTCAATTGATATGGGTTTATTCACATTTGGGGTCTGAATTTGGTTATCATGGATACTTGTTATTGGTACACTACAACAATACATTTATTATACAATTTTAATAATTATATAAATTATGAAATCATCACAATAAGCAACCTAAACCAAAATATAAACATAACATACCTAGATTGCATAATGGTCATATAGAAAACTTTCTAATTAATTTATATAATGAAATAAACATCCAAAAATAATATGAAATGATAATGAAATTGACAATAGAATAATATGGGTATAGAAAAATGGTTTTCATCCATCCAAAAAATGAATAAAATATTGAAATAATCACTAATGACAGTTCCCCATACAATCACATCACCCAAAAAAGGAAACTATTAAGAAATGATTTTCATGATTAGAAAGATCAGCATGGGATCCTAAAGAAGAATAAAAGGGATTAATGTTGGAAAAATGGCTACGGATCAAGGATCCATGCATGGAAGTCATCCATAAACATCACCCTTGGTCTTATGGCCCTATATCCACTCTATTGGGTAGATAAAGAGATTATTTTATAAGAATCCCCATCGTTACCTCAATATTGGCATATTTAATTTTATCATTGTCAATAATTACATGATGTGTAATAATTTACATGATGTATAATCTAATTATTTTCCTTCCCAGTGAAGTGGTTGTGAATTTCTACAAAATTATTCCTCAATTAATTTCACAAAGTGTAATTGAAATACCCGACGTGTAAATTTTTTACATAAAAAGGCTAATCATTTCATTAAAATAGTCATAAAAAAGGAAAAAATTACCAATATTTTCATGATTAATAAATTAAATATCCAAATAAATACCATAATATAATCCATAATTATTGAATGAAATATATCTATTAATAGTAAATGAAATGAACTATTCAGTGAGATGATATAACATACATATGAATAAGAACTATTTTTCATTTTTCCCTCAATTTGAATGAATGAAGATAAAATGATATATTACCATTCTATAATAATTTTTATTTCATATGAATCAAATAAAATTTATTAACCCATCCTTAATAAATTTCCAGTAATTGGAGATCAAATTTCATCACTTCTTAATGGGTAATCCTCATTACAGATGAACAGCATTATTGTGTACCCATAAAATTAAATAAATCATGGTATGGGTGACATAATAATTATAGAATAATAATAATATAGTTAATGTAATATTTATAAAATATTAATAATATTTACATCAATATTACCAACATTTAATGTGTGTTGTTGAAAAAAGAATTACCTTTGTTCATGAGGTAGAATTCCAATGTACACATGAATGATGATTTCATAACCCATTTAATGGAAATGTGTGTTGTTTTATGTCATACCCTCAAATAAAAAACATATAAGAACATAAATGATACTATGTATATTATATAATAATGATATAAATTAAATTTAATGTCTTTGATGAAGAAATAAAAAATCACATTTGTTGATGAATGTTACCTCTAATTCGGGTATCCTCTATAGGATTGCAAAAAAATCCTTCGATGATTTGATTTGATCAAAAAATAAAAATTCGTCCATGATTATAGGATTTATTATGGTACATTATTTGGGTTGTTCATGTCCTACAAAAGATTTTAAAATGTTTTGAGGAAGATAGAAGATTGGGTGACCATTTAAAAATGGTGTTAATGGAAAACAAAAAAATAATTAAATTAGAAAATTAATCCCATGGTTTTTACATGTTAGAAGGGTTCCATATTAGAACATTATCTATCCATATTGATGAAATATCCTATCAATGGAAATAAAATTGGTTTAGCCATGTGTGTAAGTTATTTTTACCAGTTTCATTATAGTTATCCATCAGTAAACCCATTTTAGACTTAACCATGGTATATAATTTTTAATCTAATTACATTTCATTTTGGTCTATAAAGAATTAATATAGTTTCAAAATTATATATAATTTTTATAAAAAAAGTAAACCAATTTTCATAAATTATTATCACATAATTGAAAAAATATTAATTTAAAATTAATCATGTAGACATGAATAGATTGTGGGGTTTTAAAAACAAATATAATACAAACTATTCAATTTTGTATAATAACTATCAATATGATATCAATTCAAATGATGTAAATTTTATTAATTAATATATAATTGATCTAATTAACATTTTTAAAATTAAAATTTTATATTATCATTATAGATAATTTAATTGAAAATGTTGTATATAATGAATACATAGTGTTTTTAACTATTCAATTGAAAAGTAAATATTTTGGAAGAATATAAAAAATTAAATCTCAAAAAAATCTTAATGTTGAAATTTAAAAAAGAAAAATAGTTTTCTAAATTAATATTCTAATGTATTTCAAAATAAATTTTAACATTGATCAAAAAATAATAAAAGGAATTTTCTTTTCAAAAATTGTATGTCCTATCATTTATAGACTATACTAAATTATGTATTTAATTATTAATATAATTTTTTAAAATCATTTATGTTAATATATAAAAAATATTTATTTTATATTTGTTTTTCTATCTATAAGGTCTATTATATAACCATCATGTTTGAATAATATGAAAATTATAATATTCTTTTCATAAAACATAATTTCTTTTATCACATATTATAACTGAGTGTACAATATATTGAAAGATAACCTAAGGATTTATAATAATCAAATGTGACAAGGTTTGGTGTTTAATGCATTCTTTAAATTTTGTGTGTCTATAATGTTAACCATCAATGATATTTAAATTATTCATGAAAATTATTAATTAATAAAAAAACATGATGTCTTATATTCTACACCCTTAAAATTATTCTCCCTCTTAGAAGTCATCACTGTGATTAAAAGAAATTAGGATACTTCTACATAGTCATATCCTACACCTAAAACATAGAATCCTCAAACTACTTATGTTACCACAAAACATTGAATAGGTGAGTTTAATTTATATGTAAAACATATTCTGTGTGATCCAAAATCTTCACCAATTACCCCTCATACAAATGTATTTTTATTATTGGTATGCCCAATTTGTTGAGTACATGGGAAGTGTTAGATATGTAATTCCACGAGTGAGATACTTGTAACACATGATAAAACTAATAAAATATAAGTGGAGGAACCAAATTATATTCTATAGTACTATTATTATCAAGTATTTTAATTTGGTGGGTTTCCCTTGAAAAAAATTATAGAATCTTTTTTACACAAATCATTAACAAGGTTATTTAGGGTTTTATTGATTGAATAGAACAAGAAATCATTATATAAGAGACAATATGTTGTTTATGATACCACATAATCATGAAAATAAATTATAATATTTTGAAAACATGACACATTATTGTCCAATATATGACACATTTATTTAGTCCTGGGTAATTCATAGTTAAATTTAATTTTAATCCATTATTATGGTTTTTATATAGTTTCTGAATTCCCCAAGCATATACCCCAAGACATTAAAACTAGGGTTCACTAAGGTCCATTGTCGTTTTATAAACCCATATTATTTTAAGGTATGAATCATGTTTTATGGTTATTTTAATAAAAGAGGAGTTTCTTGAAATTATATGAGTACATGTTGTGTACTCAGTTGCTACACGTTGTTGTGTGCTAGTTGTGTGACTGCCTAACACATTGACATGTGGTTTAGCCTGGAGACCGCCTAATGTAGATCTCGGTAAGGGAAATTACACACCATGTACTTTTAATGAACACATGGTGTACATTCGTTTTCTTTCATTAAATGGACTTGGGTCAAGTCCAATCGACATAACACCCTTTTTTTAGGTCGGACTCGTCCAGGAGCATTTATGGCCATCAATTCTTCTCTGAGCCCCCTACTCACCATCCGTTCACAGAATCGATCACCATTGATTGCATTAAAATCTCTATGCTATTTTGTCCTTTATTCTAGAGCCTCTTTATCCAATTTCTCATCTTCTCACAAGATATTCTTAGTTGAACATTTTTTCCATTTTTGTAGATCTACGGTGTTCTAGAGAGATTCATGTACAATGGCTCACGTATAATGTTAGTACAACCCCAAGGTATGTGGTTTGTGTCTTTCCATAGTTATAAATTTAGTTATATGTGCAAAATATCTCAATATCCTTGGTCAAGGGTATTGTGTATTTATGATTGTTATCCATTTTATTTCCTACTATTCTTTGTGTTCTTTAGTAGATTATTTAAGATTGTAAATAGTGTTATTTACCCTATTATTGGTGTGTTTCCCTTGTTTGATTTTTTTGACCATTTGGTATATCTTCACCTATTATGTTGCTTCATTTCTTTCCATGCCTAGTATTGTAATATGGAGTGATTTTATCTGATATGCTATATAATTTTCAGCCAAGTAGTTCTTGAGGATTACATTGGATGCAAAATATTTTTTGTGCACGATTGACTTACACAGGGCTATGGGAACTTGGTGTAGTAGACCATATTAATAATAGTTGTTGAAGGCTTCTCTAGTGTGTCTGTTTACTTTTTCACATTGTGAGACCATAGAGGTGATTAACATGATTTTTCACTCACTGTTTATGTGATTCCTTGTTACATTACCATAGGTGGAATTGGGAAATGAGTGCTTCCCTAGAGTGTATATGGTTATCGATATGAGTGCACAAGGAGAATTGATAGTGAGTGCTTCCTCAGAGTGTCTTTGAAAATGCTGAACAAGAGGGGTTAAACTGTGAGTACTTCCCGGAGTGTTTCTAGGTTTTGTTTTGGTTGAACCAGAAGGGTTAGATTGTGAATACTTCACAAAGGTTTACCTATTTGTGATTTGTTGATTACTTGGATGTCAATTTGAATGTAATTGAACTGTAGAATTGTTTACATAAATACCTCCTTGTATACTGATTCTTTTTTTATTGCATTCCATATTTACTCAATGACTGTTAGGCATATATATTTGGGTGGTTTCCTACTGGGATTATTCTGACACCATATTTTGGTCAATCATTTGGGCTTAAATTGGTTATATTGTTGCTGGTGTCGATAAGGGAAAGTGCCCTTCTACTTAAGGTAATTGATTCTTGTAGACCTGGAAAGAGTGAGACCATGCTGAGGCTTGCGATGCTACTACAGTTTATTATTATTATTTTTCATTAGTTTGGTACTGTATCCCAATATTGTGTCTTGTTTGGATTCTTTCATAGAATAATTTAGCATGCATCATTTATATATTTGTGCTATAGTTGTTTATTACTTCGGGTCTTCCCTTATTTACTAATTTCATGTTATTAATGCCTCTACTATTGTTATCTATTAATTTAAACCTCATTACTCTTCCAATGAGGTCATTGTTTCTCCAATATTACAACTAATTCCCTCGCTACTAGTTGGTAGCCTATGGAAATAAGGGAAATGTGCTTGAGGCCATGTGAATAATAGGGTATGGGGCACCTCTGGGTGGCCCTCAGAACTGGGATGTTACAAAGTGGTATCAGAGGGTATTATGTTCTTCTTAACATAATTTTAGGAGCCTATAGTTATGGATAGTAAGAAATATGTATATGGTAATAAGTTTTACACAGGAGTAGATAACCCGTGTACCTGGAAAATCCGATTTACCTAATATATTTCTATTTTCGGGTTTTCTAATTATTACAGTTTATTTAATTTCACTATTTGGTGATTCACATATCTTATGTTGTTACATTTGATAATATTTAAGTTTTATTCCTATTTCATCCTAATGATATGAGGGTTTTCCATCTCATTCATCCTTTAGGCACATCGTACCAATCACATGCCATGCATTTTTGTCATTCCATTTAAGGTGCATTAACAATTGAATGTTTCTTTGATAAATGTTGTGTTAGATAGGCATGGTATCATTATATATTCCTTGATATAATACCTTCTTTTTTATAGGTTATTTAATTGTGTAGAAGTTAGTTTGAATGACCTATAATCTTTTTATCTTGAGGTGTTATGGGATCCCATGGATCAGAATTTGGTATATCATCAATTTGTTATGCTTTTATATGACTTGTATAAGATTCCATGCTTTGATTCGTAGAGAGTATGGGTCCTCAAAGATAGGAATTTGGAACTTTAATCATTTTTTAAATGTTTTCTGGGTTGTGGATTAGTTTTTTAGGCTTACCATCTGGGAAAACGTAGAATACATGATGTGTAATGTTAAATATATGACATCTATCTTTCTGTTTGTGATGGAACTATTTTTCTAAAGTACACAACCTGCACTGTATGCACACATCGTGTTGTCTCTAACTGTGTCACTTGTTATGTGTTAAGAGACATGAGGTTTGGGTAATCATTGGTAGCACATGCCACATACCGGATGTAAATGTTTTGTTATATAGACCATCTATCCACACGTGTGACTGATGCACATGTGGATGTAACATATGTTAAACATGATGTTTCAAGCTTGAACACACGATGTAGTGTATCCCATGTATTAGAATGTGTGGATAACAACACAGGTAGTTGAATCCTAAGTGGTAAACACTTTGTGTGGGAAAAACATTCCATGTAGTCCTATCATGGGAGAAATGTGGGGGATAGTAGTGTTGAATATCTCAGGCATGAGAAACGAATAAAGTAAACACCGTCTCTTGGGATAACACACCGTGTGTATGGGGTTCTACATGACTGGATTTTTCAATATTACAAGCCCATGTGAATTCATAAGAGAACACTCCATGTAGGCATTATACACGCCGTGTATCCATGTTTTAAAAAACATGAATGCTTTATTCTTCTTGTTCCCGTCTAACTATTCTAATTTTAAATCCTTGATAATTATGATCATTGGTGTGCGCTTGACCTTACAGAGCCATGCCATAGAGATGTCGTCGAGTTGTACACCCAATTCAGGGAAGTGATCAGACATCGAATATGGCAGATTAGGGACTACCAACTGATCCTCCAGTTATACAAGTCTTGGCACCAAAGATTATTCTGGACATTGGTGTTGACACAATGTTTCTAGAGGGATTTATGAGGTTCAATCATACCATTCGAGGAGTTTTTCATCCTTCCCCATCGATGGAAGAATTGACGCGGGTCTTTCAAAAACGATATCCTCCATCATTGATAGAGGAAGGAGGACCTCAAGATGCAGAGTCATTGCTAGAAGCCATGATTTGTATATTCGAGCATCCGGAGACATCTCCATAGAGGAGGGTTAATCTTGCTATGTAAATTCTACGGGACTCTGCAAATAGATGGTGGGATGTGATCTCATAGGCAGGACGCCATCATGTTATGGATTACGATGAGTTCTAAAGATCCATATATGATTACATCTATCCCACGATGTTGTGGCCTCATCAAGCCCAATAGTTCATGAGTCTGGAGTATGGAACACTCTCAGTTATGGAGTACTCTTCTCATTACATAGAGTTTCATTGCTTCACACCCATCCCAATAGGTGATGAGTTATTTATTGAGAGGATGTTTATGGATGGTCTCAGGCATGACATATTATATTAGGTGAACATATTTTGGGTGACTTACAACACATATATAGTCAATCAGGAACTTATTAATGAGTGAAATCTGAGGGATTCTTGATAAGTGATCCAGGGAATTTCAGTATCTGGAGTTGGTACCCCTCTTTCTGACAGATGGAAGCAACACATGGAGCCTACACATAGAGATCATAGTAGGGATGATACTTCTTCTGGTGGAATGAGGTGTGCCACCAGTGCGACAAGACTGGGTATACAATTCCATATTTCCCGAGAGACCCAGTAGAGTACCGATCATGTGGTAATATGGGTTATCATCAGAGTTTCTATTAGTTTTTCTCATCGGTAACTAGTGATATGGGTTTTTCTATTACAACTCATTCACTAGATGTACAATAAGTTTATTATCAGTCTGGGAACAATAGTTTTTTCAGCTATTCTGGATTAGGTAGGGGTTGTGGTCATGGTGTCTAGTCTGTATGATTTCCCCGGAAATAGGGTGGATAGGCTTTGGGTGGTCAGCTAGGGTCACAGGGTCGTGGTATAAGACATGATTTTTGAACGGAGGAGACCCAACAAGAGCAAGATCTCGGACCCTCTACAGTTCGGTGTATAGTCCTAATTTCCTCTGTTTTCCTTCTACTATTTTCAATATAGGGGCTTCCCATAGTCTCATATTGGATGTTATTTTGGAGAGCCTTGGGATCTGTATATTTATTTATTCTGATGTCTTGACACTGGACACTCTATTGGGGAAAATAACGGATAGTGTACGATAGTGCAATATGTTCCCTATAGAGGTTGGTGGTGTCACTTATTGTAGGACCTATATGTCTTAGAGATGACGTGGTATGATTTTATTGTCAGAAATGACTGGTTAGTTCCCTTCTAGGATCTTCTAGACTGCTATCATCATGGATGAGTTTCACATCACGAGAGGTAAGATCGTTTCTTCATAAGGGAAAATGGGATGTCTGGGTGAGCAGAGCGTGACACGAGTTTCATGGGTAGGGAGGAATCACAACCCAGATTTCTAGACTTTATCTGGATGACTAGGGGACTTCATAGTTGGACTTTCCTCCAGTGGTCAATAGTTTCAGGGATGTCCTTCTAGGGGATATTTCAATGTTTCCTCCAGAGAGAGTGATGGACTTTAATATTGTTCTTGTTCTATGAGCAGCATTGGTGTCTATACCTCATTATAAGATTACTACTCCAGAGTTACAGGAGCTCAAGAAGAAGTTGGGGGAGTTGTAGAAAAAATGTTTCATCTGACCTGGTACATATCATTGGGGTTCGCATGTCCTGTTTGCGATGAAGGCAAACGATAACCTCATACATTGTGTGGATTATCTGAAACTGAACTAGTTGACTGTCAAGTACCAAAATACCTTACCTAGAATTGATGATCTCTTTGATCAGCATTGAGGAGCCTGAGTGTTCTTGATGATTTACCTGAGATTCAATTATCATCAGTTGCACATTAGACTATTAGATATTCCTCATACAGCCTTTTGGAGATGGTATGTTCAATACAAGTAGGTGGTCATGCTGTTCGGTCTAATGAACGTGCCTGAATATTTCATGGCAGTGATTAAAATAGTGTTACATCCATACTTTGATTTTTTTCATTGTAGTCTTCATGAAAGATATCAGGGTGTACTCTCACACATGAAACATACATGCCACACATGTTGAGATAGTATGGAGTACCTTGAGAGAGAATAATTTATATGCTATGCTCTCAAAATGGTACTTTAGGATAGACCATCATCACTTACAGGGGTGTGTAATCTTAGATATAGGAGTTACAGTAGACCCAAAGATAGTGAGGGAAGTAGTTTCATGGGTGCATTTGAAGAATTTATTTGAGGTGCATTGTTTTCTAGGGATACATGTTTACTATAGAAAATTCATATAGGAATTATAACTCTTAAATGTTCCAATGATGAGGCTGAATAAGAATGGTGAGAAGTAATTATGGTTAGATTCTTATGAGACATCTTATCATGAGTTGAAAGGGAGGTTGACTTCAGCACCTACAGTAGTTTTTCTTGTAGCCAGGAAAGATCTATTCTATTTATTATGATGCATTATGTATTTGGATGATAGATATTCTTATGTAGTGAGAAAGAGTCATTGTGTATGGGTCATGGAAATTGGGGCCTCATGAAGGGAATCACCCGACTAATGATCTTGAGTTGGCTATAGTTTTTCTTGCCTTACGACATTAGAGACATTATCTTCTCAGAGATAATTTTGTGGTTCTCACCGACAACCAATGTCTCCTGTATATCACCCCTCAGCATGATCTGAATCTGAGACAGCAAAGGTGGGTTTAGTACCTTTAGTCCATTGACATTGATATTTCCTATATTATAAAAAATGCAACAAAAATCTGATGCGTTGAACAAGTGGACTCAGATACAGGAAGTTCAAGAGGCCAATAGCGATTTTCAGCTTATGGATTAATTCTATGAGATTCAATTGGAGGTGCATAACAAATAGGGGTAGATGTTTCTTTCTTCTGTGGAAATTACCTCTACCCAACATGATCGAGTATGAAGGAGGATGTTAACATATTCTAAATTCTATGACCTATGGGAATTTCATTTAGGAGAGGACCATATTCCTTGATGGACCGTAATAGAGGATGAAATCTTGTTATTTTAGCGTCATGTATGTGTGTTAGCAGACATGCGCGATGAGATAATGCATGATTTTCACTTCTAAATTAATGTAGTTCATCCTGGTGTCACCATGATATATCTTGACCTACATCGTCAATATTGGTGTCCAGGAATAAAGAGAGGTGTTGTTGGTTTCATCATGACGTGTTCCACCTGTCAGCAAGTATAGGAGGAGCATCTTCGACCAGTAGGGATTTTCTAGTGATTACCCATTCCCATGTGGTTGTGGAATGATTTTGTGATGGACATTTTGATAGGGTTACAATGATTTCCTCGAGAGAATGAAGCAATTTGGGTTGTCACTGACAAACTCGTGATGGTTTCTCACTTCTTAACGATCACGGAGACCTTCAGGGTGGATGAGGTTGTATGGTTGTACATCCAAAAGATTGTACATCTACATGGTTTTCCACACTCCATTGTTTCATATAGGGACACATGTTTTACTTCTTGGGTCTGGCAGGTATAACATATGGATTTGGGTACATAGGAATATCTGAGTACGGCTTTTCATACCTAGACAAATGGCCAGTTCGAGTATATGATTCATGTGTTGGAGGAGATTCTTTGAGCATGCAACCAATAATTTTTAGGTTATTGGGAGAATCTCATATCTCTTATAGTGTTTTCTTATAATAATTTTTTTCATGTAACTATTCATATGTTAGCTTATGAGGCTTTGTAAGGTAGGCTATACTGATCACCCTTATAATGGATGGAGGTAAGAGAAGGATCTATGATGAGATCTCATCATGTCTAGGATACCACGAAGCAGATAGAGAATATTCACAAGAGGAAGGATAGTACACAGTCATGACAAAAGTCTTATGCTGATCGACAGAGACGACCTCTGGAGATCGAGGTCGGAGATAATATTATTCTACGTGTCACACAAAGGTTGGGACACATGAGGATTAGGAAATTGGTTAAACCTTTTTCGAGGTACGCAGGACCATTCTAGGTTTTGGTAACCATTGGGATGGTACCCTATCAGTTGCGGTTTCCTCATATGTATTAGGATATTCATGATTTTTTCCACGTTTCTCAGCAACATTATTACTTCTAAAAACTGACTCTGATTTTTCTTCCTATGGAGGTTGAGCTAGAGGTGGAATCATCATTCAAGGGGCATACTATCTAGTTTTCTGATCACTATGAAAAGGTTCTATATGGTTGATATATTCCTCTGTTAGAAGTGCTTTTGCAGCACAGGTGAGTATAGGATGATACATGGGAGAGGGAGGCTATTGTACGATCGTAGTGGCCAGAGCTGTTTGAGGATTCTTCTTCTACACTACCTTGCTAGGGAAATTCCGGGACGAATTTCCTTAAGGGGGATTGTTTGTAAGAATCCAGATCTTCATTTCAGGTATAAATAATGTTTTCTGGTGTTTTCCTGGAAAAAGAGGAGTTTATGGAAATTTCTGGAGTACACGCCATGTACATATAAGTACACGTTGGGTACTTGGTTGATGTGGGCAGTCATGTGTTGGTCGTGTACTGGCCGAACCCATGGTCATGTGGGGTGACCTAGAGACCGTGTAAAGCAGATCTCAGTATGGGAATTTTTTCACATTTACATTTAAAGAACACATTGTTTACTTTCATTTTAGTTTATTAAAAGGACCTTGGTCGCATCTAATCGACAGAATATACATCTTATAGGTTGGACTCATGCAAGAGTGTCTGTGGATATAGATTCTTCCATGTGCCCCCAACTCGATATACTTTCTCTAAATCGACCCCCTTTGATTGTGTTGGAATCGTCACGATAGTCTCTTCAGTCTTCTAGAGCCTCATTCTACGGTTTCTCCTCTTTCACTAGATATTATCAGTTGAAATTGTTAAGTTTTTATGTTTTTCTATAGCATTCTAGGGTGATTCGAGGCATGTGGTTCGGGTATAACATTCATACAATGTCAATATAGGTGGTCTGTTGCTTTCCATAGTCTTTATTTGAGTGATATGTGAAAAAGTTATGAATATCCTTATTTGGTGTATTTCATGTTTATGGTTGATAGACCTATTTCTTCCTGTTTGGAGTTGTGTAATTAGGTAGAATATTTTTGATTGTATATTGGGTTATTTACCTTGATATGGATGTTTCCCATCTTTTCTTATTTTGGTTGTTTGTTCCAGATTCACCTGTTTGGCTTCTTCTTTGCTTTCAATGCCTCGTATTGTAGAATGGATTGAATTAATCTAATATGTTGTAGACTATTTAGCCATGTAGTTACTAATTTTTAATTTGGTTTCCACATAATGTTTTGGCATGATTTACTTACACATGGCTGTTGAAACCCGGTGTAGTAGACCATGTGGCATAATGGACGTTTAGGGATTCTCCAGAGTGTCTGTTTACTTTTCACATTGTGAGACTATAGGGGTGGATGTGAGTTATACATCAGAGTGTCTATAGTTCCTCATTATGATACCACATGGGTAATTGGACTTTGAGTGCTTCCCAAGAGTGTCTATAGTTACCGATACGATACCACAAGCGGAATTGATGGTGAGTGCTTCCCCAGACTGTCTTTGTAAAAGTTGATCAAAAAGAAATTATATAGTGATTAATTCTAAGATGGTTGCCTCTATTTCATCAGGTTTAACCAAATGGGTTAGGCTGTGAGTTCTTCCCAAAGGGTCAGCTGTTTTTGAATAGTTTTTTCCTTGAGATGTGAATTTGAATGGAATTAAACTGTATGATTGTTTACTTGAGTACATCATTGTATACTACATATTTTTTCTTATTTCCTGCCATATAATTTTACTGAATGTTAGGTATAGATCATTGGGTGGTTTCCTACTAAGAGTATTCACACAGACATTTTCAGGTCATGGTTTTGGTCCTAAATAGATTATATTTTTGAAGATATAGATAAGGGAAAGATCCCATCTACTTCATGTACAAGATTGTTGTATTGCTGGAGTGCATGGGACCAAGATGAGGCTTGCGATGCTACTAGAGGTTATTTTTTTTCATTGTACTTTAGTTTAGTACTATATGCAAGTATTTTCACTTGTTTGGATGCTTTCCTAGAAATATGTATCATGCATCATTTATATATGTGTGCTCAAGTTGTTTAATACTTCCAGTCTTCTTCAGTTAACTTATTGCATGTTATTACTTCTTCTGCTATTTTTTACTATTTCTTTTCGCAACATTAATTTTCTAAAAAGGTCCTAGTTTCCTCACTATCACACCTGAGGACCTCACTTCTAGTTGGTATCCTCTAGGGTTTGTAGAAATGTGTTTGACGTCACGTGACCCATCAGGTATGGGGAATATATAATCGTCACCTAGAACCATGGCTTTAATGTTGTGGACCAATTTCCAATAAAGTTTAGCTCGATATGGGGTTTTCTATGTTATCCCCCCTATATAATAGATTTATATATCCATATAAACTTTTTGTTTCTATATTATTATGATATTTTGGGAAGACCATTCCCTTTATCATATACCAAAATTGGAGAAAATTTTCTTTTTCATTGACTCATCCTTATACATATCCTTGGTCATATAAAAATGTTTATCACTAATTTTTTCATAATGTTGTCTCTAGTGAATATAAAATCCTCTATTTTGATACCAAATATTGAAACCCAAGAATAATGTGCACAGACATTAATACAGTTTTATTTAATTATTATACATTACCAAAAAAACAATATTATGTAAGGTAATATGTCACTGTCTTTTGAAACATGAAAACCAAAACCCATGCATATATTTTATCTAAATAATATATAACTATATTATTCACAACTATAATCATTATTAGAAATGTATTAAATAATATATATCTTCCATAAATTGGGAAATGAAACAAAATAATTGGTAATATCATATACTCAAAATGTGTAAACAAGTATGATAATTATTCATAACATGGGGATAAGTTTTTGAGAATACTGGTATAACATTATAAAAACATACCATTAATATCACAGATCATAATATTGAATCATTTTATAGATATTGGAAATTGATAAAATAATTAAATTAAGGGGACCAACAAATGATGAGCTATTACGTCCTAAAATTTTCAGAAGTCTTGATATTTGTTACAAACACATAAGAATGTTTTATCATTTCTACATTAGTCAAGGCTATCTGAAAGGGATATCATTGGTGAAAAATACAATTATTGAAATAATTTTACACCATGTTATATCCCTCACATGATGATCTAGGTTTAAATATTGTTCCATCACAATATATCTCATGAAATATATAAAACATTTCCCAATTAATTGGATGGAGATATATTTCTCACACATCAAAAAATGAAAACAATGTTTACTATTCTAAAATACTATAATTGATTATCATATCATAAAAATAAAATTAAATGGGTATCAAATAAATTTCATTATATAATAACATATGGAAAATAAATTAGTTTCATAATATTTTCATCATTGAATATCACATTATATGATGCATGCCTCATAATCAATTAATTAATGTATAGTGTATATTAAAGAAAATGGTTTCATAAACATTAATCCATTAAAATAAAATCAATTTAAAGAATGAATTTGTATGATATCATTGGATCATATACGTAGTAAGGACTATTTAAAACCAAAATATTACATATTATATGGGAAAATATATTCAAAAATAATTTAAATAACTTAATTATTAAAATATCATTTCCAATTTAATTTTTTTGAAATAGAACATGTTTATAAAAATTATTTCCATTGAAATTAACATTAATAAATAAGAATGGAATCATTGAGAGTAATTGATATACAGTTTTAAAAATTATATATTTTATAAATAATTATAATATTAATTTATCTTAAATTATCATTTAAACATTATTAATTTTTTTAAATAATATGGTTTGGGAATAAAATAGATTTCTGATGTAAACGATATAATAATGTACTATTTTTTCACAAAAACAATCAATTTATTTAGGGATAATTATTAGAATAATGGTACTATTACATGGAAATATTATAGACAAGTATAGATATATATATATATATAATCATAAGTCTTGAGTGGTATAATATGAACTTTTGTCCTTAGAGACATAATCCAAAAAAATCATGATAAAGATTATATTGTGACCTAAAACCCATACAACATTTGTTTCCTCATATCATATAATCCGTTAAATAAATAACATGTAATTTTCCTTCAATATAATAATGATAAATAAATTTATGTTTTTTCATGAAATAGTGTTACATATTAACCTTTTCAAATAATATATTTTCATAACGAAACATGTGTTTCTATCAAAGAAAATTTAGAAAAAAAATACCTTATAAATTTGGAAAATATTGACTAAAAATCACCATGAATGAAATATTATAAAAGGGATATATATGTCCAAATAATAATAAATTTTTATAATAATTAAATTAAATAATCTTAATAATACACACTATTTAATAGAAATATTTTGTTAAAAATGAATGTGTATGACGAAATAAGAATGTGAGACAGAAATATGATATAGTAAATCTTTATTTCCTTCAAGCTTGGTAAAAATTTTCATTTAATAAATATGATTTTAATATAAATATATTAAATAATAATTTTTATTTCATATTGACACATATTTCTATTAAAACTATCATTTATACATTGCTTGTACATTTTTAATAAATCCCATCATTTCATGAGTAGGTAGTTCGTTGTACAAAAAATGATATTATCATATACCAAAAAATTGGGAATCATGATTGTATGGGATATATGAAAAATAAATAATAGTTATGATATAATTAATATCATAAATATTTTATATAAATTTTATTAACATCATTATTCTAATCATTTGTATGTTTTAGTGTAAAATATAATAATAACGGTTTGTGAGGTATTAGTACACCATATAGATGTATAATGATTTTGAAAAACATTTAATTGATGTGTTCCTATTTATAGGTAATACACATAACATAAAAATATATAAGTACATCATATATATTTCTTATTTTATATAATAATTATATACATATAAATTCATTTATTTGATGATGCAATTATAGAAACCGTTCATTGATGAATATAAACTATTTTTCGAGTATCCTATTTATTTTTTAATTAACATCCTTAATTGGTTGATATTATTTAAAAAATAATCCTTATAGGATGAGGTGATTTACTTTGGAATGGTATTTTCATATAGATTTATTGAACCAATGATTTTGGAAGGTTTCAAGAATAGATGAGAGGGTATGAATATTATATATGGGGTGTGTAGATGACAAGTAATCATTTGAAATAGAGAATTCCACAAATGTTTTTATATATAACAAGGGTATAAAGTAAGGAATTATCAAACCCTATGGGTGAAATGGTATAACTATGACTATACAATGTTTTTTGGGAATGTGTTCATCTGGTATTCTCCATTACCTATTTATACATTCCCTAAATAAATATATTTTTTCAATAACCTCTATAAATAATTATTTTTCGAATTTTAAAATTAATTATTTTAGAAAATTACGTTGACCTGATTAGAAATTATTAATTATGATGATTACTATCATCTAATCCATTTTTAAATTTCTAGTCAATGAATTGAAAAATTGTAATTTAAAATTGTTCCCCCTAACATTACGAGAAAATATAATTTTGATGTGAAAAATGTTAAATGATTACCAAATCTATATATTAAATTTCAATATGAAATTGACTCCAATTACCTAAATTGGATTAAATTATGTATTATTGAAATATATAAAACTTATATCTATAATATAATATAACATAACATAAAAAAAATGCATTTTTTAAATAAAAATATTATTATTCACATTTCACTAAAAAACAATACTTTCCCAAAAAACGTGAAATTTAAACCTAAACTAGTTTTAAAAAAAATAATTAAATAATATATTTTATGCTGTGAAGTTATTTTTCTATATTTTTCTGAAATTAATTTTTTAATTTATTTAGAAAGAATAATTAATTTTGAAAATAATATATTCAATCATACAATGACATTATCGAATATTATATATTTTATTATCAGTATGTTTTATTTGTATAAATTATAATATATATGAAAAATTTATAGAATAATTTAAATTTTTCATTGTATAAGAGAAATGTTATAAATGTTAGATTTTAATAATATTTATAATATGTTTTTGGTTTTTAAAACTCAATTTCATGTGTTATTCATGCTAACTAGGTTTTGTGTTTAGTGAAAGATAACAAAGGCTTTTATGTAATGAAATAATTACATGGTGTTGTTTATTAAGAAATAATAAATTTTTTCGATGGAAAATATATTTCAACTAGAGTAGAATTATTCTATAAGAATAAAATTCACAATGAATAATTGTATTACAATCATTTACACATGGATGTTCTTTATGTTGACAATATTTTCCATTATCAAGATAGTCATTAGAAGAATTATAATGGGGAAGACCACCAAGGTTGATTATTGATTAATTGTTATAGGGTGAAAATATATCTGTTTTTAAATATTTAAAAAATGGAGTACCATAATATATTATTCCATATGGATAACCCATAGAGAAATTTTCATGGTTTGGATGAGTAGAACTATTATGGTTATCATTTTTTTTCTCCCTATAGGGGGATTATAAAATTTATGGTTACATTCTTGGTTGTGCATAATATTTTTATAATATAAAATAAAGTGGGACCTCCAATGATATTATCATTGTTTCTATGGTAATAATATTTATAAATTATAATATATTTCACTTCATGAATATTTTACAACCTTTATAGATTCTTTTAAATACAACACAGTTTCTAAATTAACCTTATATACTATTGAAATACATTTAATAAATTTTATTGTACTAACCTAATAGATGTAAGAGAGACTATGGACATGACCAAGAACAAGATGAAATAAAATTTAGTATTAATATATAATATGAATTTATTAATTATGAATTTGTTTTAAATGTATATAACATAATTTAAAAGATAAGATTATTTTATTTTGGGAAAAAAATTAATGAAAGTGTTGATTTATTATATTATTAAATAAATGTAATAAATTTTGATTAATGGATTTATTATATTAAATATTCTGTCCATTCATTCATATATATTTTCATTAATCAATATCATTTTTACTATTAATGGAATATGAATAAATTAAATTTTTTACAACAATGCATTTATCGTAAAACAGTTAGCATTAAAGTTTTCACATGTATATTAAATTTAATTTCTAACACATATAGAAATTTAATTTTACAAAATTATTTACCTCTATATAATTAATTTTCACATATATAGGTATTTAATAATATTTAATTTTCAGTATTATGAATAGTAACAATGGTGAATGAAACTTATTCATTACTATATTAATGGATAATGATTTTAATGCACTGTTAATCTATACAAATAAGGTTTAAATTAACCTAAAACATTGTATAAATTGAAAATTTAAATTATATTATGATATACTCATATATTTCAATTAAATATCTGCAATTTTTGTTGAACTTTGTCGTGAATATTGCATTATTATATATCAATCTTTTACATATTTATATGACTGTTAATCCTCTCAATTATAACAAGAATCCTCCTATGCACTATTATAAAAATTCATGATCCCTTTATCATGACCATGATTAAAAAATTAAATTAAAAACGTCATTATACATGGCACATGGGGTTTTTTATACCCAAAACACATATCCAATAATACATAACCTTTTTTTAAATGGGAGACACAAAAAATAGATATATATATTCTTACCAACACCATTAATGCTTATTTTATCATAAACCTCATCCCAACATTATATAACCTTCATAAAATGTTGTAATAAATATTTTCATTACCATTATATTTTTTATGTAAATTATACTAAACTTTTCTAGATTCGTCATATTTATTAGGAAAATATATTTCATTATTTTGTACATGTGGACTACCACTTCCAATAATCTATGTGATTAATTTTTCTTGTTTCATTGATATGAAAGGTAATATAAATATATTTATATAAAATATATGATATTTATGTTATAATTATTTTATTTTAATTTCTAATTTTTTTTGTTTCTTTCATTCCATCCAAAAAGTAGTGGAAATATCACTCATGCATACATGCAAACTGTCATCTCTATGAATTAACATATTCTATTTCTCAATGCTAATTAAATGATTGGTTAAAAATTATTATATAATGTATAAATAATATTAATATATAATTAATATCATACTTGATATAGTGAAATAATTACTATGGTTAATCGTTAGAGACCATAAAATAGAAAAGTGCATTGAAAATGGAAAAGTGTTCACTTGAATATTCATTTTAATGTATTTTTTTAATGAACAGTTTATTTGAAATTAAAATGTATTGATACATAGTAATTTGTATATGAATATTTTTTTTATATGGATATATATATATATATATAATTATAATATATTACATTTTAATCAGTTTAAAACAAATCGTGACATGTTATACTGGATTATGTTACAATATCATATATTTTCAGAGTTATCAATATTAAATATTGATGAAGGAAAATTATATGATTAATATCCATGAAAAATATATATTTTATTATCCTATATTTTTTTAAATAAATTAAATAACCGTGATATTTTAACAACATTTTTACATACAGTGATTGAGAAAATGAACTTAATAAAACTGGAACATATTTCAACATTAGTTAAAGAATATTTTTTTTCCAAGGCCATGTTATTTAATATTTTAAATATTATTAATTTTAATGATGGAATAATTTTTTTCTTAATATTAAACCATATATTTCATTCCCTTCAATGTTTTATAAATTAAAATTTATAATATAATTGGAATAAGGTTTTGTTGACTTTTTACAAAACATGTAATATGATTTTTTTTAATATATAAAACACAAAAGGATTTTTCTATTATAATGTATATTATTTTCTTGGGGTTCCTCATAATATATTACTTTTTATGTTCAATGTAATGAATTGTAAAAAAATTCTTGGGATTTGTTTTTCTTAGATATAAAAAATGCGTTTTTCCGTATTTTCAATGAAATGATCTAATTAAAATTTATATATAATTTCATATGTTTCAGAAAACCTTATGGATTTTTATGATTCAATGAGGATATGATCAAGCTGTACCATCCACATTTAATATATGGATGGATTATTGTGTTTTTTTAAGCATGTGTTTATGAATCCTAAAAATTTATCATTTTTGAATAAATCTATTATGAAATAGATAAAAATTTTATTAAAAAAATTAATATTCTCTCTCAATATTGTTTAAAATTATTAAGGATATTTTTTTGATAATTTTTCTTTTCAAAAAAAATCTATGATGAAATTATTGAATGATATTACAATATTTTTAACACGTATAAATTATTTTCATTAGGTGATAGGTGACCCCACAATTATCGTTTTCCCCAATTCATTGGGTAAGAATTAATATATTATTAGATAATATGAAAATTAATGGTATATAAAAAAGAAATATAATGGAAACTTTCAAATTTAACATTGTTAATAGAGCATGCTAACTATGTAATGATGAGGCAATCATTCTTGAAATGAATAGTGTATTAAAATTTAACAGATTCCTGGAATTAAAATTTATGTGGCATGAACTCAATGCAGTAAGATGATTTATTATAATGACTGTCTTGGCAGAGAGACATGAGTATGGAAATGGATTTATATTTTGATTTGAATTCAAATAAACTATTTCATATGATAAATATAAATTCTTATAACTCAGGATGGAAATTAATTATTGTAAACTATTATGACTTATTCATTTTTTGAAAAAAACCATTTCCCATTATTTATGATTAGTGATATAATACTTATTTTGTACGCCTTTTCAGTGTTATAATCATTTTTTTATTTCAATTATTCATATAATATGGTAATTTGTGATTTTTTTTTGATTTTGATAATGTTTACCCTTATTGTGCATCCAGACTCACCATTTCATATGTTTAATTTCTTAAGGTTATTAAAATATTATTTAATTAGTGTATTCCAAGTATTAATACTATATGAAATATTTTTTTTTAAAAAATATTGAATATATTTCATGAAAAATACATTTATGTATATATTACCCAAATAAAAAAAAGTTATGGTTATGAGGTTTGTATTATTACAATATATATCATGTATGCATTGAAAAATCTATAATATTTATGTATGAAATGATTTAGTCACCAACATTTTCCATATATAAGATTTTTTATATTTTATATATTAATATTATAATATTTTCTTGGAAACCCAATTGACCATTCAAAGTAATGGATAACATAATGACATTCTATTATATTATAGATTGTGTGGTTTCTAAGAAATTAAATCCCTTTCTAGTTATAATATATTGTACACATATTTTAAATTGATGAACATATGGGTAGAACCCATGAAAAAAGATGGATGAGCATCAAATAGATCCTCACTCATTGCAAGGTGATTAGGGATATGACTACAGAACGGTCATGAAACACTCAAAGAATATGAATTTGTTAATTAAAATTATCTATATTATCCACAATTTATGATAATGGGATGCAACATATAAAAACTAATAGTAATCCACTATTTTTTAGATTAAAATAACATAATTGGTAGAAAAATAATTTATAACCTCATAATGAATATCTCCCAATCATATGATTGTATTAAATAATTATTATTGATTGATAAAAATAACAACATTTTTGGTTTTTATCATTTTATGGATAAATGAAAAATAAATATATAATGGAATGTGATAGATATTTTAATACATTAGATGATAAACAGGAAAATAAAATAAAAATTCGCTTGAGAAATGATGAAATCATTCTTAGTAAACCATATAGTTGTGTACCATTAAACATGTTAAACAGATCAATAATTTAATACTATCATGAATATGAAGAAATATGGTGAAATTCAATACATGACATTGTATCATATTAAGAAGTTATTTTTCAATAATATTTATTCATGATATTTTCAAAAAATAGAAATTTAATTTATAGATGTAAAACATAGGGATGATGAATCATTTAATAATTATGAGTAATGTTTCCCCAAACATGGAAGGAATGTTTATAGTTTTATCATCATCATAGATAATGATGTTGAATAGTTCTTTTGTAGTTTAATTATATATCTATAACGTGAATTTCATTATAGGAAATTGATATAAATTATGAAATCATTCATTTTATTCTCTGTATATAAATGAAGGTTTTATTCTATAATATTTTTAGAGTAATTGTTGAAAAGTATAGAATGTTGTAATTTCACGGATATTAAAATAATAAATCCCATAGTTTAATTAAAATTAATTTTTCATTAATCCTATGGTATCTATAAAATAATTTATGACATTAGTATATGAAATATATTAAAATTATATATGAAGAAAAATCATAATTAGGAAAAATAACACTGATATAAAATAAAAATGATAATAAATTATGATGAAAATGATAAACTAAAATTTTCACATGAACACTAATGGTATATTTTCATGGGATATTGGAATATTGTTAAAATGTTCTTGAATATGAGGGTTTATTATGATTAAAGGATTTATAAACCTCTTAAAATAAGTTAAATATTAAAAGTTCATTTAATTAAAATATTATAAGTGGTTCAGAAGATTGATGTGTCGACTTGTACACGTACCATAAACTATAGAATTTTAAATGTATTATTTCCTGATATATCTATCAAAAAGTTTATATACGGTTATGTTTTTTATGCTTAAATGATCACAACTACAAGTATTAAATATATATGTATATTTAATGTCTTTTAATGGCGTTCTTATCTCATATTGAATATATGGGTAATATATAATAAAATAATGTCCGAATGTTCTTCTTATAATTATTTTGATAATCCCTTGGATTTAATATGATGTTATTTTGGGAATGTATTGGATATATTTATATGGATTACATGTCAATTGGAAATGAAGGGAATACAATTTTGATATTAGGAAACAATAAGTAAACATATATTACTGCAGTGATAAATATAAACATCCAATGAAATGAAATCCAATATAGGACCCTTAATTAATTTATAAGAATGAATTTATCTCATGTTGTTAGGAAAAAAACTAACCATTTTTTATATTCGTATTAATCCTGAATGTGATAATGTATTTCACAAATAATTTCCTTTCTATTCATTGAGTCATCAAGTTAAATTTTGAACAAAACTCATAGTTTGTCCTAAAACTCATTCATGGGTTCCTTAATTAATGGACCTATTTGAGTTCCGAGATTAAATGATGATATTATAAGAGAATATAATTATATATATATATTATATATATATTTTCATTAGGTTAAGCAATTCGTTTTATTATGATACAGGTTGATTCAATGATTTTTTAGTAGATTTTTGATAATGTAACCAGAACGCTATTATAAGTAGCTATGATCTACCCCATATTAATGATCTCAATTATATATTATTATGAACTGAATAATTTTATAAAAGTGATCATCGATATGGCTATTTTAAATTGAGGTTAAAAAGGGGGATATACAAAAATGATCATTTTGTATGAGGTATGGTCATTATGAATTTATAGATATTCCCTTTTATCTTTCCAATGTCTAATATATCATCATGGATTTAATTAATGGTGTAAATAGATATTACCTCCACTAGTTTATTATGTTATTATAAATGATATTATTATATATTCCTTTATTTTTTAAGTTAAATAATAAAATTTTTAGATTCTGATGATTTCTATATGAAAGGATATTTTTGAAGAATAGTTTTTAGTTTTCAATTTTAAAAAAAATAATAAATATTGAGAAATAAATCCTTAATAATGTTTATATATTTATATTTATTTATAAATAATCCTGATAAAAAATCGATCATATTGACCATGGGGGATGTTTTAACTAAATATTTTTACATGGTTGGATAAAATTTATACTTTTACATTGGTTTCTCATTCAAATGAAATCCCAGAACCATGCTTACTAAAATGAGCTACATATTCCTATATATCAGTAAATGAAAAAATGTATTTATATATAATGTTGTTTAGTAAAAATATCGTTCAAATTCATAGTAATATAATAGGTTTGTAATAAATATTGATGTATAAATTAGGTGATAGGGATAAAACCTCTTTATGTATAATATGGTGATAGATTATTCCACACAACAGAAAAATATATAAGAGAAACACTACTCAAATCATGATTTGTATTTGGAAGCTATGATTTTCTCATTAGAAATATAGAAGGATTGTCTTTATAGTTTAATATATTATATATATACTGATAACAAAATCATGATCTATATATTTGAATATGAATATTTTTGTATTTACCAAAGAATAATGTTATATTACATTAATGATTTTAACTTATCAAAATAATAACACCATGGGAAGGGGGAAAGGTGGATAAAGATCTGATTTTATTTCATTATCCTAGTATATATATGAAGAGGAATTAAAGTGATATAATTTTAGGGATTATCCTAATATATATTTTTTAATCATGATAAAATGGGGAAGATAATTTATTTTTTATATGAATGATCAACGATACATTATTATATTGACTAAATAGGTAATTGAAAAATATTATAAATAGTAGAAAAATGTGAGAAATTTTCTATATTAAAACATTATTTTGATCGTATTCTACGAATTATGAATTCAATATGATTCTAGTTGAGTCCAGAATTAAATTTGAGGATATTGGGTGTGTCTCAATGATAATAAATCTAAACATATCCCTTAAGTATGGAAATGTATAGTGAACTGAGAGAGTTTTTATAGTGGTAAAACATGAAAAGGTTTATCAATGTGTATGTATACTAATTAATATTTTTACCAAAAAGTTAATCTAAGAGATTGAGTTATAATAGGATATTAAACCATTAATAATACTAGATTTAAAATGGGAGAACACCACTATGAATTTCAACATCAGAGTCCAAATCTTATATAAATTCCATAATTCAATTTGTTTGGTTTTCAATTGACTTATGATAAAAGAAAATTTTATTTAAATCATAGAATATTTATATCTTTATTAGAATACTAATATAAAAATAAATCAAGTGATATGCTTCTATAGAGTTGAGCATTATATGGTATCCTTTGTAGATCTATGTTTTCATGTGTTTTTATAGAGAATTAATTAGAAATATTTTAATAAAAAGACAATATTTAGCATTACTGATCGTCCCCATATAGATTGTATATCTTATAATATCATTAAAACTATTTAATTTTTTTACATATTATTTAAATTTATTATAATGGTGGTATCAATCCAAAACATTCTCATATACTCTTTCTCTTAAAACAGTAGCTTACACACAATAATATATATTGGTTTATATAAATTAATATATGGTATGAATTTAAGAAGTTAAATGTTTTTCTGAATATTAAGGAACGATATATTATATAATGACAGAGATTTGGAAATTGAAGAAAATATTAGAAATATTATTCATATTAACTCAGATGCTCATAGTTAATCGAAAAGTTCTATTTAAAATCCTAAAAAAGATAGAGAGTTTGAATTTAGTGTCTAGGTATTCCCATGGATATCATAATAGAACAAGGTTATTGTAATGAATATAAACACTGTTAGAGTCTAAAATTTATCCATCCCTTAAAAATTTCAATTTTATTTTGAAGAGTTATTTATCAATTTATGCTTCCTCCAATTCACTCTCATGTTAATAATGACTTCAATATATCACTATGGAGGATGTACATACCTATTAATTTATATGTACTAAATATTTAGTTCATATAAATAATTTTTTTCTATATTATATGGAATAACTATATAAGATTATAGATTAAAGTGATAATTTTTTATTGAACAATACTTGACACATAGTGAATTATTGATAGTGACATAATAATTATTAGTGTTTTTCGTAGGACCCTGAGGATGTTATAAGATTTTCATATCCCCTATAGTTAATTTATGAGTAATTGAATTTAAAGGATGAGTTTTTTATAATTGTACAGAATATAACTCCTTTATGTTTTTTTTATATATTTCAACTCAAAAATTTTCATATGTCATTGATAAATTTCTCTATACATAACACAATGTTTAAAATAACCAATGATATAATATTAGAATATTATTATTAAACATTCATGTAATGTTCAAATCATTGGATTAGAGTGTTTATATAGGTCCATGAGAAATATGAAATTCAATCATTTTATCTTGTTGAAATATAATTACTTTTTCTATAAATTCATTATAAATTAGAGTAAAATCATCTTAATATGAAAATTTATGATTTTAAGAAAACCCATTTTTAGGGGATCAATGTGTTTTTATACTAATAACATAAAATAATTACTATTTGTTCATGATTTTCTTAATATATGTAGACAATGTATTAATTAAAATATTTTTACATTCATATAATTTTATTATATGATATTAATAAGAATAAATATAGTTTTACACAAAAATGTGTATTTTATTAAATATTTATTACTCTCTTTAGAAATATTATATAAAAATATATCATATAATTAATAAATTTTAATAAATTAAAATTATATTAAATATTTAGTATAAGAATTTATATCTTTGGTAATGAGTTTAATTTAATTAATATTTATTATATATATATTTTACCAATAAATATATTATCGTCGAATTTTTTTAGTTTTATTGAGACATTCAAATGAATATGACATTAATACTTTTTTAATGTTTTTATTATTTTGAAGTGTGTCAATCCCCTCACTTATAAATGGAAACCACCTCTCATAAATTATTCATTCAAATTGGAACCTTCGGCCCAAAAAATCTCTATATAGATACACTAAAATCATAATAATCCATGAACATGAGGTTTTTTATCCAACATTATACATCCATTATTACTCATGATTCTATATAATGGGCATTAGCTGAAGAAGATATATTTGTTCATATTGATCCTATTCAAGATACATTCTTGTAAAATATCAACGAAATTTTATATGAAAAATATTAAATTATTTAATATATTTATTAAAAATAATTAGATGAATTTTTAGATAATTTTATTTCTATTTTTCTTCTCTTTACCAGTCCTTATTGAATTGTAACATCAGTCATAAATACGCGCATACTACCACCTCCACAATGAAATCTAGTTGATTTACCATTTCCACATTACATGGATATTAATAAGGATATATGTATTAGATATATATGATATTAATGAGATAATTATTAATATTAAATAGTGAATAAATATTTACCTTAATTTTTTTCTATCTATCAAAAAATAAAATCATCTGTCATGAGTTTTTAAAGACCACAATCTATACAATGCGATGGAATTCGTTTTTCATCATTAATTTGTATAAATTATTAAAAATTATATATAATGAATAAATTTAATATTTTTTTATCTAATTATAATTATATATATTTGAATTGTTTAGAATATGTTTGAGGACTACATCCATCAATCCAAAACATGAATGGTAAACTGATATCTTTTCACACAATTGTTAATTTATGAGGAAGAAATATTAATAAATAAGTAATTAGAAACTAAATATAAGGATATATAGTATTTTATAAAATTATATTGAATTTTAATTGAAATATATTCAAAAAATATTTCTCATAGTTGTTATTTTACCTTGGGAGATAAAATAATTGATATTAGTTCTAGGATTATGTTAAAATATCATTTCTTTTTGGGATTTTCAATGATAAATTTACATTAAGGGAAATTATATGAAACATATTCATTTAACATAATATATTTTATTCTATTATATGTATCCATAAATTTTTTATGCATATTTACCATCATTCTATCTATTGAACGTAAAATGTTTCAGAATATAGTTTGTGAAAAATCCATATTTTTTAGTTGACAATATATTCCTTCCATGTCTATTAATTTATGATTAATTATAAAATATATTATCAATAATAAAACTTTACATTAATATTAATATATGGAGTATTTCTATTTCTATATATCGTTTAATTAATGATTTATTCATTTAATTTTTAAGGCGGTAATTTATGGTATTTTAAAAATCATGGAATGAATATTTTTTTATCGCTTACCACAAAAAAAATATTTTCCTCTAATGATGAATATTCATTTAATTTAAGCGTACGTTATATTTTTTACTAGATAATTTCAATGAAATTATTTTTCCCAATATTCAATGAGTTTATTTTTTATTTGGTTCCCCTAGAAAATGGCACCGTCTTTATTTAAAATGAAATGATAAATTCATTTTTTAATGATATTATTATCGATGAAATAATTATTCAAGTAATATTAGAGTTAAATGGGCCTATAATATTTTGAATCCATCATATTTTTATGTATATATTTCTAATGAAGATGAATTTTTGTATGGTTATATTAAAATTATCAACTCACACATGGTAATTAAGGTACGATTAAATAAAGAAACTTTTTAAAAAACCATCAAATTTCGTTCTATTGTTGTATATGATTATCGGATGATGATATGTTGATAAAACCAATTACATTTCACGTTTTATTAAAAGAAAGAATTATATTTTATTTATTTTCATGAGTAAAAAAATATATTTGATTCACATTTAGTGATGTGTGGCCCTATATAATATTGCCCTCCAATTATTTTGGTAATTATTGATATCTCATGAGATAATACATAAAATTATATGAGATATCCTAGTTCAATATGGGACATTTATAATTATTATTCTCTTGGGAGTGAACCGTACTATTAGATTGGGGAGTGAACCAATTACAATAATTAAAATAAAATGTGGTGTGAACTCAATGAAACAATGAAAATTGTAGTGTTGTGATCTGAATAATCTATGAAACGTTTTAACCTACATTACACATTGTGCAGATCCCAAAATAAGGAAATATTTTTTTATAATTTTTTATGACACAAAACTGTGTCTGGTTCATATGATATTTTATCTTATTCCATGTTTTTTATTTATTATTTGACATATTTATGACTTATAAATGTTAGGAAATATACTTATTTCATGATTGAAAACTAATGATCACTAACTAATTGAAAATGAATGTCATTTATTAACATAATGTAATATTGTTACTATGATTATTTTATTCTAATTCGTTATCGTAGATATAAATCTCTTATTTTTACCCTGGTAGAGCATAAAAGATAATAATTTCTTTTTTATTTCTTCATCTTTTGATGAAAGTTAATATATAGTGTTTGACTATGAAATTAAATATATGAGAAGTGTATTTTGAGATATCTAGAGGAACTTTCCAAAAATAAGATGATTATGTATGTAATATCTAATTCCACTAAATCATTATATGATTCGGTCAATTTTATAATATATAGGGGAAATTTATTTAACAAGATGTTAAAGTTATGCATGAAATTCATGGGTCACCATAATAACCTAAGTGGTTATCAAATATTCAGGACTTATTTAGCGGTGGAATATTTTTATTATTAATATTTATTCATTAAGGGGGAAATCATGAAAAAATATTTCATTATTATGTGGTCTAACTTTTTTAGTGATCAATTGGAAGGACCATTATTTCCAAATTAAAATTTCAATGGAGGGAGACTAATTAAATAATTTTATATTATATAATAGCATGAGGGGGACCATCATTATTAATATATAAAATTATTTTTTTAGGAACTCTATAATTTTTTTCCAGGAAATGTAGTCCTAATATAAATTTTATATAACTATAAAGAAAACTATCACATCAAATTACATAAATTGGACCATTGATTCTATCTTAAACAATACTATTGGGACTGAACATATGATTATTAATTCCATATTATATTTTTTTTATTGAAACTCGATTTACTAAATTGAGTTCAGGTCGAATATATTTTATTGTTCTCGATATTGGTTCCCAAGTAAACTCCCTAGCACAGAGTTATAATATCCATATGATAATGAATGATTCAATAATTCATATTTGCAATTTCCAATAGTGGGATTAATTTTTAGAGTCAGATATCCATAATATTGGATGAATTTTTTATGGGTATAATAATTAAATCATTGATCAGTATTCTTGTCACACTAAGCAGTAGGGTACCATCATTAGTTAGACCACAAATATAAATATCGATTGTTTCATTCCTGATATACTAAAAAGCATCATGGTTGATGATAAAATCACGTGTGTGTAATCGATACAAGGATTATATATCTAGAATCCATTATTTTTTCCAACCTCATAGGTTTCTTAGAATCAGATACTAGATTTTGAATCATCTATGTGTCATAGTAACTATATTATTGAGGGTCTAGGATGTGTGTTACTTGAAATGATGATGACATATTTACATAATTCTAATAGTATATTGAATATTTATAATGAAAAAATTAATGACCACTTCTGCCTCGAAAATTTATGGGATGTAGGTTTTCCTACACATTAGGTAAATAGTGTCAAAGATGTATGATGTAGTAATAGTGGAAATACACTTCAAATACTTTTAAAGTAGCATAAATAAATAAATGGATTCATCTCTATGGTTATTTTCTAAGATACATTCATTGAACGAATTAATGGATTTAGGTGGTACTCTTACATGACAGTATACATGAAATAGTACTGGAGGAAATGAATTTTTAATAATATCCACTTGTATTAAAAGGCATGAACCTCACCAAAACAATGATTTTTATCAAACACATCTTCTATAAGAGTGTAGTAACCTAACATACCTTATGGATTCACAAATTTTGTTTCAGAATAATGAAATTTAATGGTTTATTTTGGGAATCTATTTTTATAGTATGGACGATTGAAATGTGATGAACTAAAAACTAAGAATCGGTTTGTGAAATTTTTTATTAAATACTACATTGAAAATTGAAATATTTAAATAGTAATGTATGACATGTTATGTTAACCATTTTAATTCCCTCTACGTGTCCATTAGGATGATATATGTTTGTAAATATTTTTTTTATAGATAGTATTCTAATACAGTTTTATAATAACAATTCAAATTTTTCAATGAGGTTGTGCGGATGAGATGCTTACTCATTACATAATGGAATTGGCTTCATATTTATTGAAATGCATATCGATTTAATAAATAGTCATAAAAAAATATCTCAGTTCAAATATTAATAACTTTAGATGTGAGAGTGATGGATCATTTTAGAACATCAATTAGAATAGATAATATAAATTGTATATTCCCCATCATTTAATTATTAGTTGGTAACACTATTGTTAAAAGACATAAAACTATTTATAATAGAATATAACTTCATATATGGATGTTTCAGATGATGTATATTTATTAGTATGAATATTATATGTATTTACCATAAATATTATAATTGGGGAATCATTCCTAGATAATTTAGTTTCATTATTGGGGACACATCATACATTCTATGGATATGTTACAATAACTATAGTTGTTCTATTTTTTTCTTGAAACTAGCCCAAATGTATTTTCCTTTTAGGTTTAGTGATTATGAAAAATGTTTCCATATTCATATTTAGATTATTATAATAGAATATCATGTAAATTATTTTGATAAAACATAGAATAATTAAAAGTAGTTTAATTTAAGGTGGAATAGAAAATAATGTAGTTCTACCACTGAAATGTTTTTTTCGAACAAAAGTGCATTGGAACATTTTTATCCATAAATTCTATTTTTTCCATAATATAAGATTATAGATTTAGGGATTAAACATAATATGAGTCAAATAGTCTTTATTAAATATTAATATCTCACAGATGTGACATCATCATGATTTACGTGGATGAGGAATAGATATAGTAAGCAGATTATGGCATATAAGAATTAATAAAGTGTTTTTTTAATATTGATAGTGTCCAAAAAGTATTTTGGAATATTATTCTAAGACATAAAAAATACCCCAGTAAATGAGTTTCCATAAACAATTTTACAATTGATATTCATTGGGAATTGTTTTAGGCATCATGTATGTTACGTGTGTAATGTTATTTCCATTTATGCGACCTAGGGTAATGTGGATGTTGGTTAGAATGAAGGTGTTATTTGGAGTCAAGTTAGGTGAACTATTATCAGTGGGATCAATGATATTTAAACCTGTAATGAATACATAAATAAATAAATATAAACCATGTGGAAAATAAAATAGAGGATGTACACCATTCACTATTATAGAAATGAGTTATTTTGAACACATTTGGGTGGCCTCCATGATGTTGATATAGTCAAATATAGACACACTATGTACAAATTCACTAAAATTGAAAAAGAACGTAAATGTAACATTATAATTTTATTGTAAAGCTTCATTAAAATGATCTTTCACACTACTATTTCACATAACCTAGGATAAGTGGAATTTTGAGGGTCATATTAATTGAATGAAAAAATATTCTTAAATTCCATCATTTTCCACATAGTTTTTATTGAAAATAACTTATTTTGTAATATTTTTGCTCTCGGTATGTTTCCCTTATTATTATATTAATTCAATAGTTAATCCATGTCATAAAAATGGAAATTATTTATAGAGTTTTCATTACATAGAATATGTTTCCTTGGTTCCCCAGAAACCATCAAGACCTCATAATCATTAATGATTAATTGAATATGCTTTGATATTTTGGTTTAGGGAGGATAAAAAGTGGGATAATCCCACAAAACCTTCCATGATAGGGTGTATGAAAATATTGGTGATAGGTAAATAAAATTAAATGTGGAGAGGGATTAATATCTCCAGATGTTATGTTTCATGATGAATTGGGTGGCTATATATCATATACACTATTGTAAAAGGAATCAATATTGATATAGAAGTAGAAAATTTATTTATTTTGTGAAATTTAATCACTAAAAATAAAAAAAGGGATAAATAAAAGATTCCAATGCATCTTTCATCAATAGTATAACACATGAAACTCATTGAATAAATTCACCAATTGTTAATGGAATAGGTTTTATAAGAAGAGAAGATAAGAAGTTCCATATTATTTTATTCAAAATGAATACGTTGAAGACTAAAAAACATATTTTCATGTAATTTGATAATGAAACATATGTAAAAAATTCATTATTTTTTTTACATGTATGTAAACTATAATTCATTTCTTTTTTATATGGGAAAAAATCATTGTTTTACCATTTATGAAAGGAATTATTATTTAAAACATAATGTGGGAATCTTATGGAAATTATAACTTATTTGGATGATTTTATTAAGATTAAAATAATTTATTTATTTAGGAAAAGACCTATAATCAAAATGATTGACATCAACATAATATTCAATAAATATTGGATCAGAAACTATACATAAATGATTTACATGTAATAATATGAGATTATAATATCTATTGGAGGAATATTATCTTCTGATTTTTAAGCATAAATTAAATTATCTAAGATAGTTTTGAAAATTCATAACTTGTCTCATATTATTAAATGTCTTGCTATATAATAAAGAACTACAAAAAAAATTTCCTGGAAAGGGCACACATTGATTCTATGATGTACCAATTATGGAAAAAAATTATGTAATTATAATATAATTTAATAAGAATTTTCCTAATATTGATGTTTAGTTTTTTTGAAATCCAATCAGATGAAAAATAGAAAAATAATTATCAATATATAATTAACCCAATAGAATTACTAGAGTTTAAAAATATATATGAGTCTTGTTAGTGGGTTTTATTAACTGTACTATAATATCAACAGAGATAAATTAAATTTTATATTAAAAGGAATGGTAAAAAATTTTATGAAATGATTATAATGAATCAATTCCATAAATATAATGAACATTTGAATTTTTATGAGTTATTTTTATTCATGTTTGAATAATGATGATATTCCAATGGTATACATATTTTATATGGTCTTTATATTATAAATTATTGTAATTACCATTATAGTGATTTATTCACCATCAATATTTATATATTTTATGGATAGTGTTTTAAAAGATTATGTTGATAAATATATAGTTATAGTTAAAAGTGATATATTTATAGAGGTTAAAATATAAGAATATAATGGGAATCATTAATGAATTATTTTTGGTAATATTTTGGAAAACCAGTCATATAAGAAGTTTAATGACTATTATGTTCAACTTCAAAAAGTTTATATTTTTTTATTTTATTTTTTGAAAATTGAATAAACATTTAACAAGTTTTTTTAAAAAAAGTATATTATTTAATGTTAAATAGTGTTCAATATATTTTTCCACATGAAACTCCCGGCATATACATAACCATGAAATATTTATTTAAATAATAAAATTCAATTGTTCCTCTTAAAACGTAGCCTTTGAATTTAAATCAATTAATATAAGTTTTCTAGTTTTTAAATATATTCATAATGAAAATAATGGCTATTTTAATTTAAATTATATTATATTTTATTACCTTAAATGATAAATGATATCATTTATTGTTTTAGAAAAAGACTCTTCTAAATATTCTGTTTTATGTGAAATTGATTTTTATTTCAAACTCATGTCACTAATGATAAAAAAGACTTTATATTAATACGTTTATGGAAAAAATTTAGTTGTTAAATGATATTAAATTGTAATAAAAATAATTTCTATATAAATTTGTAATTTTACAATAAAAACGTGTTTCCAATGGATTTTATGATTTTATATAATTTTTTATCATATTTTAGAATTTTATTATAAATAAATTATAATAAAGTTTATATATAATAATATTGTTATAATCAATTTATTATTATTTATTTTTACTGTGTTGTTTCATGGTGAAAGTTTATAAAATACTTTTTTTCTCAAAACTATAAATTCAATGAACTTATAATTAAATTAAATTGACACAAATGTTTTATAAATATTAATTGTATACAAATTATATATCTAAATATATAAAATATTTAATTTATAGTTATTATTTTAATTACATAAAACCAATGTATATAATATAAGAATATTATGTAATTTTATAATGTAAAAACTATTTCTATTCACTTATATTAAAAATTATATTGCATCATATATACAAATAAAATATATATAAATTGGATTAATATTTCAAGTCAACATGATAATATTATGTAACATTGTCAGGTTATTTTTTGGAATAAAAGTATTTTCCCTCTAAATAAATTTAATGACCATGATAATGATAAAAATATTATTTTAAATGAATTGTTTATTTAAATTTTTATATTTTTATATAATTATTTAAATTAAAATATAATTATTTAATAATAGTGTATAATTTATTAAAACATTTATTATAATATAAACACACAATTATTTATTTACAAATTCCTAAAAATACTGCGAACAAATAATGAATAAAATTCAATTTTTCTTAAATTTTATTTCTTATATATTAAAAGAAATTTTTATTATATTTATTAACTAAAAGACATAAAATGATATTTTTTTTACATTTTTATATGACAATTTTTATAATATGTGTCATATTACAATTTTAGTGAAACACAAATTACAATGTAAAAAACAAGATACCAAGGAAAAAAATTAAATGTAAAAACTTATGAATAATGGATTCCCAGCCTATTTATAACTTCTGAAAAAATAATTTCTGAGACCCTCAATACCAAATGACTAAAAAAATTACATTATTTCTTTAATTTTATTTTTTACCTAACATATTTTAATAGAATCATTAAATATGTAGGGGTGTTCTCAAAATTTTACATTAATCACATTTAAAAGGGGACACTTACTCCCCTTCATGCCATAATTATTTATAAGAAATCTTTCTAGAATGTTTTCAATTTTTCTCCTCATATGAATTTATGTCATTTTCATAAATCTATGGACCTAATTATTTTTCCCAATCCCTAAATTTCAAATTAAAATATTATCATAATCAACGATGTCCCAATGTGTGTATTAAAAAATCAATAACATCTTATTCTTAATCATTTTATATGAAACCTATAATTAATAAAGTTCCATTATAAATAAATTTTAATGTTTATATTAATATGTTATTATATTAATGTTACATGTTTTAATTTTCCATTTTCATCGACCTAGAAGAAGAAATGCGAGTTATCCTGGTGCAATGTAGAATACCACCACCACGAAGTAATGTTTTTATTTTTCAACAATATATTAATAAATTATATAAAATACATAATATAATAATGATCAAAATAAAATATTTAATATAATATAATTTTTTTCCTTGTAATATTATATATCACCACTCCTTATCCAAACTCTCACATCATTATATTGTGTGTTCATGATTCGGTATATTTTATTACCTATATGAATTAGGATATCATATATGGTAAAAGAACATAAATAATACTGTAATTATCATATAATTATAAATTATATATTATAAAACTTTTCCCTACTTTTCATATATTGTATTTCAAATGTTTATAAAATTTCAAATTTTATGGTTCTATTCAGATTTATTTAGGACCCCTTAAAAGGGATCATTATTCTCACAATCCTAAAAACACATGGATTCTAAAATAATAATATAAAATTGATTCACATCATACCCAAACATTCCATGTTTTTTATTCTTCTCATAGGATCTCTTAGGGAATTCATGCAATTTTATAGGGGTATTTGGAAGTAGAAACCCACTCTAGCATCCTCTTTTCCCATCCAGAAGAATATTTGTTTTTTGTATCAGTAATCATGTCAAGGAATGTTAATAAACGAAGATAATGTTTGAGAGAAGTAATTATTCTCCCTTACACCACTTATATATAAATGATATCATTAATATTTATAAATCTAATAGGGGAAATATTTCTTCTATAAAAATAATATTTTGAAAATTATGAAGAAGTTGTGGGGAATGTTATCGATTAAAGAAACTATTTTGTGGAATTTGGGGCTGGTGTGCCCATCAACAATAAAAATAAAGTTTCTTAGTCACTTGTGGTGAAATGATGATCAATTATCTTTACATATATGGTAGTTAAACTCTTTTGGATGAAGGAAAAAATTTGTTACATGGAATGTAAATATAATAGAATTATTTATTAGATAGAATCTTAGAAGGTGAAATCAATGTCTCGAGCTGGAGGAATTTTCCATTTTATATTTTTTATCTCCTCTAGGATGGTCAATAATATCACAATATAAATATGGATGAAGGTACTCATCAAAGAGAATAATGGTCTCATTATAAATTATATATGGTCATGACCGTATCATGACAAAAATATTTTCATTATTGCTGGGAATGCATGCCTGAATACCATTGACAATGAATGATTTGGAATTAATGATCTGAAAAATTAAATCGTTTCCCTTCTATGAAAACTCACATTGAATATTTCAACATTAAATTATATTTTCATAGAGTTTCATTAAATAATATTGAATCCAAAATTTCATGCTAGTTACTCCTATAACTTAACCTCTTATGTTTGGACAATGATAAAATTTAATTATAAATAGATTATACAATTATCAAAATGCATGGTTTGGAGGATTCATGATATGATTTGATAAATTAAACCTTTAATAACTTCACCACTTTATGATTTCCTGGATATAAATAGATGAATAATTATTCCATTTATTATATAAATTATAATAAAATATATTTTTATGTCATTATTCAATATAATTTTTGGATTTAATGGTATTGAAATGGATTCATTAATAAGGAAACTATCATATGTTACCAAATTATACTAGTTACCTCAGTACCATGGAATTGTATAGGAACATGTTTCATGTACATATCCCTACACGTCAATGGATTATAAAATAATTGAATTATTTAATTCACCCATCTTCTTTCATTCTAATATAGAGTATTTTGAAGATGAGGCTTCCCACTCACAATTAGTTACAAAAACTGTGTTGCAGCTCATCTCAACTTGTTACTTATTTATGAAATGTTTGGTGAGAAATAAATATTTCTTGAATACCATATTCTTCACATGTATGGTCTAGATATATCTATAGAATATATTGTGATGAAGGCTAAACATGATCTTCATGGAACCACTATTGGAATCCATTACCACTACCTGTAATAGATAACATATTAAGGGAATGTTGATTTTTGTAGTGTCATCCCTATTTGAAAATTCTAAATGTTCCCAAATTATTTTTTGTAGTTTCTTCGCTATTTTGGTCAGTCATCTCGATCTGGGTTAGGCCAGACCATGTGAGGTCGGACCAGGTCGGTCTGACTGGTCGGACCGGACCCAGGCCCATCTGGACCCAGTTTCACCTTTTTGGTTGTAACATCAGAACTGGGCATCGATTTGATGAAACTTCTACAAAAACTGAATCCATGGATTGAGATGGTCGTTTTTTGTATAATCCAAAAGAGTTTTGGATAAGGTTTTAGTACGGCATGGTTGGATCAGCCCCTGTATCCATCTGGACCATTAGAAAGAGACACTAATATCTTACAAATCGGGCATCCTATTGACGCGCCGTCTATTGAATTGGATCCCTTATGATGTGACAGACCACTGGGATACTTCTTTATGGAAAATAATTGTGTTTTATGTATGTACAATGTCTTGGGGAGCGGTTTCCCCAAGGGCGCTGTGTAAGGAAACCCGCGACTGGTTGATACATTATGACTGATGATCATTTCGACTTAGAGAGACTCGACCAGCCCTGTGGAGAGAACCTCATTGTGAAGAGACATACCCATAGTGGGGATCACCTCTGTGTGATGTGGAAAACCCATTGTACTCAAAAGTAGAAGTACCTCAATAGGTCATAAGGGGGAGAACCTATGTGTGATGCGATAGACCCACGGCGGCGAGCACCTCTATGTGAGGTGGTAGACCCAAGGTACTCGACAGGAGAAGTACCTTAGTAGTACAAGGATAGTGTGAAGCTCCTCTATGTGATGCATCAATTCCACTGTACTATATAGAGGAAGAGTTCTCCAATAGTCGAGGTTTTTGACATTGTGACTGGGGATGTTACTTGTTATTATCCCAAGGGAATATTGTTGGTGCCTATCATCTTTCATAGCGATACACTATAGGTCATCATCGTAACCCTGTTTCTCAGAGATGTATACCCGGTTTGAGCTGAGTCTTATATCTTCATGGTGTGATTATGGGTTAATTTATCTTCTTGGTGATACATGTGTGGTACTCCTTCCTTCATGTTAATACCTATGTTGTATTCTTCCCTCCTATGTGAGGTAGGTATATTCTGATAACTTAGGAATACGTATGGGCATATACCTAAGTAGGTTTGACTATTGTTTCTATGTTTTGAGGTTTATCCTTTGTGGATTTGATAGACCATCGGAGGTCTTGGTGTCCCTACTAAGTATTGTTATACAAACACCTTCATGGGCTACGCCCGCACCTTATTGTGTATGGAGACTACTCAGAGGTGGAAATTTGATGAGGTGATCTACAATGATGATTGTTTGAGAGATGTACCTAAACTTCAGGTATGATCCATGTAGGGTGTTCACAGGATCTATACTCAGTTTTAATTTTACATTCCAGTTTTTCTTGTACTTCCCAGTTGGGCTTGTATTCTAGCCCCTAAAATTCTTGTACACACCCTATTTACTATATATTTTACTTTGTGCATGTATCTGGTTGTGTGATTGGTTTGTGTCAGTTTACATCTTATAAACGTAATGCCTTCTAGTTTTATGGAATACTCCTTTTAGTTTCTGTCCCTATCCCCTGGCCTATGGAAGGTGGTCATGGTATAGACACGGCACGATCCCCAGGGACATGTCGTGATAATTGGTATCAGAGGAGTTCAGTTCTACCGAAGAACTATGACTCTGATCTTTTCTGTTTAGAAGGATTGTTAAGTATTATGAGTGTGGATTTAATTTTGGGGATACCATTAGTGGTGTTGTAGTTGTCGTATCCATACATCAAGAACCTAACTTTGGATTTCAGACTCTGTGCTTGAAAACACTGATTGAGTATGTGTTTTCGAAATGTTTTCTTTGTGAACTCATTGTGTCAACTCACAAGGTATAAATTTAATGACTTTGGCATATATTTTTTTCATGATGCCTCCACGAAGGTATCCAATAATGATTAAAGACAGAGTACATGATGATAGCCCACCGAGCGATGAGGCTTCACTACATGGCCCCCTTATGGCAATTGTACAATCGGTTAGTATACCTACAGCACCACTACCCATTGGGCACCCGAGGATACCACCCCCTACAGTAGAGAGTGGATGCCACATGAGCACATTGAACAAGTTCTAGCGCTATAGGCCATTGAGGTTCTGGGTCGAGATAGATCCACAGGTTTCTGAGGACTGGGGGAGGCTATGGTTTGAGTTTTTCAACTACTAGGGATAGCAGCTGGTCTCCTGGTGATATTTATCGCCAGACATTTTTAGGAAGTAGTGGGAATATGGTGGAGCTTTCTTCTCCATGTTCATGATGAGGTGAAACTCGTCTAGGTAGACATCGAGAGCCTTTTTAGGGCAGTGTTTTTACCAGCGACCCTACGCTCAGTGAATATACAGGAGCTTCTCCACATACAACATGGTAGCATGATTCTGGCTCATTATTCACCAAGGTTCACCAACCACTCATGGTACTCCTTTAATATGGTGTGACACTCATTCTTCAGGTCTTGGACATTCGAAGAGGGGCTCAGACATGATATTATACCTTCCAGGTTTTCTCTCAGAATCTAGATGCAAGTAGGGGTGTTAGAGATAGCACTATTAGTGAAGAGTATCCTTAATGAATGGTTACCGGCAGGTAGATCCACTACCGCATGGCATGTAGAAGAGTCATTCGTAGCTAGTAGAAGACAGATGATATAGAGGTCTAAGAGGACAAGACCTAACTGTTTATGAACGCATGATACAGTGTCGATCAAAGGACCGACTGAGTAGAAGTGAAGATTCGATCGAGGGGGGTCCGTAGGCTAGTGGAAGACGTGGTAGAGGATCGGGCCATGCAGTAGGTAGTGGGTGGAAATTTGAGGTTCTACCACCACCACCTCCGGGTGGTCCACCCCGACCACAGGGAGCATGTGGACAGGGATGAGCTTAGCTCCAGGCACCAGAGGCTTATGACAATGGAACTACGAAGATGATATGAGGTACGATCTCTTTATACTCGTTCGTTGTTGCAGTACTTATAGACATAGGTGCCAATCACTCTTTTATTTCCATGACCCTCATTCGGAGCTATGATTTCTCGGTGGGGTCATTGGATCGATCATTACTGTTAGAGACTCCAATGGGAGCATATTTGATGATTACACACTAGTTCTAGCAGTGTGATCTTTACTCTAGCAGGTGAGATCTTCACTTGGGATCTTCTAGTAGAGGTGTCGAGGCCTTACAACGTCATCTTGGGTATGGACTATTTATCCACAGTCCATGCTATGATAGACTATATTATGCGCAAAGTGTTGTGTGTCTTCATGAATGGGACCATGTTTTCCTTTTCTAGTGAGGAGGGAACCTTTTCAATTCTGGATGGACCTACCCAGAAGAGGGTGAAGACGATCACACATTAGTTTGAAATCCTTTCCCATGGAGTGGTTGAGGTTGAGATTCCAAGCTAACCTGTTGTGGTGGACCCATATGCTTATGTTTTTCCTGATGTTGTTCCAGGCCTACCACCTCATATAGAGGTGGGATTTAAAATCGACTTTTACCCCATGACAACTCCGATATATAATCTGGTGTATCAGATGGCTCCCTCGGAGCTTCGAGAGCTGTGGGTAAAGATAGAGCACTTGTAGAGCAAGGGTTTATTGTAACGACCCAATGTTTCATTAATGGAAATCCATCTTGTCAAATTAAATGTCTCTTTATGTTTATATAATGTGTAAACTTCAGTGGTTTTATGTTAAGAATTTTTTACCGTTTCTAATATAGCAGTTGAACAGTGATCACATGATTAGTATAAATTTTGGACTTTAACAAATCCAATGTACTCAGACAAAGGAAGCGATGGCCTCATTTAGTAGAATTGTTCCATACGAATCCCATTTGTCGGAGCTTGAAAACGAGATGGAATCCTTGGGCTTCGCTCTTGACCATGCCCAAGCTGAGCTTCATCATGTCAAGCTCGAACGTGACTGTCTACAGGAAAAGTGGAAGTTGATTGAAATTACCACTCGAGTGATGTTATCTGAGCCACCCCAATAGTCTGTCACCATTGCACACCATACCCTAAGGTCTTATGCGGCTGTTTTAAGGGTTTATGTAACAAATAAGTAGTATTATGTTCATGTAGATTAATTTTTTTATGTAATAATGAATATAATTTCTAGTCATTTTTGATAAATTTTAAATAGTTTTTCAAGTACAAATGGTGTTTTTAGTTATTATTTAATTATGAAATCTATTTTATTAAATTAATGGAATTTTGAATTAAATAATATTTTTATAATATAATATTATTATTATTAAATTAATTTTTATTAAATATAAATGATCTTATAATTTTATGAATGCAGTTAAAATTTTTATTAAGGTTTGAATGCCATTTTTGTCAAAACTCTTGAATTTTTGATAAATGACGGGTTATATTTTAAAAGTGAAAATTCACATATTTAGAAAATTATTTAGATAAAATAAATGTTATTTTTGGAATCAGGACATCGAAATTATCCAACGGTGAATTTTATATAATTTTCTGAGACAGTCCAATTTTTGGGTAAAAATTAAATACCGTTTAAATATATAATGTGTTTTATGACATCATAATGACACAATAGTGATTTAATAAAATAAAATAATCTTTATGTTCGGAAAATATATGTATTAAAATTAAAATAATGAGATTTTGGGTTTGTTTTACTTACTTTTCAATGTAACACCCCAAGCTTCTACGGTACGCTTCTCTTTGAATAATGTGATAGCGTGTGTTGTACACAACACCGAGTTCTGACACACCATAACCAATCAAACTAGCAGTTATGAATAGTAATACCTACTTTTCGAAATTATATATATTTTATATTTCAAAATGGATGTCATTTTTGGATTTGGAATATCTAATTTAGCCTAAGGTGGGATTTTGGTACTTTTCGGATAACTTTAATATTTTGATGAATAGTGAAAATTACTAAATTTTAATTAAAAACTACTTTTTTAATCAAAGTAATTAATAGTGATAAATTATGAATTTGAGAGGTTTTAAAGTATATTTAGAATATATTTTTACCATTTAATACAATGATGGTCATTGGACATAATTTTACAATTAAACCGGACATAAACAAATGTCAATCTTTTGATAGTTATTATCTCTTAAAAACACCCTTTTTATTTTAACAACGGTAATTATTTTTAAATTAATTTATGCCACTTCTGTTTTTTGAATTTGGAAAAAGGGATTCCATATTTGTAATCAGGATGTTCAAATTGTTTAAATAGGTAAATTTTATTTGTAGACATTTTGAATAATTACCTCGGTAAATATTTTATTTACCATGGTTAAGGGTCAATCCAGTAAATAAGGGTTAACAAAATAATATTATAATAATACTAAATTACCGTAAAACGTGTTCTATCCTTATTGGTTGATACATGTTCGACCATAGGCATCTTTGGGTCGATTTTGGGACTCCATGGAGCCACATGTAGGTGATAGGTACACTTTATTTTAATTAAGTTAAAATGAATAAAAAAATGACACAAGCATATATATTTTAGAAAAACAATTTTTATATAGGGTTATATATGTTGGATTTTCGACTATAAATATTAATTTGAAAGATAAAACGATTTCCTACATAATGGTATTTTATTTATAATTTTTAGAGATTTCCTAATTTATTTTATTTATGACACAATGATGATGCAGTAATTAACATAATAGTGAAAATATAATATAATTGATATTATAAATACCCAAATAAATATAATTTGATACTTTTAATGAATTAAAATAATTTTTAGGATAATATGACATATTATTATTGATTTAATTAACATTGTTCTAAATAATCATTCTGTTATGAGTTTCAAAAAAATAAACTATTGAATAGTGACAAAATTGACATAAAAGAGTTTTTAAAACAAATATTATATTATTAATTGATATTAAATTCCTAAAAATCTAAGGCTCGGCCAAGAGACTTATATCATGATGGTTTCATCATTAATGGACCACTTGGTGGTCTCTTTTATGTATATTGTATGTTTATTAACCATGTAATATAAAAATACAAAGAGACATTGTAAAAGTGAAACTAATTAACTTAGAGTTAATATTTAATGATATGGTCAATATAAGTACCCAAACCTGTCAAACTTCATTTGGATGAGTGGTTTTCGACCCATCCCCACCTTAAAATTTTAATAATAAACTTTGGAGCCATTAGAAACTGAATATTAATTTATTATAAATTAATATTTCTAGCTTTTCCAAAGATGTCCCTCCCCCCTCTAATAAAAGGGCACACCTCCTTCTCATTTTTTCACACATTCAAAGCCTTTTGGTTCGGCAAAAATCTACCCAAATACTCTCCCAACTTCCATCACTACAACCTAGAGGCCTTAGTTTGATCAGAAAGCCACCCTAAGGAGCCCTTTAGATCAAATCAAAAGGAAGAACCCGAAGAAGAGGTAATGTTTTCACCACCTCTTTTCAAGTTCCTTTCTTCTTCCACTTCTTCTTCCTTTTTTATTACGATTCTAAGATAATAACTCAAGTATCATATATATACTGTGATGTTATTATAAATATGGTACAAACATATTCAGTATTCTATCCACCCTTTGAATAACATGTCACCATACGTGCGTACGTACGGATTACCGTCTCCACGTCGTGGTGTAATTGTTAGTCAATATATTATTATTTGGATGGGTATAATAATGATGTGTAACTCATGAAAATAATAAATATAACATGTTAATGATTCTGTATATATGATATACCATCCATTTATATATTATTTTTATATCAAAATAATGACATTGTCGCTTGTGCGTACGTACGGACTACCGTCTCCACGAACGCGATGAGATTGTATTGAAGGTTTTGTGATATGTTTGACTGTGGATGTTCTATATTTATACCATTCATATTTTATGGTGAAAGTATTGACATTTAGTATTCTAGTTTTAATACGAATGTTTATGTTATGTTTAAACCTTTTCATATGGGAATGCATTGTACTTAATATGTGACGGGTGGAGCCCGCTATAGCCCCTCGATGCATCGGATGGTCTAATGAGACAAACTAGTGTCTTGGCATAAGGCCTTGGAAAAATATTATTTTTAGTCTTGGCACGAGGCCTTGGCTATGTGGTTAAGATAGTCTGGCATTTTGCATTCCGTCAATATGAAAGTGGTTATTTATATTGCATGTGATTATTCGATTAGTAGAATATCCATGTGAATAAGTAAATGAAATTATTTCATTTTACTTTTGTCATACTATGTTGAAGTTCAAGTTTAAAAGGCTTTTGTTTTAGTTGTACATTGCATTAAATTTTTATGCTTATTTTTGAAAGTTTCCGCTATATTGTTATCCTTACTGGGCATTTGAGCTCACCCTTTTTCTATGTTTTATTTTTCCCAGGATGTGAAGAAGTAAGTTATGAATGACCTGCAGGGCTATTATGAGTGGATAATAGTGGGGACTATGGAGAAAATATGTTTTTGTAGTAGTTTTTCACTTTATGATGTAATGTAAGACTTATGAATATATCTACTATTTCCAAGGCTACTAATCCAATCAGTCTTTCTAGATTTGATCTTTCTTGTGATCATTCCAATGTTATGTTATAATGCACCAACTCTAGGTAACTGGGGTCGGGGCGTTACAGTTGGTATCAGAGGATGTTTAGTACAAACCTTGGAAACTAGATTTAGATAAACTTTGATTAGAGCACGTAGACCTAAGATTAACTTTGAGGATTAGTATAGAATAACTTCCTAGAATTTTGGTATTTTAGAGATTTTGTGAGTTTTCCGAGAAATACATCCTTGTCTGGATATGAGCAGGTAGAGGCGGCTCTGGCATAGATGTACCTAGGGGTAAAACCTGAAAATAGCGCTTTGATCTAGACTCGAACGGGAACTGGTGCATGACAACAGGCCTTGCTGCACTCTTGGTTACGACACTCCCGGGGGATATGCTTAGGATAACTCTCATTTTATTTACAAATCCTTATGAAGGGTTTATGAGTATATAATTCCTCAAATAAAACATTTTAATGATTATGGATTATATGCATAAATAGTTCAATTTAAGTTAAGTGTTTTATAAGTATGTGATTATGTATTTTGATTCATAAACTGATCTAGTTTATGCCATTATTTAGAAATGGATCATAGTGGAAGAAATGGAAACCATATCAATGCACGCACTCCATGTAGGGATTTCCCTCCTGCTCAAGATAATTATAGTGGAGCTGGTGATGCAATTGGTGCCTATCTGCTAATCACCATACTGGGAAAACTCACTCAGGTTATGAATAATAACTTTACCCATATGGAGCACCCTGATCCGCAGCATGGAGGATCAATGTTAGATCGATTCATGAGGAAACAACCACCAATGTTCAATGGGAGTACAAATCCCTTATTAGCTGAGAAATGGATTAATTCCCTAGAGAGAATATTTTAGGCTTTGGGGAGTAGTGAAAGGGAAAAATTTATCATGGAAGTTTACCGCCTCACTGGAGATGTTGATCAATGGTGGTCAATGATTCAAAATATAAAGGAAGATGATGTAGTGTCAAATATGCAATGTAGGGAGATCAAAGATATGTTTTTAGAAAAATACTTTCCTCGCGTCCATCAAGCAGATATGGAAAGGCAGTTTTTGAGTCTGATACAAAAGGAGGATGATAATGTCACAAATTATGAGGATAACTTTACAAGGTAAGCAAGGTATGCTGGAGATTATATACGTAACCCAAGAAGTAATATTGATCATTTATTTGATGGGTTAAAACCATTTCTCCGTCAAGAATTAGTATCACAATCCTTATCGTTATACAATGACATTGTCTCATGTGCTATGAAGACCGAAAAGGAATTCTCTAAGTCTTATGACTTTACCGAAAAGAAAGAGAAGAAGAGACCTGCTGATCAATCTAGGAATGGAAATAACAGGAAGAAGGGATAGGTTGAATATCCATCCTATGGTAAATGTGGTAAGAAATACCCTGGTACTTTCTTGAAGGGAACATGAGTCTGTTACAAGTGTGGTGAAAAAGGCCACCAAGCTCATGATTGCAAGGGGAAGAAGGAAGCTACCAATGTTTAGTGCTACAATTGCAGGGAGATGTGGCATTATGCAAATGAATGTCCTAAGCTTCAGGAGAACATACATTAGAAAAATCCAACGGATCATAGCCATGCTTATGTTATCACTACTGCTGAGGTAGAAGCTCCGAAAGATGTGGTGGCGGGTAATTTAATGGTTTCCTCAAGTTTAGAAATGCATTATTTGATTCTGGATCATCGAATTGTTTTATATCTTCCCAGTTTTCTAAGAAAATTAGATATTTTCAATTTTTATTTAACAAGGGAGTTGTCAGTTAAAAATCCTAAGGGAAGTATCATTGCAACAAAGTTTTGTGAATCAGTCCCCATTAGAGCACATAAATATTCTTTATCTGCAAATCTCGTCGTCATACCTATGATTGAGTTTGACATAATCCTTGGTATGGACTGGGTTTTAGAGTATGATGTGAAGATTTATTGTAAGAAGAAAGAGGATACGATTCTTGATGATGATAATAAGTAACACCTTATCTTTAGAGCAGAATCATCACCACCAAATTCTAATCTAGATCCACCCCCAGTAGCTCAACTAAATTCAATTATTGGGGAGGAAGAGAATGAAATAACTGTGGGTGAGGAAAGGAATGTTCAAATAGAAGATGTACCTGTTGTGAAAGATTTGTAGATGTATTTCCGGAAGATTTACGTGGACATCCTCCAGAACGAGAAGATGAGTTTTCCATTGATTTAATTCCTGGACCAAGGCCTATATCAAATACCCCTTATAGAATGGCCTCTATAAAATTAGTCAAACAAATGAAACAACTAGAGGAATTGAGTAATAAGGGATTTATTCACCCTAGTGTTTCTCCATGGGGAACCCCTGTTCTTTTTGTTAAAAAGAAAGTTGGATCTATGAGGATATGTATTGACTACAAGAAGATCAATGCTATTAAAATAATGAACAAGTATCCACTACCACACATTGATGATTTATTTTACCAACTGCATGGAGCTCAATACTTTTCAAAGATTGACCTTCGATCTGGATACCATCAGTTGTGTGTGAAGAAGGAAGACATTCCGAAGACATCATTTCGAACCAGGTACAGGTATTATGAGTTTACAGTAATTCCTTTTGTATTGACTAATGCACCCTCTGTTTTCATGGATCTAATGAATAGATTTTTCAAGGAGTATCTCGATGAATTTTTGGTGGTATTTATTGATGATATCATGGTATACTCAAAAAGCTACGAAGAACATGAAAATCACTTGCGCATTATCTTGAAGACTCTGAGAAGACATGAATTTTATGGGAAGTTTAGCATGTGTGAATTCTGGCTTCAGGAGATTTCTTTTCTTGGCCATATTGTCTCTAAAGATGGAATCTCTATTGACCTTTCTATTACTAAGGAAATCCAAGAATGGACAGCACCGATGAGTATAACTGAGGTGCATATTTTAATTGGTTTAGTAGGTTATTATCGACGTTTCGTCTAGAATTTTGCCCGATTGGCTAACCCATTAACGAAGCTCACACGTAAAGGGGTAAAATATGTTTGGATAAAAGAGTGTGAAGAATGTTTGAAATAACTGAAGAGAAGATTAGTCAATTCTCCTATATTGACTCTACCATCAGGGAATGATGGGTTCGTTATTTATAGTGATGCATCGAAGAAATGACTTGGTTGTGTCCTTATGCAGAATGATAGGGTTATTGCCTATGCATCACGATAGTTGAAAATTCATGAACAAAACTATCCTAGTCATGATCTCGAGTTAGCAGTTGTGATCTCTGCTTTGAAGATATGGAGGCACTACCTCTATGTTGAAAAATGTGAAATTTATACTGATCACAATAGTTTGAAGTATATTTTCTCACAAAAAGAACTCAACATGATGAAAAGGAGATTGCTTGAATTACTCAAGGTTTATGATTGCACGATACACTACCACCTGGGAAGGAAAAAAAGGTGGCAGATACTTTGAGCAGAAAAGATCATGGTCTTATGAACAATATGAGAATTGAAAGGGATCCAATTTTCATGGATCTAGTGAAGATGGACATGGGAATAACCGGTGAAGGTGAAACATCAAAGCTTTTTCAAATAGTTTCCAAACCAACTTTACTAGAAAGGATTAAGAGTTCTCAGACCGATGATGAGGATTTTCAAGAGAAGATTAAAGCTGTGAATGATGGGAGACTGAGAGACGTTGTGTATGAAGATGGAATTTTGAAATTCGGGAAGAGGCTTTGTGTTCCTGATATAGCTGATATAAAAATGGAATTGCTGGATGATGCTCAAAGTTCCAATTTATCTATACATCCTGGGAGCACCAAAATGTATAGAGATTTGAAGGAACATTTTTGGTGGGACAACATGAAGAGGGATATTGCTGATTTTGTGTCAAGATGTATGGTTTTTCAACAAGTGAAAGATGGAAGGCAACAGCCTGGAGGAGTCATGCAACCTCTTCCCATATCGGACTGGAAATAAGACAATATTACGATGGACTTTGTCATGGGGCTACCAAAGACTCCTAGAAGGAATGATGCAATATGGGTTATTGTTGATCATCTTACCATGTCAGCACATTTTCTTGCTATAATAGAAGATATACCACTAGAGAGTCTAGCATGAATATATATTAATGAAGTTGTGAGACTTCATGGAGTACCCCTATCAATTGTTTCTGATCGTGATCCCCGTTTTACTTCATGATTATGGAAGAGTCTTCAGAAATTCCTGGATACTGAACTTCATTTGAGCACTGCCTACCACCCTCAGATAGACAGACAATCAGAACGGACTATTCAAACCTTAGAAGACATGTTGATATCCTGCTCACTTGACTTTCAGGGTATGTGGGATCAATATTTACCTCTGGTAGAATTTTCCTATAACAATAGCTTCCATTCGAGTATTCAAATGGCACCATATGAAGTGTTATATTTAAAGATATGTCGCACACCAACCTGTTGGGATGACATTGGTGAACGAAAACTTGTAGGTCCAGAACTGGTGGAGGAAACGATGGAAAAGGTGAAGGTAATCCAAAATCACATCAAAACAGCTCAAAGTAGGCAGAAGAGCTATGTCGATAATCGAAGGAAGGATTTGGAATTTCAAGATGGTGATCATGTTTTCCTGAAGGTATCTCCATGGAATAGAGTCATACGTTTTGGTAAGAGAGGTGAATTGAGTCCTAGGTACATCGGACCTTTCGAAATTCTAGAACGAATTGGGGTTGTAGCTTACCGATTGGCAATGCCGCCAAGTCTCTACAAAGTTCACGATGTGTTCCACGTATCTCTGTTGAGGAAATACATGCCTGACCCAACGCATGTACTCACCTATGAGGAGTTAGAACTGGAACCCAAACTGTATTATTGTGAAGAGCCCGTCAGGATTCTTGATACGAGAGAACAAGTACTGAGAAACCGGACGACGCGTCTGGTAAATGTTTTGTGGAGAAACTATAAGATGGAAGAGGCAATGTGGGAACCTGAGGAACTTATGATGAAGAACCACCAGAGTCTTTTCAAGTGATAAGTATTCTAGAAATTTTGAGGAAGAAATTATTTGATGGAGGGGAGAATGTAACACCCCATGCTTCAATGGTACGCTTCACTTTGAATAAGGTGATAGCGTGTGTTGTACGCAACACTGAATTCTAACACACCATAACCAATCAAACTAGCTGTTATGAATAGTAATACCTACTTTTTGAAATAATATATATATAATATTTCAAAATTTACTTCATTTTTGTATTTGGAATATCTAATTTAGCCTAAGGTGAGATTTTGGTACTTTTCGGATAACGTTAATATTTTAATGAATAGTGAAAATTACTAAATTTTAATTAAAAACAATTTTTTTATTCAAAATAATTAATAGTGATAAATTATGAATTTGAGAGGTTTTAAAGTATATTTAGAATATATTTTTACCATTTAATACATGTTTGGTCATTGGACATAATTTTACAATTAAACCTGACATAAACAAGTGTCAATCTTTTGATAGTTATTATTTCTTAAAAACACGCTTTTTGTTTTAACAACGGGAAATAATTTTAAATTAATTTCTGCCACTTATGTGTTTTGAATTTGGAAAAATGGATTCCATATTTGGAATCAGGATTTTCAAATTGTTTAAATAGGTAACTTTTATTTGTAGACATTTTGAATAATTACCTCGGTAAATATTTTATTTACCATGGTTAAGGGTAAATCCGGTAAATAAGGGTTAAAAAATAATATTATAATAATACTAAAGCACCCTAAAAAGTGTCCTAGCCTTATTGGTTGATTCATGTTCTACCATAGGCATCATTGGGTCGATTTTGGGACCCCATGGAGACACTTGTAGGTGATAGGGACACTTTATTTTAATTAAGATAAAATGAATACAAAAATGACACAAGCATATATCTTTTAGCAAAACAATTATTACATAGGGTTATATATGTTTGAGTTTTGACTATAAATATTCTTTAGAAAGCTAAAAAATTTCCTACATAATGAGAGTTTATTTATAATATTTATAGATTACATAATTTAATTTATTTATGACACAATGATGATGAAGTAATTAACATAATAGTGAAACTTTAAAATAATTGATATTATAAATACACAAATAAATATAATTTGAGACTTTTAATGAATTAAACTAATTTTATAGGATAATATGACATATTAGTATTTATTTAATTAACTTTGTTTGAAGTAATCGTTCTGTTATGAGTTTCAAAAAATCAACTATTGAATAGTGAAAAAATTGACATAAAAGAGTTTTAAAAACAAATATTATATTATTAATTGATATTAAATTCACAAAAATGTAAGGTTCGGCCAAGAGAATTATATCATGATTGTTTAATCATTAATGGACCACTTGGGGGTTTCTTGGATGTATATGGTATGTTTATTAAACATATAATATAAAAATACAAAGAGACATTGTAAAAGTGAAACTAATTAACTTAGAGTTAATACTTAATGATAAGGTTAATATAAGTACCTAAACCTGTCTAAATTCTATTGGTTGAGTGTTTTCCGACCCAGAACCACATTAAAAGTTTAATAATAATATTTGGAGCCATTATAAACCGAATATGAATTTATTATAAATTACTATTTATAGCTTTTCCAAAGGTTCCCCTCACCCTTCTTATAAAAGGGCACTCCTCCTTATCATTTCTTCACACCTTCAAAGCCTTTTGGATCATCCAAACTCTATCCAAATACTCTCCAAACTTACCTAAATAAAACCTAGAGGCCTTAGTTTGATCAGAAAGCAAACCTATGGAGCCCTTTTGATCAAATTAAAAGGAAGAACACGAAGAAGAGGTAATGTTTTCACCACCACTTTTCAAGTTCCTTTCTTCGTCCACTTCTTCTTTCTTTGTTATTACCATTCTAAGATAATAACTCCAGTATCATATATATACTGTGATGTCATTATGAATATGGTAAAAACATATTCAGTATTCTATCGACCCTTTGAATAACATGACACCATACGTGCATATGTACGGCTTACCGTCTCCACGTCGTGGTGTAATTGTTATTCAATATATTATTATTTGGATGGGTATAATAATGATGTGTAACTCATGAAAATAATAAATATAACATGTTAATTATTCTGTATATATGATATACCATCCATTTATATATTATTTTAATATCAAAACAATGATATTGTTGCTTGTGCGTACGTACGGACTACCGTCTCCACAAACGCGATGAGATTCATTTTCCATCGTATCCATTCAAGTATAATTATCATTTTATGATTTAAAAATGATGTTTAAGGACTTGGTATGATTCTAGATATTAATAATATACAACCTATCCATTACAAACATGGATTACGTAACAAAACATATAAAAGAAAACGAGTAAGTTAACACCCGAAACAACGATAATACTAAGATATTATTAACAAATCAATGTTAAAAGATTACATATGATATCATATTAATGTATATGATTCTTGTATAATTTAATAACAATTATTTCACCATTATACAGGAGGTTAACCTACCCCAACCAAGGAAAAGTTCATGGTAAGAGTTATTTCACAATCTCTTCATTATCCGAGGTTGTTTATACGTAATAATCTACTGGGATCTCTTTATCATCCACATCCATGTTTCTTAAAAATGTTTTTAAAATCATTTTTACTATTTAAAATATTATGGGTTAAAGTCATTTATACCATTGTTTGACTTTTTAGAAGAGTTTTATAAAGTAATCTTTCCGTCGTTTTCCAAATAAGGTGCTTTTTAACCTTTTCGACAGAATTAAGGTAAGAATGTTTTTTTTAACTTATATGACGGGTGTGGTTATTTTCCACCGTTATAAAATAGTCGAAGCTTCCCATACAAGCTTATAAGAATATTTTCAACGAAAATGTTTTATTTTATAAATATATGTTTCTTAAATGATTTCAAAATAGAAAGAGATATTTCTCTAAAAAGAGTTTTGATTTCATCTATGTCAACATCCTTTGATGGATTTAACGCTTATTTGAAGTTGATTTATTATGATACAAAACATATATATTTTATTGAAGGTTTAGTGATATTTTTTACTGTGGATGTGCTATTTTTATACCATTCATATTTTATGGTGAATGTATTGACATTTCGTATGCTAGTTTTAATACGAATGTTTATGATATGTTTAAAACTTTTCATATGGGAATGAATTGGACTTAATATGTGACTGGTGGAGCCCGATATAGCTCCTCGATGCATCGTTTGGTCTCATGAGACAAACTAGTTTCTTGGCACAAGGCCTTGGAAAAATCTTATTTGTAGTCTTGGCACGAGGCCTTGGCTATGTGGTTATGATAGTCTGGCATTATGCATTCCATCATTATGAAAGTGGTTATTGATATTGCATGTGATTATTCGATTAGTAGATTATCCATGTGAATAAGTAAATGGCATTATTTCATTTTACATTTTCCATACTATTTTGAAGTTCAAGTTTAAAAGGCTTTCATTTTAGTTATAAATTTCCTTAAATGTTTATGCTTATTTTTGAAAGTTTCCGCTATATTGTTATCCTTAATGGGCATTTGATCTCACCTCATTTCTATGTTATATTTTTCCCAGGATGTGAAGAAGTAAGTTATGAATGACCTGTAGATATATTATGAGGGGATTATAGTGTGGACTATGGAGACATTATGTTGTTGTTGTAGTTTTTCACTTTAGGATGTAATGTAAGACTTATGAATATATCTAGTGTTTCCAAGGCTACTAAACCAATTGTTCTTTCGAGATTTGATCTTTCTTGTGATCATTCCAATGTTATATAATAATGCACCAACTCTAGGTAACTGGGGTCGGGGTGTTACATTCAAATCATTAATGGACCCCTCAAGACTTATTCAACACTTTGCCTTTTTAAATTAATTTCCATGGGAGTGTGATTCACCTCCACATAAGGAACCTTATTATTTTAAGAAGTTCGGACATTGGCCTTATAAAATATTTTTTCCCTCTTCCCTTTTCCAAAAACCATGGGCAAAAACCATGGTATGGTTTGTGGTTTGGGTTAATTTAATGTTAGGGCACCCAAACCAAATAATAAAAAATTCCCTCACCATTCCTATATAAACCCACCCAAGATCCCACTTCCTCCTCACTCAAATCCTTTTGAGTTCGTCCAACCTCTGCCCTAATCCCTCTATAATTCTCCCAAGGTGCCCCAAGCTCCCAAGAAGCCTCTCACAAGCCTCTTTCTAGCCTTTGGAAGTACACTACCAAGTAAGGGGTTTTTCTTCCTTTCTCTTTTTTGTCCAATTTTCTTTAAGTTGTTTTGCCTTTTAATTTAAATTATGAAGGATGGGGTATGGTTTATAACCTCCCCCATACTTCCATTTTATTGTTTGAATGATGGGAGTCACCTTTCTCTCTCATTAAATGTCTCTCATTTACACCCGTTACTATGCCGAAATTCTAAAAGGAACTTCTATCTCTTCTTTTACATTCAAGAAATAATTTTGTATATTGAATATAAATTCCATTAAAATTGTTGGGACATGTATCTATATGACCTCCTTACTATCCATTAAATTTAAATATGATGAGGAACCCCATTTTCTCCCATCATCCTTTTTTATGAATTCTTCCGTCACGCCGTTATGCTGCCGAAATCACACTGATTTTCTAAGCTAATGCCATTGTGTAGTGAATACCATGCCCATTTCTCCATCAAGGGTATTCACCATTATGCACATTTACATGTTGATTTTAAAGTTACATGTATTAATTCCACATTACTTTATCGTGGAATAAATGAATATGTTTTATGAATCCATGTTTTATGATCCATGTGGCACACTTATGCATGAAATGAAATGTTTAAGAAGGGTTCACCCTTATAGTGGTCCAATGCACTGGGTAAAGTATAGTATCATGATACGTGATGTGCAATGAGTGTTGACTCATTCTAATTCAAGTGCATCGAGGCTTTACTCATTCTTTATGTGCATTGAGGATTTACTCATAATCCATGTGCAATGGGCCTTGGCTCATTCTAATTCCATGTTAAGTGTTGTTGCCACATTTCCATGTTATGATTATAATGCTTTATCATGCCTTTATGTTCATGTTTCTCTTATGCTCTATGGATATGCATATTGCCGAAAATGTATTGTACTCCTCATGTTATTCCATGTGTATTATCTTACTGGTCATTATAGCTCACCCTTTTCTTATGCATGTCCTCAGGTTACCCCATGCAATGCTAAGTACGAGGGAATGTAGGGGTCATGTAAATTATGTTTTCAATAAGGATTTTGTATTTCATGATTTAAGTTTTTATGTAATGATCCAATGTGCCAAAGAAACTAAACCCCTCGATCTTCGTTGTTGTATCAAGTGAAGTTTTATGTAATAAATCATGTTTAAGATGAAAAAAAAAGCAGGGTTGTCATAGTTAATTAGGCCCAGTGTTTCTCCTTGGGTAGCCCCAATTATGTTCACATCAAAGGTGGATGGGAGTTTGAAACTCTATGTGGACTATCGGTGCCTGAACCAAGTGACTGTGAAGAACAAGTACCCACTTCCAAGAATTGACAATCTCTTTGATCAACTAAAGGGAGCCCGATGGTTTTTGAAGACAGAACTTGGAACAATCTTTCACCAGCTCATGGTACGAGATGAGGACATGCAGAATACTTCTTTTAGATGTCGGTATGGTCACAATGAGTTCTTTGTTATTCCATTCGGGTGACGAATGCCCTGTATGTGTTCATGGGTCTCATGAATAGGATGTTATAGCCATACCTCAATATCTTTTTGGTAGTCTTCATCAATGACATCCTGATATACTCAGTAATGGTGGGGGAGAATGCCTCTCATCCACATATAGTTTTGGACACTCTCTAAGAGCACCATCAAAATGGTAAGCTCTCGAAGTGTCAGTTATTGATATGATAGGTTCACATTCTGGGAAATGTTATCTTAGAGGCTGGACTAATGGGGTATCCAGCTAAGATTGAGGTTTCTCATTCATGAAGCCACCCAAAAGTGTGACAGAGGTGCAATGTTTTTGGGTATGGATTGTTACTACCAAAGTTTTGTGCCTGAATTTTCCAGAGTTGTTGCACCCTTATCAGTATTTATGAAGAAAGTGAAACCCTTTGTGCTATCAGAGAGATGCCATCAGTTTTTCCAGGAGCTGAGGCAGAGACTGTCGAGTGCCCCCATCTTTACGCTACCAGAAGAAGGCATTGGGTAAGTATTCCATTGCGATGGATCAGGGACCAGGCTTGGATGTGTTCTAATGTAGGATTAAGCAATGATCACATATGGTTCTCGACAGCTATGACAGCATGAGTAGAACTACGATACCCATGAACTAGAGCTATCATAAATAGTCTTCTCCTTGAAGATTTCGCGACATTATATGATGGGTGAACATTTATAGTCTACAATGATCACATGAGTCTCGGGTATATCTTCTCTCAGAAGGACATGAACCTGAGACACTGAAGTTGGTTTGAGTTCCTCTAAGATTATGACTTCGAGATGGTCTACACTCCTGGGAAGGGGAACGTAGTTGAAAATGAACATAACTGGAAATCTGTTATACAATTTTTGAGTGAGGGGACAGAACATCTAGTTGCTTTGTAGATATCCTATGTGGATCGAGATGGAGTACCTTATCATCAGTCTTTGACAATTACTCCCCCACTCCTTTAGCGAGTTAGGGAGGCACAACTAGGGGTTACTGACTGTGAGGCTCAACGTGCTCATATATCAAGAGGAAATGCACCTGAGGGATTTTATGAAGGTGGGGAGCACATCATCCTATTCAGAGGGCGTATTATGGTTCCATTGACACATAGAAAGGAAGTGTGGAGGTAGTTCCATTTTTCCCCTTTAGTGGTACATCCATGAGTGGTGAAGATGTACCAAGACCATCGACGACATCACTGGTGGCTGGGAATAAAGAAAGTTATAGAATAGTTTGTCTCTCGTTGCCTCACTTTGTAAGAAAGTGTAGGTCGAGCATTAGTTTCCAGTTGGCATAGTTCAGCAAATAGAGGTTCCAAAGTGGAATTGGAATGGAATTTCAATAGACTTAATGATATGAAATCCATAAAAATAAAAATGTCATGATTCTATATGGGTGATAGTTGAATGAAAACCCAATATGGCCCAATCTCTACCTATAAGAGAGTGGGGATCAGTATAGAGCTTGGGATGCATCTACTTACTAGAGATTACACGGCTTCATAGAGTTCCATTTACAATTGCCTCTGATAATGATGCACATTTTTCTTCTTGTCTATGGAAGGGATTGTAAGAGGCATTAAGACACAACTTCGGTTGAGAACCCCCTTACATACTTAGATGGATGGTCAGACAGAATGGACAATATAGGCCCTTGAGGACATGCTACGTGATTGCATCTGTGATTTTGTCTGCAGCTTAGAGGTTCACTTTCCACTGGTGGAGTTTGCATATAACAACAGCTACCACTCCACTATCGGTATGGAACCATTCAAGGCATTGTATAAGGGACCTTGTAAATCACCACAGTACTGGACTGACCCAGGGGAGTTAGCACTCGTGGGACTAGAGATGGAATGGGCTACCCCAGAGATGGTGCAGACCATCCATGAGTAGATGGATATTGCAAAGAGAAGGCATAATTCATATACAAACATAAGATGAAGACCTATTGATTTCGAGGATGGTGACAATGTATTTCTACGGGTCTCACCTCAATGAGTTTTGAAGATGTTTAGTCAGGGTGAAAAGTTATCTCTGAGGTTCATCGGACACTTTCAGGTCCTCAGTAGAGTTGGCAAGGTGGCTTGCCGCATAGCTCTTCAACCTCAGTTTCACTAGGTCCATGACGTTTTCCATGTATCCTCGTTTAGAGGAAGCATAATTTATCCTTAGCACATCATTGACTGTGGCGAGCATGATATCGATGATAGGGCGATATTTTTGGAGGTTCCAGTGGAGATTGAGGATATACTGGAGCAGGTCTTTCATGGGTGGTCAATATCACTACTGCATGTTCGTTGGTAGCATAGGAACTTCTATTAGAGCACATGGGAGACAGAGATTTATATATATGCTCAGTACCCCCACTTGTTTCCCTAGTTTGTGTTGTGGCTTTCGGGGATGCAAATCCCTAAAGGGGGGAGAATTTCAAGACTTGGATTTATCAATGTATTTTTTTAAAATTATATTGAATTTTTATGAGTCCATGATAATTGAGGGTGCATGATTCTGAGGCCTGGTGTTCCCGAAATGAATTTATAAACATTTTTTCAGGTACGTTCAATAAATATGCAAGCGACATTAATAACATTTGAACTGGTGATCAGAATTGAAATCTGAGTACACCGTTGAACAAGCAGTGTCGATATTCGCTTAAAGAGATCTTCACCTCAACCGCCATATGTTAAGGGTGAACATTAGTTTTCAAACCTTTCATTAGAGAAAATAAAATAAACATGCTTTATTTTATTCTTGAATTTGAAACCTCCCATATGAAACAAGAAGGTGGGGACCACATGAAGGTGGTCGGGCATTTAATGTTATGCATTAAATTCCATGTTAAAAATATGTGTTACCACATTCCACGTTAGTTAATATGAATCATTAATTGAGAATTAATGAATCAATATTAAACTATTGGGATTCTAAAAATTAAATGTGCCAACATAATTTAACTATGGTACAAACATTAATTAAATTGTTGCAGAAGTTTATATAATTTTTCACCTCACCTATCATGGGAAAAGGGGATTGTAATAGTGGTTGATAGCATTGGAGAGTTAGATAGATCTGTCTCTAACAAAGGAGATCCTCCAATGAAGAATGACTTTTGGAATTGATGAATGAGGAACTGACCTTGGAGCATCTTTCATGGGTGAAAATCACCGACGTCAATCATCAACGACATCATCTTTTTCCTCACGCCACCTCAATCGAAAAACCAAGGTATGGGATTTATTTATATATGATTGAATTCATTTATCAATTCTTCTTATTCTGTTTTCACAGTGATGATGGCCAAACTAACAAGGCCATCATCCCACGAATATATTTTGCCTCTTCTCTTTTGATCCTATATGCGTTCTTCATGAATTCATCAATTACAAATATTTAATGATGCTAGAAACGCAATGTTTTTTTGAGCATGCTATATGGACGTGGAGTCCTCGACCCAAGGACAATGAATATACAATTGTTTTTTTTCCTTGCTATGAACTGAGATTAATTGATCTGCATAAGAGGATGATGTCCGACACACCGACAAACCACATGAAGGTAGGTCGGTGTGTGTCTGCACTGCCGGATGTGAAGGAGGCCTCGGCCGCTTGGCCGTTGTGGAGGCAGAAGAGAAAATGACACCCAACCAGCCGTTGTGGAGTAGTGGCGTGCGACTGCACTGCTGGGTGGAGAAATAGCCGGAACACTGGTAGACCGTTGTGGGATAGTGGGACCTTCTCTGGTCCCACAGGTGTCATGGAAGTGCCTATGGTGCTGCACTTTGGTAATCTGAATGAGGGGGTCTCCTCTCCCCCTTCGGCACCTGCTCGGGTGGGCTGCACCCGAGACAGGACGGGCCGCCCCCTACGTCGGTCGGGCTGGACCACGGCCCAGAGAGCTGGACCCACCAAGGCCCTACCCATCTACTCCGAACCAGGTCGGATCGAACCATGTCAGGTTGGCTCATGTCGGGTTGGTCTGACTGGGTCGGACTAGACCCGAGTCCATTCAGACCCAATTTCACCTTTTTTTTTTGTCGTAGCATTAGAACCGGGAATCTAATTGATGAACTATCTGTGGAAACAGAATCAATGGACCGAGACAGACATTTTTTGTATAATTCAATTGAGTTTTGGTTATGGTTGGAGTTCGGCTGGGTTGGATCGGACCTCGAATCCAACCCGGCTATCCGAGCAGAAACTGTAACAACATACAGACTTGGCATCCAATTGATGCACCATCTGTTGCGTTGGGCCCCTTATGATGTTACAAACATTTGGAATACTTATTTGTGAATCTTCGGGGATTTTTATATATAAATGAGTGCTTGTGAAGTGGTTCTCCCATGAGCGATATGTACGGAACCCTGGGATAGGCTGATACTTGATGACTACTGACCATTTTGACTCGGAGAGACTCGACTGACCCAGTGTGGAGCTCCTCTTTATGATGCAACAGACCCACAGTTGGGAGCACCTCTATGTCATGTGGAAACCCCATGGTAATTGACAGGAGGAGTACCTATGTAGGCCACTGGGGGTAGTGACTCTGTGTGACGCAACAAACGCACGGTACATGGCCTGGGGAGTACCTTAGAAATCAATGGTTAGTGGGATGTACCTCTGTGTGATGCTAAATACCGACTATACTCTATAGAAGAGTGTTTATCCAGTAGCCGAGGTTTTCGATGTTGTGACTAGGGATATTAATTGTTATCAACCCTATAGAATCATGTGGTTGGCTATCATCATTCATAGCGATCATGTGTGGGTCAGCATCATAATCATGTTTCTTAGAGATGTATACCTAGATTGAGCTGAGTCTTATATCATCATGGAGTGACTATGTTGTTCTTTATCATCATGGTGATACATGTTTTGTACTCATAACTTCATGGTAATACATGTGGGGTATTATTCCCACTTATGGGAGGTGGGTATATTCTGATAACATAGTTATATGTATGGGAATATATCTAAGTAGGGTTGATTTTTGTTTCTATGTTTTTTGGTTTATCATTTAGGGATTTGAGATACCTTAAGGGGTCTCGGGGTCACTACTGAGTATTGTTATTCTCACCCCTACACGGGATATGACTACACCTTCTTGTGTCTAGTGCAGATGACATATATCACTAACTAAGGACAAGGGTACCTACACTAGAGAATACTCATAGGTGGACCTCTGATGAGGTGACCCATAGAGATGATCATTCGAGAGTTATACCTAAACATTAGGTAGGATCCTTGGCAGTTGTTTACAGGATTTGTACTTATTTTTACATGAACTTTCATGTTTTTCTTATAATTTCTAATTGGGAATTTATTCTAGAACCATTATATTCTGTACACTCCATGTTTACAATATAGTTTATATTATGCTTTTATCTAGCAGTGTTCTTGTATTGTGTGAGTTTACTATTTATAATAATAACATCATCCCATTTTAGGGAATACAACTTTTTTTCTTATCACCAGCCCTTGGCCTATGGAAGGCGGGCTTGGGGTAGTCACGGCATGGCCCCCAGGGGAAGGGCCGTGACATATTTCTAATACATATATTAGTTCAATGTGATTCAGTGGAGTCATTTATATAATATTATTAAATGTATCAAATTATATTTATCATCGTACAATATTTTACACACCATATAAAAGCCATTGAAAATTTGTAAGAAATTTATTTTTACGGCTTCATTGAGTTAAATTTCAATAAATAGAGAGACATGGTTGATATAAATATGTAAAATGTGGTTCAATTTGATGAAAATATTTTTTTTTAATTTTATCTTTTGACCTTTATTTAACACGATTAAAAGTAAATGGGTTAATTAAGGGCAAAAATGATATCATAATTACCCTAATACATGGACTAATTTAATTGGATATGTGTAATTAGACCAAAAATTCATTAGGAAGCAAATATTATCCCCTTTTTCATCATTGATTAGACTAGGAAATTTATTATTATTTTATTTAAACAATAGTTAAAAGAGTTAAATTAAATGTTTAATAAGTAAACCATTTTTAATATAGGTTTACACAAAATATAAATTCAAATATAAATATTCATTACAAATCTAAAACGATTTAATACCTATTCATTTTTTATTCATAATTTTTAGACATTATATAATTTAATTTATTTATGACACAATTATGATGCAGTAAATACCTTGTTAATGAATGATTAAAATAAATGATATTATAAATATCCAAATAATTTTAATTTCAGATTTGATGAATTCCACTAATTTTCTATGAAAATATAACATGTTATGTATGATTTAATAATTTATTTTCTATGTAATAACGTTATATGATTTTCACAAAAACCAAACACTAAATAGTGTCAAAATTGACATAATTTAGTTTTTAAAACAAATACTATATTATTAATTGATATAATATACCTAAAAATCTAAGGATAGTCCAATGGACTTATATAAGGTTATATATACTAATAATGAATTACATGGTGTTCTCTTGTCTTATAATAATATGTTTATTAACCATATTATTTAATAATACACAGAGACATGGAAAATATCAAAATATTTAACTAAGAGTTAAATCTAAAAAACATGGTTAATATGGTGAAATAAACCTACCTAAAACCTATTGGACGAGATGTTTTCGACCAATAATGACCATATCTTCATATTTAATCATTTTGGATCCATTAAAAACTGAATTTTTTTTATTATAAAATAATATTTCAAGCTTTTCCTAATATGACCCTCACCTCTCTAATAAAATTGTACTTCCCCTTCTCTTAATTTCACACCTCTAATGCCATTTGGATCAGCCAATCCCCCCCCCCCCAAATATCTTCCCAACTACATTAAATATATCAAAGAGTCCTTCTATTGAGCATAAATCCAACCTATGGAGGCCTTTTAATCTAATCAAAAGGAAGCACCCGAAGAAGAGGTAATATCTTTACCACCATCTGTCAAGTAATTTTCATCTTCCACATCCTCTGTATTTGTTGATTCCATATCAAAATAAAATTTCTAGTACCTCCTAATTACTGTTACGTTATAATAAATATTTTACAATCATATTCATTATTATATCCATCCTATAAATTACAAAGTCACCATACGTTCGTACATACGACTTACCGTCTCGACGTCGTGGAGTAATGTGTTATTAAAAACATCATTATTTGGATGGGTATAAAAATGAGTGTAACTAATGTAAATAATAAATATAACATGTTAATGATTTTTATATAAGATATAACATACTATTATATATGATATCACCATCAAAATAATGATATTTTTTCTCAAGAGTACATACACCTTACCACCTCCATGACATGATGAGATGTCATTACCCATCATAACCATTAAAGACTAATTATTATTTGATCATTAAAAATAATGACTAATGACTTGATATCATTCTGGATATGAATCAAATACATCCTATCCATAACAGACATGGCATACGTAACAAAACATATAATGGAAAACGAATCAGTTAACACCCAAAACAACAAAGCAATTTTATAAAATAATATATGAAAACATAATTATGTATGTATTTATTTTATTATTAAAAAAAATTAGTTAACTGTTATACAGGATTTTGACATACCATATACATACGAAAAGTACAAGGTAATTGGCTTTCATCTAACATTTATTCCCGTGAGATTCATGTATATTTTCCAGTATTAAATTTTGTGGGGTGTATGTGCAGCCCATGAATGTAATCTATGAGTTATATACTTTAATTTATGGGTATTTAACTCATAATTGTATGATCCTTATTTCATGTGGTGTATGTTTCATAAGTTACCAAACCAGTATGGGAATTTCAAGTTTCAATTTCCACTGATTCAGTTTTACGCCAACTTCATTGATTACTTTAGTCCCAAATTATTTATTAAATCACTATTTATTTACTTCTGTAGTAAATCTAAACTCCCCTTTGTGTGGATATACTTTTTATACACATATTTACTCAATTTATAAATTCTCTAATCATCGATATAAACTAGATAAGTGTCATTTTATCTCAATTTCTATTCATTTAGTTAAACATCCATGTCATTGGTGTTGTTTTTACATGAATATGTGTAAATTTATACTGATTGATTTACACTGAATATCCAATCATTTTGAGTGTATTTATATCTTTCTCACATAATTACGTCATTGTTTTATCCTTATCCTAGGGATACAATATTGATAAATGAATTCGTCTCAACATACATTCCATTGAGACTTCCGTATTGTTATGCATCATTTCACTATTATTTGGGGTTTATATAGTACTTTGTCATATTATATACAAAATTATATTATTCAAATGATATTATAAGGTATTTATTACCTCAATATTATGTATTTAATCATATCTCATTTGTTTAGGAAATCTAACTAAAAAATCATTTTAAATTTTTAAAACAATTATACATCTAAATCTTTCTCTTTAATGTTCATGTTTTAAAAATGGGTTAAGGATTAATTTATTTAGACATTAATGTTTTAAAATTTAAATTTCTATAATAATTTTCGAATTGGTCTGGGAAACTTTGATTCAAAAATATATTTTAAACATCTTCTTGATAAATAGTGAAACTTGTTATTGTATTCTTGAAAAAGGGGATATTTCTATCAAATAGTTATGATGATTATTTTCATTTATGCCAATATCTTAAATATTATCAATTGAGTTCAATTAATTATAATAAAATATTCCATATAGTATCTAATGAGTTATGTTTAATTTTGGACGTGATATTTCTATACCATTCATGGTTCGTGGTCAAAATATTTACATTTTGTAAGCTAGTTTTAATATAAAAGTGTAGATTTTGTTTCAACCTTTTCATATGAAGAATTAATTGGACTTTTTAAGTGATGGGTGGAGCCTAGTATAGCTCTTGGATGAATCTTTATGTATCCTAAGAAAAACTATTGTCTTGGAATAAGGCCTTGAAAAAATATTATTTGTAGTCATGGCACGTGGCCTTGACTATGTGGTTATGATGAATGACAATATTAATTCCATCATTATGACATTGGATATTGATATTACTTATGATTATTCACCAAGTAGAATATCCATGTGAATAATTATATTGAATTATTTGATTTATCTTTTCCATATTTTTTTGTTTTTTAAGGATAAAATTCTTTTCTTCTAGTCTTATAGATTGCCTTAAATGTTTCTTCTTATTTGTGTTAGTTTTTGCTTAATTGTTATCCTTATTGAGCATCTGATCTCACCCATTTCTTATATTTTATTTTTTCCCAGGATGAAAAGATATATATTACGATTAACCTTTATGAATAGGCTATGGGATATAAGAGTGTTCAAATGGGACACAATGTTGTTTTTAATTCATAATGTAGTGTAAAACATATGTATGTATCTAGTAATTCCAATGATACTAAACTGGTCGGTATTTTGGGACATGATTCCTTGTATCATGATAATTTTATGTAATAATGTACCAATTCTGGGTAATTAGGCTCAGGGCATTACATTTTGTATCATAGAAAGTATAGTACAATCCCAAGAAGCAAGATTTAGAAAAAATCTCTGATTTGAAAACACTACCCTAAGATAGACTTTCATATTTAGTGTAGAAGAACATCCAAATAATTTTGAATTGTTATAAATATACAGTTTTTTCAAGAAATACATCCATTTATAGATAGGAGCAGGTAGAGGAGGCTATGACATAGATGTACCTAGGAGTGAAAATTCTGAAAAGGAGTATCGGGCTTGACCTTGGGTACTATAGCATCCCATATTTTTATAACATAAACTTTCATTTCAATACAGGGAACTGAAGATCTTTAAGGTTTAGTGTCTTGGAAACAAGGAACATAATACATGAAAACAACATAAAACATTCTTCTTAAACACTTGAAAGTCTTCTCCTTAAGTTCATCCTAGGTTCATTACTGCATCTCATTACCTGGGGACATACATCAAATGAAAGGGTGAGCAGAAGGACCATTAAGGGAAACAAGAGAAACATTTTACATTAGAACTTTAGATACTTCAATAAGGACATGAAAATAACGTTAAGGCATGAGAAAGAAATCATGAGATACATCATAATAAAAATAACATTTTTCATAACTTGAAGATAAGTCTACAACATTTAATATTGACAATAATTTCATTTCACCATGGTATATCCCCAAGGCATCATTAAAAATTACCAAGGTTATTCACCAAGGTATCAGTCTAAAAATTCATCTCTAGAGATTAAGTCTTTACCCAATGCATTGGAGCACTATCTGGGCGCACCCTTGACATGTCTTTATTATCATGTGAGCCACATATATCATCATAAATCATTTTTTAAACAACCCATATATCATAAAAGAAATGGGTTTCATTTTATAATCATAACGTTTTAAAAACATCTTTAAAGACATGATCTTTATGTCACTTTAATCCCACGGAAAGGGAAAGCGGGTTTCATGTATGTAAATCCCAGAATTTAAAATAGAACATTTTGATATATATGTGAATACACCGGTAGAAATAATATCTTTGAGTATTCACTTAATAACATAAAATAATATTGAGAAATGAGAGAGGCATTTTGAGACGAAAATCCTGCAGCATAACGGCTATGTTTCGGGGTTTTAGAAAAAGTTGGAAAGAGAGGATACATGGGTAAAACATTCATAAATGACCCATAAAACAATATAGGGACAGAATATGAAGGATATATAAACATGGTAATGAAATTATAAATATGTACCATATGAAATTAAGAACTTGAAATGAAGACAAAATAAGATTTCTCTTATGAAAATTCAGCAGCCTAACGGCGGCACTTAAACTTCAATAAAAATGAAATGACGAGATCAAATAGGGTATCTCAACATATGAGCATAACATATCAGTATGATATATTTAGATATCATACCCCAACATAGTAAAATGAACTTGAAATAATTTACATGAAAGTAGAACTTCAAAACGAGAAGGGTGAAGAACCACTTAAAAATTCGGCAGCCTAACAACGTCACTTACAACTTCAAAATACTGAATTAAAGAGATCAAATAGGGTCTCTCATCATATGAACATAAAAGATCAGTATTATAGATTTAGATACCATACCCCAACCTAATAAAAAGGAACTTTAAAGACTGGACATGAAAATAGATAATGAAAATGAGAAGGGTGAAAGAACCCCTTAGAAATTCGGCAGCCTTACGATGCTACTTAAAACATCAAAATACTGAATTGAGGAGATCAAATAGGGTATCTCATCATATGAACAGAAAATATCAGTATTATAGATTTAGAGATCATACCCCAACATAATCAAAATGAAATTGAAATACATTACATGAAAGTAGAACTTTGAAAATGAGAAAGGTGAAGGAATCCCTTAAAAATTCGCCAGCCTAACGGCGCCACTTAAAACGTCAAAATACTGAATTGAAGAGATCAAATGGGGTCTCTAATCATATGATAATAAAATATCAGTATAATAAATTTAGAGATCATACCCTAACATAAAAAAACGGAACTTGAAATACTTTACATGAAAATAGATCTTTAAAAATGAGAAGGGAGAAAGAATACATTACAAAACTTTCGGCAGCCTAACGGCGCCACTGAAAACATCATAAAACGAAATATTGAGAGTAAGAGGGTTCTCTCATTATATGAAAATGAAAATGGAAGTAAGAGTAAAATAAAAGAACATCCTCCAACATAAGGGCATGGAGCATAAAATAAATGACATAAAAGAGATTACATGAAAAGAAAGAGAGAGGTCGGATCCCTTACCTTAAAACGTAACTCTTAAAACTCAAAGGTTGGGACCTTGAGGGCTTGGAGGAACCTTTGGAAGACTCCTTGGGAGGTAATGAGACCATAACATCGTTGGGGGAGAGTGGGGAGTCTAAATGGATTAGAGGATGGCTTGGTATTTATAGGGAAAGTGAGGGGACAAGGCATTAATAGCCAAGGGACACCTCAAAAGTGGTTTTTCTCAAAACCATGTGCTCTCCCAAGAAATTTCCCATGAAGTTAGGCCACATGGGGCCCCCCATAAAATAATTCATCACCTTTGGTCGACCATAACTTTAAATATCTCATGATATCATCATGACACAGTTATGATGTCATTAAACATACCGAAACCCTAAAACTGTATTTTTACTATTCATTAAAAATTCAACTTTCTCAGAAAGATCCCAAAATTTCACATTAACCAAATATCAATGCTCTGATTTCAAAAATGAACTCTATTTTATAAAAATAATTTTATAAATATTTTTAATTTATTTTTTAAATAAATACACTATTCACCGAAAATTCCTTTTTTCAGAAAAAACCCCAAAAATTACCATAACATATTATCGGTGCTCGGAGTTCAAAAATGAAATCAATTTGATAAAAATAATTTTTTAAATATTTTTAATTTAATTTTTAATTTAAAAACACTATTCACTTGAAAAAACTAATACATGAATAATAATTTATGAAATCGTTATTTAAGCATTTTATTGAATCACATTACTTAATCAAGGTGACTAGATTATATTAATACATTATTTAAGTGAGATTACTAATCCATTTGGACACATTACTAATCCTAATTATAAAATCACTATTCATAATTTACTATTCATCAAAAATTAAGTTGATCTTATTAGACTCTAAATTTCGTACGGAACATAATTGTAGAAGACCTTTTTTTGAATATCATTACACATTTTTAATTATTTATGTTTTACATAATCATTTTTAAATATCATTTTTCTAAAATTCATCAAAATTATGCATACTCTATTTATCCGGTCATTTGAAAATTCATAAACATCATCATATGATGAAATCCCAATTTTTATTTAAAAAAAGGATTACACAAGGCAGTTACGGTCTCCTTACATAGCCCCTTATCACACCAGCATAGGACCTAAGTGTAAGGTGTGCTAAGGTGAGAGAATCTGAGGGAGGCTCGGCTAACATCGCACGAGTAGTAATTTCTATCATTTTGAACTTCTCGTAAAGGAGATTCCGTTCTAGCTTCACACGATGAAGTTCGGCTTGGGTTTGGTCCAGATAAAAGCCCAGTGGTGCTACCTCCTTCCCAAGATTTGTTAGATGGGCTTCAATCGGTCCAAGACTACTGGGTGAGGCCATTGAATCTTCTTTCTATAATAATTAACCAAGATTACTTGTATTTAGATACAATAATCAAAACGTTTAGTTTCCAGGGGTCATATTGACCAATAGTCATATAATAGTCAAAACCCAATGGTCTCATTTTAATTATACTCATGTTATCAAATGAAACATTTTTGTTGAGTATAAAAATAAAATAAAATAACACATAAAATTAGGAAAAAAGATTTATTCACAATTTCGGTTCATTACAATCTTCCCCCTTTAAGAAATTGTGTCCTCACAATTTTTAAAATTGGGTTTTGAAATTTCATTGAAATTCCCACATATGAAAAGGAGTCAGTAAAACTATTAATTTAAAAGAAGAAAAGGGAAGTACAAAGGTCACCCGAGTTAGCCCACACTAGGATTTCATGTAGGAAAACATGGACATAGAGGAGAAAACAAAGGGTCAAGTTCTGAGGGAGAGTGATAGAAAACATGATTATAAGAAAGTTAACCATAAGAAAATCCCAAAATTATGCTGTGTGTAAACGTTTTTTGATTACCCAGTAGGAAATGTAAACCAACAACGTTTTTGTTTTACGTTCCTTTTCATAATTTTTAGGAATTCATTTACAACATAAAACAAAAACATAAGAAAATATACCTATCTTCTTGTATATTTTCATCCTTTAATATGTTTCTACCCAAAACTAATCATTTATCCAAACTATGAGAATTCAAAAATACTTGGTCTCATCAAAACAAAAGAATCATTTTCGAGAGAATAACATAATCCACGAAAGATTAACTATCTATTTCTTCTATATTTAAAAATTATCCCAAAACAGAAAGGGTAAGGTAAAACAACTCTTCAAAAGGAAATAATCCCATAGGAATAGAAACTACTTTTAAATCTTCAAAGTTCCATGGTACTACCCAAAGTTCATCATAGACCGTTCCATAAATAACGGTCCTTAAAATTCCTCAAAATAAACCAAACTAATAATGAAACCCAAATACAAGAAGGATTTGATAACATAGTCTTCCAAAATAAACATCATTGTTCATCTCCAAACAACATCAACCAATCCTAACATCTTATAACAAAAGTATCTAACCTAAAAATATTTTACCCAAGATAGGTTAATCATTCCCATAAGTAACCTAAATTACTATAAGTCCACCTTAAATTCATCGATTCTTCAAAATATAAGTCAACCTTACTCCTCAATGAAAATACCGTAGTAATCTATTTACCTCGATCATATAGGGTCCCCAAAATAGTGAACGTCTTCCAAAATAATAATCAGCTTTTCATCCCCTAATCATCTCTGTCATATTAATACGGAAATCGTCGCATTTCCTATCACATTGGTTGTTGGGACATGTTCTTCCATTTCCAGCCATTAACTAAGAAAATAAACTATAATTATGGGATTAAATACTATTCCAATAATCATGAAAAGGGAACTTTAAGCATAAAATGATAAACTTTTATGATAAAAGTATATCCTAACTTGTGATCCCCTAGGTTCAAATCTAGGTTATCCATGATTATATATTCTTATGTGAATCATTATTTTATTTTTTCTTTGTTCCTTTAACAATGGTTCAAACTAAGCTTATGAATTTACCAAAGCATATCCCCCGGGAGTGTCGTAACCAAGAGTGCAGCAAGGCCCGTTGTCATGTACCAGTTCCCATTTGAGTCTAGCTGAAAGCGGTGTTTTTGGGTTTTTCCCCTATAAACATCTGTGCCAGAACCCCCTCTACCTTCTCGTATCCAAACAGGGATGTATTTGCTCAGAAACACATTACTCAATACTCACCAAAATACCAGGAAGATATCCTATGTATAATATTTTCTATAGGCTTCTTCCTGAAGTTTTCATATCCTAATTTCCACAAATAACTAAACCATCCTTTGATACCAACTATAGCATCCCGTCTTTTTATAACATAAACGTTCATTTCATTACATGGAACTGAGGATCTTTAAGGTTTAGTGTCTTGGAAACAAGGAACATAATACATGAAAACAACATAAAACTTTATACTTAAACATTTGAAAGTCTTCTCCATAAGTTCATACTAGGTTAATTACTGCATCTCATAACCTGGGGACATGCATCAAAAGAAAGGGTGTGCAGAAGGCCCTGTAAGGGAAACAAGAGAAACATTTTACATGTGAACTTGAGATATTTCAATAAGGACATGAAAAGAACTTTAAGGAATGAGAATGAAATCATGAGATACATCATAATAAAAATAACATTTTTCATAACATGAAGATGTGTCTACAACATTTAATATTGAAAATCATTTCGTTTCACCAAGGTCCATTTTCAAGGTGTCATTAAAAATTACCAAGGTTATTCACCAAGGTATCAGTCTAAAAAGTCATCTTTAGAGATTAAGTATTTACCCAATGCATTGGAGCGCTATCTGGGCGCACCCTTAATATGTATTTATAATCATGTGAGCCACAAATATCATCATAAATAATTTCATAAACAACCCATATAGAATAAAATAAATTGGTTTCATTTCATAATCATACCGTTTAAAAAACATCTTTAAAGACATGATCTTTATGTCACTTTAAACCCACGGAAAGGGAAATCGGGTTTCATGTATGTAAATACCAGAATTTAAAATAGAATATTTTTATATATATGCGAATACCCATGTAGAAATAAGATCATTGATTATTCACTTAATAAAATAAAATAATTTTGAGAAATGAGAGAGGCATTTGAGACGAAAATCCTGCAGCATAACGGCTACATTTTAGGGTTTTAGAAAAGGTTGGAAAGAGAGGAGACATGGGTCAATCATTCATAAATCACCCCTAAAATAGTATAGGGATAGAATATGAAGGATATATAAAAATGGTAATGAAATTTTAAAGATTTACCACATGAAATGAAGAACAAGAAATGAAGACAAAATAAGATTTCTCTTATGAAAATTCAGCAGCATAACGACATCACTTAAACTTCAATAAAAATGAATTGACGAGATCAAATAGGGTATCTCATTATATTAGCATAAAAGAGCAGTATGATAGATTTAGAGATCATAACTGAACATAATAAAAGGAACTTGAAATAATTTACATGAATTTAGAACTTCAAAACGAGAAGGGTGAAGAACCACTTCAAAATTCGGCAGCCTAACGGCGTCACATAAAACTTCAAAATACTGAATTGAAGTTATGAAATAGGGTCTCTCATCATATGAAAATAAAATATCATTATGATATATTTGTAGATCATACCCCAACATAATAAAAATTAACTTGAAAGAATTGACATGAAAATAGATCTTGAAAATGAAAAGGGTCAAAGAACCCCTTAGAAATTCGGCAACCTAACGGCGCTACTTAAAACTTCAAAATAGTAAATTGAAGAGATCAAATAGGGTCTCTCATCATATGAACATAAACGATAAGTATGATAGATTTAGATATCATACCCCAACATAATCAAAAGGAACTTTAAATACTTTACATGAAAGTAGAACATTGAAAATGAGAAAGGTGAACGAATCCCTTAAAAATTCGCCAGCCTAATGGCGCCACTAAAAACATCAAAATACTGAATTGAAGAGATAAAATGGGGTCTCTCATCATATGATCATAAAATATCTATATTATAAATTTAGAGATCATATCCATACATAATAAAAAGGAACATGAAATATTTTACATGAAAATAGATCTTAAAAAATGAGAAGGGAGAAAGAATCCGTTACAAAAATTTCGGCAGCCTAACGGCGCCACTTAAAACTTCATAATACGAAATAATGAGATTAAGAGAGGATCACTAATTATATGAAAATTAAAAGGGAATTAATAGGACTATAAAAGGACATCCTCCAAAATAAGATCATGGAGCATAAAGTAAATGACATAAAAGATATTACTTGAAAAGAAAGAGAGAGGTCAGATCCCTTACCTTAAAACGTAACTCTTAAAACTCAATGGTTGGGACCTTGAGGGCTTGGGGGTACCTTGGGAGCACTCCTTGGGAGGTAATGAGACCATAACATCGTTGGGGGAGAGTGGAGAGTCGAAATGGATGAGAGTATGGCTTGGTATTTATAGGGAAATTGAGGGGACAAGGCATTAATGGCCAAGGGACACCTCAAAAGTTGTTTTCTCAATACAATGTGCTCTCCCAAGATATTTCTCATGAAGTTAGGCCACATGGGGCCCCCCATACAATAATTCATCACCTTTGGTCGAACATCCATTAAAATATCTCATGATATCATCATGACACAATTATGATGTCATAAAACATACCGAAACCATAAAACTGTATTTTTACTATTCACAGAAAAATCAACTTTCTCAGAAAGATCCCAAAATTTCACTTTAACCAAATATCAATACTCTGATTTCAAAACTGAACTCAATTTTATGAAAATAATTTTCTAAATATTTTTAATTTATTTTTTAAATAAATACACTATTCACTGAAAATTCATTTTTTTTATAAAAAACCCCAAAAATTACCATAACATAATATCGGTGCTCTGAGTTCAAAAATGAAATCCATTTTATAAAAATAATTTTTGAAATATTTTTAATTTAATTTTTAATTAAAAAACACTATTCCCTTGAAAAAAATAATACTTGAATAATAATTTATGAAATCGTTATTTAACCATTTTATTGAATCACATTACTTAATCAAGGTGCCTAGATTATATTAATACTTTATTTAAGTGATATTACTAATCCATTTGGACACATTACTAATCCTATTCATAAAATCACTATTCATAATTTACTATTCATCAAAAATTAAGTTGATCTTATTAGACTCTAAATTTCGTACTGAATATAATTGTAGAAGACCATTTTTTGAATATCATTACACATTTTTAATTATTTAAGGTTTACATAAACATTTTTAAAATATACTTTTTCTAAAATTCATCAAAAATATGCATACTATATTTATCCGGTCATTTGAAAATTCATAAACTTCATCATAAGAAGAAGTCCCAATTTTTTTTATAACAAAGGATTACACAAGGCAGTTACGGTCTTCTTACATATCCCCTTATCACACCAGCATAGGACCTAAGTGTAAGGTGTGCTAAGGTTAGAGTATCTTGAGGGAGGCTCGGCATACATCACACGAGTAGTAATTTCTCTTAGTTTTAACTTCTCGTAAAGGCGATTACGTTCTAGCTTCACACGATGAAGTTCGGCATGGGTTTGGTACGGAGAAAAGCCCAGTGGTGCTACCTCCTTCCAAAGTTCTGTAAGATGGGCTTCAATCGGTCCAAGACTACTGGGTGAGGCCATAGAATCTTCTTTCTATAATAATTAACCAAGATTACTTGTATTTAGAGACAATAATCAAAAGGTTTAGTTTCCAGGGGTCATATTGACCAATGGTCATATAACAGTCAAAACCCAATGGTCTCATATTAATTATTCTCATGTTATCAAATGAATCATTTTTGTTGAGTATAAAAATAAAATAAAATAACACATAAAATTAGGAAACAGGATTTATTCAAAACTTCGAGTCGTTACAGGTACACTGGTACACGACAATAGGCCTTGTTGCACTCTTGGTTATGACACTTTCGAGGGATATGCATATGATAATTCATCTTTTCATTAAAAATCTACTTGATGGATTCTAATATAAGTTGAGAATAAATAACCTTGGTTAATCATAAAGAGTTACAGATTGAAAATAAGGTGTTATGATATTGTCAAAATGATTTCATGACTCACACTATGATTTCTTGTATTAGTAAATTGCTGGATTCCAAGTAACTCATTGTAACATATAACATGAAGTACAAGGTTGGAATGGTGGTGGAAATGAGTATAAAAATGGAATGTTGATAGGTGTAAAAGATATCATCTTCATGCTGAATAATATTTCCAAAAATATGATCAGGAACATATATATTAACTATCTTCCGGACTCCACAAAGAAGAGAAACACGGTGAAAGAGAAGATATCCAGCAATGGATACCATGGAGAAAATAAAGCTCAATTTCCATCATGCATGAAATGTTGAAAGAGACAACTAGGAAAGTGTATCAATGGAAAAAAGAAATGCTTTATGTGTGGGATAGAAGGTCAAAAGGTAAAAAATTGATGAGAATAAATGAAGAGTACTAGGGGGAAAAATAAAAATTATCCCAACAATCCATTTACAGCCATTTTCCGTAATTGTAGTGGACCTGAACATTACCCAAGTGAATGCCTTATTCTAGATAATAACCCCTTGGGAAATAAAAAAAATATATGTGGAAATAAATGGATGGAAATTTTATAAAATTATTAGTTCTCTTTGTTAATGGGATTACATAGGGTTACTTTTTTCTTATATGTGTAACCCTATAGTATGTTATGTTCAAATTCAGTGTTAGGAATATTTATCTTTTCTATTATTGATTTAGTTCTAAATAATCATTTGGTTTTTTGTGATTCTTGAATTTGTGGAAATTACAAGTTATTAATTTTTGGGATGAAAATGCGAAGTATGAGATAACATTTGTGGTTGTGTTATGTTATGGTTATTTTGAGGAATATATCCCATTTTTGGAATGTAATAAAATATAGATTTTTAAAAACGTCAACACACAGACAGTGAGACAACATGTCATGTCGGACAAAGATGCGGCAATCAATCCCACAAATAGAGTGTGATTGGGATTTATCGCCTACCACTGGACTACGTGAAGCCCCTGGTTAGTGTGAGTAATTATTTTTTCTAAAATTATTTTATTGATCAATAATAAGTTGATTTGGGATCTATTGTCTTATAAAATGGATATCATTAGTATAAAAAACATATTTGGTTATTAAGTGATAAATGTTATTTTGGAAGATGTTCTATCTGTTGGGAAGACTATATGCCTAAGGAAAATAGAATAATATGGTATTTCATTTTATGAGAAATGGTGTTTTTTTATCTATGTTTTTAATGTGGATTTATAGAGATTTGGATTATTTATTGAAATGATTAACCTAACATAGATAATATGTGATTAGTTTAATTACATTTAATTATGTGACATTAAGAGTAGTTGATGTAATTTGTATATAAAATTTAACATGGATGAATACGTAGTAAAATAATTTGATGTTTCGGTTTTTAATATTTGTTTGGATTATATTAAAGGATTTTAAGGTCTTTTTTGTATTGAATGGTATTTTTAGAACATTAGGTGTTGTTGGTTTAACTTTAGAAATCAAGATTATTATATCTTTCCCTAAAGGATTGTGCTTTTGGGGGATCATCTGATCTTTTACTAACCATTTTGGTTTTGGTTAATCTATAAAGACAAGTGAAATATATAGTTTATGCATTGTGAATTATCTGATTCTGTAGAATTTGATTCTTTCACTTCAGGTGTGACCAAGTAATCATGAATACTCATCGTTTGAAAAAAAAAGATGAGTTTGCGGTAGACGAATTTATTAAAGGATAAAACTCTACATAAAAAGTAAGTATGTCTCTTTATGTTCGTAGTCAATCTCATAAATAAATTCCTCATATTTATGAAATGGAGCTTAAAACAAAAAAACTTTTTCCATTTTTTTCTTACTGGGAACCTAATTACCGTTTATCCCACCATAAGATTTTGGTTTTCATGATGTTAACCTACTCCTGATTATGTTTCCTATCACTATCCATCATAAAATGATACTTATTTTATCTTTCATATCCATGTTTTCCTACATGGAGTCCTAGTATGGGATATCTCTAATGACCATTGTACATCCCTATATTTATCATAAAGTGATAGTTTTATTGACTCTATTTCCAATGCAGTACATTCAATGATGTTCCCAAGCCCAATTTTTAAAATTTTGAATATGGAATTTCCAAACTGGTGGAAAATGTAACACCCCATGATTTTATAGTAAATTATTTTCATTATTATAAATTCAATAGCATGTGCTACACACAACACCGAGTTCGAGCGCACCACGACCTACCAAAATAGCCATTCAAAAAGTGGTTATGAATATAATTAAATGAATTTTGAATATTATATACTCTATATAATTTTGTAATCCATATGTTTTTCTTAGACATAATATAAGAACAAATTCATTTTTTTAGATAAAATAATTATTTTAAAACTATTCTATTTGGCACCTTTTAATGGAAAAAAATTTTTAAAATAAATATTTGACACTTTTATATATTCAATATAATAAAATTAAATTATTTTTCAGAATCAGGACATAAAAATGTATTTTGAATAATTTTTTCTCACTTTTCTGATAACATTCATATTTTCATGAAAATTGAAAAATACTAAATTTTAATTGAAAAAAACATTTTGAATAGAAATAATTTATAATGTTAAATAATTAATTTTAATGTTTTATATGTATAATTAGATTATGTATTTATCATTTAATAGAATATAGGTCATTATATTTAATTTCCAATATAAATTTTACATAAACACAAGTCAATTTTTTGATAGTTTTTATTTATAAAAAACTCACTTTTTGGTTTTGTCAACGAGAATTAATTTTAAATTAATTACATCTACTTATATGGTTTGAATTAGGTAAAATGGAATTAATTTTTGATTTTTTAATATCAAAATTATCTAAGGGTTAATTTTTTGTATTTTTTTGAAAACATTCAATTTTTGATGAATAGTAAAAAAACTAAGTAATTGTATAAAAAAATACTTTTTATTTGAATAATTATTTATTTTATTTATTTATGTCAATATGTATACATAATACTTAAATTAGTTCAATGTGATTCATGGGAGATATTTTTATAATAAAATTAGATGTATAAAATGTTATTTAACTTTTTACTGTCATTTACCCACCTTCTTGAAAAATTTGAAAATTTGAAATAAATTTAATTTTATCAGTTCTATGAGTTTAATTTCAAAAATATGAGAGACATGGTTGATATATGTATGAAAAATTTGGTTCATTACCATGACTTTTTTTGTGAATATTAAATTTTGACTTATATTTACTGCGGTTAAAAGAAAATAGGGTAATTAAGAGTAAAAATGATATCATAATTACCCTAACACGTTTAATAATTCTATTGGATATGTGTAATTAGACAAAAAACAACCTTATTAAAAAACATTACCCCCTTTGTTTTACATGGATTAGATTACGACATTTATTATTATTTTATTTAAAGAAGAGTTAAAATAGTTAAATTCAATTTTTAATAACAAAACAAATTATAATATACGGTTACACACAATATAAATTAGATTATAAATATTCATTATAAAGATAAAAACATTTCCTAAATAATTTTAGTTTATTTATAATTTATAGACATTATAAAATTTATATTATTTTTGACATAATGATGATGCAGTAATTAACTTATTATTGAAAGATTAAAATAATTGATATTATAAATGTCCAAAAAATGTAATTGGAGACTGTTGATGAATTCCAAAAAATTTATATGATAAAATGAAATATTAGGTTTGATTAAATAATTTTGTTTGAAGTAATCATGTTGTTATCATTTTCATAAAAAAACATAATACTAAATTGTTCTAAAATTTGACATAATTGAGATTTTATAAAAAAATACTATATTATAAATTGTTATGATATTACTAAAAATGTATGGATCAGCCAAAGTAATTTAAAAAGGTTATATATATTAATAATAAAACACTTGGGGTTCACTTTTCTTGTTATAGTATGTTTATTAACCATATAATATAAAAATAAAAAGTGACATGGTAATGTCAAACTATTTAACTAAGAGTAAAATCTAAAAGATAATGTTAATATGGTGACTAAAAAAGTCTAAAACCTATTGGTTGAGAGGTTTTCAACCAATAGCCACCTTATTCTAGAAATTTATCATTTTAGATCCATTATAAACAGAAAATTATTTTTTATAAAATAATATTTCAACCTCTTCCTAAAGTGACCCTCACATCTCTTATAAAATGGTAGTTTCTCTTTATTTAATTTCACACCTCCCAAGCCATTTGGCTCGACCAAACCCTTACCAAATATCCTCCCCACTACTGTCACTACATACTAGAGTCCTTACATTGAGCATAAATCCATCCTAATGATCCCTTTTCATCAAATCAAAAGGATGCAACGACAAAAGATGCAATATTTTCACCACCCTCTTTTAAGTTCTTTTCTTCCTCCCCATCCTCTTTAATTTTTTATTTCATACCAAAATAATTACTCAAATTAAAAATATATATTATGGTGTTATTATAAATATGGTACAATCATATTCATTATTTAATCCATCCTATGAATGTCAATGTCACTATTCGTTTGTACGTACGACTTACCGTCTTCACATCGTGGTGTAGTTTGTTATTCAAAATCATCATTATTTGGATGTGTATAATAAAGAGAAGAACTGATTTAAATAATAAATATAAAATTTTAATGATACTGTATATATGATATAACATCGAATTATTTATGATTTCACCATCAAAATAATGTTATTTTTTCTCGTGCATACATACGGCTTACAGTCTCAATGACATGATGAGATATCATTCCCCATCATAACCATTAAAGAATATTTTTAAATTTATTATTAAAAATAATTCTTTAAGACATGATATAATTTTGGATTTTTATCAAATACATCTTATCCAGAACAAATATGACTTACTTAAAAAACATATAAAGGAAAAAGAATCAGTTTACACATGAAACAATGATACTACTAAAATATTATTATCAAAATAATATTATAAGATTGTATATGATATCAAATTTATGTATATGGTTCTTTTATAATGTAATAAAATTATTATTACAATTATACTGGAGATTAACATACCTTCTACTAAGGAAATGTACATGGTAAGAGGTTTTTATCTCACTTTTATTCTCATGAGATTCATGGTATACATGAAACTATTACATTTTGTGTGGTGTATGTACTACCCATGATTGTATTGTTTGCAGAATATACATTAATTTAGGGGTATTTGAATCTTATTTTCCTTGAGTTAATTAATGTATATACTTTTTTAAAACCAAACTACATAATGAATGATAAAAAGAAATTTCTCACTATAAAACATGATAGGAAAATAAATATAGGTTTTTAATGATTCATGGTGTCCCAATTATTTCATTTTTAATGAAAATTATCAATGGGTGTCATGAATATTATATATATACCAATGATGAAATATGGAAACACATTTACAACCTAGAGTTCTACAATATAATCATTACTAATTAGTTAGTGTTGTAAGTGTTAGACTTTCTATGTGAAGTAGTGATGATGAACATAGAATAACTATCATCATAGAACTAGTCTTCCCACCTAGATACCATGGGATTTAGGTGTGATATATTTCCACTTCTCTCATTACATATGTATCACCTATTTCAAAAGAAAATATTGTTATCACTTTCCCCAAATCAATATAAGAAGTTCCGGCTTTGATCAAACTAAGGACATATTCCCTTTGAAAGGCCATAGGAAAACCACTAGGTGTTGTAATGTAGACCCATAAATGACAACAATAAATTTGGTATTTTGTTTTCAATGTGAAAATCCAACCCAAATATGACATCAATTGATTTCATTTCAAGAAACAGAAATCTCCAAGCTAGATTGGCATCTAATTAATAGAAGACACCAAAAAGACTATGAATACCCCGATTTACTTTCATACCAAGTTGTATAGTAATATTTAAATATTATAATATCAAAATATATAAAAAATACTTGGAATCAATATCTTACTAGAAGAGTAATGACATTTTGGTACTATTAATATTTGATGGAATTTTATTAAAAATTAAATGACAATTAATTGTACTGAATTTTCATTTTAATGATTATTTGGAAAAAAATAAAAAAGTAAATTAGAAATGATGTATATAAACACATTCAATACAGAATCATGATATAATCCATACATTTTTGTGACCATGTGATTTTTATTTGATATCAAAAAAAAAATAGAACCAAATCATTCTTATAATGGTATAGATTATTAGACATGAATGAAATAAAATCAATACAATACCACAAAGAATTATATTACCATCCATTAGTTTTCCCATATACAATAACTTTCCCCACCTCACCCACATGAGGAAATCGGGATTTTCCCACTTATACCTCTATCAAAATTCTATTCAATATCTACGTATCATATAAAAATATCATATCCTATGATGTTTCATTGCCTCTTTTATACATTTCTTATCATAAGTACTCCCTGACCATTTCCCACTCCTATAAATCTAATATTTTATGATCATGGTCCTTTGAATTCTACTTCATAGATTTCAAAAGACCAAGGTAATAAAATAGAGAAAACACATCCTTCATAAGCTAGAAATATCATAGATCCCTTGGATCCATCAAAGCCTAATGATAATCCTAGGTTTGGAATAAAATTACAGGTGTATTAAATTAAATAGAAATTATTTTATTGTTGTTTTAATATCTATTAATTATATTATTTATATTTTCTGAAAATACATTTTAATAGAAAAATCCAGACACCCATTTGAAAATATTACAGAACTACTGAAAACTAAACATAGTTGTTTACAATTAAGATATCCAATTGATTGATCCAAATTTTAGAAAAGACATAATTTTCATGGAATCATTATCCATGTATAATGAAATCATTCTAGTTCATCTAATAATATATAGGAATGTAAACAATCAAATCAAGAAGAATGAATGTCATGTTATATGTGTATGTAATGTAATGAAATTAAAATATGAATTACTATATTATTTATATGAATTGATCAATTCATGTCATATTTGACTTTACATTACCTATGGTCAAGAGGAAAAAAGATACATTATTAATGTAATTAATGGGATGTATAGATAATATAAGTATGAGCTATATATTTGGTGAAATATTAGGCTCTACACCGTGTTAGGGGGTATAACTATCAAAAATTACTATATAGATGAAAAATACTAGAAATCGATGTCTTTCTGGAAGAGTAATGACTTTATGGTACAATTCATCTATAATGAAATTTTTTTGAAAATTAAATTACAATGATTTTTATTGGATTTTCATTTTAATGATTCTTTCGAAAGAAATAAAAAAATAAAGTAGCAATGAAGTATAAGAACACTTACAATACCGAATCATGACATAATATATATATTTTAGTGACCATATAATTTTTATATGATATCAAAAAAAAATGAACAGTACCAAATCAATCATATAATTGTATATATTATTGGACTTGAATGAAATAAAAACAATACAATACCAAAAATAATTTCATTACTATTCAAGGGATAAATTTTCATTAATGGAACTAAAATATATAATTTTTTTAAAGAAATTGACTTCAACCCTAATGGAATTATGGGCGTTAGTCGATTTAGGTTTTCCTATATCAAAGTCTATAGTGAGGTTTTCCCATTTTTTGTAATGGTATGGGTAATGGGTTTAACATACCCCAAGTAATTTATCATTAAGTTGTATCATAATTGCATAACAAAAATCTTCATATATATTATCTAATTTTTCTCTCCAGACTACACCACCGTATGTTTTGTTTCAAGTCACTATACATCATCATAATTTATGGATGAATAGATAGCAGTGAGATATGTGCATCAAACAAAAGGTCATTATTAAATTCCATAAAATATGGGATACATATATTTTTTATAAACCATGAAATTCTATCCATATAAAATTTTAATTAATAAATATTTACTACCAGTTTTGTATCCCTTTATCATCTATCAAGGATTTATTGATCTTTAATGGAATGATAATTATCCATTTAGAAATGTTATGAGTTTCTCCTACAATTATGTAATCACAATTCATCCTCTATATATCTATAATTATTGGGCCTCTTCCAATCATCATCATTGATAGTGTATCATGGTTGATTCAACTCTGCAAATTATCGTCCTTAATTACCATCACTAGGTGGTAATATAACTAAAAATCATTGTTTTTTATTAATTACATATATATAAATTTAATTATATTAAATTTATTACATGTGAGTATATATTTCAAAAAATTGTGATCGGTATATATATTACTCAATTTTCAAGAGTTAATGCCTTAAAATCTATAATTTTAATCATGGGTTTTTTCTTTTTATGAATAGTAAATCAATACATGTTCATTTTTTATGAGGAAGCCTCCCAAAACATTCATTGCGGTATGAATATATTTTAATAAGACATTCCCCATTATAGGGTATTTTACATATAGTTATTGTGATAAATAACTTCATTAGCTTCAGAAAAAAATTTCATATTGAATAATCCAAGTGAACGTCATTCTATTCTATAATAATTTGATTAGTGTAATTGAAACCATAAAAAAATAACACAAATCATAGACTGTATCCATATATCATGAGAAAAATACAATTCTTAGTTATTATGGTTTCTCTATTTCCTTTATCTATAACCTTTTTCATTGGCGGATCTATATATCTAGAATTTCTCTTTATAGATAAAGTGACGCCTGAATGTGACTTTCGGTAACTATAATTCATAGATGTAAAATTGTGTATCCAACCTCTCTTATCATAATGTTATCAATACAATCCCTAAAAAATATTAATTATATTTAATTCCATTATGATATATTGTAATATCATCTGTAAATATATCCACAAACCAATCCTAGATATATAAAATGAATTTATTCATTAGATCCTAGAAATATCCTTTATTTTTACCTTTATTAGTTTACATCCATATTGAATGTCAATATATGATATGTCTGTTGACCCCTATGTGGATTGTACATTTTATTTACATGAGGGATAAGATACATATAATTAATAATCATATACTTAAGATAATTAACGTCAATATAAGTTTCATTGTTCCATCCATATTTTTGGAAAAATGTCAAGTTCACAACATGGTTAAGTGATACGTAAGATAAAAAACATTTCTATTTTATATTTTAATTGATTATCTGATTTATAAAATATAATAATAGTTATTATATATGTACACTTTATGGTAGGAAGTTATTTATGTATATGTTCAACCAATAAAGCAACCTCATTATTTGGTGGGAGACAATGTAGTTCATCTCTAAATAAATTAGTATATTTATATAGAGTATGTATGACACCAATATTCTCTTCCTACAATATAATTTGAGTCTTGAATCCATAATAATTGGGAATTATAACCCATATTATAGAATTTAATTCCCTGTGGATATCATACTTATGTGACACTTGGTAAAAACAATGATATAAAATATGAAATTAAATATCATGTGCTTAAAAATTGGTATTGTATCAGTGTATGGAAAACAAATCCATACCAAAATTTGAATCATATTCTACAAAGGTGTGATAAATTACATATTTAAGAATTATCTTTCAAAAATTATCAATCATGGATGATTTATATATCATATATTTGGTCATTATTCCACATCGATATTTAAAAAATAGTTTGATATCCATTACATGATGTTTTTATTCGACTTTACTAAAAATTGGTTTGATAGAAATGAATGTGGGGCCCATGAATAAAATAAGTTACTTGACAATATAGAATAAACAGTATATGTACTCATAAAACTTCAATAACATGTTTTTCAGGGATTTAGTGACTTCTAGTTACTTTCATAATTCACTATATCTAGGAGGATTCTAGAGATTATTTTATTCATTTAACTAATGTTTGGTTCATTATATTTTGTTCATATATATTATTAGATTGGGAATTCTTCCACTATGTTGTGTCTATTGGATACATTTCATTACATTGGTTGTTTTGGGATTAGTGTAAAACATTACCTAGAATAACCACATCCCATGATCGCTTAATTTAAGTAGTTAGGTGCTTCTTCCTATAATTTTTTCAAATATGTGGTTCAAATTTCTTCTCCATGTATGAAAATCCAACATAAATCGATTGAAATTGTTCCGTTTTTCCTTCCCTAGAATAATGAGAGACATAGGATTCCATCTCCACCTTTATCAAATGTGGAACAATAACATTATATATTCGAAATCTGTGTATGATTAATGAAATTTGAAAAATATGTTTTCATATATTTTATAAATAACAAATTTTTGTTATTAGATTATATATAAAAATATATTTTTATCATTCTATCCCCAGGAATAATACTTTATATAACCCAATGGATTCATTCTCCTTTTATTTAAACACTAATAATATCTCACATTATTCGTTTGAAGAGTTTTGTGGAAATGCATGAAAAATAACACATTATTAAATTCTACCCATTACATTGAGTTTACATAATTATTTCTTTGTATTTTTAATAAGAGTCCACCATTGGACTTCGTCACCATCCAAATGATTAGGAACCAAACTAAACATCTCATATTCTGACCATTGGAAAATTGAAAGTATCATTTCAATATAAATTATACATTTCACAGAGCTATGTGTATATGAATGGCCACTATATAATGGTTGACTTTTCTGAATGAAATATTCAATAGTAAAATTCTCCGACTTTTTTGAATTAATGATACCAAAATGGTTCATGTTTATATTAATATCTTGACATTGTTTTGTGAGGAATTTTTTGAGGACCATCACACTAACATATAATCTATTTGGTTGTTTGTTAGGGATATCACCGTAATTTACTCACACCCTATTTTAGCATTGTTCCGTATACATCTGGGCATTACTAAAACATAAAAGGAGTTATACTGAGTGATAACAAATTTGAATAATAAGGAAATATAAAATAAAATCAATTCATCTTATATATATATTATTCCTAGAAATAATCATGTCAGTCTATAATCTATTTTTTCAACATATATCTATCTTGGTGAAACAATAGGTTCAATTTCCTGATACTCTATAATATAATATCTCAAGGAAACATGTAAAAAAATTATTAAAAAATGTTGATAAATAGTCCGAGATCAAAAAGGACATATCTAATGGGGGTATTCTAAATAGGTGTGTAGTTATAACTCTTTTTTTAAGAACAATGTAATAGTTTAGTTGATTAAGAAGACAACCTCATCATGGTTATTACCAATATGTAAATTTATTCAGGTTGTTGAATCATCATAATAATATCCTTAAAAGGTTGCATTGTTTTGTAAAACCACTATCTGAAGTCATTACACATATTTTAGATTGAAATTCCATAATCAAACTCATCTCTATTGTGTTCCATTAATGTTATCTAGCCATAATTCTAAAAATATCATCTCTATTATCAAAAAACAACAAATCCTATTCTTTGATATATTCTATATTTGATCCAATATAAAATTTTATTAATTTAAATCATTTACATTATTTTAAAAAAAATTCATTTTTAAAATTTTCATAGAATTTTTTTCTTAGTTTGCTATTTAGAAAGAATTATAATCAGGCAATTTTATAAACATCATGAAAATTTTTCATTAACGACACTATACTAGTAAATAATGTAAATCTAAAATTATTTTAAATAATCCAAATGAAATTGGTAATTAAAAAAATAAAATGGATAGATAACATTATTATGAAGCGGTGAGTAATCATTTTCTCAGGGGTGAGTTCATAAGAAAAATGTAAAATAATAATGATGCACACATGTCATAGGGAATTTGAATGTAAATATTATTTAGTTTCCTATTGAATGAGAGAGGATGACCTTGGTTTTATCACTAGTAGATTATTATAGTAATTTCAATAACATATTTAATATTCACATAACCTAATTATTTTGTGGTTTCTATATTATTTATGAAAATGATGGTTTTGGGGATTTTAAATGTGCAATTAAAATTATGCAATACAAAATTGAAATCTAAATGAGGATTCCGAATGAATTAAATTATAGATGAATGGTTTTGGAAATATGGTAGGTAACATGGGTATATTATTTATTAAATTTTTGTAAAAATTAAATCTGATAATTCATTTTATAAAACCCCATTAACAAATTAATTTCTTTTATTATAATTATTATGTGATTTTAACATTCCTTAACCAAACCAAACCCCACTTCCTATAATAATCATATCAGATAATACCTTAACTGAGATTTTAATTCATAAAAGATCTACCTCTACCATATTTCGTTTTATCACTTAAAAGAATCTAGAGATCCACCATATGGAGGGTTCTACATATTTAAGGGAGGTAAATTTAATCAATCAAGGAAACTGAATAGAATTTGATAAAATTTTATGGAGGATGACCACAAAACTTGTGAAATAATGTCACATCAACCACAAAAAAAATTATAACATGCTCAATTGAAGAAATAAAATTAATAATCATATGAAATTTTACCCAGGGATAAGTATCAGGTTAGTCACATTCCATTGAAAATATAAAAGAGAACAATATGAAATTAAAAATGATTTAGAGAATGAAGTTTGGGTTATTATAGAAAGAGTGATAGTAGAAGATGGAAGAACTATAATTAAAAATATACATATTTGTTTCATGGAAAAAAGTAATTGAACATAATAATAAAATAAGAAATAAATTCAAAAGTAAAACAATGACCCATGACATTATCTCTATTGGGGGTGGATAAATATTAGTCATAATTTCTAAAATGATTCATATATAGGACATAATGGTTCTATCATAAATTATTTATATTCATGATCTTAATAATCTTCATTTATGACCTCCTCAATATTATGTATAACGAAACATTTCTCTTGGAAGTACCATTTTGTAAGAGAATAAGGGAATTTTTTCTTAATTAATGTTATTCATAGATGTATCTCATGTTTTAGCAGAAATGTTATTCTTCATATAACTCTTTTTGAAAATATTATATCCCATTTATTTAAAACATGTATTCTATCCTTGTAAAATATTCTATGTTACAAAATTTTATATACATTGCATTTAGGAAATTGCTAATCAAGGAATAATACGATTACCTCCAAACTTTATTTTTGATTTTATAAAAATAAATCACTTTTGGAAAAGTGAGAACCAGCAAATAGACACTGACCAGTTGGACAAAGAACCCTGTTCATTACCATCCCCATCCAAAAAACAAAACAAAACAACCATGAAAAGAATAGTTTAACCCTAAAAATAGCAGTCAAACTGAAAAACAAAAAGAAAAACCAATCCCTCTATGGAACGCGGCCCATGAATGACCAACCCAATACCACCATAATGCATCATTTCGTGACATCACTCGCCACCTTGCACTGTGTCCACATAGAATCCAAGGCATGAGTCATCCTTACGGTAGCTCCACCACTGCACCTGAGACCACCCATCCAATGACATCTCACAATGAACATCATGGAAGCACCCAGGAACGTCAAAGATCGACAACCCAAAAAAGAAAATGAACCGGTGAGGAAAAAGAACTTCCAGCACCAGGAGTTCCTGAGGCATGACATCTGCATCCATGAACATGCACAGAAAAATGCTAACGGCAACCCTTCCAAATGGGCACCAATGAGGCTGATCTACCATCTCATGGAAATCAACACAATCTAAAAGGCCATGGGATCCGTCGAAACTAACTAGTATTGTAATGGTTGGGACCTCTCTAACCCATTACTTTTTCAAAAAGAGGGTCATGAAGTGTTCTGTAGGGTAAACTGGACTTTTCCCACACTTTTTAGAATTATAAAACTACACTCGGTGTAGTGTGAGTACACGTCGTGTACCCCCTCTTCGGGTATACCTCGTTTTTAAGGTCATGTCCTTACTGTGTGAAATAAATTGGTACATGCCGTGTACCCCAAACTATACGTCTTGTAGTCCCTCCCTGCGTATGCGTTATCCTCAAACCGTGTGTTGACCAGTCAACGGTCATGTGCCTTGTTGGAGCTGTTTCCTTTCTGTGTGAAATAAATGGTTAATCTCCATGTACCCCAAACTACACACTGTGTAGTCCCTCCCCGCATTTACGTTACCTAAAAACTGTGTGTTGACCAGTCAATGGTCACGTGCCGTGTTGAAGGCCGTGTTGGAAGCCATGTGGTGACCGTGTGAAATAGCCGAGTACACTCCATGTACATAAAGTACACGCCATGTTCTTTTTTTCACACCTATAAATGGAGGGGTTCCCTCCTCCATTTCAGATCACTCCTCTCCTCCCCATTCCTCTAAGAAGAGATCTCCTAAGAGACTCTAAGGATCTTTTTCTTCCATAACTTCTTGGTCTGAGCTCCGATTTTTGATCCGTCAGTGGCCACAGGATTGTAATGAAGAGGTGTAACTCCTGATCTTGGATACATTGTCTTTCATTTGTCCTTTACTTTCTAGATTCCTCTTAAGGAGGTTTTTCTGGGTTTTTCCAGAAGCGACGGACGCCAACTGACGTCTTCTATAGTTGATCCAGGGGAGCGTTGTTATCAGAACCTGTTGAAGTAGGGCTATTAACTTCACCTCTTTAATTTTTTCAACATGCATGGTGGGTGTCCTCTTGTTTACATGAGACACTTTTGAGCCGGTTTAATGAAGATAATAACTGGATTATATAACGGGGTAGGGAAGTTTTTGATTATTGTTGCTTTTCTTTATATGATGTTATATTATGTTGTGAATTGAATAGGCTTATGTCTACTTAAAATCACGGTGGTTGGGGGAATTTTCATGCGGAATTAAATGTTGCCCTATAATTTTAGAGAGTTTTTGTGGATGGAAACTTTTTTGAATGTGGGAATTTGGTGAATCACCTAATGTTGGCTGATTTAAAATCTGGAACCCTTGTGTGATCATCCCAGTTAAAAAAATGGAATAATAAACATGTGGGTGTTGGCTCAGATACGTGGAATTTGATGGGGGGTTTTTTGTGGGTTTTTGTGGATCAGGTGAGCAGCAGGGCTATGGTTGGCTTGGTTGTGGGTTGGTTTGAATACTATGTTGGTGATGGGCAGCGGGGCTGCGATAAATTGTATTAAAGGGATAATGATGTTTGGGTTTCGGTGTGGTTGTTATTATGGTGGTTAGAAGCGGGGCTGTAGGGATGGGATTGAATGTTAACGAACTATGTATTGTGAATAATAAAAAAAATGTGGATGATTTAATAAATGGTGGTGCCTAGTAATGAAACAAAGATAACAATAAATGTGGTTGTTTGGTTAATAATAAGGACTTGGTTATTTTGCTTGTGTTTTCCTAAATTGATTTGTAGATGGTAGGGATGTTCTATAGGAACAATTGATATGGTTGGTTTTCGATAGTTCCCCAGTAGTTAAGGAACTAATAAGCTGATTCTGTTGAAACATTAAAACCTAAATGTGGTTGGGGTTGTTTGTTGTAGGCATGCTTCTTAGTAGCAGTGTTCAGGCACATGATCAGTTCTTTGATTAGAAGCCATAGTTTTAGCTGAGTGTTTGGTATATATATATATATATATATATCTGTATCATTGTGTTTTATCGCACCCCACCTAGGTTGAGCACTTAGTGCCGAACACTCCCAATTTATGGGAGAGGGTGTTTTCCCCCATAGTTACTATCTCCTTCTTACTCCTTCCATAGGCTGTGATGGATTGAGATGAACTTACACCCAAGAATCTTTAGTTAGGTTTAGATTGAGGCGGTTTTTATCCCAAGACTCTTCAGGAAGGTTTTACTGTTTCCCAAGAATCATTGGTATGAGTCCCAGGTGTGTGCGATCGGGATACGTGGTTGTGTGGCACAGGTGTGTGCGGGCGGGATACGTGGTTGTGAGGCCCAGGTGTGGGCGAGCGTGATACAAGGTAGTGAGGACCGGGTGTGTGTGGGAGGGATATGTGGTTGTGAGGTCCATGTGTGTGTGGGCGGGATAAGTGGTTGCGAGGCCCAGGTGTGTGTGGGAGGGATATGTGTTTGTGAGGCCTAGGCGTGTGCGGGTGGGATGTGCGGTTCTTAAGGCCCAGGTGTGTGAAGGTGGGAAGAGTGTGGTAGAATCAGGATGTTATCCATTAGTAAGAGCATCTAACTAGTGGGAAATTGTGTGGCGTACCCAATACTCTTGTTCTTATATACTACTACCTGTTGTGATTGTGTTTTTGGTGAGTGTGGCTGGTGAGGTTGGGTGGATAGAATTCTGTTGTAGGTTTCTTCTGTTGTTCTCACGGGACATTAATAGTCTCCCCAATTGTTCATGAGAGCTTTAGGTTTCTGTATTGAGTATACTTGTATTCTCACCCTACGTTTACTTTCAGGTTTCTAGGAGGACTACCCGGGCCGTGCGGGACCCCACTAGTCGAGATAGTGGAGTTATTGCAGTTGATGTACTCTTTTTTCTTTTGGTGTTGTAATTTTGAGCATTCTTGTACTTTTACCTTGTTTCAAAACTATTTAAACATGCATGTGGGATTGGTTTGGGATTATTTATATACACTTGTTATTTTCCTTTTTGTTGGTTGACTTGTCCTATTTCCCGATCATAAATGATAAAAAGGGTAATGCCTCCCATATTTGTGAAAACTCATACCCTTGGTGCTAGTTTCCACACCAGGGCCTACTAGAGGCGGGAATCAGGGGTCATTATCTCCCTTTCACCATTTCCAGCTCAGGAGGGGCATCTTTGGTGGAAGGGGTTCGTGACAGAATGGTATCAGAGCTGATGGTTGAGAGATAGGATGGTTTCTGGAGTTAGGAATAGTGAGGATTGCATGGGATGGTAGGGAAACAGTGTTGGTTAATCAAGGTGCGTGACATAGGCTCGGGAAGACCAACTAGGACTCTAAGCCTACTGAACGACCAAGTGAATCTAAATTTATTGTAGGGTAGAGACCCTAGGGAAGGTACATGCATCATGCTGATTGTGTTTTACTTGATTTGGGTGTTCTGGGAAAGAAATTGAATAAAATGATAAAATAAAACCTTGAGAAATTCCTTGCTACATGGGCTTAGGAAATCCTTGTTTACCGTATAGCTATGCCACTTGGACGTCATCCCCTGGTGACTCAGACGGCCGAGGTCCAGCAGATTCAGGTGGTCGATCAGTTGAGGATTTACCAATAGGAGGAAGATAGCCAGTGGTAAAAGACTCTCTGTTATTTCTAGTGGAAACCCCTCAAGAAGTACGAGGGTAGTACATCAGATACAGAGACGGAGGTGTGGATTTAGGAGCTAGGGATCGATTTTACCTTGATCCGTGCTCCGAGGTAGTACTGGGTTCCCTTAATAGTCAGTCAACTGAGAGGTGTGGCGCGATAGTGGTGGACGCTCAACCTTGGGGAGAGGATAAAGGCAGAGGATCTATGGGCTGTCTTTGAGAAAGAATTCCGAGTGGAATTCCTTTCTTCCATGATCATGGTAGAGAAGTGGCAGGAGTTAATCCCCCTTCATCAGGAGAGTATGTCAGTACGAGAGTTGGGGATCAAGTTCAATGATCTTCTAATCTTTTCTCTGGATCACTTTCCTAATGATGAGCCTTGGGTGAGACGTTTGGAGGATGTGATTCGTCCTTAGCTCCAGTATGCCGTCACCCCCTTCACACTTCCAACGTACTTGGCAGTACAGAAGAAGGCAGAGGTTGTAGAGATGATGCACTCATAGGGAGGTGCACCACGTGAGTGGATCCATCTAGTTTCCTCAAAGCGGAAGGAAGTCAGCAACAGGTCTCCTGCGATGGGACCTTCCAGGTTTAGGCCAGTGGGGAGAAGGCCCCAACAGTTTTAGTTCAGATACTTAAGTCCTCGTCTCTTTTCCACGAGCCCAGGACCGAAATGTTTTTCATGTGGAGTTTTCGGGCACATTCAGAGTCGGTGCCCATCCTGAGCTCAGTATGGTGGAGGTGGGAAGGTTCAGCGCCCACCTCAGCAGCACCAGTTGTCGGTGAGGCCCTTCCAGCAGCAGCAGGACCATGCTCCCTTGATGGAAGACATTGCCTGGGGAAGCCGACCTTAGGGTGCTCCTCAGGGACCTCGACAGGGGCGTGGTCAGGTAGGTGGACAACATCAGAGAGGTAGAGGATCTGGGCGTGGACAGTTCCATGCAGCAGAGTTGGCAGCTCCAGCAGGACCAGAGGTGGTGCGAGGTACGATTTGTTTGTTCACCACTCTCATTTCTACTTTGTTCAATTCAGGATCTTCACACTCCTTTGTTGCACCTATTCTACCCCATGCTTTGGGACTAGAAGTAGAGATAATTTCTGTACCACTGGTGTTGAGTACACCAGTTGGAGGCCAGACCAGTGTATCTTGTGTTTTCCAGGGATGTGGGATAACATTGCGACCACATTGATCTAGTGGGGACCTTCTTCTCTTAAAAATACAGTCATACGATGTCATCCTAGGCATCGATAGGTTGTTTTATGTTAGTGTCGTTATCTACTGCATCAAAAGAACAGTCATGTTCTCCAACATGGACGGGCAGCATGTAGCTTTTGTTGGTGAGAGGATCTATCAGGTGGGCAGCCAGCGTGCGGAGCATCTCCTTTCTTTGATAGGCGGGTTATCAGTGGTTCCAGCTGATGCAAAGACGATGGATGTCCCAAAGGTTGTTGGGTAGTTCCTAGATGTTTTTCCCGAGGAGGTTGTGACTCTACCCCCCCCCCCCCCCCCCCCCCCGATATGACGTTGAGTTTGGGATATACTTATAGACTGGTGCCTATTGGATTTCGATGGTCCCTTATCGGATGGCACCTTCAGAGTTGCGGGAGTTGGGGATCAAGATCGACGACCTGATGGAGAAGGGTTTTGTTCGACCCAACGTGTCGCCGTGGGGTGATACAATTTTGTTCGTGAAGAAGGAAGATGGTGGTCTTACGTTATGCATAGACTACCGAAGGTTGAATCAAGTAACAATCAAGAACTGTTACCCCCTTCCAAGGATAGATGATCTCTTCGACCAGCTGAGAGAAGCAGGTTGGTTTTCTATGATTGATCTACTATCTAGATATCATCAGTTGGGGGTGAAGGATAGTGACATCTCAAAGACGGCTTTCAGGTGCAGGTATGGGCACTTATATTTTTTAGTGATGCTGTTTGGAGTTACGAATGCACTGGTTGTGTTCATGGGACTTTTGAACATTGTCTTTCGAGAATTTTTAGACCAGTTCGTCATTGTGTTTATTGATGACATCCTGATCTACTCAAGGTCAGACGAGGAGCACATTGGGCATCTTAGGGCAGTCTTGGATGTCCTTCGACACCACCAGCTTTATAGGAAATTGTCCAAGTGTAGGTTCTTGACACAAGAAGTACACTTCCTTGGGCATGTAGTGTCTCAGCATGGAGTGTCAGTAGACCTGTCGAAGGTGGAGGCGGTTGTTTCTTGGGCATCACCCAAGAGTGTGGCAGAAGATCGTACATTCCTGGGGTTAGTAGGTTACTCTCAGATGTTTGTTTTGGACTTCTCTCGAGTTGCTTCTCTAATGATAGCTTTGACTAGGATGAACCAGGTCTACATATGGAGTGAGAAATTCCAGAAATCTTTCGACTACCTAAAGGAGAATTTGTTCAGTGCTCTTATACTCAGGTTTCCAGAGGAAGGGTTTTTGTATGATGTGTTTTGTGATGCTTCTGGCCTTGGTCTAGGATGCGTGCTGATGTAGAAGAAGGGAGTGATCTGTTATGGGTCTAGGTAGTTACACCCTCACTAGCATAATTATTCCAGCTGTGACCTAGAGCTTGCAGCAGTACTGTTCACACTGATGTTGTGGCAACATTACCTCTTTGGGGAGCACTTTGCGGTCTTCTCAGATCACAAGAGCATGCGTTATATCTTCTCCCATCATGACCTAAACTTGCGCCAGTGGATATGGGTAGTGTTTCTCCAAGACTACGACTTTGAGATCTCTTACACTAATGGTAAGTGAAACGTTGTGGTTGATTCCCTGAGAAGGAATTCACATAAGGATGTGGTTCAGGAATCCACTGATGCTTGGAAAGCGATAGGAGAGTTGGTCGACTTGCACTTGGATGCAAGGGTAAAGGTGTTAGAGGCTGTTTGTTTTAGATGACGGTGAAGTACTCCTTGTTTCAGCAAGTAGAAGAGTCTTAGTGGGGGGACTCCGAGGTGGAACTAATGAAAGATCGTGTTGATCAGGGAAACACTCCAGAAGGACGGTCAGAGGATAGCCGACATCAGATGCTTTTCCAGGGAAGGTTGTTTGTTCCAGAGGCGATGCATGGGTGAGTTGTTCGTGTGTTCCATAGATCAGCCTTGGAGGTACTTCCAGGAGTTTCAAAAATGTATCAAGGCCTGAGGGAACATTTTTTCTAGCCCGGGGTGAAACATGCAGTGGCGGAGTTTGTGGAAAATTTCCTAGTGTGTCAGCAAGTAATGTTTGAACATCGTGTTCCCAGTGGTCTATTTCATCCATTAGATGTCCCCGAGTGAATGTGTGATGACATCCCTATGGAATTCTTCATAAGACTACCTAGAGATCAGGGAGGTTTTGATGATATCTGGTTGGTGGTGGATCGTCTGACAAAATCGTCTCACTTCTTATGAATTAAGGAGTCGGGCCCATTGAGTACCATAACATAGAGGTACTTAGATGAGGTGGTGCATTTTTTTGGAGTACCAAGGACTATCGTCTCAGACTGGGATACTCGGTTTACCTCATGAGTCTGGAGGGGGTTACAACATGCTTTTGGAACCCAGCTACGCCATAGCAATAATTTCCACCCCCACACAGATGGGCAGACAAAGCAGACTATCCAGATGTTGGAGGACATGCTGCGAGCATACGATCTAGATTTTGGAGGTTCATGGGTATGACACTTTACTTTATTAGTGTTTTCATACAACAATATCTTCCACTCTACTATTGGAATGGCGACGTTTGAGGCATTGTATGGAAGACCATGTCATTCACCCATTTGCTGGGCAGAGGTTGGTGAGACAGGTTCTCTTGGGAAGTAGGTAGTGCAGATCACCACAGAGAACGTCCAGCTTGTACGTGAGAGGATGAATGCAGCTTAGTACCAACACAAGTCTTATGCTGATCGTTGGAGGAGTACTTTGGAGTTTGAGGTGGGAGACCATGTGTTATTGAATGTTTACCCTTGACGGGGGAAGCATAGATTTGGGAAATGGAGAATGCTCTCACCTATGTTCATTGGTGCTTTTGAGGTGTTGAGGTGAGTCGGCGAGGTGGCATATCAGCTAGCCCTGCCACCTCAGTAAGAGAAGGTTCATGATGTCTTCCACGTCTCCTAGTTACATCGATACTTACATGACGACTCTCACGTTTTCGAATAGGGAGAGTTAGATATGGGAGATGACGGGACCTTCGAGGAACGACCAGTCAGAATCGAGGATCGTAAAGAGAAGGTGCTTCATGGATGAACCATTCCCTTGGTTCGTCTATTGTGGAGACATGGCGGCCTCGAGGAGAGAACATGGGATCAAGAGGCTCAGATGCATGCTCAGTACCCAGAGTTGTTTTGACTTATGTTTGAATTGGTCTTCTGAGCTTTCTTTTGATGTTATAGTTTGTACCTTTGATATATGGAATACTTGGCATGTCAGTTATGATACCAATTGTTTCCTTGTTCTCTGGAAGTGTGTAACATGTCCGGATGTCTGGGAAAAAGGGAAAAACCTGATCCTTAATCAAGAAGCATTAATTTTGATGTGATTGAACCTATGTGATCGAGTCTGTGCCACCTAAAGCAGATAATATCTCGACATAGGATAATGAATTTCCCACAACCACATATTCAGGTATTGTGTTGGTTGTGTGGTGTTGGGGGTAGTGCATGTTGGAATATCTTAATTTATTAAAGTGTGAAGACTCAATTCTTAATCGATACTTATTAATGAGGATGCGATTAAACCCGTGCAGGTGATTCAGTGCCACCTAAAGCAGATAATATCTTGACATAGGAGAAGGAATTCCTAACACATATGATTAGGGTTGTTGAATGGGTTTCTGTTATAACAAGGGACCTAGTAGGTATCATGGTGGGATACACTGGGTTGGATTTTGAATTCTCGGGGATGAGAATGTTTTAAGAGGTATCTGACCTAATGGCCCAGACCTCTCCGGCCCATTACTTTGTCAAAAAGAGGGCCTTGAAGTGTTCTGGAGGGTAAAATGGACTTTTCCCACACTTTTTAGAATTTTAAAACTACACACCGTGTAGTGTGAGTACACGTCGTGTACCCCCTAGCCGAGTATACCCCGTGTAGAAGGCCGTGTCTTTACCGTGTGAAATAAATGGGTACACGTCGTGTACCCCAAACTACATGTCATGTAGTCCCTCCCCGCGTATGCGTTTCCCTCAAACCGTGTGTTGACCCGTCAATGATCATGTGCCTTGTTGGAGTCGTGTCCTTTCCATGTGAAATAAATGGGTACAAGCCATGTACCAAAAACTACATGTTTTGTAGTCCCTCCCCGCATATGCGTTACCTTCAAACCATTTGTTGACCAGTCAATGAACGCATTCTACATTGAAGGTCGTGTTGGAAGCCACGCGGTGACTGTGTGAAATGGCCGAGTACACGCCCTCTACCATAAAGTACATGCCGTGTACTTTTTTCACACCTATATAAGGAGGGGTACCCTCCTATTTTTCAACTCACTCCTCTCCTCCACATTCCTTTGAGTAGAGCTCTCCCAAGAGACTCAAAGGCTCTTTTTCTTCCATAACTTCTTCATCTGAGCTCTGATTTACGATCCGTCAGCGGCCACGGGATCATAACGACGAGGCAGAACTTCTGAGCTTGGATCTATTATCTTTACATAGGCCTTTCCTTTCCAGATTCCACCTGAGGAGGTTTTTATGGGGTTTTTCAGAAGCAACAGACGCGAACAGACGTCTTCTAAAGTTGATCCAGGGGAGTGTTGTTATCAGAACCTATTGAAGTAGGGATATTACCTTCGTCTCTCTAATTTGTGCAACATGCAGGGTGGGTGTCCTCTTTTTTACTTGAAACACTTTCTAACCGGTTTAATGAAGATAATGAAAGGATTATATAACGGGGTTGGGATGTTTTTGATAATTGTTACTTTTATTTATATTCTAGGATATTATGTTGTGAATTGAATAGGCATACACCTACTGAAAATCATGGTCGTTGGGGGCCTTTTCTTGCACAATTAAATGTTTCCCTATCTTTATAGAATGTTTTTGTGGATGTAAAATTAGTTGAATGTGGGAATTTGATTAATCACATAAATTTGTGGGTTTAATATCTGGGACCCTTGTGTGATCACCCCGGTTGAACATAATGGAATAATGAACATGTGGGTGTTGGCTTGGATACGTGGCATGTGATGGGGTGTATTGTGGGTTGTTTTGGATCAGGTTGTATGTGGGGATACGATTGGCTTGGTTGTGGGTTGGTGTGAATACTATGTTGGTGATGGGAAACAAGGCTGCAAAAAATGGTATTAAAGGGATAATGATGTACGGGTTTTGGTGTGATTGTGGTTATGGTGGTTGGAAATGGGTCTGTAGGGATGGTCTTGAATGTGAATGAACTATGGGTTGTAAATAATAAACAAAAAGAGGAAGATTTAATAAATGGTGGGGCATGGTAATGGAACGGAGATAACAATCAATGGGGTTGGTTGGTTAATAAGAGGGACTTGGTTGTGTTTCTTGTGTTTTCCTAACATGATTTATGGATGGTAGGGATGTTCTTTTTGAATGGATGATACGGTTGGTTGTGGATAGTAGCCCAGTAGTTAAGGAACTAATAAGCTGATTATGTTGAAACATGAAATCCTAAATGGGGTTGAGGTTGTTTGTTGTATGCATGCTTCGTAGTAGCAGTGCTGAGGCACATGCTCAGTTATCTAATTAGAAGCCATAGGTTGGCTTGAGTGTATGGTATATATATATCTTGGTGTTTTATCACACCCCAACCATGTTGAGAACATAGTGCCGAACACCCCCATTTCATGGGAGAGGGTGTTTTCCCCCATAGTTACTAGATCCTTCCTGCTCCTTCCATAGGCTGTGATGACTTGAGGCGACCTTACACCCATGACTCTTCAGGTAGGTTTTGATTGGGGTAGTTTTTAGCCCAAGACACTTCGGGCAGGTTTCATGGTTTCCCAAGAATCTTCGGGATGAGGCCCAAGTGTGTGCAGGCAGGATACGTTGTTGTGAGGCCCAGGTGTGTGCGGGTGGGATACGTAGCTGTGAGGCCCAGGTGTGTGCGAGCAGGATACGTGGTTGTGATGCCCAGGTGTGTGGGGGCGGGATACGTGGTTGTGATCCCCAGGTGTGTACGTGCGAGATATGTGATTGTGAGGCCCAGGTGTGTGCTAGTGGGATGTGTGGTTCTTGAGGCCTAGGTGTGTGCGGGCGGGAAGAGTGTGGTAGCGTCAATACATTCGCTGTTAGGAAGAGCACCTAACTAGTGGGAAATGGTGCGGGGAACCCAATACGCTTGTTCTTATATACTACTATATGTTGTGATTGTGTTTTTGGTGAGTGTGGCTGGTGAGGTTGGGTGGATAGAATTCCTTTCTAGGTTTCTTCTATTGTTCTCACGGGACATTAGGATGTCTCCCCACTTGTGCACAATAGCTTTAGGTTTCCCTACTGAGTGAACATGTATGATCACCATATGTTTACTTTCATGTTTCTAGGAGGATTATTAGGACCGTGTGGGACCCTATTAGTCGATACAGCTGGTGTTTTTGTAGTTGATGTACTCTTGTTTCTTATGGTATTGTACTTTTGAGCTTTCTTTTACTTGTACCTTGTTTCAGCACTATTTAAACATGCATGTGGGATTGGTATGGGTTTATTTCTATACACTTCTTCTTTTACTTTTCGGTGGTTTATTTGTCCTATTTCATTATCTTAAATAAAAAAAAGGGTAATGCCTCCCATATTTGTGAAAAATCATACCCTTGGTGCTAGTCGCCACCCCGGGGCCTATTGGAGGCGGGACTCAGGGGGTCATTATATCCCTTTTACCATTTCCAGCTCAGGAGGGGCATCTTTGGTGGGAGGGGGTCGTGACAAGTATGGGGTCATGCACGATGGAGCAAAGAGAAATGGTAGATAAAATCAAATGATAAGTAGATCAATTCGAAAGCAAGGCATGCAAAAGAGGAGCAAGAACCCTCAAATATTGTCTACAGATGAGCGATTATCCGAACGTGGAAACAAGGGAGGATGAACAAATAGGCCGAGAAGGCTGGTTGGAATGATCAGAAGGAGAAGTGGCAATGGGACAATTCTGGCTCTGAGAGATCCGGAGGTCACCATCTATGTCTGCATAATGACTCGAGAGGAAGACAACGAACCTTCCATAAATCGACTCCAACGATCCCAACCTGTCGAGAAACTGATGACGACCACCGAGCACATCTGAAACCCCATTCACTAAGAACTCGATGCAATAGCTCTGAAGCATGGAATCCAAGTGGAGAAGTCATTATGAGGAAGATGAGGGAGCATATTTTGTGCCTCCTAATTTCAGATTCACCTACTGGTACAAAATAAATTAAAATAATCCAAATAATTATTTAATCAAAAAACAAGAATTTTATTAATTAAACCACTATATATAAATTTATTTACAATATACTTAAAAACATTAAAATTGTTAAATTATAAAATTAGTTCATTTTTCAAATTAATCCTAAAACACAATAATTTTATAAAATGTAGAAAATAAGAAAAAAAATATTTTATATTAATGTTTTAAATCCTCAAAATACATATGAGACATGATTAAAATATTACACAAATAAATTAAAATAAGTGAAATATCCTAACATCTTGAGTGATAACCATTAACCATAAGCGACCCTCAAAGTAGACCTAACAAGAACCAAATGTAAAAAAGGTCGAAATGGAAAAAAATATAACAACGATTCGAAGAATTGATAATAACATATAATCAAGACACTATAAAATAATAATGAATAAGATCCATTAACAATGTAACAACCATGATAATTTTAATACATTACACCCACAAGCCACACCATATTTTCCCATTCACCTAAGAAACAATAATGTACATCAGAATAAATATATCATGAGAAATAAACTCTTAAATAATGAATTTATAGAATATATAAGACACCACCAATCATTTATCCCTAAATATGTTATCTAGGTAAAATGAATCATTTTTACATAATAAATAACCACATGTAGTGATTATGTTTTATAATACATCTAAATAGAAATAACTCAATTTTCACAAAGTACCAATGAGAATAAAATGTGCTAATTAATAAAATTAATTTATTATACAAAAAGAATCCATGCTAATTAAAATGTTCTATGTAAAACCATCAAATATAATAAATCACCATTCATTACATGATGAACCCCGGGTAATAAAATTGGTTCCCAAAAAAATATTTTCATAGTATAATAACATGTAATAAATTTACTGACATATAAACATGATAAACTAAAAATATACTTATTAAAATAATAAGAGAGGGGAAAAACTAAATTTATCTTATATATATATTTCTGAAAATGGAGAATAAAATTATATCCAAATCAGAAAATGTATTTTATAAAATCATGTTGATGTCACCAATATAAAATTCATTGTTAGGAGTTTCTTTAAAAACAATTCATTTTTCAATTAATTTTAAAAATCACACCATGAAATTAGATTTGAAATTATAATACATTTCAAATAAAAATAAGAATATTAATACATTAGAAAAATAATTTCCTGTAAAATTATGTTCTGTATGAAATTATATAACAAAATGTTATAGATTTGAGTTACCAAATCCCATTACATTACATTTGTTTTCAACAAATGTTATTAATCGTCATATATCATAAATACAATCATATTTTTTATCTATTTAATAACGTTATTTATAATATTGTTTTTACTCTACCCAAATAAAAAATCACTATATGTATTATATTTTTATAATAATTTTTTTGTATTGTGTATTAATAATCATAGACATTGTAAACTAGGTTCTTAAAAGGGGAATTAATAATCATTTTTCCTAAAAAATATAATAATTCTAAAAACATCAAAGGTACTTGAATTATTTTTAATTAATACCTATAACAATATAATATCATCACATTGGAGTTCTAGTCATGTTTCTTCAAGAATAAATTAGTGTTGAACTAGTTTCATGTTATTCACTAATATCAATAGATTACTATGTAATCATAAATAGATTTTATGTTATAACGAAATAACCATATTAATGATAAAAAAATAAAAATATATATATATCATATATGATGATTAAATATAATCTAAAACTATCCTTGGTGATTTATGTGAAGAAACAAACACATTTTTTCATTATTTTAGTAGTTAGTGATTGCATATATTCCACGTTTTCATTTTTCATAATTGATATTGGAATAGTAGTAACTGATTATACCATAATTATAATACAATATTGTTGTAATAATATATATAGTTTTATAATTTTGAAATTATAAAATAATTTTTAGAGAAAATAAATTCATATATGGAAATATAAAAGAGGATGGTTAGAAATCTATACCACAATACATAGGTTAACTCTTTTATAAAGGGGTTAATCCCTTGATGGATGGTATTTTGAAAAGAATATATCCTTTTTATGGTTTTTATGGGTTCATATTATTATTATGGATTTATGTTTGGCTAGATTTATGGTGGTTTGGTGTATGGTTCTATCAGTATAGAATTTCCCCTCTCATAAGTGAAAAAAGTTAAATTTTTCTAAAAATACCCCAAAAAAATTGATTATTGAAAAGAAATATCTGAGAGAATGGTTCCAAATTCTAAAAATTATATAATTTATAATATTTAGTGTCATTAGTCATATCAAACACTCAATTAATGAAAAATTTATCTTGTGTGACCCATTTTTTCAAAGTTTACTCATTTGTACAATTTTTATAATCACTATGGAAACTAGTAAATAAAAAGAAAATTTTATCCATATAGCCCAAAATTATAATTTACCTTATTATATTATTTGGACATAATTATTTACAATTTTAAATCTACATTTTATTAAGTAAAATTTCAAAATTATTGAAATTTAATTTAAATATAATAAATGTATTGTGTATTAAATTTTTTTTTAAAAAATATAAATTGTATTATAGAATTTATAATATGAGTTTATAAATATTGAAAATCGTTATAAATATATGAATGTAACTTGTTAAATATAATTTATTTCTTCGAAATTGATTTTTAGAACTTACAAATAACAATAATATACTAATAATGCTAGAAAATTAATTTTTTATGGGAAAATTATATTAATAACTATTATCGTAGAAACAAATAACATTATAAAAATATACCAAATGAACATTAAGATAAATATTCCATGATATGTATAAAAACGATGACAATATCTTCAAATCAAATTTCTAAATTTTTTTGATTTTTTTAATAATTAAAATTAAGTCAGGAAATGTTTTTTCTAATAAAAATACATTTGATATTTTATTAATTTATATTTTATTTTCCAATAAATAACAAATTTATTTTTTTTGAAAAATTATTCATATAAAATATATTATTTCATTAAAAAATATAACTTTTAAAAAATATGTTTCATTTGTTTCATAGTTTAACATGGTGAGTCAATATTTAAAATGATATTAATTATATATATATATATATATTCACAATTCATTAACTATTATTCATATCTTCAAATTCAACTCCTTCCATAAAATGGACTATATAATTTTTTTTTAGTATTGAATGTTGGTAATTATATTCAAATTTATTATTTATTTTTAGGGGTACAAATCATATTTTCAAATGGGTTGTGGTGATTTAAATGTTTTCGATTATTAGTTTTATTTTATAACTAATAGGAATATAACCTCCTGCAATTTTATATCATATTTAACGATAATGTTTTATATCATAATGGTGATACAAAAGTTTTTTAGAAATTAATTAAACATGTAACCACATGAAACAATATTTTGCAGTCATATTCTATGACTAAGTTAAATTTGGGGGATTTATATAGATCCATTACAAATAATAAACATATTTTGTAAGTCAACGCACAATGATGTTGAAGGGATATACTATATCATGTTTTCTAATAGTAATACAATATATAATAATGTTTTAAATCATTACTTTTTAGTATGATTTATATAATCCATGTATATGGGGGGATCTAATACTAATGTTTGGTGATAAAGGGATACAAATAAATATTTTAAATTTATTGGAATAACATAAAATCCCAAAAAAGTATCTATAAAATATTAATGAAACAATGTGTAAACCTAAAATTGTAAAATTTAATATACTATTCTATGTAAAATACATCATTTATCGGAGAAAAATTAATCTACATCCATTCCTGATGAAAATTACTTTAGTGGAATCTGAAAATTGTTATACCTTGTTCAGAATCCATCAGATGAAAACAAATCACTCATTTTAGGTGAGATATCATAAATCCTCAAAAACATATAGGTTCTTCATTGCATTTAGTCTGTAAGAGAATGAGATGTGAGGTGAGGAAGTTATATTTTGGGATTTTGTAGTAATTTATAAACTAAATTACCAGAGAGGACCACTTTAAATTGTAACATCCTGGTTCTAGTAGCCACCTAGAGGCTCCCTGTACCTTGTTGGTCACATGGGTTCAAGCACATTTCCCCAAACACCAGAGGCTGTCGACTACCAGCGAGGGATTTGGATGTGATAATAGAAACTCTATGCCCTCATTGGTAGAGTACGTATCAGATGAAAAATAAAATCAAAAGAAGAAGCAGTAAACATATATACATGAGTAAATAACGGATGACTGGAATAATAAAACAATTGGAGCACATACTTAAATGATGCCTGAAATATGTCTATGAAAGCATCCAAAAAAGTAATAATGCTAAAAAAAATAGTACTATTCCAATGAAATAAAAATAAAAGATAAATAGATCCTCAACATCACAAGAATATGTTGGTACCATGCTCTCCAAATCCGCAATGAGTTAAGTACCTATGTTAGAAGGGAACATGCCCTTATCTAAACATGCATCAATATAATCTGTTTCGGGCCAAAATCATGACCCAAATAGTGTGTGAGACCAAATCCCAGTAGGCACCACCCAAGGATTTTTGCTTTATAGTCAGTGAGTATATGGTAGGTAAAAGTAAAGAAAACAGTAAACGGACATTCATTAAGTAGTAAACAATTGACATATTCAAATAAAGCTACAACTAACAAATGGATAACCTCAAATAGGTAACCCTCTATGAAGTACTCAAATCCATCCCCTCTAATCCTTAAATAAATAAATACAAGAATCCCTCTGGGCAGTACACTCATCCAAACCCCTCTGTTTTAGTATATGAATATAACAATACGCTATGAGGAAGCACTCACAGTCTATCCCCATATAGTCAAAGGATAAGCAAGACACTCTAAGGAAGCGCAAAAAGTCCATTCCTCGTATTGTATAGGGTAGTCAAGGAGTGTCTATGGTAGCCCACCCAATAAATTCCCCTTAAAGCCCCAAGTTCTTTGACTCTCTGAGGAAGCTGACTCGGTCAATTCCAATTATAGCTCAGGTCATACAATTGAAACAAAGGCTCTCTGAGGATACCCACGCGGTCAATCCCATTATAGTCTAAAGCAAACAAGGACTCACTTAGGAGTCTGACATGGTAAATTTCCCTTACAGCCCCTTGTGGTTCTAGGCTCTCTAAGGAATCTCACTCAATCAATCCCCCTTATAGCCTATGTGCTCAATGACTCTCTGAGAAAGCTCAACCGATCAGTTAGCCTAATAGTCTACAACCCCAGGTTCTCATGGCCCTATGTAGGTCAATGAGAATAGCAGTGTAATATGGCCAATGTAAACCTACGGAACTTCTTGTTTAATAGTCTATAGTATATTAAGAGTGTCATAGAAAAACTCTCCACCATTCAGCAATAGGAATGGAAATCAGGCAAGGCAGAAAAACTTGATAAACATGACCAACAGTCATAAATAGAACAATTATTGAAAAAACATCCAAAGCATAACAATAATCCCATTTCATATCTATATTAACTCTACATAGGCATACAATCCTGGCAGGAAAACAACTAGGGTAAAATGGTAAACACGCAATACCCCATTCAAGGTTATTAATGGAATTTTCACATAATACTCAAAGGCTTTCAACAGAAGGGCACAAACCACCACCCTCGACGTTATAAGATTGATATACATGATCCTCGAGACTTGAATCACTTTAGAACATCGTAGATCTAGGAAAATGTATAAAAAATTCAACCAATGATAACATGGAAATGAAAAGAAAACATGAATTGGGGCTCCATCCAAAGCGATAACTAACAAATGTGATTCCAATGAAAATGATGCTTTTCGATTCGGAGGACAGATGGAGGTTTGGGGGCTCGTCAAAAATCTGCTGCATATGGGTTCTCTCGGATGAAAAATACCTAAAAGGAGGGTGCTCTATCTGTCAGACGTGGCCCCGAGGCATTTAATGAAAAAAACAAAATACATGGCGTGTACTTTTTGAGTACATGGTGTGTACTTGCTATGTCCATACTCCGTATTAGGCGGCCTCCAAATCATTCCACATGGTCATGTGCAAGGTAGCTACATGGCTAGCACACTACTACCCGTGGCAACTGAGTACACAGTGGGTACTCATAAAGTACATAGAGAGGACATAAAAAATTTCTAGAAAATCATATTTTATAAAAAAAACTCTAGAATAAGAGAAAACATACCTTAAAAGAAGATCTGGGTTCTTACAAGATTCCCCCTTATAGAAATTCATCCCCAAATTTCACTTGCAAAGTGTATAAGAAGAAACCCCGAACAGCTCCGAACATACATGATTAAACTCATGTTGAATCCCTATTAATATCTCTGACTACTAATGACCAATTTTTTATGAGGATTGATCAATGATAACATCCATTCAATTACCTGAAAGGGATTTTTGTTAGTGCTCATGTGATTTGGTTACTAGGTTAATGGGTATTGCTTGAGGTGTTTTCTAACCCTATAATTTTGTGTCTGGGATGTGTGCTAAAGCATAAGTTATAGGTGATATCACATGGGTATAGGTTGTTAATACTAGATGAGAAAAAATATTCCAATAATGATCTTGAGCTAACAATTGTCTTTTTTGTGCCGAATATGTGGAGGCATTACATTATTTGGGGGTGAATTGTTTTAATAATTGAACAAATGTGTTTGACGTATTTCATTTCACATTTATACCAAAGCATATGAAAATAGAGGTGGATGGAGATTCTTTAGAACTATGATGTTGAGATCTCTTACACCTTAGGAAAGGGAAATTTTTTGTCTGACACATTGACTAAAATGTCACAGAAGGATGTTATTCAAAAATATATGGATTCTCAGAGAGTTATGGAGGAGATGGTATCCTTGAACTAAGATGCAAGAGAGGATGGTTCTAAAGTTTACTTATTTAAGATTACTGAATAATCTTATCCAATTTAGTAGGTGGAGTCTCATTAAGGAGACTCACAGGTATAAGTGATGCAGGACCATGTTGAACATAGTGATGCTCAAAAGGGATGGCCAGAGGATGGTTAAAACCATGTGTTTATTCATGGAAGGATATTTTTTCTAGTGGAAATGGATAAGGTAGTTCATCATAATTTTCATAACTCACACATTCAGGTATACCCATAAGATTCCAAGAATGACCATTTCTTGAAGATTCATCTTTCGTGTCCCACGATGAAACATGGAGTGGTAGATATTGTGGTGAAATGCATGATTTTCTTGTAGGTAAATGGAGAGTACTGTGTGTCTTTGGTGGATTATTGGGTCCTTTGGATGTTCGTGAATGGATAATAGATGACATCACAATGGATTTCATTAGAGGTTTAACTAGAAATATGGGACATTGAAATTAAATCTAGGTGATAGTGGATTTGTAGATTACATCAACCCACATCTTAGCAAACAGGGAGTCAGGCGTAGCGGATTACATAGCCATGAGGTACATGAATGAGGTGGTTCAATTGCATGATGTTTGGAGAACCATTGTATAAGATAAATATTCATGATATTCCTCATGATTCTGAGGGGATTATATAATCCTTTTTGGAACCTACATACACATCAGTACAACATTCCTCCCTTCAATAGATGGGTAGATAGAAGAGAATATCTAGATTTTGGAGAATTTGTTGGAAGCATACATGACGAACTATGTTGGATCTTGGTTATGAAACCTACACTTGGTTATGGTTCATTATAATAATATCTATCACTCTTTCATTTAAATGGATCAGGTTATGTCTTTTTATGGGAGATGTTTAGTTCTCCGTTGTACGGGATGGAGGTTGGGGAGACAACCATTATTAGTCCTGAGGTGTTGCAAAGCCTGACATAGAATGTTTATCTTGTTCATGAGGGATTAATGGAGATAATGATAGATATAAGAATTAATTAAATCTAAGAAGAAGCCCCTTGTAGTTCGTGATTGGGTGCCAGATGTTCTGAATGGTTTCTCATTTACATGGGATGTGATGGTTTGACTGAAGGAGTAAGCCTTCTCTTATATTTTCTGGTCCCTTTGTGGTGTTAGGGATAGTTGGCATTATGGGGTTATAGTTTTAATTATGACTATATGTAGAAATTATCCATGACGTCTTTCACATCTCTCAACTATTCTAGTATCACCATGATGACTCCCAAGTCCTTGAATGTGGATATTTGGATGTTGAGGAAGATCTGACATTTGAGTAGAGGCTATTAGTGATCGTAGACCGTTGAGAGAAGGCATTGTATTGGTGGACCATTATATTGTTTCATGTTTTGTGGAGGCATTTTGGTCATGGGGATAGTACTTAGGTTCGATAGATATAGATGTGTTCATAACACCTAATGTTTTATTTTTAGTTTTTCCCTTTTATGTTTTTTATTGTGATGTGGTGTTTTATGCTTTTATTTGATTTTTAGTTTTCCCTTGGTTTGTGATATGAGATAATCTTCCTAAATATGAAATTTTGAGGACCCGATTCCTAATCAATAATCAATTTGTGTTGCAAAATTAAACTAGTGCGGAAATTTAGTGCTGCCCAAAGAGGATAAAATATAAAGCTCGAGTGTCACCAATTCTGATAATAAATTCTAGAATGCAGAAGTGAGAGGAGGTTTTGTGAGTGAAGTGGTTTTTAATCCATTTTTCAAACAAAAAAAGGTTGTTTATCACTAATCATTTATGAGGTTGGTTGATATCATTATTTATAGTGTAATGAGAGTATTGATAGGTATCTCATGGGGAGGGGATTCAGAACCCTTCTTCCTACTAGTATTTATTTTAGAATCATGAGGGAGGGAATTTTTTATAAGAATATGATGAAATGATCTATGTCCACCCTATATATAAAATTTTATGTTTTGGGTGCTAGAGGTGATTAAGGTAAGATATTAGAATTTTTTGGGAAGTTGGAGGTGTGATAAATGTTATGTATGACTTACACGTCATTAAATTGGATTACAAGATTTGAATGTCTATTTCACGACTTGTCCTTGGATGGCTCATGAAATAGTAGTATTATGGGTTAATGAAATAATAAAAATAAAGATGTGACCCATTTTTCTATGGACCCTGAAAAGATAGGATTACATTACGTGATTATCAATTACTAATCATTTAATACCCATATCATTTGTAGTTTTAATATTTTTATGTGACCATCCATTACTTTTACTTTGATAACTTTTTTATATTATTTTGGGAAAATTCTAGGCACACTAGGGTGTTCTTTGGGCCCTCTTCCTCCCTCTTTGATATGTCGCTCCCAGTGGGTTTTCATAAATGATTCATGGTGATCCATGGTCTATTATCCCATGTTCTTCTAGCGGTTTCTCTAAGGTGGACCTCATTTCCTTCAAAATATTCTCTTCATGTTATAGTGTTTGACAACCAATGTTTTTTATTGGGTTTCCCATGGACGTTGTTGGTGTGGTTGTGCTGAAGAACACTCATATGGATATATTTATTGTAGTAGGGGTGACTGGAGATCCATTTAATGGTCCATTAACATGTTAAGTGAGTTCACACTGCTCTTGAGGTAGTGTTCCATTTGTTTCATGTTATTATGCATAATTCAAGTGGTGGTTTACTTTATTTTATCTATTAATCAATGATCTGGTCACTTAAATCAGTGATAAATAACTTTTTAACTATATTGAAATGGTAAATATGGTTTCATCCAGTAGTTTTTATTTCATTGTTATTGTTTGTAATATTATGATTATACGGTCCAAACTCACCACAAAAAATTGTTCCCATTGGAGAATTTTCTTTGATATACATATTTCAATTACAGCTTGGATTGATATTTTTTAGTATCATTCGTAAATGAAAATTTGTAAAACCATGATTACTTGGATATTTTATTGTTTTCCACATGATTGGATTGTGTGATAACTTTATATGGAAAGGACGTGAAATGTGATAAATTTTCTAGTGGACATGTAAATGTGTTGTTGTGATGTGTTGTGTTATTTTTCATTGATTGTATGTTTGTGTGTGGGATGTATGTGATGTTTTTGTATAGTGAGGATGTGATGGTAGTTGTGTGACTACTTAGTAGGGCTTTGAAACTAGTTGATCAATAAAGTTTTTTCTAGATGTGGTTGCAAGATGTGGTTTTTCCATGGTTGGTATGGTGGTTTGGGTAGGTATGATTTGAAGAAGGATTGTAGTGATTGGTATGGGTAATTCTTTTGGAGCTTCACCATTTATAGAATTCATAATGCTTCACACTATATCGAGAGGTCATGGTATGGTGTTTTCTGATTGTGAATCCACCATATATTATCAGGGATCTTAAGCACATGAAATTGATATGATTTTGTTTCTTGATTTGTGTCATGTCTGATCGTTTCATGTGTAGTGATGGAATGATTAAAAACAATTTAATAAATATTATGGTGTATTTTTTTTCCTTGGATAATTAAATGGAAATGATTAAATAAATTTTTTTTGGATATGAAATAGATTTCATGGGTTGATATGTGGTGTTTCAATTAATAAATAGAATAAAAAGTATTGGTGTTGGGAGATGGATTGGTTTTTTCTAACCTATAGGATTGTATCGAGTGTTTTAAAATATATATACTTGTATTTTAATTGTGATTTCTAAATGAACCGAACCCTAATTGATCCATATTCTCCCAAAAACCCCATCATCTTGTGGTAAGGTTTATTTCCCAACATCTGATGAGGAGTACAGATTCCTAAAAACATTCTAATTTACACTATCACTTCTAGGTGAGGTATGTATGACATTGGATGTGATTTCATGAGGTATTTTAGTGTCTTACATGGTGGTTGTGATGGATCATGTGTCTCGGTTCAAGATACGATAACCCAGGTGTTTGTAAGAGTGGTTGTTTGTTTCTTAGGTGTCTTCAAGATGTGATGTGATGTGCTTTTACAATATTCATTAGGATGAGATGTGTTGTGTTGTGAGGCATTGGTGCATACAAGAGGGGAATTTTTTGATGTCGAGGTGTGTTTGTGAGTGATGTGTTTTGTGGACCATGTGTGTGCGGGGGGGGGGGGGGGGGTGAGTTGTGAAGCCATGGTGTGTATGGGTGGGATGTGATGTTTTATACGTAAGTGATATCTGTGTTTGGACATTATTTTTTAGGAGAGAGTGGAATTATAGAGTGAAAGTGGTGTGTGGTAACCTATAATCACTATGATTTATATATTTTTTATATTTCATGACATATTTTATTTGGTGAGCATGTCTTGGTGTGGTTAGGATGGTTTCTATGTCTTTTTACATGTGGTTTGGTTCAACTATTTTCTCCTCAGATCATTAGTATAATAGTCTCACATGTTTATGAGAGACACTGGTTTTCCTATTAATTTTAATTTTATATTGACCCAATATATATAAAAACATTATTTGAGTTTTATGAGAATATTACGGACTGTGATAGACTATATGAGCTCATATCATGATAGTTTTTGTATCTCTAAATAAAATAACAATAGGGTATTAATTTTAGTGACATTTTTATTTTTCATACTTCTATATTAAAAAATAATATGGGAGAGTTTTTGGATATATTTTATAATATATATTGTAGTTTTTTTGAATGGTCTATTCAATATCAAGATTATGATTTCGTATAAGGGTAATGCCTCACATATTTTGGGAATTGGACTCCCTTGGTGCTTGTCCTAAAACCGGGTTCTAATAGGGATGGGACATGAGGGTAACTATCTCTCTCCCCTAATTGAGGTATATTGTAATGTAGGGGGTCGTTCCATTAAAACCATTCAACATAATACATAGAGGGTTAAGTGGTTATTTTTTTAGATTGGTGAATGTTATTTACATTACATATTTAAATGTTTTTTATAATTATACTCATTCAAATGAGGAATGAATTGGACTTATTATGTGATGGGTGGGGCCTGTTATATCCCCTCAATGCATTAGTATGTCCCATGAGACAAAAAATGGGGTTTTGACCCATTATGAATTGTTTCTTGGTCGATTCCTTGACAATATGTTAATGATGACAGGAATTATTCATTCTCTTATTTTGATACTAGTAATTGATATTAAATATTATTTTTTGATTATAATAATATCCATGATTATGTTTTATTATATAATTTTTTATGTAGCTTTTAATCTATCCATTTTATCCTCAATATCATTTTTTATTGACCTATGTTTTAGTTAATCACCATGCCTTAGATTTTATGTTTATAATAGATTCTTCGATATTACATACCCTTAATGAGAATAGTAGTTCACCATTTATTATGTTTTTCCCCCAATATGTGTAGATGAGTAGTGTGATTGACCTATAAAGAAAATCTTAGAGTTATGGATAATTATAATGGAATAAATATATTTTATTTATTTTAAATATGTAATGTGAAACCTTCATTTATATGATGTATTTTTAAATTACATAACTACATGGTCCATCAGGATACAAATTCCATGTTTATTAAATTAATGAAATGAAATAAGAAACCAACTACAAGAAACCTGGTTAAATGATTGTTAAAATATGAAAAATCCATTTGATATTGTCTCTTATTTTATTTCATTTAAATTAATGTAAGGATCATATATATATCTAGTCTAACAGTTAAATAAATCTATTATATCGTCTTACATATTATATATTATATTATCTATGTAATAAAATAAAACATATTATTAGTATTCTATATTAATGTTCAGTACAAATCAAATTATTTCTCAAACTTGTCTCCATAGAAAATCTTGCATGGAAAATGCGTAATCAATAGAGTCAAAAATATAATGAGAGTAACAAAAGATGATAATATTTAAAAAATGAAAATGAAAAATCAATGAGTCACTCTATTTTTTTTTCATATTTAATAGAATTGATAACGATAAATATATTGGATGGGGAAGTAGATCATACGTTTCCATCCACCTTAGAAAAAAATTTAAAAAAACATAGAAAACCCCTCTTATGAAAAAACATAAATATAAAATTAAAAACTATACCTCAATTGGATCTAATATCTTCATCCCTATATAGAGTGTTAGAGGTTCAATAAGAAAATGTATTCTGTACAAACTATGAAATGAATTATGGATTGCATGATAAATAAATTTTTTATTGCTATTCTGAAGTCATATAAATATAATAATTTCTTGTTGGTTTTGTTATAAATTAAATTCAATGACTGATTACTTCATATAAATATTTTATGAATCCATACTATTTTATCATTGAAAACTATATTTCATGGAATTTTATAAGAAACACGGGGCACCACATTTGAGTTTATCTTATCATATAAAAGTATTAAAATAATATTATGGAGATATCTTTATCATCTCAGAAACACATAACTAAACATCAATACATGAAACTATGCATAAATAGATGGTCAATTTGAAAATATTTTCAAGTCATTAAGAATAAAAAAATATATTTGATGATCTTCATCAATTAAATTAAGAAAATATTTATTCACAAGGTTTATTTCTAATAATATAATAGATTTCAAACTAGTTTTCATGTGTAACCATTTGAAAATACATAAGTATGTAAATATTAAAAAATATTACCATTTAATGATGTTGGTGAAGAAAATTAATTTGTACATGAACTAGTATTAAAATAGATAGATACAATTAAATCCATTGAACAATGAATTACTAAGTCACTATGTTGATAAAACTATTATGTTGAAAATCCTAAAAGAAAATGGGAATTGAACATTGAGTACACATTTTTTCATTCAAATATATACATATAATAGATTACAAAGGTTATGAAACTATAGTATTCCCATCCATTTTAATAAGTGTCTATTTCAGATAAAAAATTCCAATAATAATATTTCCAATAGAATATAACATACACCAAACCCATATAAATTTTTATTATTCTTTTATATATATTTTTCATGAGAAACTACATAGTTGATCACTCAAATGTACTGATTCAGATTGTGGTACAAAATGAGAAAACCTCTATTATTGGGAGTGGTATTTTAATATTATGAACAATTCATAAAATGGTCAATGAGAAAAAAAACTCCCCTTATTGATGTTATTTGGAACATACTTAATGTGAAGGAACTATATGTTATCATGATGATATAATAAATGATATGTACCCCCATGTATTCATAGAAACAGATTTCTATTAAAATTACAAAGATGAAATTTCAAATGATAGAATAATATAATGATCTACAATATGAAATAAATATATCAGTTATATAACACATGTGTTTCATATATATTAACAATATATATCATGAAACAAAACCACATAATAAATCCCACCCCTACATTATTATATAAATGTAAAACAGTATGGTCTGAGTAATAAAAAAATGCATATAATTGAAAATAGTTTAATGGGGTTTAAATTAAAAAAAATATAATTTTAAAATATATAACTTTATGTTCACCTAGAAATATCATACTCATTAAAAAACCGTGAAAATAAAATAAAGAATTAGAAATAAAAATAGGTTTCTTATATGATATATATAAATCATTAATACATATCTTAAGTAATAAAGAATGTTGAAAATGTAAGAATCTTTTTAAATACTCATATGCATCTAGGAATAGTATCATGATCTTTACAACCATAACATTACCATTAGAATGATAACATAATTATTAGAATAAAAACATCAATGATAGAATAGAAAAAATACAATTAATAATGATGAATTTCTATTAATAAATATTTACTATTAATTAAGAAATATAATAAAAAATTATAATTTGATAATATAAATATTAAAATTATAAAACTCGTTGAATGAGTAAATATATATTTGGAATATATAATTTAAATTAATTTTTTTAAAAACTCAAGATTTATTTTTATTTATGAAATAATAATAATTTTGGAATTGTAAACTATTATAATAGTTACTATAATATTTTTATTATTCATTTCAATATCATTAAATAGTGAATTTTGATAATTTTACAAAATAATTGATAATTTAAGGTTAATGGTAAAAATATTGTTTTCAAAAAAATGTATATTTTAATACATAATGTCATTTCACTAGTGAGAAAAAAGTCATAAAATGGATTTTCTACTAAAATTTAATTTGATATAAATAATAATTAATATAATAATTAAAAATTAATTTTTCAGAAATATATTAAAATATTATTGTAATATACAGATTAATTATTCAATTAAAATAAATATTTCATTATATTTTTCATTGTTTGTAAAGATATGATAAATCTAGTAGAGTAAGGGTTTAATATATATATATATATGGACATAATTTTTTCATATCTATTCATTATCTCACTTGATAACATAATTGAATGTCTTAGACAAGACTGGTATTTTATTCTTAATTTTTATCCCAAGTACACCTCTTACCCTTATGGAATAATGATTATGGAATACTTTTTAATTCCATACAAAATCCAAATTAGTTAGTCATAATAATCCATATATATATATAGAAATTATGGTTTCACCTTACTAACAATCCTCAATGAAATAATTCCATTGAAAAGGAGTGAGTGTTAAGGAAGTGATACCTTCACCTTCATCTTTTTACATAATTTTAATATCATTACCAATATCATTTCATTTTTATTCATTCATAAAAAATTAATTTAAAAAAACATAAATTATTCATGATATTATGATGTAGTAAAAATATTATAATCAATTTTTATATATATATTGATATTCCATTTATATGTAATATTAATGGTTAATGTAACTACATGCAAGGGCATTTTAATTTCATAATAAATCAACACTATTAACTATGTTTTACGTAACTTATTAATAAATATAGATCTATTTTATTAATAATGTTTGGAATTTATATTTTAATTAATATAATAGAAAATTTCAAATTATCTAATTCATAAAATAAAAACAATGATGGATTTATAAAAAACCTAAATATATTAAATAATTATATCTTCAATAACATGATAAAAAAATAAATGAATATGAGTATAACTGATGATGAATAAAATAGATGAATTTTATCCATTTCTAGATTAACGATCTTCATTTAATATTTATTTTATAAATGTAGTAAATTTTGATAAAATTAAGTATGACCTATGGCATTAGAAATCTAAAACCAATTAATATTCCTCTAGATTTATCATGTCTTTCACTTTATTTTCCCTCTAATTATTGTTGTAAAATAAAATAAAATAAAATAAAATAAAATAATATTTCCTTATTTATTATCCATTGATATATTCTTGGAATATTCATTCTATTGTTTTTTTATATATTTGAATCACCTTTCATTAAATTCTTAAAGCTGTTATTTTTTAAAAAAAAACATTGATTTTCTAATTTTGATTATCAATTTTTATTGATATATAATATTTAATTTAATTAATGTATGAATTTATATACAAATTTTTTATTTTTTTGTATTTCTTTTTTGTTCTTGCACATTATATAATCATTATTTGTTTCAAAAAACTAGTATGAAACCCATTTATTTTATCATTATTTTATTCATAGTTTATTTATAATGTATGATTATATTCAACATGAAAAACCTTATTATAAGGTTATAATAAATTTATAAAATGGATCAACTATTTTAGAGCCCTATAATACATTTTTCAATGTAATATTGTTCATCATTATGAATATAATTTCTAGAGTATGATTTATTTACAATTTTCTTCCTAGAAATGATTCAAATTACCATTGTCTATAACATTATAATATCTCTATATTGATCCATGACTTTTATATATAATTTAAAATTAATGTTAATATTTCCCATTCCCTAACACCATTAAATTATATTTATAAAAATATTATTCTCAAATGATGATTATTATTTGATGAAAATGTATAATTCTTAACCATGTTCTCGAATTAATTTATGTCTCATGTTTAATATTCATATTATTCCCCCAATATTATAATTTATTCTCACCCTTACACTATTATACAAAACTGTGTGATCAGAAAAAATTCAATGTGTAAAAAAATGTATACAATTAAATATTAATGATATGTGATACTTTATTTTGTTTGAAAATAATTTTCATAAGACCCTCAAAATATTTATTTTTAGAAGTTTATTTTCTTTAATATTGTTCCAAATAATGATGTAATAATATTGTATCTATGTATGGGTCATTAAACACCATGAATCCAGTTATCAAATGATAAATATTAATTTCATAACTCCTATCATTTTTTGAATCATAGATTCCATATCTATTACCCTACTCATATCCATTTATCTTTAAGTATCTTCTTCACTCTTATTAGGCTTCCATAATAGTTTTTGTAACAGATATTCTAAAAAAAATTCTCATCAATTAACTCATCAATGTTGACAATAAATATATAATAAAACTATAAATAAATTTATTATACATGAAAAAGGATGGTAGTGATCTCCAATATTCTCTTTTCCATTTCATCCATTCCAATAATATTTTATCATTTACATTCCATCCTAGAGTCAAATAACTTAAAATGATATTATGTTTACTGAATCCTATCTCGAATACGGTTTTCTATTTAATTTCCTTGATTTGTCAACTCCACCTTCTTCCCGCATTCAACAATATGTTTCAATTACTTCAGTTATGTACATTATACATAATATTTTATTAATTTATTTTCCCAAGACAAATCATGATTACTTCTTACAAATTATCCACACTCCACCATTGCGTATATATATATATATATAATTCTATAAATTTATTGTTAGTATTTATAATTATGTTTATTTGAGAACTATTTGGTCATATTTATTATCATGTTCTATATTTACAAAGAATTATATATGGTTTGACGACTAATATTAATATAATTTCTAGACAAACCTAAACACTTTCTCAAAAATATACTCATTTCAATTAATCATTTAAAAAAACCCCATTTTTTAGTACAATATTCCACTTTGGTGTTTGATTCACTTCACCTCCATGTTAATCCATAATTATTTTATATTCTGAGAATAAACTCAATGTGGGGATTTTTTATTTCCAAAAGAGGTAAAATTTCATTAAATATTTATCTGAACTCCAATATAGTGAATAACAAAGGCTCATATGTTCCTCATTATTCTATGTAAGAATTATTAAAACCCATATATATATAATACTCCCTAATGATCCAATCCTATCACACATAATGGGAAATATAAGATATTTATATTTCTTTCTTATTAAAAATAATATTTTAGATATTATAAATTTGTTATAGCATGGTAATAAATAAGAAAGAATTATTTATTTACACTTGTTTTGTCTAAAATATATTTTAACAAGACATAAAAAGATTGTAAATATAGGAAAAATTAAATAATGTTTCTATCTGCCACATTTATCTACATTAATTATATATATTTGTCAAGATCTTCTTATAATTTTTAATAATCCTACAAACATATCCTTAATCCACATGGAATCATGTACCATGTTAGAAGATAATATTTTTGTATCAATTTTTTCTATTATTTATTGTATAAGACACTGAGAAATAGTATTAATCCAACATGGATGACCATAAACTATAAAGAATCACTACATTCTATGTTATATATCCTAAAATATAATTATTTTAATTTTTTTTAATAATTATTCAACTATGAACAATAATTTATACAAAATTAAAAGAATATAACCTCATAAAAACATATTTAATTTAAATTATGCTAATTAATTTGGATGGTTTGTGGGAGAATTTAATTATGTAATAAGTATAATTGATATCAATCGTATTAATGGAAATATAATTAATATACTGAAAATTTCACATTGATTATGATATTAGTACTCGATTGTTGAAAAGATAATGTTTTCAAACATGTCTAACAAATCCTACAAATATTTGAATATTTCTATTCTAATTTAATGTTAATGAACATGGTATTAATATAAATAAATAATAAACTTGTGGAACAATTATATTCACATTAATGTTTTTCCATTTATACATTGCAAATATTTATTCAAGAACATGGTCTCATCATATGCATTCAAATATATAAAATATATAATTTAGTGTTCGAAAAATTCATTTTGATAAAAATATTATTATACAATCATTTTTCCCAAAATCATACATCAAATAAATTAATTTAGGAATTTTAAATACTTTTATCCTCTTAGTTCAAATATCATCCCCTAAATATTGGGAAGGCATGAGTAAAAAAACTATCAACCTACCCATATTCCCCCAGAAGTAATTAACTCATCTTAAAATATAAGTCCCTAAATATGGAGATCTACTAAGTGAGGCTTTATAGAGAATTCATTTAAGAAGTAGAAAGTCTATGAGAACATGAAAAACAATTCAATAAATAATTTAGAAGCCCTTGATATGAAGCTGTTAATAAAAAACATGATCCATTTATAATAATCATTATCAAAAACCCAAGAAATTATTCCTCATATATTAAAAAGGAAAATTTCATTCACAGTCATAGTGTATGAACACATATGAATACAATAATTTTATATATAAAACATTCAAAAGGTTATCCCCATATATATTACCCATCCTAGACTACTGTCTAAAATAGAATGAATTTCATAATCCCATATAACAATGTACAATTACATTTATATTCTCTTAATGTTATGATATCATACGTTAAACACATCATCATTTAAAAATCACGACATGTTGCACTATAAACCACTCAAGAGAGATGTTATTATATTATATTAATTTAACATTTATTATTTACTATGGGAAATTATATTATATTAATAATTGATGAAATAAGTGTCCCTCAATAATATGGATCTTCTCCCTATTATATATTTATTTTATGATGAATGTGAAAACCATCAACAAGGGCATACAAAAGATGAATATTGAACAATGATTAAGATTAATCTCTAAATTTTTGGGTAATCAATGGTTAGACATATGATTTCTATCCTACTGGGTTTTTTCTCTCTATTAATGTTCTTATTTTTTACCTTTTTTTAGTTTTTTATATTTTGTATCGGTTAATGTAATATATTTTTTCAAATAGAAAATTATTTACTTTAATATTTTCAATTTAAATATGAAAATTTATTTTAAATGGGTGACAATGTATTTGAACAAAATAAGTCTTCATGATACCATAATATATTTAAAACAATGGGCTACCATTTGAAAACTACTTTGATATATAGATGTTGGATTCAAAAAAAATTAAAAATTATATTTCATCATAATTAAATAAATATTATTTGATATAGTAATATAAATTCTATGAAATTATATAATGAATAATAAATATGTCAATAAAACTAGAATTTTTGAGAGATTAAAATCAGTATTTAATAATGTAAAAGTTAGGTTAATGTAATGGATAAACCAACTGTGACTAATTTTTCTTAATGTTATTGAATTTTTTTATTATCTATTGGATGTTTTATAGTGAAGGAAAATAAAATAACAGAATTAATGAGGTTGTAATGTTTATTATTATAATTTATAGTTAATATATTTACTTCAATAAAACATAAATAGAGTAACATATTCCTAATATGTTTTGTTCAGTTCCCAAATGTCATTTGATGATATTTTAATATGATTGTGTTGCCCCAAAAATTAATTGAATATATTATTTTAAAAATAGTAAAATTTTTTATTAGTTGTTTTCAATAAAAAAATTGTAATGAAACAAACCATATTCACTTCATAGTGGACATAAAGATATACATAGGTTTTTTTGGTTTTTTAATTGCCTGAATAGAAAACTCATATGGTTTGGATACCCAGAGAAACAATTTTATATATTTCCTCGTATGGATTAGACATGTCATTAAATGTTTGAGTAATAACATCATATGTTTCCTTGATATTGGTATTTTATGATTGTTGGGTACAATGAATCTTATGGTTTCAATTTATAATGTAATAAACTGGATTTATTTATAAATATATTTGATCAATGTTCCATACGAAAATTATAATATACACCTTCATCGGATAAAGAGTGATTCAAGGAGAACATATTTATCTATATTATATGAAATTTTTATACTTTCTGAATATAGATAATTCAAATGATAATTTAATATATGATTAATCATTATTTTTCTCTCATGTATTAAAATATAATGAGGATATTATTATTTATTAATAATTATAAATTTTTAAAAATAACAATTAGATTATCTTATTGATAATAAAAAACTAAAATTTTAAATTTTAAATAATAATTTAGAAAATATATATTAATTTATGTAATGTGATTTACTATTATAAATATAAGTATTATGTATAATACAATAAAAGTGAGTGGAATGAGGATGATTATTACTTTTAATCTATTGATACTTTTTAATATTTAATTGGATATCTTTAATAACATTGATCTTTTTATGTTAGTGGAATAGCCATGTGGTTGATTCCATTTCTATATTTTTAATTTTCTTATGAGTGTTTACTATTTATAAATTTCTATATAATTTTTTTGGAAGATACCATGATGTTAATGATATAAGAGCATTATGAGTGGACACATATAGATAAAATACATGATGAAAGAATAATGGTGAACTCCTGTAACTATATAGGAGACAATGGTTTAGAAACAAAAAGATGATATAGCGTTTGATGGAGATAATGGATGATGCAAAATACATATGGTTTTTTGCTATTAAAAAATATTTCAATATTTCAATTTATACAAATTTAGAAAATACGCATTACAAATGAGTGAAATCTAAAAACTAAATAGTATCCAAAGGGAAAAAATAATAATAGTATGATAAATAATAAGTTTTGATAATTCGTATGTTGTCTATGATACATACGGTTCTTGAGAGTGAAGAAAAAATATGAAAATGGGAAAAATTAACAACCTTATGGGTTTCACTAATTGAATAAGAATAAGTTAACAAGTCTCAGTTGGTTAAAGATGAAGGAGAATAATAAGAATAATAAGACACATTCCATTTAGGGTTTACAAGCTATTTTAAATAGTAGACCCATGTTATTTGTGTTTTATTCTCTAGGAATGATATAGACATATAAAATTAATTATATTAACACATAATATATTTTATATAGGTTTTTTCTTAACGAATGGTTCAAAAGAATAATTATTTTAGAACTATGTTGTTGTTCTATGAAATAGAGAAAATGATTTTGTATTGTTATTGAATAATGATAGCACATCCATGAATATATAGTTGGGGAAAAGATTATTTTTTGGTTATGCTATTATCAAAATCCCATTGAAGATCTACATTAATAAAAAATGATGACTTTAGTCCAATATAGAGGTATAATTCAAGTGGGATTTTTTAATATTGATGTATATTGTGATCTATACAATATTATATATTTAATATAATTACCACCCAAATTTTCTTAATACGGTGTGCATGGATTCAGAATAATCCCAAACCCCAATGAAGTTTACGAAAAATAATTTGTTTTTGGATATTCTCTAGATACACTATTTGATTTTTGTAATAATATTTATAGAAAATAATTTAAAACATGGAAATCATTATCACATTAACTAATAGTATTTACAGGAAGGATTGAGCCTTATAAATCTAGATGAGACATATAAAAAAATAAATTACTTTATAATATTTGTTTTATGATTATATTTAAAAACCAAATAGATCAATATTTTTTTAACATGTAAATGATGCCAAATTAAAATATATGGTAATTGATTCAAATTTAAATAAAAAATTTAAAAAATGTACTATATGATTGATTCATCACGCTTCCAAGAATCTATACAAATCAACTTGTGCATAAATTTTGAAATACATCTGTGGTTCTATTTCATTTCATCATACTATTTCATATATTTTAGTTTCAATGAAATATATGATGTTTATATTTGATTTTATTAGTATCTCATAAGGAAAAATTAGATTAAGTCCATACTAATGAATAACTCATGTAATTAAATCATATTTTAAAAAACAAGCAGAAAAAATGTTATTAGAAGAAAATAATGTTATCAATGAATAAAAAGGAACAACCAATAGAATATTTTAGTTAGAGCGGTAATTTTCAGAACAATTCAATTGATTATTATTTTTCTAGTGAAATGGGATCGTGATATGAAGAATAAGAGTTCAATTAATCACATATTTTTCATTATTATGATGTTAAGTATTACATTAAATGTGACTTTTTCTTTGTTTCACATTAAATTTTTTTATGCATCAAATGAAAATTTTATTAAAGATGAAATATTTAAAGATATACAAATGTAATGGATCATGAATATGCATAAAAATTATGTATTTGTAACACCATAAATAAATTTTTAATCATAAGGTTAAATTTAATGAAATAATAAATTAATAATTTTCAATGGGTGATATAAAATTATTAAGGTGTAATTTTTATAAATATTTATATGATTAAGCCTTCATGAAATGTATGCATGCATTGATGAGATTACATATTGTCATAATGAATTTCATAGATTCTCAGTCGTTAGTAATAATGAATCACAACAAATCATGACAGCTCATTACAAGAGACATATAGGTTGCCTTATGATAAAATTAGAGTTTTGAAGAATAAATGGGATGTGTGATTGAGATCAATTTAGAATTATAATTATCACAAAATAATATATATTTTTCGTTTTATTTAAAACAATTATATTAATATGTGGGTTAATTTGGAACATCCAAATATTTTCTGATATGAATTGGTTCCCCAATGTCATCAATTTAGATTTATAATACTAACAAGACTAAAATGTTGGGTAAATTAGACATATATCCTGTATCAAAACATCAATATGATGACCTTGTTAGAATGTATACAAAAACCATTCTCAATCATAATTTACTAAATATTATTTAATTTAGGTATTACATTTAATATAAAAATCTTAAGAATATAAGAAGAAAAAAAATTAAAATAACTAAAAAAATCATTTAATTTGAATAACTAAACATTCAGAAAGAGAATTCCCGATTAAAGATCAGATAATACTGTATTATATTACAAATAATTTAAACATCAAAATGGTTTAAAACTTCTGTCGTATAAAATGATAATTCTTTTTCATGGGTAGTGTTTGTAGAAATAATTTATGATGATATAAAATAGATTTTTTAAATTATATAAACAAGTTTTATGAAATGAGTAATTAATTTTGGGAGATAAATGATATAAAATAGTAAAATTATGCTATAAATAACTACTCATCTAAATAATCTATCAAATAATTATATATTCTAAAATTTTGATCGGTTTTTTAACTATTAAACAACCAATGGTGACTACTATGAAGAGGGTTGGTATATACCAACATAAAACACCTATTTTTAAAATATGAAAGACACACATAACTGATTTATTGTAAAATCATAACTAAGACTTCCATGGAATAACATATAAGGAAAATTCCTAAACTGGCTACTATAACATAGATAATAAGGAATACGGGTGTGAATTATTCTAATAATCTAAAAAATATGTTGTTAAATTATGATATGTGAGGAAACATCCTCGAGAATATTAAAATTAATTTCAATTTCAATTTTAAAAGGATTACATGGAGATCTAAATGAAAACATTAAATTTATAATGTTTGAAACAACTGATGAATATGTTCATTGTATATATGAAAGGGGAACCTAAATATTTGTAATGTTTTTTTAGATTTTTATAGATAGATAAAAAAATTTCCACACCTTCCTTAAGGTGGATTTAACTTTTAGTTAAAATAGATAATGATAATGAGAAATAAAAAATTCCAATAAGTTCTAAAATTATTAATCTGAACAAATACAACACCTGGATGAAGAATATCATCTACAAGCCAAATAAGTACTTGAATAAATGACCATCCAAATAGAATTAATGAATAGAGAAATGGTCAATCTTGAAACAATTAGTTTCACATTCTTCCTATAAGTAATATTTATATTTCTATACAGAATAAGGATAAATTTAAAAATAATTACATTATTCAAAAATTAAATTAGATACATAAAACTATTTTAAATTAATGAACTAATAAATATATAAATTGTGGATAAAAATAACAATTCTTATGGGTTGTGATAGATGACCCAAAAATACTTTAAACAATGATGTTTTTATGAAGAAAAAGTGTATTACAATATTTTTATTGGTTTAAAACATGGAATAGAATATTAGAGGTGAAGTGTGAAGGAAACTTCTCCATCACAATAATTCACATTTTATATCAATATAAAAATTTTATCATAGATGAATAGATATTATTTATAGAGAATGTAACACATGATAATATTTATAGTGAATATATTAATGGGGAGGAATTAAATGTAAACAATTACCTTTATTTTAACTCTATGTTTTTATTATAGAATATAGATTTTCCCCAACAAAAATAATTAGTGTGGTATATATTTAATGTCAATGTATTGTATTATTTTCTATTTAATTTTGTTACATAATAGAAGTTTCAATTGAACAACCTGAGAAAAAAATTATTCTTTAAATGAACTTTTTTAATATTTTTACCTCTGTTAGTATATGATTTATATATTCATTAAGAATATATTATAAATATCACGATGATATGAAATTTTAGTTATTATTACATTTAATATATTATTTTAGAATTTTTTTCCCAATTAATAACCCTTTTTTTACACACTAAATTATCCACGGTTTAAATTGATTTTATTTATTTGTAGACCATTACTAATATAATATTTATTATAACCATTCTAGATTGGAATTGGAATATTATATTTAAATTGATAGAACACAACATGATAATAGGTTAATTGGATTAAATTAACTTATATTTAAATGAATACCACCATTATGAAACCCATTCTACCAATAGTGGGGAAAATATTCCCTCATATTTTATTTTATCTAGTTGAAAAGAATTTTTACTAATTTTAAATATATTTTTTATTTTTAACAAAAAAATGTGGAATTTTTTTGTGACATATTGTCACGACCCGACCTCGGGGCCCGTGCCGTGACTACCCCAAGCCCGCCTTCCATAGGCCAGGGGCTGGCGACTAGCACCAAGGCGTAAAATCCCAGTAAACAGGGTAGGCATTGCCTTTATAAGTAACAACCACACAGAGTCAGCAAGCGGAAAGTAAAGTGCATAAAGTAAAGGGGGCCGGAAATACAAGCCCAACTGTAAAGTACAACTGAAAAGGTAAAGTACAGCAACAGAAGAAAAGACGGCGGCCTCGTGTCGTCCACTGGCAATCCCACCTGAAGGGTGGGTACAGATAGCCTCCAGGCTCCTCGGGTCCCACGTCCGCTCCGAGCACGTCCCGCCCAGTGGTCCACCTTCAGGTACCGTCCTGCTCCACGCCCCAACCGTGATCAACGCTGTCCGTCGTCTGCAACCAACACAACAAGGTGCGGGCATAGCCCGTGCAGGGGTGAGTACAAGCTACTCAGTAAGGACCCCGAGACCCCCGAAGGTCTCCCGAAATCCACAAAGGATATAGCACAAAAGAAAGATGCAATCACGAAGTAACATCTGACTCGACATAGGTATATGCCCATACATATACCTAAGTCCCCAATTCCAGCTCTGCTCACGAGCTCAAGAACAACTCAATCCACAAAGGAAAGCAAGACTCAAATCCACAAGGAGAGTAAACAGTAAAATCCACATAGGATAGTTCAACACAATCCACAAAGGAGAGTAACATACGATTCAGCTCAACCAGGTATACTTTTTCAGATGACGTCAAAGATGATCACTGATCCATCTAAGTCGTCGGACCCACGAAGGATCGATAGGTACTAACCCCCGCAAAAGACCCACGTAGGATCGGGCTCACACAGAACCTGTAGGCAGTGGCTCACACAGAACCGGTAGTAAGGACCCACATAGGATCGGGCTCACACAGAACCTGTAGCACTGATCCACGTAGGATCGCTGAGTGCAGTAGTCGATGCAGTCCACTGAGGATCTCTGCACAGTCATCGCCGCAGTCCACGAAGGATCTCTGCTCTTCCGTCGTCGCAGTCCACGGAGGATCTCCGCTCTGCCGTCGTCGCAGTCCACGGAGGATCTCTGCTCTGTCGTCGAAGTCACAGCCAGCGCTAGGGTTCCCGCACATAGCGAGCTCGTTTAGGAGGGTCCGCTCCACGAGCCGAGAGGCTGATACATCAACTGACACGTAGACCGAAGTTGATGTATCCAAAAGTTCCGTATCGACAACAGGATCTCAACGCAATAGACGGCGCGTCAATCAGACGCCCGGTCTGAGAGTTATTGGCATTTTCGTCCCAGGGGCCCGGTTGGTTTTTAGGGAAAAACCAACCCGACCGTACTCCGCCTGTATCCGATCCTCGGGCGGTGTATGCCAAAATTTCTGTCTCACTTAAAGGAAACTACCACAGCTGACGGTACGTCGATCGGACGTCCGTAGCTCAAGTTATGAGCGTTTCCGCTCCGAGGGCCCGGTTGGTTTCGTGTACGAACCAACTCGGCCGAACCCAAAGTCTTCCGAAACCTTGAGTATAATATACCGAAACGACCGTCTCGATCCAAGGATCGCGTAGCCGCTGACGGTTCGTCAATCGGAGGTCCCAGGCCCAAGATATGGGCGAAAGACCGAAGAGGGCCCGAAACGGGGGTCCTGGGCCCGGGGCGACCCGGCCCGAACCCCCCCTTGGGTCGGCCGAACCGGGTCGGCCCGACCCGGCCCGACCCGGGTAGGCCGGGTCCGGTCCGGCCTGGGTGCGGCCCGGCCGACCGGACCGGCCGGCTCGGCTTCGGCCGAGCGGCCGAACAACTGCCGCGGGTTTGACCCGCGGCTTGGAGAGAAACGCGGCCCCGCGGGGGGCCGCCTGTCACGCGGACGCGGCCGGGCCGCCGCGTCCGTTCCCGGTTCCGCGCGGCCGCGGAACCGGTCGCCGCCGCCGCGGCTTCGGCCGCGGCGGATGTTCTCCACGGCGGCGCGCCGGGCGCCGCCGCCTCCGGTCGCCGGCGACCCGCGCCGCCGCCTCCTTCCGCGGGCCGCCGGAGTTGCTCCGGTGGCCCGTTTTGCCTCCCGTCTGCGCCATTGTTCCTCCCGGGACGCGTCCTCCACTGCGGAATCAACAAATGGCCCTTGCGTCGTGCTTTTTCCGTCGCCCGCCAAATCCGCACAAAAAGGAAGACCGGCGGAGGGTTGCCGGGTCTTGTTCGTTAGACCCGCACCCTCCGCGTTAGTCATAAACAACGGGAGAAACAAGAAACGACCAAATCAACAATTTTAAATAAATTTAAAATTGTTCCGTGATCGGTTCCTTATTTTAAAAGAAATAAAATCACGGGAAAGGAAAAAATATTTCAAATCAACCCTTACATCGCAGCTGTCGTTGCCGAACGAGGGATCGTCGCGGGATTGCTCGTCGCGGAAGAAGGGGGATAGTCGCGTCGTCGCGGTATCCGGCGTCGCGTCGCCAATCTCCGGATGAAGATCAAACGGATTTAATTAATTTAAATCCGTTGATATCGAAATTAAAAAGGGAGAATTCAAACGATTCGTTTCTCACCTTAGTTGCCGAACGAAGATCGGCTGCGGAGGAAGGGGCGTCGCCGAAGAACGTCGCGGGTAAGGCTCGTCGACGTCGCAGATCTCGGTGTGCGTCGTCGAATTCCGGTCGCCGGCGTTCTTCGCGTTCTTCGCGTTCTTCGCGTTCTTCGCGGGGAGACGAAGAAACAAAGATCCTCTCAAATCCTTTCAAAGGATTTTTTTAGGTTGGTCTTATTTTATAAACATGCCAACAAACGCAAAAGCGTAAGTAACCACCCATCAGTTCGTTGAATTAATTCAACGAGCGAAACAGCCCATTTAATTCACGAAGGAAACAGCCCATTTAATTCACGAAATAAACCGCCCAATTAAATGGTCTGTTAAGAATTAAAGAAAACGCGTCGGTTGACTTTTCAGTTACTTTGACGGGTTTTCGCGGGTGCGTTACTTAGCGAAAGAAAAGGCGGGGCTCGTGCGGGCCCCACCTCACAAATATCCTATCAAGGGGGGTAGGATATTTCTGGATAGCATCCTATCCAGTTCAACTCAGTTCAAGCCGTCTTTAAGTGGCTTCAAGTGGCTTCCAAACAGCTTAAGTGAAATAAAATAAAGTTGTCGCACAAACTTTATTTTATTTCTGACTTAAAGCCGCAAAATTTAAAAACCACGTCTGAGCAAACGCAACTCCGGAAGAGGCGTTTCTAAGAAAATACCGGCGCTGCGATTTCATCGGTGCCCTCAGAATTCGATTCCGGGCACCGGTTCAAAAGATAGAAAAACCCGCTCGTCCGTTCACTGAACGTACCCGAGCCAAACTTCAGAAAATGATTCCGGGCACACCGGGCCTCGGAATCAGGTGCCGTCTGAAGCTGCGCTCTTGTAAAATTCCAAAGAAAATTAAGAAAAAAATTTTCTTGAAATTTGCGGGTCTTTACACATATGTGTTAATGTTTAATCTATGGTTAATTATCATCAATAATCAGGTCAATATAAACAAAATTAATGGGGATGGTGTGAAAATACTCCCAATGGATCTAAAAATTATACAGTAATAATTTAAAAAAAACATATTTCATCGAATTTAGTTCTTGATAAATTCTTGTGGAAATCCAAAAATTAATAAAAAATTTATTTTAGACCATGATGATAAAGAAATGTATTGAATTTCATTGGGTAAAAATAAACTATAATCTACTGCAAAGGAAGAATCGATGATTGAAGCATTAACGAATAGTATATTGTAGATCTATGATTCATGAATTAATTGTTTATTAATGTCTTCAATTATACATAATTGAGTAATAAAATTGAAGGAACCCGATTTCATAGCATCTTATCTATTGTATAAATTATAACGATGGCTTATTAGAAGTTTATTCTTCAAAGGGTACGGATATTTAATGTTATAAAACATATTATGTGTATTTAATAAAATTCGTTACCAATAGAGATAAAGATTGTGGGGAAGGATTTGTGTATTCAAAATATCAATTTTAATTTATTTTAATTACACTTATATTTTATCTATAAGGAGTAAAAGTTTTTGTAATGTTTTTAGGATGAACATAAAATATACATTAAATGGGAAATATAGAAAAGGAATGAAGCATAAAAGATTTAAAGGGTATAATAATAACATTAAATGGTTTCATATACACTAAAAGGATTAAATATACACCTCATGTGGGTGGAGGAACCATATATTATGGTTGATACATCTCACATTATAGTTTTTACATGTCATTATTTGGTTGAATATGGACACAGAAATGTTTCTTGAGTTTTTAACATTCCATAAAAGGGTATAATGAAAAATAACATGAATCATCCGAAAATAATAACAGAAAAAAAATAATATATTAGAATATTAATGATCCTTTAAAAATCAAAACGAAACCATATATAGTTTTCATGTATCTTCGGGAAGAAAAATTTTTATCCATATGTTGAAAATATATTAGGTGTTTCAAGAGATAACATTTTTTAATACAAAACAATCTATGATGAATTTAGATAATCAATCTGTGATAAAAAACATATTAATGGTGTTATTAATGATGATTAAATCCTTATATTAAATATTTTTATGTGAATGATGTTTTTGAAAAATAAAAATCAACATTATTATTTATCATGAATAATGTATATAAATATTATTCAATAAATGCGTTGTTCTTTAGTGTTTTAAATATTTAAAGTGATTATAATATAAAATTATATATAGAATTAATATTTGAAGCTATGATTTAATTTGATGTGAATATATTTGGAAATAATTGGTAATAGTTAACAAAGGATATCTTATGCTTCAATATGATGTTAAAATATAGTAGTATTGTTTCCTTATTTTTAGAATATCTACAATAAAGTGTTTATATGATGTTACCCATGAGGAATATATTTTAGGATAGATATTTAGGCTTTAGTGAGACAGAATTTATTGTCTTTATATGGAAAATCAACATGTTGAAAACATGTAATTGTTAATCTTGTAATATTATTATGGATAATGTTTTAGAAAGAAAATTTAGATATGGATGATTATATAGATTTCATTGGATTTGTTGTCCAAGTAGTTTATCCTTGAATGAAAAATTTTTAATATATCTATTTAACAAATTTTAGATTGAACCCATTAATAATGATTTTTCCACATGCATTGAAAATTCCTCCAATGTAATGAAAGAGGTACTATATGAAAAATATGTGGTATTGATATCAATGTATTCCTAGAAAACCAAATATATAAAGGATGAAAATAAAATCCATAAATTCTTTATAATAGTAATCATTATTGGTATGAATGACAAGTAGAAGTGGAAGAAACCTTGACATTGTTGTTTGAATTAGAATAATAGTAATATGAATAAACATCTTTAGTCACTAAATTTTCTTCATGTTTTCTGAATAATGAGTCAATAGAAGCTGTAAAATCCTTTTTGATGAATAAATAAGAATATGTGTAAAATAATAGAGACCAAATTTAATTTTTTATATTTATTTTTAATTGATAGTCAATGAATATATGGTTGAGAATGAAAATAATTTATATTTTTTTGTTAAATAATTTTTGAGAGCCTATGGTTTGTTAACATTTTTAATATAATGAATATTATGTGTTAAATAAAAATTGATTGATAATTTTCATTTTGAATTAATCATATATAAATAGTATTTCAATGTTTGAGCCCTCCTCAAGAATTCTCATTATGAAATTTTAAGAAAGAGACAAATCAATCGAATAGATGGAGAAGATTTCACATATATATTGGACTATATTTTAACATATATTGAAATTAACAAAATCATTATTTTTCTTCAATGTACAAAATATAATTAATAATTATGTTATACTAGTTGATGAATTTATAACAAATAATGTTTATGACCAATGGATGTTTGTATAAAATGATGTTATAAAATGATGTAGTTATAAATAGTACACATATCGAGGTGATGTATCTAAAATGTTATTGTTGTATGGTGATTTTTTCTAATATAATTATCTGATGGTTGAATATATCATTTTTAATATATGATATTATATGAGTCTTTCACATAATGATTTCACGATATATTTCATTAGATCGTGAATATCTATTGAGGAAGTTGATATACGAATTATATTGAGTCCATAATAAAAATTTATTAGATGGAGATAAATAATAAGTTTACTGAATGAAAATTATGAGTTCTAAATTATCATATAAAGAATTTTGGCTCAGTTTTTTTTGTTCATCATCCATATAATGCCTTAATTGGGGTATTAAATTTCTCAATAGGAATATTTAATTTTATTTTATTTCCAATTTTTTTATTTTTAAATATGTCATGAAAATATAAAAGGGAATATGTATGATACTACTGTATATTTTTTGTACATAAATTATTTAACCTTTGATGTTCCAAATATGAATAATGATACTTTATTTTTATGGAATAGAGAAAATATATTTTGAGGATCAAAAAAATATACCAATAGGTAGGGTTAGATATATAGGTTACTAGATATAAGTTATCATCTAGATTAAACCAGATAGAGTGCACTGAATAGATAAGAAACAGATGAAAAAGTTCCAACTCCCAACCATGAATGAAATTGAGGAGGTGAAAATGGAAATTGCATGATGAAATGTGTGATAAATGTTTAAGAATCATGACTATAATGTTTAATATTTTTGGTAAAGGGTTATTTTTTTAGAAATTTTTTTTATCATGTTATCTATGTGAGGAAGACATTCTCATTCAAATTATTATAATTTTATATAGGTGATGAATATTCCTGTATTTCTGTACAAAAAATTATAGTTTTATAATAGTTGTGTTATATTAATTTTTTAAAAAAATTACCATCTACAGAAAAGTCATATTGATTAGTAAACAATGTATACATATATGTTCCTAAGGGTATTGTTTTGTTTCATTCCATCAGAATAAATTCAAACTATATGATTCATGGTTTTCTAGATGTAACACATAAAACATAATATCCATGATTCTTCTCCCAACACACTGATCAAATAGATATAAATTTTTCCATTAAATAGAGAGAATAATAAGTATATTAATAATGCGTGAAGAATGGTTTCATGAAAATTTGAAGATATAGAATTCTTTCATGATGTTTTCAAATAGAAGTGTAGTGGGGTGTTTATTTTATTCACAAGTGTAATACAATTTTCACACACACTCCTGTAATATAATGTTCATAGATTTAGGAAAACCCATATTCTCATTGAATGTTTTTCTAAAAAATAGTTTACTAGATATTCTATATCTTACACAATATATTTCAATGATATGGACTATAGTGAATTTCTATTTACCCTAACATCCACATTAGTGAAAGGGGTATAATTATTGTTATGAATCGAGCCATATAGTGATTCATATTTAATTCCTAACTAAATATTAGTATGTCATGTGTTTTACATTATTAGTTACAAAATAATTCAATTCATTTTGTTAAATATAAATATGCGTTTAGATACAAAAGTATGTCAAATTGTAATGGTGAAAATAGAATTAAGATAATTTCATAACAAAATATTCATCCCAGTATATAGGATTATGTACAATTCCACTAAAACTAACATTTTACAATATTAATATATGATATTCATAAATTTTTCCTAGATACTCTACAACCATGTACCCTATAACTATGATTTATATAGAACAAGATATCTAGAAAACAAATATCTATAATAATCTCGATTTTTTTTAACCTACACAACTACATCATGGGTTTCACCAAATAGTGGATACATTAGAGACCATACAATATATAAATTTGTTTTCACTATCATGATATCCTAGTATTAATGATTTAATTATTGAAACACCCTCAAAATTTAAAGTAATATTTTGTTATATTTTTTAATATGCTTTTTCTTCATGTTTTTTGTTTTTTGGTCTATTACTATTGTTTTGAAAGATAGTTTTATATAGTATGGTGTGATTTTTACCTAAAATTACCATATAATTTATTCAAAATTAAATAAAATAGGTGTGTAAAAACATGACCAACCCTTATATATTATTTCATATAATGTGTTCTAATCATTCAAAACACAATATAAGATATTAATAACATGAATGATTCTTATATATAGGTACAAATTGTATATAATATTTCATCACATCATGATGGATAGGTCAATGATGTTATGGAAAAAAAGAGGATGAAATTATGTTTTTTAGGGGTTCAATGATGTGATTTATATCTTAACATGTGAATGGTTTTACCCTAACAAAATGTCATGTTGTGGTGAAGGTTTTTAGGATATTTTGATATGGAGATGAGGAAGAACATTAGGGATAGTGAAAATGGTATTGTCATGAATCTCCATAGATATGGATCAATATTTTATCTAAATGATGATTATATCATTTTGATAAAATTATTAGTGGTCATGACATCAAACTTGTGGTGATTTTTGTAGGTTCCGGGTGTAGCGAAAGTGCGTTGGTGGGTTTGACCAACATTAATTTTAACATTAAACAACGTTCAATCAGAGATCCGTCATGATTTAAAAGGCAAATTCTTCAGAATATAATGAAGAACGAAAAAGAAAAGAAGAGTACTAAAACCCTTGAGATAGGATCAACATATGTTGGTTTTAATTAATTTAATTAATTCATAATAATTAACTGGATGCAATTCACTCTTTGTTGGAGTCTTCAGTCAAGATCCAGTGATTCGTCGTTGCGTTGTAGAATCCAAGTTCATGATTCCTATAGTGATCCACACATACTCCATATATATCAGGACATCACCGAAGGGATCTCCGGGTGCTAGTGCAGACAAGCCTTCGCTTGCGATGTCCTCCTTCAACCACCTTGTTCTGGTGGAGGATCTCACTTTCGTAACATGAAAGCATTCTTGGTGGAAAGGTAATTCTCTCTTGGCTTTAGAGTATTTCCAGATCCGTTGTGCACAACAATGGATCTCATTCTATAAAAATAATTTAATTTGGATTATAATACATAGAATAATAAAATGAATTAATTTCTTGAAATCATTTAATAATTTCATTTAATTCTTAGTAATACCCCATGTCTTAACAATGACAGTTGACCATTATTACTACTTGACATGCACCAAACGTATTACATTTAATAAAATTTAATTAAATAAACAATATTTTCTCACGAATTCCGAAAAACAGACTATATGGGGTGTATATAAATATACATGGTGTGTACATTCATTTTTCATTTTATTTATTTCCTCCATAATATTTATTAGACCTTGAGTAATGAATATTTATTTCTTAAATAAATGTAACTGCAATACTCACTAATAAATATAATTTCACACGCAATATATTCTCTCGAATAACTAGTGTCGAAATAAATGCGATCAGGTATCCTTAAAAAATTATTAAACAATAGTCAGGAATAATATTTATTTAACTTGTTAAATTAATATTTAACTGAGATACATGGACACACATTCTGTGTGACCATCTAGGCCTCTTTCTCAGTGGTAGTAGGCAGAGCCAGCCTATTGTCCAAGGTTAGAATCTATCAACATGCCAAGGAACCCATAGAAAAATAATTTAACACCTCAATGACATGTCACCTCCTATGAACGCATACCGTGTAATATAATCCCATTGTATCGATATCTCCAATCAAGCGGGTTTCATGCTAGTGCCATCAACCCATGTTCTCGATTATTCTTTCTTGGACATCCCGGAATTGAACTCTCCCATACCTTACCATGGCCGTGGATTTATTTAGGCTATATAAATTCCATCAATGGGCCTGAGATATCTACATCCGTTATGGAACAGAAGGGAATAATCTTTTCTCGCGTTATCTATTAATGCAATATTACACATGACATGCCCAATGTATCATACCTCATTGCGAATAGTGTGTCATCACAGTTTTCATCAATACATCTAAGTGTGCAAGTTGTAATACCCATTAATAATAATCTTAAAGTCTAAGGACCAATACACAATTCCGCAGATAGAAACATCCAATGCCACTATGAAATGTGGATTTCCTACTAGCGGGTCACGTTCTCATAATATCCTCCTGGATATTACCAAGGGCACACACCATGAGAAAGTGCTTCAATGTTTTAAGAGTCCTCACCCCAAATGACCTGTATTATTTGTGTCCATAAAATATAATCATTCGTCCATAAAACATATATTCAAGAATAGTATTATGGCACTTCTAGGTTCTCATCATAGCAGGTATCCTCTATGAACCATTAATGCAATAGCTATCCTTAGGACATTATCACATTCATTGTCACGCAGAAGAACAATAAAAATGCTATAAGGATTTTATTAATGAATAAAGTACAAAGTAGTTGGTTCTAGACCACCCACTCAAACAGACACCCACTTGGACTAGAACCAACTGCTAAAAACCATTAACCAGCTAGCTCTCACATGATAATCATGCTTCTATTGAGATAGGCCTTTAGTCAGAGGGTTCTCCACATTCTCTTCTGTGGACAATCTTCTCACTTCAACTTCACCCCATTAATATAAATCCCTCAATAGGTGATACTTCTGAAGTATGTGCTTTGTCCGTTGATGTTACCTTGGTCCTTTTTCAGGATCCACCACTGTAGTATTATCACCATACAATGTATTTGGATATTTACTGCTAGGAACCACATCAGGATCCTAGACAATGTTCCAAATCCTGACGGCTTCCTTGGCTGTATCAGAAGCCATTATATACTCAGAATCTGCTGTAGAATCGGCGAAAATTGGCTGCTTTGAACTCTTCCAGCTCACAGCTCCTCCATTGAGACAAAAAACATATCCAGATTGCGACTTTAGATCATTCTGATCTGTTTGAAAAACAGCATTAGCATACCCTCTGATGACAAGCTCCTCGTATCCTACATACACTTGGAACATATCCGTAGTTCTTCTCAAATACTAAAGAATAGTCTTAACAGCAGTTCAATGTAGTTCTCCTGGATATTCTTAATATGTTCCTACCATTCTTAGTGCATAGGAAACATCAATCCTGGTACATAACATGGAATACATGATGGATCCTATAGATGAAGCATGTGGGATATTAATCATACTATCTATCTCCTATTGTATCTCGAGACACATTTTCATAGAAATATGTAAGAAATGTGACACTGGAACCAATCCCCTATTGGATTTTTCCATACTAAATCTCTTTAGTATCTGCTCAATGTATGCTCCCTGACTCAGCCCAAGAAGCCTATTGGATCTATCATGAAGGATCTTGATCCCTAGAATGTAGGCTGCTTTTTCCTAATTCCTTCATGGAGAAACACTTGTTCAACCTGTCCTTAACTGACTGTATGTCTTGTAAGTTGTTTCCAATATGAAATATGTTGTCAACATATACCACTAGGATGATGACCACATTCCCATTAAATCGCTTATAAACACATGGTTCAAATTCGTTCTTAATGAAAAATATTGCTTTATGGATTCATCAAATCGAATGTTCGATGTCCTGGATGCATTCTTCAATCCATAAATGAATATCTGCAACTTGAAAACTTGTTTGGCTTCACCTAGTATCACAAAACCTTCTGGTTGTGTCATATAGACATCTTCCTGAAGGTTCCCGTTAAGGAATGTTTTTTTGACATCCATCTTCTAAATATCGTAGTCATGGTAAGCTGCTATGGAAAGTATGATTCTTATGGATTTAAACATGAAAACTGGAAAGAAGGTTTAATAATAATCAATTCCTTGATGTTGTATGAATCCTTTAGCCACCATCCTTGCTTTATAGTTTCTAACTTGACCTTCCATGTCCAGCTTTCTTTTGAATACCCATTTGTATCCAACATGCTTTACATCAACTGGCTCATTGACCAGACCACAAACTTGGTTCTGATACCTGGAATCCATCTGAAAATTCATACCTTCCAGGCATCGTGTAGCTTCTGATCCCTTTAATGCATCCTTGTAGGAAAGTGGTTCATAATTGTACAACAATAATGATTCACCATCCTCGGTGACTGGAAAACCAAATCCTTATGGTTCCCTTACCTCTCTTGAGCTTCTAAGCAGTACTTGTGTTTCTGGAACCACTTCCACAAGTACCTCTAGAACTTTTTCTTGTACCATCTCTTGTGTATCTTGAGAATCATCTTTGTCAAAGTAAATATTTCTCCCACTACCCTTCTTTAGGATGTGCTCCCTCTCAATAAAGATAGCTACTCTGGCGACAATCACTTTCTTGACTTGATGGTTATATAGGTAATATTCTTTCGTTTCCTTGGGAGATCATATAAAGATACACTTTGTGCCCTGGGGTTCTAGGTTGTTGTTTGATAAGGCCTTAACTAATGCCTCACTCCCCATACACATGTGTGTGACAAAGTGGGTTTCCTTTCATTCTATAGCTCCGATGGAATTCCATTTTCTGCCATAGTTGGTACTTGGTATAATGTGTATGCTATAGTTTGTAATGCATATCGTCAAAAGGATAATGGATGATCTTCATGACTTATCATAGACCACACCATGTCCAACAATGTGTGGTTCCTCCTTTCACTAAAACCATTCCACTATGGCGTATATGGAGGAGTGAGCTGAGATAGAATCCCAGACTACCGTAAAGATCGATGAACTCTTGGTTCAGATATTCTCCACCTTGATCTGATCAATGTTTCTTTATCTTATTACCAAGCTGATTATCTACTTCATTCATGAATTCCTAAAATTTCTATAAGGAATCTGACTTATACCACATTAAGTAACATAGCCATATCTACTCAAAATATCAGTAAAAGTAATGAAGTAAGAATATCCACGTCTAGCTTTTATTGGAAACGGTCCACACACATCCGTGTGTACCAATCCTAGAACCTATGTTTCCCTTTCACCTTGTACACCAAAAGGCGCCTTGGTCATTATTCCTTGTAAACAAGTATGACATCTATCAAGTGGTTTTAGCACAGTAGAGTCTAAATAGCCATCTTGGCCGAGGTTTTTCAAGCACTTCTCATTCACATGACCATGGTGGTGATGCCATAACTGGGTGATGTATGAGTCATGTGAGTTTGTTTCGTTATCATTTTCCAAAACCTGGTTTTTGTAATTCAATACATAAAAATGATTATTTAAGTGTTCCATACATTAACATACGTTGTTCTTATAAAATAGACAACCCTTATTTCCAAATTTTAAATCAAATCCATTCATATCCAAACAAGATACAGAAATTATGTTCTTGGTAACACTAGGCACATAATAACAGTTATGTAAAACCAAAATCCTCCTAGTCGTTAATGAGAGGTGGTAGTCGCCAATAGCCAACGCAGCCAGACGTGTGCCATTGGCAGCTCGAAGATCCACCTTTCCTCTGGCGATCTATCTAAATATACTTGGTTCCTGTATTTGAATAGAGATGTGATCCCCACAAGCTGTATCTTATAAACAATGTGTAGAAATAGAAAGATTGCACTCGATAACAAACGCATCTTTAGCATCCCCATGCTTCTGGGTGCATTTCCTCTTCCATTGGCCCTGCTTGCCACATGCAAAACACACTTCCTCTTGTTCCTTGCCCTTCCTCTGGATCATCCCCTTTATGGAGGGACGGTTCTCGGGGGATTTAGATCATTTATAAGTCATCGGCCCCTTTTCCATGTCCTTACTTTTCTTGTCCACTATAAGGACCATGGTATTGTCACACCCCATGTCCTTATCTACCTAGAAAATCAAGGTCAGAAGCTCCGATAGACTCTTCTCATTGCCGCTCATGTTATAGTTGACAATGAAGCTGGAGAAGGTCTTGGGCAGTGATCATAGGATGAGATCTGTACGCAACTCATCCAAGAATTTAATCCCTAAGATGTCCAGGCGTTCAATGTATCCAATAAGCTTAACTACATGAGGCACAGCTAGTGCATACTCTCCATGCTTCGTGGTAAAAAAATGCATTGGAGATCTCATAAATCTCCTGTCTCTCCATCTCATGGTAGAGAACATTAAGGTGAGACATCATGCTATACGCGTCCATGTTTTCATGTTGCTTCAAGAGATCATTAGACATGGCCTATACCATGAAACACTATTAATATGTGGCATCATCCTTTTGTTTCATGTAGAGAGATAATTCCTCTTCACTAGCCTCTTTCCCATGCACAACTAGAATAGGCACTTTCTGCACATACAATTTCCTTTCATGGCGAAGGATGATGCGTAAACACCTCTTCCACTCTTAGATATTGGTGTCGATGAGATGATTTTATTTTTTGAGTATGGTGCAAAATTATATGTTTGAAGTAATTTTCTTTCCATTTCTAAAAATTAAGACAAGCTAAGGTTTAGTACTTTATTACAAAAATTGAGACAAATAAATAAATTATTACTTATTAGTCTCCCACTATTTTATCGAAATCCTATAGCCCTATCCATTGAAGTTGGAATATTCTGTTGTGTGAATATTCTAGTGGCAAGGATCCATATTTCCCTTCACATTACCCCAACTAGGGTTGGTCAAGAAACTTAAAGGGTTTTAGGTAGGCATTACAAATGCCAACTGCATTAACTCGCAGCTCCTTGATCCGCTGAGTGGACTCCACAATCCTTAAATCCCTTTTGGATTTCCTAAACCATTGCCTCTTGGTCACACCATGTTCTGCTGTGGCAGTCAACATTTGATGCGAACCATGTCAATTCAACCCAAAACCATGAATTAGAATTCCACAATAATTGAAAGCACCCCAACTAGGGTTGGTCATGCACTTTGAACAATGGTTCGATTCTAACCATGATTATGGAAGGCTATGCCTACATAATATTTCTTTTGAGGGATTTTATCCTTATACGTAAATTTCTATTTTATTATCTTTGATTACATTTATGTTAATATTAAGTGTAATATACTTAAGTTATTAACCATGTCTATGATAATATTTACTTATATGTCGGTATTATTTTAGTTCCATCTTGCATGCTCGTTTAATTCATTAATTGTGTGATACTGACAACACACCCACAATTAATAAACCATGAAACTGACAGAAATAAAATAAATGGTATGATCATGAGCTTTTATATTGGTTATTTTATGTAGTGGTTGATAAACTAACCCATGACCTAGGGTAGAAAGACCTTAAAACCTTCGGGTTCATGTTTACATCTTTCCACCTATCCACATTTGTATCTCCTTGTAATGGTTTAACCATGGATCCTAACGTGATCCACCTCCACTAGATTGGGATCTCCATCCATTACATATTCATTTATCTCACACGTAGGTGAGGGGTAAAAAGGTGTTTTACAAAAAGAATCCTTTTGCGCGCAGACCCTACATATTTATGAGGAGATTGCTCTTATTCCAACAAATTGAATTTATATAAATAAATTAAAAGAAACCATTCACATACAGAGGTCTCGGTCTAGCCCATGATCATCCACACATGCAATGATATTTATGCATAAATAAAACTAGAATTCAATTCATTAATCGTTCTTGTTTAAGATAAATCACGATCAAATTAATTAATTATCCTTAATTAATGAATCCTTTTATATTAATCACTTTTCTAAACATCCTTGAGATTTTCATCCATCATAATTTTAAACAAATAAATTCATTTAAAATTATCCTTCTATGTAACTAGTACGGTGGAGGCAACCCGGTGAATTCCCATTTATTACGCAGATGCTAAATTAAACACACATATATATATATAACACTTATCATGTGTTGTGCCTCACCTTTACGCTTGCGCCACGATACATGTCTCAAGGGTTTGTATAATATAATAATAAATTTTAACAAATCTGTGTAATTTGGGTGAGTACACGAAGTATAGTTATGACTACACGGCGTGTACTTTTCTTCACCGTCCATCCGAAGTACATGCCCGGGGACAGGGTGTGTTAATGTACTTCGGAAATTTTCAGATTACACGGCATTTTCAGTGGGACTCACGCCGTGTAGTTTCTCCATTACGCGGTTTCCAGCTAAGAAGGCCGTGTATGGAGTACACGGCCCAACCCTAACCCAAAGGGACTACACGTTATGATCATTTGACCACATGGTGTGTATTCTGGAAACCGTGTGCCACCTATTTCTGGTCAACACACGGTGTCTTAAATTCATAGATAGAATCCAATACACGGCCTGATTTGGCGGATCAGTCAATGCATTAAACCTAAACTACATGACATGTACTTTTGATGACACGTCATGTATTTTTGTGTTGTACGGCCAGAAATTCCTGGCTCCCAAGGATGAGTTCCTCAATTTTATTTTAATCAAAATTGAAAGAAAAATTTCGTTTCTTTGAGGTGAATGAGAAATGAGGGAGGAGGAACAGATCTCGATATTCATATTTATAGAATGATTAAACATGAATTGAAATAATTAAATTATTAAATGCATAAATCACCAAAAAAACAAAATAATTATAATCAACGATATGACCCGCTCTGATAACACTTGTAGGTTCCGGGCGCTACGGAAGTGTGTTGGTTGGTTTTCCCAACATTAATTTTAACGTTAATCAATGTTCAATCTGAGATCCTTCAATATTTAAAACGCCGAATCTTCGGAAGAGATTAAAGAGAGAAATGGAAATTTAGAGTCCCAGAACCCTTGAGATAGGATCATCATATATTGGTTATAATTAATTTAATTAATTAATAAGAATTACCTCGATGGAATTCTCTCTTCGTTGGAGTCTCTGGTCACGATCCTGTGATCCATCGTTGCATTGTAGAATCCAAGTACATGATTCCTCTAGAGGTGATCCATATTTACTCCACGTATCTCTGGACGTTGTCGAAGGGATCTCTGGGTGCTAGTGCAGAAGAGCCTTCGCTTCCGATGTCCACCTTAAACCGCCTTGATCCGGTGGAAGATCTCGCTATCGTAACTTGAAAGTGTTCTTGGTGGAAAGGGAATTATCTCTTGGCTTGAGAGTATTTCTAGATCTGTTGTGCACAACAATTGCTCTATTTCTATGAGAATAATGTAATTGGTATTGTAATACATAGAATAATAAAATGAATTAATTTCCTGAAAGCATTTAATTATTTAATTTAATTCTTACAAATACCCCATGTCTTAATAATGACAGTTGACCATCATTATTACTTGACATGTGCCCAACGTATCACATTTAATATCATTTAATTAAATATACAATAATTTCTCACGAATCCTGAAAAACAAACTACACAGTATGTATATAAATATACACGACATGTGCTTTTATTTTTCATTTTATTTATTTCTTCCACCATATTTATTAGACCTTGAGTAATGGTTATTTATTTCTTAAATAAATGTAACTACATTACTCACTAATAAACATAATTTCTCCCATAATATATTCTCTCTAATTACTAGTGTCGAAATAAATAAGATCAAGAATTCTTAAATAATTATTAAACCACAGTCGGGAATAATATTTATTTATCATGTTAAATTAATATTTAACTGACATTCATGGACACACTTAGTGTGTGACCCTATAGGCCTCTTTATTCATGCCATTAGGTGGAGCTTGCATAAAGTCCAAGGTTAGCGTCAAGAAAAATTCCAAGGCACCCATAGAAAAAGAAGATAACACCGCAATGACGTTCCATCTCCTATGAATGCTTACAGTGTAATATAATCATGTTGTCTCGATATCTCCAATCATGCGTGTTGCATTCTAGTGCCATCAGCCCATGTGATTTATTATTCTTTCTTTGACATCACGAAATAGAACTCGCCCATACCATACCATGGCCATGGATTTATTTAGGCTACATCAATTCCATCAAAGGGCCTGAGATATCTTCTTCTGTTATGGAACAGATGGGACAAATCTTTTCCCACATTATATATTAATGCAATAATACTCGTGACACACCTAACATATCCTACCTCACTGTGAACAGTGTGTCGTCATATTTTTATTCAATACATCTTAGTGTGCGAGTTTTAATACCCATTAATAATAATATTAAAGTCTAAGGACCAAGAAACACGTTCGCAGATAGAAACATTCATTGACACTATGAAATGTTTATTTCCTACTGGTTGGTCATGTTCTCATAATATCCTCCTGGATATTACCAAGGGCACACACCATGAGAAGGTGCCTCAATGTTTTATGATTCCTTAGCCCTAATGTCCTGTATTATTTTTGTCCCTCAAATAATATCATCCGGTCATAGAACATATATTCAAGAACAGTGTTATGGCACTTTTGGGTTCTCATAATTATAAGGATCTGCTATAACCCATTAATGCTACAGCTGTCCTTAGGAAATTATCACATGTATTGTCACACAGAAGAACAATAAATATGTGATAAGGCTTTTAAAAATCAATAAATTACAAAGTAGTTGGTTCTAGATCACCAAATCCAACAATTTTGTGGTGAACCATAAGGTTTATGTCACAATATGAGCTTAAAATGGTATATTATTATTGAAAAAAGTTTATGACATCACAAGTACAATGCTGTATTGATTTTATATAGGGTAAAATAATGAAAATTGTTATTTATACATTTAGAAATCCTTCTTAATTCTCTCCCAACTCTCAAACAGAGTTGGATACCTCTCATATCGCTTATTGTCCATTTGTATGATTCTTTTTAGAGTGAAATTATATTGGTATAAACAATTATTTACATGGTATATATTACTCATTCTACATTTGTTTTCATATTTCACATCATATAATCTTCATTATATTTTTTAAAGGAAATTATTGTTTTATTTGATTGTTATTTTGTATGATATCATTACATGGAAAGTATACCCATTATATATTTATTGTAAAAATTCTATAAAATATAACATAATTCATATCTGATTTTTAATATTTACCTAATTATATTATTTCCTATGTTATATTGATGAAATTATTATTTTGGTATCAAGGTATAAAAAATATCCAAATATCATCATTTGAACCATTCGATATATAATTGCGTCATAAAGTCATCGAAATGGTAGAGTTATGCATTATTTCATGTATAGAGTTTGTTTTTTCATTCATGGTTATCTATTTTTAGTGTGATATATATGTTATTTAATAGCTCATGAGTGTCAATGAATAATATTTCTCAGTTTTGAGTGATCTTATGACCATTAAGGTTTTTTTAGATATATGTAATAAAAAATTTCTAATTGTATTCATTAATATTATCTATCAATGGGATGGTTCTAGATTTATTTCAAACATATAATTTATACAATTTATAATAAATGTGACATGACGTTGTGTACCATTTATACCACCCTTCAAGTGAGAGGATTATGGGTTCTTATGAAATTTCATAGGTAGGGGATTTTGGGGACAACAAAGTGTGATTATGTTGACCTCTAATAATTTTATATAGACTACACTGCAAGATGATATTATGGTGTCTAGAAGGTAGTGAGGAAAAAACCATAAGTGATATAGTGTTGTTATAAATATGGAATGTGATATGATGTATGACCAATATTGGTTTTAATGGTGTGTGTTCGTTTGACGTGTGTTATCCACCTTATTAAACAAACTCACCAATATTAGGATTTTTTTAAAATCAACATTTGATTAAATAATTATTTTTTCTTATGTGTTTTTGTATCAAAATTATTATTCCAAACTATTTTAATTTCTTTTAGTGACCATAAAAAATGTTTCATAATTAATTACTCAAATATGTTTAAGATATATATTATGCACTATGAATATATTTCACTGATTCTACAAATTTCAGTTTTTGTTGATTTTTTTATATTACAAATGAAATTCATAAAAATATAATCTTATCAAATATTTAACATATATTATTTAATATCTAAACTTTTTTTTTAAAATAATTGATTATTGGAAATACAAAATATTTGGAGATTCATACATGTAATTTTTCAAACAAAGAATGCCATTTTTTTTAGAAAAAAATGGAAATTATAAATGAATATTAATAAATGATAATTAATTTAATGATATGAAATATTTTAGAAGTATTTATTCTTAAATTAAAATAATTTTATTTTGTGATTTTTTCATTAATTATTTTATATTATAAAAGTCGAGTTATGTTATTAAAGATGGATATTTTATTCTATAATTTGAAATATCATTTAGAAATTGAATTTAAAATTTTCATATCTCATGGTATGTGAAGTTATTCTTTTAAATGTATAAGAAATTAGTTTTCTATATAAATAAATGTTAACATGGTTAGAGTAACTTATTTTTAATAATAGAAAAAATCATATTCTGGTACAATATTCTATATCTTTTCTTCTGTATTTATGAATCATTTAAGAAATAAGGAAACACTCTATGGAATATCTAATTCCATTATATATCAAATGAATAATTCCCTAAACCAATGGTATATTTATGCGTTCTTAGACAAAATTATAAATAGAAGGTAAAAAATATCTCACATGGATGGTTAAATAATATATAAAAATATATTACTATAAAATAAATCATAATAATGAAATAGAAAATCTAAAATAAATATTTAATATATTTTTCTTATTAGTTCATTTCAAAATAAAATACACAGTTCATATTATAAATTATATCTATGTTCAAATTCCAATATTTTCCATTTTATCAAATAACCTCTTGATCATCACATTTAATATATTTTTCTTCTTTGTTCATTTCAACTTCATATTATAATTTCTTCTTTCAATTGTGCTCCACACCTATATAAATATTTTTATATAATATTTTTTAATATTTTTTACTTTGAATGATCATGTTAGTAATGAAAAGAACCTTTTTAATAAACGTAGAGCTTGATTATAAATTCATAAGAACTTTTTTAAATATTAACACTTTCTTGCACTAAGATGGGAAATCCCTTGAAAAACAGATCTTGTATTTAGAGGCTCCAATCTCTTCAAGAAAACTATTTAAAAAGTGCAGTAGAATTATTTCCCCCGAACTGCATTAAATATAGTATGTTCTATGTTTTTATAAATAATTTTAATTATATTCATATTTTGGATAATATTTAGAATCAATATTCAAATTTTGATGGTGGTTTGAAATTAATTTAAATATCAATAACTTGACCCACCACCTTGCCCCTCAAGAATAACTATTCTTTATTTCTGAAAATATATTTCTATCAAAAAATAGAATCATGAGTTCATATTTATAAAATATTGAAACTCTAAACCTCATCTTAAATAGTACAATTTAGATAATAATATAGATGAAATTTCTCTTGTTATAGAACCCTTTATTAACAAAAAAATATATTATATTATATAAGTCTTTAATAATTAAATATCTATAATATCTAGTTTTACTAGTTTATCTGATGTCAGTTAACCCCTGTGAAATCCCAAGTTATGAACCCACTAAATGGGATCCAATTACAAATTATATTAATAATTTGAAATCAGAATCAATGTATTGTTGCACATGAGGTCTTGGTCATGATTAGTTAAATATAGTTTTCCTATTAGTGACAATGTAAAAAATGTTTACTACCATGTTAGTATATTTTTATTCAACTAATTATGTGTAGAACCATATGTAAATTAGTAGAATAATTATGTTTTATACAATTAAGAATTATTTTAGATGACAGAATAAATCAATTTAATATATTTTTGCAATAAATATTGAATATTTTTTCATATCAAAGAGAAATAATTCATGAATAATAATAATATATAAATGTTCTCATAGATATTACCTATTTAGGGATTATTATTTTAGTTTCCATTATATAATGAAATATAATAAAAAAATACTAAATTAAAGATATCATTAACTTTATTTGGTTGTACAATCTTGATATTTATGTTGTGGATTGATATCAAAAGATGATTATTTGTGAGAACAATTATTTTAGAGAATATAACTCAGTGAATGAGAATGATTATTAATAAACATCAGTATCATCATTATCTTATGGAGAAACATAATGAAATTCATAGTCTAATTAATATCATTCTCAATTTTAAATGAAGAAAAAAACTAAACAACAAGATGAGATTATTTTGAAAATACTTAAACAAGAAGAAAAAGAAGTATGGAAATACAAAAAGAATTCATATTGTGTGAAATAATGATTCCTAAACACATAAAACTTGATATACCATTATTACAAGATAATAATAACTATGGGAAGAATTACATTATAAATACTGGAAATAAAAATTAATCCATAAATGCAATAAAAGCTACTTGGAGTGACTCCGAGGTATTTAGTAATGATTGTTGTTTTGATTTGAATGATATTGTATATAAAAAAATCATTTCACAATTAAATGAGGTAAATTATTTATATCTTTCTTATTTGAAATCCTGACACAAAAAAATATTTTATGTTAAACAAAATTAGTATTATTGTAAATTATAAGTCAATTGTGGGACTTTAGAGAAAATAAAAAAATATTAATGTAAAGACCCGTAAAATCCATGGGAAATTTTTTCTTAATTATCTTTGGAATTTTATGAGAATGCAGTTTCTGACGGCGCCAGATTCTGAGGCCCGGTGTGCCCAGAATCAATTTCCGAAGTTTAGCTCGGGTATGTTCAGTGAACGAACGAGTGGGTTTTTCTAACTTTTGAACCGGCGCTCGGAATTGAAATATGAGGGCACCGATGAAACCGCAGTGCCCTTATTTTCTTAGGAACACTTATTCCAGAGTTGCATTTGCTCGGTTGTAGATAGGGAATAAAAATATAATTGTTTTATATTTTTATTTCTTCGCTGAGCAGTTTAAGTGAAAATTAAGATGTGTCTCAACTTAATTTCTCTCTTCTACGTGGTTTATCCCTTGTGAGGGAGTTGGTGTGGGACCCACTAATGTTATAACTTCCCTTGAGAGGATTTAAGATGAGTTGGGGCCCACACGAGCCCCCACCTTTTCATCTACCCTTAACTCTCTTAAACCCCTTTTTCAAAACCCCTTGTTAAATTTTGATAACTCACCTCATTTATGGGACCTCTTCACATTCTTCTCTTCCATTAATTCATGACACCACCTTAATTAATAATTGAATCATCCAATTTAATGAGGGTGGTGTATGAATTTTAAATGTATGAGTTAATGAAAATATTAATCAAGTCTAATTTTTTATTAAGGGAGGAGCATTTTATTGAGAGGGGGGTCCATTGGAGAAATTCCTCTCCTTCCATACCTCCCTCTCCTTCCACCATTGTTGCACCACCACCGAGGTTCCATCTTCTCCGATGGGAAACCGATGAATGAGGAGGGATCGGTGGCGTGGGGCAGACACAACGATCGATGTTGTCTTCGACGTCTTCCCTGCATCGGATCCAACGAACGATGCTCGAGCTGGGATAAAAGGAACTTTACGGAAGCGACGAATGCCAACGGCCGTCGCCACCTTCATCTCTTTCCTTACGATGACGTCAATGAGCTGACGTCCGCCCTTTCGCGACACCGTCATCCACGATGCTCGACTACCACAGATCTTTCTCGAGGTAGGGAATTAATTTGAAAATGATTTTATTCCCTTGATTCTTTCATTCTAAAGAAAACAAAGAACATGGATCAACATATTATCTAGTTGATCCGCGATCATTTTCCTTGTGGGTTGGGAAAACCTTTTTGCAGAAAGTTGTAGGGGTTTATTGCTTCTTGTTCGTGAAACATCCTTTGTCGTTCCTCGTCTTACATATTTTGGGCCTCTTGTTATCATCTTAACAGAAGGAGGTCGGACCGCACGAACACGGACGACCCTCCCCCCCTATGTTGTTGCGTTATTGCAGTTCGGAAGATAGTGGCATGGTGCAACGACACCGCGCGAGAACCTAGTGGGATGCGGCAAGGATGCGCGGTGCCATCGCGCGGCGCCGTCAAGGCCGAATGAATGTGTGGTCGTAATTGGGACTGCGAAGGCGAACGGAAGACTCCACAGTTTTTTCATTTGACGTTCGGATCGACGGGCATTGACGGAACGGGCCGTAGAGACGTTTTGATGTTTCCACAGTGAAGAACGGGACCCGGGATGAGCATCGGTGCAGTCGGAATTGAAAATGGACCACTGGACCAACTCCGGTGGCCCGCAAACACCATCGGTGGTGCCCCAGTGCACCGCCTGGAGAAACTATCATGGCTAAAGCCGCGGTGGTGAGATGATGGATCCCGCGGCCGCGCGGGATCCAGGGGGGACGCGGCGCGCGCTGCGTCCGCAGAGCCTCGGCTCGCTGGCCGAGCCAGTGAGCCACCCGGCCGAGCAGGGGCAGCTTGGGCGTACCGGGCCGGGCCGCGCCTAGCTAGGTCAGATACGGACCTGGGTGGGGTCGACCCGGTTCAGGCTGACCCAGGGGCGTTTGGGCCGGGTCGGTCCGGGACTAGAACCCCCGTTTTCGGACCTCTTCGGTACTTTTCCCATAACACGGGGTAAGGACCTGTAATCGACTCACCGTCAGTTGCATTGCGATACTTGGATCGAGACGGTCATTTCGGTATATTACACTCAATGTTTTAGAGAACTTTGGGTTCGGCCGGGTTGGTTCGGATATGGAACCAACCGGGCCCTCAGAGCGGAAACACTTATATCTTGAACTCTGGACGTCTGATTGACGTACTGTCAACTTTTTTGTATTCCTCATGATGAGAGAGAACTTTTGGCTTACTCCACTTGAGGTTTGGATGTTGTCGGAGTGAGTTCGTTTTGGTTCACTCATAAAACCAACCGGGCCCCTGAAACGAAAAAGCCAACAACTCACAGACCAGGTGTCCGATTGACATGCCGTCTGTATCGTTGAATTCCTTTTGAGGAGGCAGAACATTTTTCATAATTCGCATGTGGTTTGGACGCAGTTGGATAGTGGCCAGGTTTGATTGTACCCGAAATCCAACTGGGCCGCGGGAACGGAAAAGTTGATAACTTTCAAACTGGATGTCCGTTTGACGAACCGTCAGCGGCGTTGGTGATCACATTTTGAAACGGTCCCTATTAGTATACACTATGTGAGTTCGGGGTAGAGTTGAGATACGGTCGGGTTGGTTCGTACAGGAAACCAACCAGACCCCTATGACGAAAAGGCTAATTACTCATAGACCGGGTGTCCGATTGACGCGCCCTCTGCTGCGTTGAGACCCCTATGACGAGGCCGTCCTTTGAGATACTTCTTCATGGGACTTTGTGATACTTGGAGTATCGAAAATTAGCTCGTGGGGAAGACCATCCTGGAGATGAGCTTGCGGAGTGCAAAGACCATGTAGCCGGCTGAGACCTGACGACTGCTTGACCGATCGACTCGGTGTGTTTCGGATAGCCCAATGGGGATCGCTTGGTTGTAGTGGCAGACCCACGGCGGAAGGGCGCTTGGTTGTACTGGAAGACCCGTGGTACTCAACAGAAGGATTACCCTTGGAGGCTATGAGGGGGAGCGCTTGGTTGTAGCGGCAGACCCACGATGGAGGAGCGCTTGGTTATAGCGGCAGACCCACGGTACTCATCAGAAGGAGTTCCTCTAGAGGCTATGAGGGGGAGCGCTTGGTTGTAGCGGAAGACCCATGGTGGGAAGCGCTTGGTTGTAGCAGCATTCCCACATTACTCAACAGGAGGAGTACCTCAGCAGTCTTAGGTTTGTGAGCAGTACCTCAGAGTCGTGACAGGACCACTGTACACTCCAGAGACGGGGCTCTTCAGCAGTTATGGTTTCGATAATGAAAATCCTAGTTTGAGCTAAGTCTATGACCTTTATGTTTATCTCATGATTGAGATGGGTCACTTGATAACTTAGGTATATGAATGGGCATATACCTGGATAGTGGTTATCTTTTGATTTCATAATTTCTGTGTTTCCTCCTGATTGAGATGGGTTAATTGATAACTTGGGTATATGTATGGGCATATAACTAGGTAGAGGTTATCTATTGAAATATACTATGTGGTTATCCTTGTTAGATTTTTTGAGACCATGATGGTATCGGGGTCCCTACTGAGTATCGATATACTCACCCCTGCACGGGCTATGCCCTCACCTCGTTGTGTTGGTTGCAGACGACGGGCAGCGTAGACAGAGGCCGAGTGTTCGAGGAGTGGACGGTACCCGGAGGTGGACCTCACGACGAAACAATATCCGGTGGTGAACTTCACGACGAGACGACAGTCGGAGGAGGTTGACGGGAAAGAGTGTTGTGGGGCTATCTGTACCGACCCTTCAGGTAGATCCGTGGTGGATGATCCAGGAGCTATGATATCTGTTCATACCCTTCAGGTAGGATCCTTGGTGGACGATCCAGGTGCTGCTTGTCACCTTCCGGCTGTTTTTTCTTTTACCATGTACTTTATAGTTGGGCTTTTATTTTTGGCCACTTTACATTCAGCAGTAGTTTTGTTTTCAGTTTTACTTAGTGTTTTCTTCCCCTTGTACTCTGATTGGTGTTTGTTTACTTTTATAAAGGCAATGCCTTCCCAGATATTGGGATATACGTCTTTGGTGTTAGTCGTCATCCCATGGCCTTTGGAAGGCAGGCTTGGGGTAATTAAGACACGGGTCCCAGGGGACGGGTCGTGACAATTATAATGAAATCATATGATTATATTTTCAATTAATAAGTTTTTCGTAAATTAAAACATTAGGAAATCAAGTTAAAAAAATCAATCTCACAAATATGTGTTTTCTAGGATTGGAAATTAAAAAAATTACTAGTTGGCCATATAAACTAGAAGGATAATACAATATATTATAATTATGGGGTATGATTTTTTAATCAAATTCATTATCACGAATAAAAATAATAATTTAAATTATGGAATAAAATTGAAGGGAAATAAATACATGTATAATTTTTATTAGATTATATATAATTCCCAAAAATAAAATATGTATATGATCACCAGATATCCTTGTGGCACAAATATAAATTTTATAATTGATTATTTCATAATAAAAACATATATTAGATGAATAAAAAATGGTTTTAAGGTTATCTATATAAAAATTATAGAATTATTTATATAATAAAAAGATTTAAATTGCAAAATCAATAATAGCCAACCCCATTGTATCATCAAATGTTTGGGTATGAAAACATTTCATTGATTATTTTTTAATAAAAAATTATATAGATCTATAATGATTAAATTCATATCATGGTATATTCCTATTAATGACTTATGGTTGTACAGTTTTAAAAAATTCACTCACTAAATATGACTGGTGGAGGAAATATCAAATTTTAAAAAAATTCTAGATGAATGGTAGTTGGAATTACATCTTTTGTAGATACTCAATCAATTGTTTAAAAAAAATAATTTAAATTGATGGATTCGAGAAAAACCTATTATAAAAATCTCATATTTTCGAGTTTGGATGTAGAGACTCGGGTTTTTGGCCCTGTCAGACTTTGGAATATTTCTAGGAATAATTCCAGAGCTAAGCGCGAAGACGGCGTGCGATTCCGAGGCCCAGTGTGCCCGAAATTAATGTTATAAAAATATTAAGATTTTTTTCATACTATGCATGTGGAGGGGGTGTGATATCTCCTAAACTGTAGCTCAGATATGGAATATGAGGGCACAGTTGCATCTGGAACGTGTCGTTTACCCTAGGCGGGGTATAAACTTTGCGGGCGCGGGCCTGTGGTGAGAAACGCCACCAGGGGCGTTTTCGTAAATAAGTAGCAAAGTTAGTGTGCGAGCGTCGGCTCAAATAACTTATGAACGGAGTCTCGGATCACAAATCCAAGTCCACCGTTGCGTTTAGAACGGCGCGTTTAACCTAGGGGTGACCTTATCCTGGTTCGCATTTGGTGCGGGGTCGGGGGCGTGTCAGGTCGGGTCAGGGAGTTAAAGCAGATATTTGTTGGAAACAAATATCTCTCCCCCCCCCTTTGTTGGACGTGTGAAGCATATAAGAGGAGTTCCTCCTCCTCCTTCTCCTCCCCTTCCGATGGCGAATCGGCGGTCGAATCGCGCGATCAAGGTGCCGTCGAGCTCGGATTTCGACGACGGGCGTTTCAGGATCGTGCAACGGAAGCTTTGGAGTGCGGATCGTCAGCGTTTCGCCCGCGAGGTAGGCTGTTTGAGTTTTAAAATCCCGGATCCCATTTTTTTGTTGTTTTCTTTCAAATTTTTGTAAGGGTTGTATAGTTCGGGTCCAGAGCTTTCCAAAACATGTTTCAGATCTGAATTTGGAGCACCGGGGTGCTCGCGGGGGCTCCCGGATGTTTTCTGGCGAAAACCCGGTTTTCCGGCGACGGCGGGTGGCAGCCATGGCGGAATCCGGCGACAGCACGGCGGCGGTTTTCGGTAACGGCGGTGGCGGCACGGCGAAATCCGGTGGCGGCGCGGTGGTTTCCTGTGAGGCTGGCGGTGGTCCGGCCAGGATTTTCTGGGGTTTCTTTAAAACCCTGTAACTCGCAAACCGTAACTCCAATTTGCGAGCCGTTTGCGGCGACGCACTCCTTGCGTCGAGACGGACCTTTTGAACTAACTTCGAGAATTTTAAGGGTTCAGGATCGTGGCCCGGGAGTTAGAAACGTCGTATAAAATAATATTATTTTATTATTTTACGACTTCGGGTCGTTGTAACTTCTACCCGGAGCGTCCGATTGACGTGCCGTCAGTGGCGTTGAGACCCTGATGGTACGACGGACTTTTTGAGATGGTTTCTGTGTGTTGGGACTGAGAACGGGGTGCGGGCCCCACGAGGCCGGGTTTTGGCGTTTGCGGATAAACGCAGCTTTTGCACCAGGAGTCCGATTTTGGCGGATGAATAGTCAATCCTCTGTGTTTTTCCGAGAGGATTGCAATGTTGTGTTCCGTTCAATGAGTTTCGTAATCCAGGCATGGGCCCCACCCGAGATGGTCTTCGGTGAATAATACCTCTTTCACCAAGTGTCCGTTTTGGACGAGTGAGTAGTCGATTCTGCTTGTTTTTTCTAGGGTATCGTCGTGGTATGGTCTGCATGATGAGTTTCGGGATCGTTGTGTGGGCCCCGCACAAGCTAGCTACGGTGAATAGTTCTTTTTTCACCGGTGCTCCGTTTCGGGCGAGTAAACAGCCTATCCTGCGTGTTTTTCTGCGTGGAACGCGATGGTGGCCTCGGTTTTGGCCTAAGAGGTGCGCAGTATGGCGTTGTGGTGGGTCTCTTTGGTTAGCGACATTTGGACCAGCAGGGGTTGAGTGTGCTCCCTTGGTTCGTTCCTACGAGGGTTCGTGTGGCATCACAACCTTCATATGGGTTTGTGATCTTCTATATGGGATGTTTAAACTGTTAGAGTTGTGGTATCCCTCTGGTGGGCCTGGAGCAGATCCTCTAGCATCTTTACCCTAGATCGGGTTTTTGGTATCGCTGTGACCGCTTATTCACGGGCGGTGATCCCCTATCTAGCAGGTTAACCCCGTAGGGTTTGTGGCATCATCAGAAATATGATCCCCTACGCGGTGGGTCGTGCTCAGTAGGGTTGTGTCATCGTCGGGTATACGATCCCTTACTCAGCATGTGGTTTATAGTAGGGTTACGATATCGTTGGTTATGCGATCCCCTACTCAGCGCGTGGTTTCGGTAGGGTTGCGTCATCATCGGTTCGATCCCCTACATCGCGAGTTATTCCAGATACGGTTCTGGTATCGTCATGACCATCTTTATATGGATGATGATCCTCTATCTGAGTGTGGAGCTTCTGTCGAGCGCCAGATCGGGTTGTGGTATCCCCTAGCGGTTCCTGGGTGCGATCCCCTATCTGTGAGAACTATGTATGCCATATCGGGTCGTGGTATCCCCCAGCGGACCCTGGGAGTGATCCCCTATCTGTGAGCTACGTATACTGGAGTGGGTCTTGGTATGCCCTAGCGGACCCTAGCGGCGATCCCCTATCCGAGGAGTTTGGTGGTTATGGTGTTTCAGCGATGTTTCCTCAGTGATGTTATCCAACGGGCGTGGTCTCTCGGGTGAGCGTCTGAGATGTTTGGTTGGGACCCGATGGAGTGTATCTCTCGGATGAGTGTCATCTGGTATGACAATGTTCGTGGTGTACTCTCTTGGTTGGGGAAATTTGCTGGTGATGAGGTCGGTACTTCTTGTGGCTCTATGGCGTGAGTTGAGTATATCTGGATTGTTCAAGGTGTATGTATAGGCATACACCTGATCTGAGCTGAGCTGACTAGTTGTGTTTAGCCAAGGATGGTCAAGAGATGGAGTTTCTCTCTCGTCTGGGTTCCCTCTGGCTGGGTTCAGTGGACTGTTGCCTTTCAGTTGCTCCCGTGGGTTTTGAGTTTTTGGGGTACCTACTGAGTATGTTTATACTCACCCCTACACGGGCTATGCCCGCACATGTTTGTGTCTTGTGCAGACCTCAAGCCTTTTGACGGAGTCCCAGGAGGACCCGGAGTAGGCGGAGCTTAGTGAGCGAGTTGACTGGGGTGTTTACCGGAGCTGTGCCGAGGGAGCTATCCGGCGGGTGTTTGTGGCAGCGTTCCCCTTCTTCAGTGCAGGTTGGACGCGTTTTGTAGTTTTCTTTTCGTGGGCCCTGTTTTGCCCTTGTACTTTTTCTGTTTCTCTCTGGTTGTGGGATAGTGTATGCATGCATTTAATTTTCAGTTTCTATATCTTTGCACTGTTGCATGGAGGTGTTGTGGGTGCGTGTATACAGGTACCTTAGGCTAATGCCTCCCATGTCTGTGATATCTTACTCGGCGCTGGTCGCCAGCCCCTGGCCTATTGGAGGCGGGCTTGGGGTGTTGCGGCTCGAACCACGTTGGGTCGGGTCGTGACAGAGTGGTATCAGAGGAGGTTCCACCTTTGGGATCTCAGAGCGTAGCTGGTCTAGCTGTGAGTTTGGTTCGAGTTTCATAGAGGTAGTGTTAGTATGTTTCGAGTTCAGCTTTCAGGCCAGGGACTCCAGTGTTGGTGCGGCGCCCGACGTATCCATACAGTAGGACTCTGAAAACCTGCCTTTCGACTCGGGACATTCGTACACTGGTCGCGGGGTCATAATGGTACATGCATCATATAAGACTGGGTTTTTGGTTTTTCCTTTTCCTTCTTGAGTCAGCTCTCCAGATATACTCTTTGACTGTGGTGTGTCTTGAATGTAATTCAGGATGCCTCCACGACGAAAGCCATAGAGGGTTCTGTAGCAGGATTATGCTGATGACCCGCCCCGTGTAGTGGCTGTGGAGCAGGGCGCAGGTTCTGAGGTTGCACCTCCAAGTGGTCTGCCAGTTGAGCCACCACCTGTCGAACAGCTGGTTGTTCCGGCGGTGTAGGACGAGGTTGCACGCAGGCTGAGTGCGCTACAAGAATTCCAAAGGCAGCGACCTCTGAGGTTCCGGGGTGATCCAGACCCCCAGGCAGCTGATGACTGGCTTGAGGCAGTCACCCGAGTTTTCCTCCTAGTGAGGACACCTCCAGATCAGATGGTGGTCCTAGCGGCAAGCCTTCTGCATGGTTCTTCCGGGCGATGGTGGAGTTTGGTGACGCAATCCCATGATGAGGAGACGCTCACGTGGGCAGAGTTTTAGCGGTTCTTCATGGAGGAGTTCTATCCGGTGACGCTGAGGCCAGTGCGGATCCAGGAGCTTCTACAACTTCGATAGGAGATCATGACTGTGTCGGAGTACTCAACGAGGTTTAAAGACCTGTCGCACTACTCCCTGGATATGGTTCGAGACCCATTATTTAGGGCTCGGACCTTTGAGCAGGGATTACGCAGGGACATCCGAGCAGGTGTGGTTTCCTTGTGCCTGCCCACCAATGCTGGAGTGCTGGAGCGAGCATTGGTGGTGGAGAGTTTTTTGGCTGAGCAGATGCCCCCTGTTAGTGCTGGGCATTCGAGAGCTGAGACTCCTTCAGTCGGATCGTCATCTGGTTGCCAATGACAGACTCAGGGGTCTGGAGGTGGCCGACGTTTCAGGAGGCGACCCCAGGATGGAGGATCTGAGCCTCAGGGCTCACAGGGCTCGCAGGCTAGTTTTGGTCAGCCGCAGGAGAGGCGGTGTTACGCTTGCGATGGTCGGGGACATCTTGCTAGAGATTGTCCCAACCGACGTGCTGCTGAGAGGGATCCAGTCGATGGACCATCTTGGAAGAGGCAGCGTCTCGAGCAAGGAGGTCCGCAGGGTGGCGGACATGGCGGCAGAGCTAGTGCAGCGGGAGGCGGTGGTAGGCAGTACCAGTTGCCACCACCCCCACCCCCAGGTGGTCCATGCCAAGCTCAGGGAGATCGTGGTCGAGGGCGAGGACAGTTGGATGCCCTGGAGATAGTTGACCCAGAGGAACCACAGATGGATAGAGGTACGCCTTGTGTCTTTTCTACTTACTACAGTAGTTTGTCAGACACTGTTTAGCGGTACGCTTTCCTTTTTTTGCTTGCTCGAGTTTTGTTCAGGACGTTGATAAGACCCTCTGTGGGTGTTTCATGGTGAGCTCGCTGGTGTGTGAGACCCAGTTGAGAATCTGATCGCTTTCCTTGTACTTAGGGCTTTTTGGGGATGAGATGTTCTAAGGAGTGGATGATGTAGAGACTCCGGTTTTTGGCCCTGTCAGACTTTGGAATATTTCTAGGAATAATTCCAGAGCTAGGCGCGAAGACGGTGTGCGATTCTGAGGCCCGGTGTGCCCGAAATTAATTTTATAAAAATATCAAGTTTTTTTTTCATACTATGCACATGAAGGGGGTGTGATATCTCCTAAAAGGAAGCTCAGAACGGGAATCTGAGGGCACAGTTGCGTCCGGAACGTGCCGTTTAGCCTAGGCGGGGTGTAAACTTTGCGGGCGCGGGCCTGCGGTGAGAAACGCCACCAGGGGCGTTTCCGTAAATAAGTAGCAAAGTTAGTGTGCGAGCATCGGCTCAAATAACTTCTGAACGGAGTCTCGGATTACAAATCAGAGTACACCGTTGCGTTTAGAATGGCACGTTTACCCTAGGGGTGACCTTATCCTGGTTCGCATCTGGTGCAGGGTCGGGGGCGTGTCGGGTCGGGGAGTTAAGCACATATTTGTTGGAAACAAATATCTCCCCCCCTTTGTTGGATGTGTGAAGCGTAGAGGAGGAGTTCCTCCTCCTTCTCCTCCCCTTCCAATGAAGAATCGGTGGCCGAATCGCGCGATCAAGGTGCCGTCAAGCTCAGATTTCGATGGCGGGCGTTCCAGGATCGTGCCACAGAAGCTTTGGAGCGCAGATCGTCGGCGTTTCGCCCGCGAGGTAGGCGGTTTGAGTTTTACAATCCCGGATCCCAATTTTGTGTTGTTTTCCTTCAATTTTTATAAGGGTTGTATAATTCGGGTCCCGAGCTTTCCAAAACATGTTTCGGATCTGAATTTGGAGCACCTGGGTGCTCCCGGGGGCTCCTGGAAGTTTTCTGGTGAAAACCCAGTGTTCCGGTGACAGCGGGCAGCGGCCATGGCGGAATCCAGCGATGGCACGGCGGCGCGGCGGTAGTTTCCGGTAACGGCGGCGGCGGCACGGCGGAATCCGGCGGCGGCGCGGTGGTTTCCGACGAGTGTGGCGGTGGTCCGGCCAGGATTTTCTGGGGGTTCTTTAAAACCCCGTAACTCGCAAAACCGTAACTCCGATTTGCGAGCCGTTTGCGGCGACGCACTCCTTGCGTCGAGATGGACCTTTTGAACTAACTTGGAGAATTTTAAGGGTTCGGGATCGTGGCCCGGGAGTTAGAAACGCCGTATAAAATAATATTATTTTATTATTTTACGACTTCGGGCCGTTGTAACTTCTACATGGAGCGTCTGATTGACGTGTCGTCAGTGGCGTTGAGACCCTGATGGTATGAAAGACTTTTTGAGATGGTTTCCGGGTGTTGGGACTGAGAACGGGGTGCGGGCCCCACGAGGCTGGGTTTTGGCGTTTGCGGATAAACACAACTTTTGCACCAGGAGTCCGATTTTGGCGGATGAATAGTCGATCCTGTGTGTTTTTCCGAGAGGATCGCAATGGTGCATTCCGTTCGATGTGTTTCGAAATCCAGGCGTGGGCCCCACCCGAGCTGGCCTTCGGTGAATAGTACCTTTTTCACCGGGTGTCCGTTTTGGACGAGCGAGTAGTCGATTCTGCCTGTTTTTTTGAGGGGATCGTCTTGGTACGGTCCGCTCGATGAGTTTCGGGATCGTTGTGTGGGCCCCGCACGAGCTAGCTATGGTGAATATTGCCTTTTTCACAGGTTCTCCGTTTAGGGTGAGTAAACAGCCTATCCTGCGTGTTTTTCCGCATGGAACGCGATGGTGGCCTCTGTTTTTGCCTAGGAGGTGCCCAGTTTGGCGTTGTGGTGGGTCGCTTGGGTTAGCGACGTTTGGACCAGCAGGGGTTGAGTGTGCTCACTTGGTTCGTTCCTACGAGGGTTCGTGTGACATCACAACCTTCGTATGGGTTTGTGATCCTCTCGATGGGATGTTTAAACTATTAAAGTTGTGGTATCCCTCCAGTGGGCCCATAGAGGATCCTCTAGAATCTTTACCCTAGATCGGGTTCTTGGTATCGCTGTGACCGCTTATTCATGGGCGGTGATCCCCTATCTAGCAGGTTAACCCCGTAGGGTTTGTGGCATCATCGGAAATATGATCCCCTACGCGGTGGGTCGAGATCAGTAGGGTTGTGGCATCGTTGGGTATACGATCCCCTACTCAACATGTGGTTTATAGTAGGGTTACAGTATCGTTGGTTATGTGATCCCCTACTCAGCGCATCGTTTCGGTAGGGTTGTAGCATCGTCGGTTCGATCCCCTACATCGTGAGTTATACTAGATAGGGTTCTGGTATCGTCATGACCATCTTTATATGGAAAATGATCCTCTATCTGAGTGTGGAGCTTCTGTCGAGCACCAGATCGAGTTATGGTATCCCCTAGCGAATCCTGGGTGTGATCCCCTATCTGTGAGAACTATGTATGCCATATCGGGTCATGGTATCCCCCAGCGGACCATGGGAGTGATCCCCTATCTGTGAGCTACGTATACCGGAGTGGGTCTTGGTATCCCCTAGCAGACCCTAGTGGCGATCCCCTATCCGATGAGTTTGGTGGTTATGGTGTTTCAGCGATGTTTCCTCAGTGATGTGATACAACGAGCATGGTCTCTCGGGTGAGCGTCTGAGATGTTTGTTTGGGACCCAATGGAGTGTATCTCTCGGATGAGTGTCATCTGGTATGACAGTGTTCATGGTGTACTCTCCTGGTTGGGGACAATTGCTGGTGATGAGGTCGGTACCTCTTGTGGATTTGTGGCGTGAGCTGAGTATATCTGGATTGTTCAATGTGTATGTATGGGAATACACCTTCGCTGAGATGAGCTGAGCTGAGCTGACTAGTTGTGTTTAACCGAGGATGGTCACGAGATGGAGTTTCTCTCTCGTCTGGGTTCCCTCTGGCTGGGTTCAGCGGACCGTTGCCTTTCTGTTTCTCCCTTGGGTTTTGTGTTTTTGGGGTGCCTACTGAGTATGTTTATACTCACCCCTGTATGGGATTTTCCTGCACATGTTTGTGTCTTGTGCAGACCTCAGGCCTTTTGACGGAGTCCCAGGAGGACCCGGAGCAGTCGGAGCTTAGTGAGCGAGTTGAGCGGGGTGTTTACCGGAGCTGTGCCGAGGGAGCTTTCTGGCGGGTGTTTGTGGAAGTTTTCCCCTTCTTCAGAGCAGGTTGGACGCGCTTTTTAGTTTTCTTTTGGTGGGCCCTGTTTTTCCCTTGTACTTTTTCTGTTTCTCTCTGGTTGTGGGATAGTGTATGCATGCATTTACTTTTCAGTTTCTATATCTCTGCATTGTTGCATGGAGGTGTTGTGGGTGCTTGTGTACATGTACCTTAGGATAATGCCTCCCATGTCTGTGATAGCCTACTCGGCGCTGGTCGCCAGCCCCTGGCCTATTGGAGGCGGGCTTGGGGTGTCGCGGCTCGAGCCCCGTTGGGTCGGGTCGTGCCATTGGATATTAAATTTACTTTTATTACATTGGTTGATTATTTTTTAATGATAAGTGTTTTATTATTATGGAAATATGAGATGAATGTGTCTATAACATATATCATCAATATTTATTTTAAAAATTGCAAACATGTTGAATAAATAATTAAATGAATCGTGTATTTTTCAATGGAGGAACAAATATTAAAGTTTTTATTCAATAATAAATTCATCAAATAATTGTTTTTATTTTACTATGTTTAAATTTGAATTAAAAAATTATATTATTCATGAATAATAAAAATCTAACATAATTAAAAAAATACAACAGGTTTATAATTCTATAAACATAATACACATCAACATATATCTATTAGTATTTAATAGAATAACAATTCTACGTTCTAAATAATTTTTTATGATATGGTTAATTGTTTTTCTTGATCTGCATGGATATATTTAATTTGAATGAAAATTGCATATTTTTTGATATTTATTATTTTTTAAATGCTTGTAAGAATATAAAATAATTCCAGAATTGTAAAATTAAGGATTACCCACACTAGAGAATTTGCGAATTATGATTTTCATTATTTTTTATTCAGACCATGGAATGAATAATAACGATTATTCCCTATAGCTCATAAAGACAGTGATGTTTTTAAAATGAGGAATGGGTCATAGACATAAATTATTACATCTTAGTTTTCTTCACATATCATTCCCTCACACATCTAAGTTGATGTTATTAACCTATCTTGTTATGTAATTGAATAGGTTATAATAATGAATATTGTATATATATAACTATATAAGATATGGAATTATTAGAAACCAAATGATATATATTTTATCATTTTTAGTTGAAATTTTTTTTTCTTGAAACAAAATCTTGGAAAATTTAATATTAATGAAGATAAAATATTAAATTATGTTACTAAATAACTTTAAATTCATACCGAATTTAAACTAATTATTCAAACATTGTTAAATAATGATAATACTATAAAATTTAAGGAATGTTATCCATTTTACAATTAGAATAATGATATAGATAAAATAATTTATTTTCTGTACAACTGAGAAATTAAACATCCCTTTATTAATAAAATGGATAATCATTTGGAAACTATTCAAGAATATTCATACTATAATGGATATATATTGATGAACCTATATTTTAACTCACTAGAAAATCATGAATCACAAAATAACTCCATATCGAATCTATCAATGGATAATTAGATACAGGTTTCATGGTTAGTATAAATATATGATATTTTTCTTAAATTTATGATTTTTTTCATTGTATGAACATAACACCACAAAAGAAACCCTCAGCGATGAAAATTGTGCAGTTTTTTTGAAATTAAAACTAATATAATTTAAAAATATATATTAATGGGAATTATTTGAAAACCCATTTTACAAACATATTATTAAAAACATTGTATTTTAAAAAATATAAGATTAATAATGTCTCATTACTAGAAATGAGGATAATTTTTTTTTGAAAAGGATACAACAATGATAATGTTTTATATTAAAATGAACAATTTTCCAATGTTTCTATATTTGAACCCATTACTATCAAACTCAGATGTTAAATTACATGTTTTTTATGAATTTACTATTTGGTTCCACACATTATTATGTTTTTCAGGTTTTCAGGGTTACATGAATTAGTTACTCTTGAATTTTTGACCAATGTCATTAGTCTTGGAGTTAGATTTGTAAAACATCATAGTGGCACCACATGTGGGGTACGTTGTTGAGGATGTTTATACCCTTGAGTTAGATGATTTTTAAGGTGAAAAGGTTGTATTATTTTGGGTATTACTTCCCCCTATCATTTTCCTATCTCCCCATTTAATATCATCATGGCCCTCATTAATTTAGAGAAAAATGTCATGTGTTTGGGTGGCCAGAATAGGCCGTATTGTTTGGCCGCATGGTTTCTTAAACAATGCATCCCTACCCATCTCATTAGAAATATTTTGTAATTCCCATTTTCCCTTCCAGAACAAATCCAAATCCACTAATTTATACCCCATTTCATTCCCACCATCATTTACAACCTACAAGCTCTCTCACTCTCCCTTGGAACTCAATTTTTGAAGGAGATTTGATGAGGGAAACATAAAGTTCCTGCAAGTAAGTCCTTCTCTCTTGGATTTATTCCTTATCCATAGGGTTTATTCAACAATTTCATGTGGTTATAAAATATCCAAAAGTTAGGGTCAGTACCTCGGGATTGATTTTTGTCTTTTGGTAAAATATTGGGTTTTTAGGATTTATTGAACTCCCTCATAGAGTGGAGGTGGTGTAGTTGATGTTTCACACAAAAAAAATAAATAATTTGAATCAATCGGCTGGTTGTTCCATGTGTTAGAATCCTACGATGTGTTGATTTTCATAATTTATAATTATATCATATTGTTATTAAATTATTATTTGTGGGGGAACAATTTTTGGAAGTGTTGATAATCATTTAATTTCAATGTTGCATATTTTTTTGAAAATGTATTTTTTTCATGTGTATCATTTGTGGTATTATTTGAGGTAATTTTATATCACATGAGAGTGGTTTAATAAATGTTTATACAACTTGAAAAACTATTTTTCACTGGAATTTTTGTGTTTTTGTCCTTGAAAGAGGGTGTTGAAAGGATTTTTGTGTACAAAACATGGTTATTCCCCATGGGTTTGTTTTATGAAAATTTAAAATTATTTAGTAAAATAGAAAATGTGGGAAAATGAAGTACATGTAGTTTTTTTGTTATTATATTAAAATATGATCGGTTTTTTAATGTTAATATGGTGATTTAAGATGTCTAATATTTTCCAATGTTCATTAAATTGCTTATTTCTTTTATTAAATTGCAAGAAAGGTACAAAACTGGTTTGTGGGATGTTTGGTGTGAGTGTGTAGTGAAAAATGACTTTTGTTTGTGAAAGTAGTTGAACATGACATGTATGTGTGCATTTTGGTGTACGCGTGACTTGGATGATATATTTTTATATGAAAATTATATTTCATGGATTGTTGAACTTTTTTGTGCACAAATAACCTATGTATCTAGATAAATGGACGTGTACTAGTATGCTTGTGATCTAGTGGGGTTTGGCCTTATATTCACGTAACATGTTTGAAGATGAAAAATCTAACTAAACTATAATGATGATGATGTCATATAACCACTTAGATATGGGTATTCTCCCTACCAGTGGCTCTTGTGCACGAGAATAAATATTGTAATAGTTACATTAACCAAGATACGAGATACGTGGGACCCACAACAAGCTACTTCCTAGGGGATATTTCTGATTTATTATTCTTATTAGATTCTAAATTCTTAACATAGGCATGACATATTATTTTATGTAAAAATTTAGTAGCATTTGGATTCTATATTAAAAGTGTGGATTCATTAAAGTAGCCCACTTGAAAGTAGTTTTTATTTAATGTTGCATCTTTTTAATGTTCTTAATAACTTCTCATTTTTATGAAAAGTCGAATGTGTTTTCTATTTTAATGTTTATATAATTTTATATCTTACTGGTTCTATCCTGTTAGGCTTTGGCACACATCCTAATTACACTCATGTGGGTAAGTGACTTCGTTTTTTTCCCAACTTTGGTTAATATTTTTGGTGCCAATGGTTTAGGTTTTTATCAGTCCTTATTGGTGCATAGTCATGGAGATGGATTGAGGGCAGTGCCTCATTCCATGATGTGGTTTTTGGGATGTACATTTTGGGTTTCTTAATTTGATATTGTCTTTTATAATTGTCTTAAATTGTGTAATTCATTCTAAATTTTTTTAAAAGATGTTTTTTTGAATATTACATATTTTTAGTTGATTTACATTTATTAGGTTTATATATTTTGTTAAATCATTCCAAAATTTAATTATATTATACTTAGAAACATGTTTCAGCTCATGGGGGTTGAGAACGCCCTTTGGGTCTTTCAATGGTCTGGTTTGGGTGCTAGTTTTGATGAAGTCTAGATTTAGTTTCGGTAAAAATGGATTCAAAAGAAATTTTTCTACCTTGGGGGTCATGTTATTTAGGGAAGAGTCAGTATTGTCTAGAGTTACAATTGTTGGGACTTTATATTCTAGTTATTGGTAGTGTCCCATACCATCACACCTCATTACAAGATTCAAGTCTCCATGGGTAGTCATGATTTATCTAAGTCCTTTGGATTTCTTGTATTGATTATGATTTTGTGAAATGAAATGATAATTGGGGAAATAGTCTAATATAGATCACAGGGCTTAAGAAAGACATGTAGAGCCGATGATATTTCCCTCTAACACACTTATTGATGGTGAATTGATTGGTGTATAGCCGCAACCCATTTGTCAATGTCACCTATTAAAACTAGTTTCCTCTTTTATTATCTGTGTCTCTTCCTGTTGGAATATTGGGACATGGTTTAAAGAAAAAATGGTTTTATAAAATGTGAACATTTATTAAACTATTTTCCAGTAAAGTGGGATGTTTTGATTTGTAAAATTGTAGTACTAAATTTTCATAATTGATTTGAAATGTAAAATGGTGTGTTTAAAACACTTTTAAATGAATAAACTATGTTAAATTTTTTTTATAAATGTGTTTCCAATAAGGTTTTCTAAGCTATTTTAAAGTGTCTGAATGTGATGGATTGTTTTGGTGGTTATCTGTTGAGTTCGGAAATGTATTTCTATTTGGAAACTAGAGGTCATTTAAAATGTTTTATAAAATTTTGGAATTATTTTTTAAACGAGAAGAGTCATGTTCCCTATTTAATAGGGATCTAGGAAATGGAGTTTGTCATGAAATTATGAGTATTTTGAAATGAGGTGAAATGTTCGGAAATTAATTTACATGAATTGAACGTGAGTTTTCATTGATTTATTGGTGATATTTTGAAATGTTTTACAGATCCATGGAACACATGTTTTAAATAAGAAGAGATGAGTTCTGAAAGGAATTGGGCATGATGAATGGAAGATTTTATAAAATTGGATGTGTTTTGAAAGAGGTTGATATGTTTTTGAATTGATCTGAATATCATGAATGGGAGTTTTCATTTGACTGATTGTGTCTATATAAAATGATTTATAAGATGTAAATTTGGATTTTGAATTTGTGGTTATCGGTCTTGAGAAAAATTATGTATCAATTGAATGTTTAGGTTTTGAAATGTGGAATGAATTTTTTTTAAACATTTGAATTTTTATAAGGGAAAACATGCATGGGGTTATATTGGATGATGGATGGTTAATGGCATGACTGGATGATTGATGGGATGCATATGTGGTAGGATCTTAGTGTGGCATCGAAACATGAATGTGTGAGGCCAATAAGGTATCGTTGGTGGATATTCTAACTTATTTTTTTTTCAAATGTTGGATTTAAAAAACATTATATCTTGATTAATGGTTTGAGTTGTTGGGTATTATATGTTTCAAGTTATGTTGTTACTGTGGGATGTTTTCAGTATAAGAACCCATTTTGTTTGAATGGTGTTTTGGGTTTGTGATTGGTTAATTTTTTGGGTTCATGGGTTGGATATTGGTCTCATCTATGAAAATATCTGGACGCCCCTCTAGTGGGTCCCCTCAAGTGTTCTGTTCTTTCTAGTGATATTTTTTGACAAATTGACCAGCATTTTGGGATCCTTTGGTTCTGTCATTGGATATGGTATTACCCCATAAATATTTATTGCACAAATGATGTGTAGCCCAGATTGATTCTACCTTGCAAATACCTCTATTTTATCAACACAATGAGTTGTTTTTGCGATATTTGGAGGTGGAGTTTACACCATGTCCAATATTGGATTTTTGAATCCTCTTGTAGTGGTAGAGTGCTCAGTGAAGGTCAAAAGATTCCACAGTTTTTTGTAACCATATTCGACGAATTTGGATGTGTTCTATGGTTGTTTGTGTGGATAGTGTCTATGAATTAATTTGGGACATTTGTAGTCTATTCATGGAAGGGGTTCACGTTAAAACAACGATGTGGGAAATATAGTCTTGATATACAGTTATGTCCATTTTATGGAGTAGTGTGATGTTTCGGAGTGTTGCATAAGGTCTCTCTCAGTTTAATGACTATATTAGTCAAAATGGTCATGTTTAGTGACACCTTGTGATGTCATGTGATTATTTTATTATAAATGTGATGTTGTACGATATTTTTGTGTTTTAGTTTTGTCATAAGTTAGACTCCTTTTGGGAGATCTCAACATCCATTGTTTAGAAAATGGTATTTCTATATATCCTTTCCTCTTCCATTTCTTATTTGATTAAACAAAGAGGGATGTGTGTGCATATTCTAAACACTTGTTAAAGTGAAATGTCAGGTTACGGTAATGTGAGTTTAGAATTTTTTATGCCTTGGTGAACCCATCTAGCATCTAGGTATACTTTTAATGTAAATAAAATGATAATTTTTAGGGGGTTTCCAAAGCCTTACAATGAGGAAAATGTTGAATCAATCATTTGAAATCTTTCCATATGTGTGGGAGTAAATCTGGTGCATAGTTAGAAAAATCCCTGGGTTATTAAAACATTTGGTTTAATTCCTTTTCCCAATAAGAATGATAAGAATTGTATAAACCTATGGTGTCATCATATTTTTTCAGTTGTTCTCATTTTGTGTTAGAGGTAGGAGGACCTCGTTTCCATGTTGGATCATAAGTTCATACATTCCTACTTTTGTATCCATAACGTTTTTTGAGAAAAGATTATAATTTATGCTAGGTAGATTCAAAAGAACTGTTTTCACATGATTAGTAAGAATTGTGTAGTAACCTATGATACTATGCTATATAAGACAGTAGCTACCGAACTGTCCCCGAACAGACGTGCTCCTATGCACATGTAAATGTGTAATGCTTCCCATTTCGAAAGAATGATTTGTATGGTTAGCCCATGGTTTACCATATTGTGTGTATAAACCATTAGGTCGTTCGAACTCTTGATATTTTGAGGACTTTTTGGGTTATCTTGTTCTAGTTGGATAAGATAGTTGTTTCTTATAGTGGGAAGACCCACTTCGAGTCTTATGTATTTTATTTTGCAAAATTTTAATGGGTTTTTATCCCTTAAATTGTGGAGTCCATTTTGGCCTCCCCCTGTTAGTGTTTTAATTCTATCTCGCATAAATTTAAGTCATCACTTATGGTGGGGAGCTCATTTTTGTCTCCCCATACATGTAACTCATATTTTTCAATGGTCGTGTATTTGAGGTAGGTATTCTCTTTCAGAACTTCCTACCTACCAATATCATCTTTGGGTAAGAATTGGGATTGGAGAGCGCCCAACGGTTATGTTAAAGAAAGGTAAGATTAATATTGTTTATTGTTGTAGTTTGATTTAGTAAATTTGTTCAGTACTATTTTTTGTATTGTTTAAAGAGTTTTATATTCAGATAAAGTCTTAATGTACCTGATTTCTTCAAGAATGTGGTGTATGATTTGTTCTATAAGGGTATTACTTCCTTAATTGATCATTGTAGGTGTTTTTTCTATTACTAGAAAAACATGGAAAATGAGTACATCTTGGTTTATCAGATATGATTGAATTTTTTTGCCATGTTGTGGCATTATGGGGGAAGAAATATTTATGGGGGGTAGAAATGTCACAATTGTATTTTCAATTCCGTTTTTTTGTGAATTTCCTTTTTTTGGGTTTCCTCTTGGTTTCCGAGTGATGCAAGTTTAAAATTTTGGTTCCTCTTCTGTTCTGATACATTCCATTTGTATTGGGAGAATTGTGTTGAAATTAGACTCCTATTTTTTCAAATGGGTGGTTTGAGGTTTATGGGGTTTGGAGTTGGATTTGTGACACTCGTAGTGTCACCACTTGTGGGGTATTTTTTTGATATGATTTGTTCCCATGATTTAAATGATATTTATAGTGAAATAGTGGTATTTATTTGGGTATAATATTCCCTATCCTTGGAAAATATATCCACCTTGAATCCTTCATAGGCCCCCCTTGAATATAGTAAAGAAATATCATTTTTGGGTGGCAGGAACATGCCTTAAAGGTTTTCCGCACAATTTGTTAAACCCTACAGCCAAAATGTGTAGACATGTACATATCATTAAGAACAGTTTATAATTACCATTTTTTCTTTGTGGAATAAATCCAAATCCACCAATATCTTCCACAATTCATGTCCTCCCTACATATAAAATCTCCATGATCTGTCACTCTACCTATAATATCAATTTCAAAGGGATATTTGATGGGGGAAACAACAAACGCATTCATTTAAGTCCTTATCTCTTGGATTTTTTTCCTTCTCCATAGGGGTTCTTCAACCATTTCATGACATTATAAAATGGGGGAAACATATAGTTCGTAACTAGAGAATTATTTGGTGTCTTATGGCCAAATATAAGGGTTTCATGGATTTATTTCACTCTCTTGTGGTGAGGCGGGGGTGTAGTTGATGTTTCTCACAAAAATTTTGGGGGTTTGACAGAAAAGGCTTGTGCATCCATGTTTTTGTATCCTATGATGAGTTAGCAATGCTTCATTTATATTTTTATAATCTTCTTCTTAAATTATTTTTGGTGTGGGAGCCAAGTTTGGTATTGTTGATTATGTATTTAAATTTAATGTATCTTATTTTTTTGATAATGTGGGTTTTTCTTTTGTATCTTTTTTAGTAATAATTTTGATAATTTTAAATCACTTGATAGGGGTTTAATAATTTAGTGAATTAACCAAAGTGGTAAAATCATGTGCATGTAATGCTCCGCTGATTTTATTCACATATGATTTGATTTTTAAAGGTAATGTGGTGATTTAATATGTAAAATTTTTTTATAATGTTTTATAAAGTGCTAAAGTTTTTTATTAAATTGCAAGACTGGTGAGAAACACAAATGTGGGATATCTTGTGTGATAGTGAAGTGAAAAATAAATTTTGTTTGTGAAAGGAGTGTTATGTGAAATTTATATATTCTGTTTGGTGTATGTGTGACTTGAAGTGTTATTTTCAAGTGAAAAATATATTTCATTTATTTTTGAACTAGTTTGAGTACAAGAAAGAAATATCATGTATTAAGGTGGGTGGACGTGTAGTAGTATGCTAGTGATCCTATGGCGTTTGGACATAGTTTCACGTAGAATGATTTTCTATGAAAACCCTAAATACACTATGATTATGATTATGCTGATGTTTGGGGTACCAATAGGTTATGTGTATTCTCTTTACTAGTTTCTCTTGTGCACTAGTACATATATTGTGATAGTTACATTCGCAATGATATGAGGTAACAAGGACTAACAATGAGGTAGTGCCAAGGAGTTATTCCCCATTTCTGGTTCCCATTAGATAATTTAGGCTTACAGTTGTCATATGATATGTTTTTCTAGAAAATTTAGTATCTTTTATCATTATATTTTAAATGTGTTGATTTCTTAATGTATCCTACATGAAAACTATTTTTTATATAATGTTACATCTCTTTAAATTTTTTAATAGCATATATGATTATGAAAACTTCCAAAATTGTTGTGTTTGAATGTTTATCACATGGAATATCATAGTTCTAGATTCCAAATGTTATTTGGATCAAACAAAACTTACACCCTAAGGTGTAAGTAGACTATGTTGTTTTTGTTGTAGGTTTTTGTAGCGCTTTTAGTGAAAATGGATCAGGTTTCTATTGGTACTTCATGGTGATGTGTCCTGGAGATGGCTTGGGGGAGTTGACATTTTCCATGAGGAGGTTCTTAGGCTGCACATTTTTGGTTTCTTCATAGGTTATAGTCTTTTATGAATGTTTCAAATTTTAAAATTCAATTCTATAATTTTGTAAGAGTTGGTTTTTTTGAAAAATCATGTTTATTCATTTGTTTTGTTTGGTGTTTTATGTTTTCGAAATTGGGTAAATCATTCAAAAATTTCATTATATGCTACCTATGCACTGGTTCCATCCCATGGGGATTGGGAACACCCTATGGGTATTTCCAAGGGCTGGGTTTGATTCTTGTTTTGACGGCGACCAGATTCAGTTCATGACGATAACAATCATATTAGAAAATTAGTCTCACATAAATTTGAAAATATATCTTTTGTATGTTAAATAAAATTTTCCTAATTTAATTATAATGGTGTATATATATGTTTAATAATATATTGGTTTTAGACACCATCATGTTGAGTCAATAAGGTTATCTTATGAATTCTCCATTCATTATGGTTTTATGTTCTGAACATTACAAACACTTTTTCATAAGTTCCGAATATGTTATTTCGTTATACATACCGAATTTTCATCCTGTTATACATATAGAATTCTCACTACATTAACATTCATAATTCTCATTACAATTACATGAAAATTTGTTATTATATTTACCTACAGAAATGTAATTTTTTTATACTTACATAACTTTCATGTTGTTATACTTATAGATTATTCATTATGTTTACATATATATTTATCATCACGTTTACTTATATATGATTTCGTTACATTTACTTATAGATTTTTTATGATGTTACAAATGTCATACCATTTTTTATGATACCTATATTGGTACAAATGTCTTGTTTTGTTATGATACCGACACTAATACAAATGTCATACCATTTTTATGATACCAATACAGGTAAAAATGTCATATTGCTTTCATGAAACTGATTCCCATACAAAAGTAATTCTGTTTCCATTATATATATTCTGGTACAAATGTCATAAAAATTTTATAGTATCGGTACCCCAAGATTGTGATATGATTTTCTCAATCTGATTTTCATTTTATTAAGAATCAGTGTTCTTGTTATTTTTAGAATTGACTAATGTATCATTCCATTATTATTAGATTTTAGGTTTTCTTATACATAACATTTACCTTAAACATAACATCATTTATTATACCAGAAACAATTTCGTACAGTCTAATATAAACTAACTACTGTCTTCTTAACACATGTCTAGGTCCCTCTAAAATTTAAGGAAAATATGACCATTGTAGTGGAGAAAACCGTTGAGATATTTTCAATATAAATAAAATTTCACTTGAATGAGCTAGTCATGATGATGAAATGAGTGAAGTTTGATGATGAATAGTTAACAGAAAAGATATCAAAGTCTGTGAAGTGATTTATAGAGAGAGAGTATCTTACATCTCTTAGTGCTCCGTGCAGATGTCATGTACAACTTGTTTAAACTTGAACAACTTGTTCAGACTTTCTTTGTGCAGACTCTGATTGTGCCAATCATTGGCTTCTGGGTTTAGAAGATAAAGGTTCACATTTCCTTCTAAATCGATGTCTTGAGGGAACATCAAAACAGATTAAAATCTTTAGATTGATGGATTACCGGGTTTTCGATTAGATATCCTTTATTGAAAGTATAAATCAAGGAAATTTTATCCATGGTTGTTGGATACCCTTCTCATTGGGTTAAAATAATCTTATTGTCACTTATTTTCTATTTCGGGTTGTTTTTATTCTCCCTCTATTATAACAGTTGTAATGATAGAAAGTATAACTTTGTTATACTTTCTAATTCCATTACTATGATTATATTAATGATTCTATACGCTTTATGATAGAATCTTTCCTTTAAGAAAATAATTCATATGCAATTATATTAAGGTTGCAAATTTTAAGAGAAGGTTTAATTAATAGTGTTTTTGAATTTTTTTTAACTTTGTAAAACTATGGTTTCTTAATATTAAAAGAAAATTTTAAGAAATAGATTTCCATAAGGTTCAGAAACATTCTTTAAGAAAGTCATATGACAACATTAAAGGTCCCAATGGAAATTTTTAAAGCATACAATTCACCCTCTCTTATATTTGAGAATCTCATTATACATATTTGATCCGAAAATTATTATTAGAGGAGGTCTCTGAAATACATATATTCACATATAAGTTTTCTTGCTTATGATTTCATTGTTCTTAACTCCATCATATTTTTTTAATAATTGTTTACAAACTTTTACATCTAACATGTTTTGTGGAAATAAAGTTTCTTTTATGTTTGGTGGGATTTGATATAGGATATCTGGAAAATCTAAATCCCAGTAGACCACCAATTTTTGATGGAAATTACTTTGAGTATTGGAGAGATATAATGATGACATTCGTGATAAACAAAGTTGTTGAATACTACATTATGTTAACTAGAGATTATATGATTACATATAAGGAACAAATAACCTTCACTAATCCAGAAAAGGTGGAATACCAGCTAAACATTAAGGTACGTAATACATTTCTTTGTTCCATGAATAGAAATATATATAACCAAATTTCATCTTGTGATGTTTGAAATAGAATAAGGAATAATCAAGAAGTAACCCACTTTCAATATTCTAAGGTAATTGAAACTAGAAAAGCCATGCTCAAAGCTAAAAATCATGGTTTCATTTTTCCTTAATGTGAACCCATATGTAAAGATCAACAATGATTCCATACTATTTTCAGAATCTAACAATCAATGGGTGATAAAGGTTTAGATGATGAGGTTCTGGTAGACAAGATAATAGACATCAATCCTAATGAATGGGAATCCAAGAGTACATCTGTATATGAGAATAGGAATGTTACACATATTTCTATTAATGGGATATTTGGAAAACTTCTTCACCATGAATCCAGAATTAAGAGAGATACTGATAATATTTAGTAGAAGAATAGAAATGGTATTGCAGTTTTTTCATCTACATCGAATCATTTGAAATCCAAGACTCCTAAGAGAGTTACATGATCTAAATCTAAGAATGTTCTTATTCAATCTGAATCTAGTGAAAATGAGGCTTTTGAAAATGAGTTATAAAACCATTCTCAGAAAGTGAAAAAGATAGTTCGATAGAAGAATATTCATTATAGATACATGATTAAAGATGGAAAATATATGAAATATAGAGATGTGGAATGATATGAATATAGAATAAATGGTTATATTATTCACGATTGTCCCTTGTATAAGAAGATATAGAATGATGACAAGAACAATGAAAGGAATAAGAAGAAGTTCTAAAGATCAAATAAATAAGAATGTATTGTATGCCAATGACAGTAGGAGTGTATGTGGTAGAAATTATTCTAATGAATCGTTATAATATAAATCTTATGAGTAAAAGAATATTGGTTAAATAGCCCGAGCTCCATTTAAAAATTGATATCTTATGGGTGTGGTATGAATTGATAAATCACTATTAGAAAATGAGGCTATAGACTCAGTTTTAAACAAAATCGTGGCTATAGGGTTTAATTTCGAAGGCTATAGCCACGGTTTCGTGAAACCGTGTCTATGTATTTTTTTCAAAATCTATAGCCACGGTTTCACCCAAACCCTGGCTATATGGTCTTTTTCAAACCGTTCTAGCCACAGTTTGGTTAAACCGTGGCTATAGGGTTGGTCTATAGTCACGATTTTGGTAAAACTGTGGTTATAGGGTATTGTTTTCATGAACTATATCCACGGTTCATCAAAACTGTGGCTATAGATCTCCAGCCCTTGCGCGGGAAAGAAATTAACCTGTGAAAAAATGGCAGGATGGTTAATAGCCACGGTTTACATGCTATAGCCACAATTTATAATAATATATTTAACAATATTTATACATATATCCGCAATGACATCTGTGGAGTAGTGGAAAGGTGTTTTGTCTACATAGAGAAGGTACATAAATCGAATCACGATGGGAGAAAATTAATTTTGGGCAATAGCCTCGTTTTTATTGGGCTATATCCACGGTTATAAACTGTGGCTGTAACCCTATTGCCACAGGGGAAAACCGTAGCCATATCCCAACTGCCACAATGGACAGATATGGGGGTTATAGCCACGGTTTAGTAAAACCGGGGCAATAGGGCTATACCAACGGTTTAAAAATGTGGCTATAGCCCAATAAAACCGTGGATATAGATTTTAGATATAGCCACGCCAATACGTGCCACAACTAGCTGGAATCGTGGATATAGGTTATATCCATGGTTTTGACCCCTATAGTAGTGGTTTTTTACTGTGGCTATAGCCCGATTTTCTAGTAGTGAATCCTTAACCAAAATTTATTTTAGTAAACATTTCTTTGATAATGGTTATTAATCAGATGAATAATCTACATAATTAGACAACAATAATGATATTCCTTCCTATGAGGAAGTTCCTATATTCATTATGTTTCTTGAAATGAAAAACTGTAAAGTCTATAAGAAATATGAAAAAGAAAATTCAATATTATTTATTTAAACAAAAGATATTTTGGGTCATAAAATTGATCATGATAAGAAAAATGATGTTTTAGAATATCATTTTAAGAAACTTGAGGAAGTTATTTCATAGAAGGATAACCATTCTATGGATATTAAAACACTGTTTTTAGAAACAGATGCTTTAGACGATAAACTTAAATCTAAATCTATTATTCTAGAGGATACGAATTTAGTCTAGAGAGTAAAATCTGAAATATTTTCCTTATATAAACTTCTTTCAGATTTTGCTTCTAGAGTGGAAAAATTTGATAAGAAATATTCTCACATATGACCTCATGATAATATCTATCAATTACATATCCAAGAAGGTTTTTATTCCAAAAAATATAACTATTTTTTCATTATTATGAAGTAATTAGAAGGAACATATGGTACAAGGATTGTGGATTTTCTCCAGACGTGACTGGTAACAAATACTATTTTAAATTTATTTGAAAGACTAAAGGAGGAAATGTAACTTTTGTGGATAACTCTAATGGGGAAATTTTTGGTATATATAACATTATTATTCTTGGTAATGATATTATTTAATATGTTATTTTGGTAAAATTCCATATGCACAACCTCATTAGCATAAAATAATTATTTTATGAAGGTTTCCTTGATAATTTTAGAAATGAAAAATGTTTAGTTCACAATTCCAACGATACGTTTATACACTATGCCCATTGGTATGAGGATGTGTACAAAATAAACATATAAGACCTTAAAAGTAATGATCTTCATTTCATTAGTGCATTTAAAGATCAGTCATGTCATTGGTATAGAAGACTAGGACACTTTAACTTAAGGAATCTTAGTAGGCATTCTAAGAATGAATTTTTTAAGGATATACGATAATATAGGTTTGATTCTTCGAGAGTCTATGATCCTTGTCAATATAGAAAAAACGTAAATCTATATTTAAATGTATATAAGTGATGTTAATGCTTCTATTTACAAATATTTAGTGCACATAGACTTATTTGGTCCAACACAAACTGGAAGTGTTGGAGGCAAATACTATGTGTTTGTATTAGTTGATGACTGCACTATATTTACATGGTTTTATTTACTTACAAAGATATTATATGATTTTTCTTATTCCAAAACCTATAAAGCTGATGTTAAAAATGAGAAAAATCTACCATTGATAACTATTCATAGTGATCATGGTGGGGATTTTGAAAATTCGGATTTTGAAACTTTTTATAGTAATAACGGTATTACCGACAACATTTCAGCTCCAAGAACTCCTCAAAAAATGTCGTTGTTGAATCCTAAAATCTTTTTCTTCCTGAGATGACTAGAACCATGTTGAGTGAATATTCTATAGCTAAATTGTTTTGGGATGAAGCTATAAGTACTGCCTGTTATAATATAAATCATGTTTTAATAAGACAATTTTTCTAATAAAACACCTTATGTGTTTTGGACAAGCTGAAAACCAAAAGTTCATTTCTTCATTATTTTTGGTTGCAATGTTTTCATCATGAATACTGAAGATAACTTACATAAATTTTCACCAGAATCGGATGAAATAATTTTCTTATAAAACTCCACTAACTCGAAGGCATATAGATTTTTTTAATATTAACACATGCACTATGGAAGAAAAAATACATATCAAATTAGATGAAATTGATCCTTTGGTATTCAAACAACCTGAACTTATTTCTGATATATTTTTTAAAAATGTTCACTAACCCTTGATAGAAGATCCTTCAGTTAATGAAAATGCTCAAGAAGACATTTTTGAGACATTTATTTTTAAATATTTACCACCCTATGTTGATGAACAAGACTTTCTAAAACCAATTCAGTTGTTAAATAGAAATCATCCCATTTATAATATCATTCGTAATGTTAACTGACCATTATGAACTAGATGTTCTCTAAGGAATGAAGTTGAACATGTTTCTTTTCTTTCCTAATTAAACAGATGTCTTATAAAGAATCCTTGGGTGATGGATATTGGTTAAAGGCCATGCATGATGAACTCAAAAAATTCGTATAGAATAATGATTGGTCATTTCTTAAAAATCCTATAGAAACATCTATTATTTGAGTAAAATGGGTTTTTAGAAATTAAAGTGATGAAAATGGAATTATTTTTAGAAATAAATAAATATTAGTTGATTAATTCTATAATAAAAAAGGATGCATAGACTATGAACAAACCTATTCTCTAATTGCAAGACGTGAATCAATCCATATCTGTTTATCCTTTACAGAATTCATTAATTTCAGACATTATCAAATGGATGTGAAGTGTGGTTTTCTCAATTTTTAAGTACATGAGGAAGTATATATAGATCAAACCTAAGTTTTTTAGATACAAAATATCCTAATAATGTTTACAAAGGTAACAATGCTTTTTATGGACATAAACCAAACCATAGAGATTGGCATGACATATTTTCAGGATTTTGGAATACAAATAACTATGTTAAGGGAACCACTAATCAAAACCTTTTAATTAATAAAGTACATAAATATGTTTTGATTTTTCAAATTTATGTTGATGACATCATCTTCAAATCAACTAAACAAACGTTATCCAATTCCTTTGCAAATCTTATTAAATCTGAGATTGAGATGAGTATGATGGGTGAGATAAATTTTTTTCTTGGTTTTAAAATTTCTCAAAAACTAGATTGAACATACATATCCCAATTTAGATATATCAAATATATTCTTAAGAACATTGGATATGATAATAATAAGAGTAAATGTACTCTTATCGGAACCTCTAATACTATTGATAATGAAGAAGTTGGAAAACCTCTAGATGAAACATCTTATATAGGAATGATATGAAATTTACATTACAGAACTGGTTTTCAACCTAACATAATATATTTAGTATGATTATGTGGAATATAGTATGAAAACTATATACAATCCGATTTAAAGGATATAAATAGATTATTTTCAGTGTTTAAAAAAAACATTAGATTTCGGAATATTTAATTATTCTAGAAATGATTTTGAACATAAATTATTTTTCGAATGTTGAATTTTGTGGTTGTAAAATGGATATAAAATGTACATCTACAACTTTTCATTTCGTAGGATATTCCTTATATTCGTGTTCTTTCCATAAAAAATATTGTTTAGCACTGTCCACTACTGAAGCTGAATATATAGCAGTTGGAAGTTGTTGTGTCTTTTGTTGTGGATTAACCACACACCCACAGACTTTGGAATGGGTTTTAATAAATCTCAAATAATGTGTGATAGCATAAGCACCATTGAATAAAATAAAAACATGCAAATCACTCCAGTGTAGAGCACATTTATATTAGATATCACTTTATTAGGGATCACACAATTAGAGGAGATAATATTGTTCAATACATCAGAATGCAAGAACCACATTAATATATTTTAAGAAAATCTTCACCTTCAAATAAATTTTAATACATTCAATAGAATATAGGAATGGCCAATTTAAGGAAATCATATATATATACTTCATTTTTAAATCATCACCTAATATAAAGACAAACATTATTTCAGGGGGAGTATATATGGTAGTATATTTTTACTTCTTATTATATCATTATGAAAATTTTCATTAATTTTTTTAAAATCATCATGATCTATGAAAATCCATAATATCATTCAGTTCAGAATTGAGCTTCTCATAATTGAATTACTCAGAATTGAAATTCATTCAATTGAAATTCTCGGAATTGAAATTCACCCAATCGAATTCCACAAAATTAAAATTCTCAGAATTGATATTATTCGAATAAAAATTCATAATTTCTAAAACATCCAAGAGAATTCTTATAATACCGATAAATTCAAAATATTATTCCAAAAGTTACGTTTTCATACATTTCCTTTTCCAATTTTAGGTTTTAATTGTCTATATTTCAATATTACATATTCATTGTCTATCTGATCTTAAAAGATCCACATTCTTATTTTATACATTCATCATCAACTGTTAGATCAAATAAGGTTATTTTAAGCTATTTTATTATCATATGGGAGTTGAAAAGTCATAGCTATAACTATATATGGGGTTCTTCATTTATTAAATGTCACAACATCTTCCATGATCTATGTGCCGATTTTCTGTTTCCTTTAATGTCTATAGTTTGATTCTATGGTTTCATACACTTTGAATGTGTCTTGAATCCTCAGCAGATCACATGATAATTAACAAGGAAATAAAGGATTTTTTTATGATTAGGGAAAGACTGGTATGTACTAACATCTTTTCAATACATGAATCCCTCATATATAAAGTCATAAGAACTAACGTATGGGAAAGTGTATGTGTGGCTAATGAGAAATCTCAGTATATGGTTTACCCTGATTTACTCATAAAATTATATGAATATATTAATTTCCTTCAAATGTATTTCATAGATATGTTCATGTTCAAATGTTATGATAAGTCTTTTACTATTCCTTATATAAAAGAAGAAAATTTTCTAAAAAAAATGTAACAAGGAGAGGATATTTTTTTCTCTCACAGACATACATAAAAGGAAGGTTATTTTGAAAATGACAAGGCACTGTATTTCCTTGTTTTTAAGTATGTTAATAACCAGAAGATTACAAATCTTACAAAAAATCAAAAACTGGAAGCCCGATGGATGCATGTTTTTCGTATAAAAATGAAAGGGGATATGGACTCTCTAATGATATGTGGTATCTTTCAATTAAACTTGTTTGTAAAATTAAGGATAATCAACTTGATTAAGTATATATTTCACACCATCCATGCAGTAAAAGGAGGAACCATCATATCATAGATTATTATGTATTCGAAAACTATCTCCAGAATAATTTTATGTGCCTTCAAGAGATGAATGTCCCTTGATAATCAATATCTATGAAATTTATGATTTTGCTTCTCAGTGATGAATCTCTTAAGAGAATGATGTTAGGGTGTTTACCAGAATCCAAATATTTTGATGAAATGGTTTCCCAGAACAAGGTTCATATTATAGAATCATTAATATCGGCACAAAATTAAAGGAAAAATGAAAAAATAAGCTTAATATCACTAGTTCATGATGTTTAGGTATCATCTCCTCCTCCTATATTGAACCCAAAAGCCTATTATGATGCAAAAATTTCAAAATGGAGATAGATTTTAGCTACGAGAAAAGAATGTGATCCTTCAATTAGCTTAAATCATGCAGAGGATAAGGTCTTCAATATAAAGAAAGATGAGAATATAGATAAAGAAAAGAATGAGATGATATTGAAGAAGAAATACATGAATTCTCAAGTGTGTTAGTCTTTATTGAAAGATGTATAGAAGAAAACTAATAAAGTATTAGAATCTCATTTTTTTCAAAAGAAACTAGTAGCCAGTTCATAAATCCATGAATCCAAGAATGTATTAATAATATCAGTACCTATTAAAGAAATGTAAGATCAATTCATTGAAGAATAAAATGATGATATTTTAAGGTAAGTGGATGATACATTAGAACAACTCATATTTCAAATTCGAAATCCATTTATGAAGATCAATATATTGTAGAAGAAAATGATGTTGAAGCTAAAGAACAAGTTGAGATTGAAGTGGAATAATAAGAAAATGAAGAGGATGAACAACAAATTTATGATGGGGTAGATATCTAGGAAGAATAAATACAAGAAGTATCTCATGAAAAATAACCCCAAGGGCAATAAGATGAACATGAAGATCATAATGTTATTCAAGTATTATATGAACAAACCAATGTTCTAAATCCAAACAAATGCGAGAGTCTGTTGGTTGCCTCATAAGAAATAGAAACACATCAGAAGTCTTCCAAAAGGATACTGAAACAAGATTCCATTACTCCAAGAGTAGTTGAGAAAGAAAAATAAGATTCAGATTCTGGATCCTCGTCCTATATTGAGCAAGATTGTTTCATTTTGACTCTATGAAATTTGGTCAGTACAATTCCGGTTATTGAAAATATAGATGCCCAGAGTCAAATGATTCATGAGACCTTAAATAAAAAGATGTAATCTAACAATATACTTATGAACATAGTGGTCAATCAAGAAGCTAACTTCAGTAATATTTAGATTGGTTTTAAAGCTCATAAGGTGACTTGTATGAAAGTCTTTATCCACACCAAAACCATCAATGAAGAGCTTATATAGTTCAATGACATCATGGAATCAACAACCATAGCATTCAATACTTGTGAATTAATGTTCAATAATGTCATGTTATCCATTTCTACGAATGTTGGCCTAGTAAATTCCATTTCTTAGTATGTGAGAATTGAGAAGGAAGTCAGGGAAAAATCAGTGAAAATATGGATGCTCAAGAAGAGTTCATTATAAATCAAGATGATAGAATCAAAGCACAAGAATAAAGGATGTTTTCAATGGAAAAGAAAAATCGGGATAAAAATATCATCTTATTAAAGCTACATTATGATGATAAGAAAATGAGGAAACATAATGCATTGATAATGAGAATTTTCTCAGAGTAGAAGAATGATGGATGATTTTTGTAAATTAATATGTTTTTTAGTAATATAATCATTTTACCCAAAATTTATATTAAAACATTCCTAGAATATATTTATTTTATTGATATGTATATTTCCTTAATCTTATAGGTACATGTTATACAAATCCATTCCTTTTTTAAATTCATATAGGGGAAGAATTTATTTCAAGGAACAATTTAATGAAGACTCCAAAGGGTGGTAATTTATTAAGGGGGAGTATAGTATGAATGAATAATGACTATGTAAGGGGGAGTTTATTTTATTTAGAGATATCAATCTAAGGGAGAGATATTTTCCTATGAATGACAGTAGGATGTTAAAGATCAAGAATATGATCCTTTGGAAGCATATCCTAAATGGGTGTTATTCATAATAATCCTAAATCTCATTCAACTTGGGAGATAATTATTCCATACTTATTTATCAAAATCAATATATTCTTCTTTAGAAAACTTGATGTTTCATTCCAAAAAGGGGGAGATTTTTGAGTCAATAAGTTTATATTATGACTTATATATTCCACATGATTTTTTGTTTTCAAAATCACAAATACTTTTTCTTAAAAAGTGAATTTGTCAGTGCATTATACATACAAAATTATTTTTCTATCTTACTTTTATAATTATCAATAATTTTATATACGGAATTCCCATTATGTTAACTTACAGTATTCTCATTACGTTTACCTACAAAAATCTCATTCTATTATAATTACATAATTTTAATCCATTATACTTACAAATTTTTCATTATCTTTACATATATATCTGTAATTACATTTACATATATATCTGTCATTACGTTTACATACAGATTTTTCATTACGTTATAAATTTCATAATGTTATTTATGATACTGATATTGGTACATTTTTTATATTGTTTTTATGATACCGATACATATTAAAACTTCATACATTTTTTATGATACTAATATTGATAAAATTTAATACCATTTTCATGATATAGATTCTGGTACAAATTTCATACTATTTTCTTGATATTGATTCTGAAACAAATGTCTTACTGATTTTATGGTACTGGTAACCAATGATAGTGATACCATTTTCTCAATCCATTATTTAATTTCTTACAAATATGCTTTCTTGTTAATGTTTTAATTTCTTAATTTATCATTCCAATATTATTGAATTCTATGTTTTCTTATACTTAACATTTTCCTTAATCATATCATTGTTTATTATACATGAAATTTTGTCATACAATCTGTTACAAACTAACTGTTTTCTACAAGACATGTGTCCGTGTCCCTCTGAAATAATTGGAAAATATGATCGTAATAGTAGAGCCAACAGTATAGAAGTTTGGCCTAAAAATATGATTTCATTTCAATGTGCCATTTGAGATGATGAATGGCGTGAAATTTGATGATGAATAGTGATTAGAAAAGATATAAAAGTTTGTGAAGTGATTTCTAGAGGGAGAGAGAGAGGATCTTACAACTCTCACTGCATCATGTAGATGTTGTGAAAAAATTGTTTAGGAATGAACAACTTGTTCAGTATAGCTATGAGCATACTATGATTATGATGATCATGTGATTCCAGGTTTTGAATACATAGATTCATATCTCCTTCTAAATCAAGGACTTGTATGGATAGCAAGACAGATACCAATATTCAGATTGAGGGCTTACTTGGGTTTGTGGATGAACGACTTTATTAAATCTATAAATTCAAGACCATTTATCCAATGTTTTTTGATACCCTTATCATTGGATTAAAAGAGTGTTAGTGTTACTTGTTTTCTATTTCAAGTTTTTTTTATTCCACTAATTTTTTAACTTTGTTAAATATTGAATGTATAACATTCATATAATTTCTAATTTTGTTACTATGATTATATTAATTATTCTATACACTTTAAGTTAGAAACATTCTTTTTATAAAATATTTCATACATTTTTATCTTGTGGTTATAATGTTTAAGAAAGGGATTCTTTAAGAGTTTTTGTGAATTTTCTTTAACTTTGTTATTCTATTTTCTCTTAAAGATAAATACTAACATTAAGAATCATATTCCCTTAAGGTTATCAAAAATTAATTATAAATGTCTTATACCATATTTAAAGGATACAAATGAATTTTTAAAGTACTCAATTTCCCCCCAAATTTATTTGAGCATCTCATTATACATATTAGATCCTACACCTAATTTACATAATAATATATTCATGCATACCAAAGGGTTTTTTCATCATAAACAAGAACCTAAATCTTAAAATGAATAATTATGTTATTTATTAATCAAATTATTTTAATATTGGATTTATGCATACTACTATTTTCATGAAAATGCCCTCAAAAGATAGATTTCAAGTGATAATACATCTTGATGATGTTATTTTAGATTCAAAAAGTAAAATAAAGTATAATGAATTTTCAATACCAATGGAATAAAAATTAAATTAGGTTTATTATTTATTTAAACTACAACATTGGATCTTATGTTTACCATAAATATTTTTTTAAAAAGATAATCCATAAATTAAATAGCTAAATTAATTTTACATGAATAAAGTAAGTATTTATTAACACCTATGAGTTATAATTGTATTATTGAATTTGCGGTCTATATAAACCAGGTTTAGAATAAGCTATATAGAGGAATGATTAGTATATTTCGTTATTATATTGGAGGTAGACAAAATATAATGTTTTTAGACTGTCATTATGGTTCTTTTCAATCAAACCCAAGGAAGTAACATTTCTTTTCTCGAAAACATATTTTATGATTTTTAATTTGAACATTATTTCATTACATTCATTTTGATAAAACATAAAATTATGAAATTAAATCAAACTGATATCCTAATTATGGTGGATGAAAACATGACAAGAAAAGTCCCTCATGTTCATATATTTATATGGGAAAATATATTGCATCATTTTCTAGTATAAAAAAACCTATTGAATTATCAACATTATAAGATAAATATATTTCAACAAAAAAATTTTGTAATCAATTATTGTGAAGGAAATAAATCCTAGTGGATTTTGGGATTAATTTTGATCATATACCAACAATATATTCTAACTGAAGTGTTATCAACAATGTTGAAATTAAAATAAACCTTTCAATAACAATGAAAACATATTTTTTTCATCAATTCCTATAAGATAATTCTCAAAATGGTGGAAATTTAGTTGAATTAAAATTTTCAAATAATCAATTACAATATTTTTTTTTACGAAAACCCTTTCTTCTTGTTCCTAAAACATCCTTTGTCGTTCCTCGACTTATATTTTTTGGTCCGCTTTTTATCATCTTAATGGAAGGAGGTCGGCCCGCATGAACACGGACAAACCTCCTCCCCCTAGGTTGTTGCGTTTTTGCGGTTCGGAAGATGGCGGCATGGTGAAACGGCACCGCGCGAGAACCTAGAGGGATGCGGCAAGGATGCGCGGTGCCGTCGCGCTGCGCCGTGAAGGCCGAATGAATGTGTGGTCGTAATTGTGACCACTAAGGTGAACGAAAGACTCTGCATTTTGTTCTTTTGACGTTCGGATCGACGGGCATTGACAGAACGGGCCGTAGAGACGTTTTGATGTTTCCACAGTGAAGAACGAGACTCGAGATGAGCATCGGCGCAATCAGAATTGAAAAAGGGCCCACCGGAACAACTCCGGTGGCCCGTGGACACCACCGGCGGTGCCCCGGCGCGCCGCCGCTGAAGCTGCAACGGAGAGCTGATGGATCCCGCGACCGCGCGGGATCCAGGGGGGAGGCGGCGCGCGCCGCGTCCGCGGAGCCTTGCCTCACTGGCCGAGCCAGCGAGCCCCCAGCCGAGCCGGGCCGACTTGGGCGGACCGGGCCGGGCCGCGCCTAGCCAGGTCGGACACAGACCCGGGTCAGGTCGACCTGGATCGGGCCGACCCAGGGGGGTTGGGCCGGGTCGGTCTGGGACCAGACCCCCCGTTTTCAGACCTCTTTGGTATTGTGCCCATAACGTTGGGTACAGACCACCGATCGACTCACCGTCAGTTGCGTAGTGATACTTGGATCGATAAGGTATTTTCGGTATATTAAACTCAAGGTTTCGGAGAACATTCGGTTCGGCCGGGGTTGCTTCGGATACGAAACCAACCGGGCCCTCAGAGCGGAAACACTTATATCTTGAACTCCGGACGTCTGATTGATGTGATGTCGACATTTTTGTATTCCTCTTGATGAGACAGAACATTTGTCTTACTCCACTCGAGGTTTGGATGTTGTCGGAGTGCATTCGTGTTGGTTCGCTCATGAAACCAACCGGGCCCCTGAAACGAAAAAGCCAATAACTCACAAACCGGGCGTCCTATTGACGCACCGTCTGTCTCATTGAATTTCTCCTGAGGATACGGAACAATGGGCATACTTAGCCCGTGGTTTGGACGCATTTGGATAGTGTCCAGGTTGGATTGTACCTGAAATCCAACCGGGCCCCAGGAACGGAAAAGTTGATAACTTTCAGACCGGACGTCCGTTTGACGAACCGTCAGTGGCATTGGTGATCACATTGTGAAACGTTCCCTATGAGTATACCCTATGTGAGTTTGGGGTACAATTGAGATACGGTCGGGTTGGTTCGTACACGAAACCAACCGGACCCCTGTGACGAAAAGGCTAATTACTCACAGACCGGGCGTCCGATTGACGTGACCTCTGCTGCTTTGAGACCCCTATGACGAGGCAGTACTTTGAGATACTTATTAATGGGGCTTTGTGATACTTGGAGTATTGACCAGTAGCTCGTGGAGCGGACCATCCTAGAGATGAGCGTGCGGAGTACGAAGACCATGTAGCCGGCTGAGACCTAACGACTGCTTGACCAATCGACTCGGTGTGTTTTGGATAGCCCAGTGGGGAGCGCTTGGTTGTAGAGACACTCCCACGGTGGATGGGCGCTTGGTTGTAGCGGCAGACCCACGGTGGAGGAGCACTTGGTTGTAGCGGCAGACCCACGGTACTCAACAGAAGGAGTAACTCTAGAGGCTATGAGGGGGAGCGCTTGGTTGTAGCGGTAGACCCATGGTGGGAAGCGCTTGGTTGTAGTAGCATGACCACATTACTCGATAGGAGGATTACCTCAGTAGTCTTAGGTTAGTGAGCAGTACCTCGGAGTCGTGACATGACCACTGTACACTCGAGAGACGGGGCTCTTCAGCAGTTATGGTTTCGATAATGAAAATCCTAGTTTGAGGAGAGTCTATGAACTTTATGTTTACCTCATGATTGAGATGGGTCCCTTGATAACTTAGGTATATGTATGGGCATATACCTGGATAGTGGTTATCCGTTGATTTCATAATCATTGTGTTTCCTCATGATTGAGATGGGTTAATTGATAACTTGGGTATATGTATGGGCATATACCTAGGTACAGGTTATCTGTTGAAATCTACTATGTGGTTATCCTTGTTGGATTTAGTGAGTCCTTGAGGGTCTCGGGGTCCCTACTGGGTATAGATATACTCACACCTGCACGGGCTATTCCCGCACCTCGTTGTGTTGGTTGCAGACAATGGGAAGCACAGACAGAGGCCGAGTGTTCGAGGACTGGAAGGTACCCAGAGGTGGACCTCACGACGAGACAATATCTGGTGGTGAACTTCACGACGGGACGACACTCGGAGGAGGTTGACGGGAAAGAGAGTTGTGGAGGCTTTCTGTACCGACCCTTCAGGTAGATCTGTGGTGGATGATCGAGGAGCTGTGCTATTTGTTCCTACCCTTCAGGTAGGATCCTTGGTGGACGATCCAGGTGCTGCTTGTCACCTTCCGGATGTTTTGTCTTTTCCTTGTACTTTACTGTTGGGCTTGTATTTCCGGCCCCTTTACTTTCAGCACTACTTTTGTTTTCATTTTTACTTAGTGTTTCCTTCCTCTTGTACTCTGATTGGTGCTTGTTTACTTTTATAAAGGCGATGTATTCCTAGTTATTGGGATAAACTCCTTTGGAGCCAGCCACCAGCCCCAGGCCTTTGGAAGGCGGGCTTGGGGTAGTTACGACACGGGCCCCGGCGTACGGGTCGTGACAATTATAATGAAATCATATGATTATATTTTCAATTAATAAGTTTTTCGTAAATTAAAATTTTAGGAAATCACGTTAAAAAATATCAATCCCACCAAGATGTGTTTTCTAGGATTAGAAATTAACGAAATTACTAGTTAGTCATATAAATCAGAAGGATAATAAAATATATTATAATTATGGGGTAGGATTTTTTAATCAAATTCATTATCAAGAATAATAATAATAATTTAAACTATGGAATAAAATTGAAGGGAAATAAATACATGTATAATTTTTATTAGATTATATATAATTCCCAAAAAGAAAATATGTATATGATCACCAAATATCCTTGTGGCACAAATATAAATTTTATAATTGATTATTTCATAATAAAAACATATATTAGATGAATAAAAAATGGTTTTATGGTTATCTATATAAAAATTATAGAATTAGTTATATAATAAAAATATTTAAATTCAAAAATCATTAATAGCCAACCCCATTATATCCTCAAATGTTTGGGTACGAAAATATTTCATGAGTTATTTTTTAATAAAAAATTATATAGATTTATAATGATGAAATTATTATCATGGTATATTCCTGTTAAAGACTTATGGTTGTACATTTTAAAAAAAACACATTCACTAAATATGACTGATGGATGAAATATGAAATTTTAAAATAATTCTAAATGAATGGTAGTTGGAATTACATATTTTGGAGAGACTCAATCAATTGTTTAAAAAAATTAATTTAAATTGAAGAATTCAAGAACAACCTATTATAAAATTCTCATATTTTCGAGTATGGATATTAAATTTACATTTATTACATTGGTTGATTATTGTTTAATGATAAATGTGTATTATTATGGAAATATGAGACTAATGTGTCTATAACATATATCATCAGTATTTATTTAAAAAATTGCAAACACGATGAATAAATAAATAAATGAATCATGTATTTTTCAATGGAGGCACAAATATTAAAGTTTTTATTCAATAATAAATTCATCAAATAATTTTTTTTATTTTACTATGTTTAAATTTGAAATAAAAAATGATATTATTCATGAATAAAGAAAATTTAATATAATTAAAAAAAATACAACAGGTTTATACTTCTATAAACATAATACACATCAACATATATCTATTAGTATTTAATAGATTAACAATTCTACGTTCTAAATAGTTTTTTATGATATGGTTAATTGTTTTTCATGATTTCCATGGATATATATAATTTGAATGAAAATTGCATCTTTTTTGATATTTCTTATTTTTTAAATGCTTGTAAGAATATAAAATAATTTCATAATTATGAAATTGAGGATTACCCACACTAGAGAATTTTCAAATTATGAATTTCATTATTTTTTATTCAGACCATGGAATGAATAATAACGATTATTCCCTATAACTCATAAAGACAATGATGTTTTTAAAATGAGGAATGGGTCATTGACATAAATTATTACATCTTAGTTTTCTTCACATATCATTACCTCACACATCTAAGTTGATGCTATTAACCTATCGTGTTATGTAATTGAATAGGTTATAATAATGAATTTCTTATAGATATAACTATATAAGATATGGAATTATTAGAAACCAAATGATACATATTTTATCATTTTTAGTTGAAAATTTATTTTCTTGACACAAAATCTTGGAAATTTTAATATTAATGAAGATAAAATATTACACTATGTTACTAAATATCCTTAAATTCATACCAAATTTAAAATAATTATTCAAACATAGTTAAATAATGATAATACTATAAAATTTAATGAATGTGATCCATTTTACAATTAGAATAATGAAATAGATAAAATAATTTATTTTTTGTACAACTGAGAAATTAAAAATCCCATTATTAATAAAATGGATAATCATTTGGAGACTATTCAAGAATATTCATACTAGAATGGATACATATTGATGAACCTATATTTTAACTCACTAGAAAATCATGATTCCCAAAATAACTCCATATTGAATCTATTAATGGATAATTAGATACAAGTTTCATGGTTAGTATAAATATATGATATTTTTCTTAAATTTATGATTTTTTTCATTGTATGAACATAAATCCACAAAATAAATCCTCAGCGATGAAAATTGTGCAGTTTTAATGAAATTAAAACTAATATAAATCAAAAATATATATTAATGGGAATTATTTGAAAACCCATTTTACAATCATATTATTAAAAACATTGTATATTAAAAAATATAAGATGACTAAGGTCTCATCACTAGAAATGATGATAATTGTTTTTGAAAAGGATACAATAATGATAATGATTTATATTAAAATGAAAAATTTTCAAATGTTTCTATATTTAAACCCATTACTATCAAACTCGGATGTTAAATTACATGTTTTTTTATGAATTTACTATTTAGTTCCCCACATTATATTTTTTTTCCGTTGTTTAGGGTTACATGTATTGGTTACTCTTGATTTTTTGACCAATGTCATTAGTCTTGGAGTTATATTTGTAAAACATCATAGTGGCACCACATGTGGGGTATGTTGTTGAGGATGTTTATACCCATTAGTTAGAGGATTTTTAAGGTGAAATGTTTGTATTATTTTGGGTATTACTTCCCCCTATAATTTTCTTATCTCCTCGTTTAATATAATCATGGCCCCCATTAATTTAGAGAAAAATGTCATGTGTTTGGGTGGCCAGAATAGGCCGTATTGTTTGGCCGCATGGTTTCTTAAACAATGCATCCCTACCCATCTCATTAGAAATATTTTGTAATTCCCATTTTCCCTTCCTTAACAAAAAAAGTCCTCTAATTTATAACCCATTTCATTCCCACCATCATGGACAACCTCAAAGCTCTCGCACTCTCCCTTGGAAAGCATTTTTTGAAGGAGATTTGATGGGGGAAACATAAAGTTCATGAAAGTAAGTTCTTATCTTTTGGATTTATTCCTTATCCATAGGGATTCTTCAACAATTTCATGTGGTTATAAAATGTCCAAAAGTTAGGGTTCGTACCTTGGGATTGATATTTGTCTTTTGGTAAAATTTTGGGTTTTTAGGTTTTATTGAACTGCCTCATGGAGTGGAGGTGGTGCAGTTGATGTTTCACAAAAAAAAAATAAAGAATTTGACTCAATTGGTAGGTTGTTCCATGTGTTAGAATCCTACGATGTGTTAGATATTCATAATTCATAATTATATCATATTATTATTAAATTATTATTTGTGGGGGAACTATTTTTGGAAGTGTTGATAATCATTTAATTTCAATGTTGCATATTTTTTTGAAAATTTATTTTTTTCATGTGTATCATTTGTGGTATTATTTGAGGTAATTTTATATCACTTGAGAGTGGTTTAATAAATGTTTATACAACTTGAAAGTCTATTTTTCACTGGAATTTTTGTGTTTTTTGGCCTTGAATGAGGGTGTTGAAAGGAGTTTTGTGTACAAAACATGGTTATTACCCATGGGTTTGTTTTATGAAAATTTAAAATTATTTAGTGAAATAGACAATGTGGTAAAATGAAGTACATATAGTTTTTTTGTTATTATATTCAAATATGATGGGTTTTTTAATGTTAATATGGTGATTTATGATGTCTAATATTTTTCAATGTTCATTAAATTGCTTATTTCTTTTATTAAATGGCAAGAAAGGTACAAAACTGGTTTGTGGGATGTTTTGTGTGAGCGTGTAGTGAAAAATGACTTTTTTTTGTAAAAGTAGTTGAACATGACATGTATGTGTGCTTTTTGGTGTACGTGTGACTTGGATGATATATTTTTATATGAAAATTATATTTCATGGATTGTTGAAATTTTTTGTGCACGGATAACCTATGTATCTAGATAAATGGATGTGTACTAGTATGCTAGTGATCTAGTGGGGTTTGGCCTTATATTCATGTAACATGTTTGAAGATGGAAAATCTAACTAAACTATAATGATTATGATGTCATATAACCACTAGGATATGGGTATGATCCCACCAGTGGCTCTTGTGCCCAAGAATAGATATTGTAATAGTTACATTAACAAAGATACATGATACGTGGGACCCACAACAAGCTAGTTCCTAGGGGTTATTTCCGATTTATTATTCTTATTAGATTATAAATTCTTAACATAGGCATGACGTATTATTTTCTGTAAAAATTTATTAGCATTTGGCTTCTATATTAAAAGTGTTGATTCCTTAAAGTATCCCACTTGAAAATAGTTTTTATTTAATGTTGCATCTTTTTAATGTTTTTTAATAACATCTCATTTTTATGAAAACACGAATGTGTTTTCTCTTTTAATGATTATATAATTTTATATATTAGTCGTGCTATCCTATAAGACTTTGGCACACATCCTACTTACACTCATGTGGGTAAGTGACTTCGTTTTTTTCGCAACTTTGGTTAATCTTTTTGGTACCAATGGTTCAGGTTTTTATCAGTCCTTATTGGTTCATAGTCAGGGAGATGGATTGAGGGAAATGCCTCATTCCATGCTGTGGTTTTTGGGATGTACATTTTGGGTTTCTTAATTTTATATTTCCTTTTATAATTGTTTTAAATTGTGTAATTCATTCTGAAGTTTTGTAAAAGATGTTTTTGTTTTAATATTACATATTTTTTATTTTATTTACATTTATTAGGTTTATATATTTTGGTAAATCATTCCAAAATTTAATTATATTATACTTAGAAACATGTTTCAGCTCATCGGGGTTGAGAACCCCCTTTAGGTCTTTCAATGGTCTGGTTTTAGTGCTAGTTTTGATGGCGACTAGATTCGGTTTCTGAAAAAATGGATTCAAAAGAAATTTTTCTATCTTGGGTCATGTTATTTAGGGAAGAGTCAGTATTGTCTAGAGTTACAATTGTTGGGACTTGATATTCTAGTTATTGGTAGTTTCCCATACCATCACACCTCATTACAAGATTCAAGTCTCCATGGGTAGTCATGATTTATCTATGTCCTTTGGATTTCCTGTATTGATTATGATTTTGTGAAATGAAATGATAATTGGGGAAATAGTCTAATATAGATCACAGGGCTTAAGAAAGACATGTAGAGCCGATGATATTTCCCTCTAACACACTTATTGATGGTGAATTGATTGGTGTATAGCCGCAAACCATATGTCAATGTCACCCATTAAAACTAGTTTCCTATTTCATTATCTGTGTCTCTTCATGTTGGAATATTTGGACATGGTTTAAAGAAAAAAAGGTTTTATAAAATTTGAACTTTTATTAAACTATTTTCCAGTAAAGTTGGATGTTTTGATTTGTAAAATGGTAAAACTATATTTTCATAATTGATTTGAAATGTAAAATGGTGTGTTTAAGAAACTTTTAAATGAAGAAACTATATTAATGTTTTTTTGGAAATGTGTTTCCAATAAGGTTTTCTAAGCTATTGAAAAGTGTCTGAATGTGATGGATTGTTTTGGTGGTCATCTATTGAGTTAGGAAATGGATTTCGATTCGGAAACTAGAGGTCATTTAAAATGTTTTATAAAATTTTGGAATTATTTTTTAAACAAGAAGAGTCGTGTTCCCTATTTAATAGGGATATTGGAAATGGAGTTTGTCAAGAAATTATAAGTATTTTGAAACAGGGTGAAATGTTTGGAATTTAATTTAGATGAATTGAACATGAGTTTTCATTGATTTATTGGTAATATCTTGAAATGTTTTACATATCCATGGAACACATGTTTTAAATAAGAAGATATGAGTTCTGAAAGGAATTGGTCCTGATGAATGGAAGATTTTATAAAATTGGATGTGTTTTGAAAGAGGTTGATATGTTTTCGAATTGATATGAATATCATGAATGGGAGTTTTCATTTAACTGATTGTGTCTATATAAAATTTATTATAAGATGTAAATTTTGATTTTGAATTTGTGGTTATCGGTCTTGAGAAAAATTATATATCAATTGAATGTTTAGGTTTTGAAATGCGGAATGAATTTTTTTAAACATTTTAATTTTTATAAGGGAAAACATGCATGGGGTTATATTGGATGATGGATGGTTAATGGAATGACTAGATGATTAATGGGATGCATATGAGGTGGGCGCTTGGTGTGGCATAGAAACATGAATGTGTGAGGCCAATAAAGTATCGTTGGTGGATATGCTTACGGAAAAACATTTTTTTTTTTCAATTATTGGATTTAAAAAAACATTATATCTTGATTAATGGTTTGAGATGTTGGGTCTTATATGTTTCAAGTTATGTTGTTATTGTGGGATGTTTTAAGTATAAGAACCCCTCTTGTTTGAATGGTGTTTTGGGTTTGTGTTTGGTTAATTTGTTGGGTTCATGGGTAGGTTAGTGGTCTCATCTATGAAAATATATAGAGGCCCCTATAGTGGGTCCCCTTATGTGTTCTGTTCTTTCTAGTGATATTTCTTGACCAATTGACCAGCATTGTGGGATCCTTTGGTTCTGGTTCTGTCATTGGATACGACATTCCCCCATAAATATTTATTGCACAAATGATGTGTAGCCCAGATTGATTCTACCTTGAAAATACCTCTAGTTTATCAATGCAGTGAGTTATTTTCTCGATATTTGGAGGTGGAGTTTACACCATATCCAATATTGGATTTTTTGAATCCTCTTGTAGTGGTAGAGTGCTCATTAAAGGTCAAAATATTCCATAGTTTTTTTGTAACTAGATTCGTCGAATGTGGATGTGTTCTGTTGTTGTTTGTGTGGATAGTGTCTAAGAATTAATTTGGGACATTTGAAGTATATTCAGGGAAGGGGTTCACGTTAAAAAACGATGTGGGAAATGTAGTCTTGATATGCAGTTATGGCCATTTTATGGAGTAGTGTGATGTTTTGGAGTGTTTCATAAGGTCTCTCTCAATTTATTGTCTATATCAGTCAAAATGGTCATGTTTAGTGACACCTTGTGATGTCATGCGATTATTTTATTATAAAGGTGATGTTGTACGATATTTTTGAGTTTTAGTTCTGTCAAAAGTTAGACTCCTTTTGGGAGATCTCAACATCCATTGTTTAGAAAATGGAATTTCTATATATCCTTTCCTCTTCCATTTCTTATTTTATTAAACAATGAGTCATGTGTGTGCATATTCTAAACACTTGTTAAGGTGAAATGTCAGGTTATGGTAATGTGAGTTTAGAATTTTTTATGCCTTGGTGAACCCATCTAGGATCAAGGTATACTTTAAATGTAAATAAAATGATAATGTTTTAGGGGGTTTCCATAGCTTTACAATGAGGAAAATGTTGAATCAATCATTTGAAATATTGCCATATGTCTAGGAGTAAATCTGGTGCATAGTTAGAAAAATCCCTGGGTTATTAAAACCTTTAGTTTAATTCCTTTTCCAAATAAGAAAGATAAAAATTGAATAAACCTATGATGTCATCATATTGTTTCAGTTGTTCTCATTTTGTGTTAGAGGTAGGAGGACCACGTTTCCATGTTGTATCATATGTTCATACATTCCTACTTTTGTATCCATAACGTTTTTTGAGAAAAGATTATAATTTATGCTAGGTAGATTCAAAAGCACAGTTTTCACATGATTAGTAAGAATTGTGTAGTAACCTAGGAAACTATGCGATAAGAGACAGTAGCTACCGAACTGTCCCCGCACAGACGTTCACCTATGACCATGTAACTGTGCAATGTTTCCCATTTCGAAAGAAAGATCTGTATGGTTAGCCCATGGTTTCCCATATTGTGTGTATAAACCATGCGTTCATGCGAACTCTTTAAATTTTGAGGACTTTTTGGGTTGTCTTGTTCTAGTCGGCTAAGATAGTTGGTTCTTATGGTGGTAAGACCCACATCGAGTATTATGTATTTTATTTAGCAAAATTCTAATGGGTGTTTATCCCTTAAACTGTGTAGTCCATTTGGGCCTCCCCCTATTAGTGTCTTAATTCTATCTCGGGTAAATTTAAGTCATCACTTATGGTGGGGAGCTCATTTTTGTCTCCCCATACTTGTAACTCATATTTTTCAATGGTCGTGTCTTTGAGGTAGGTATTCTCTTTCAGAACTTCCTACCTACCAATATCATCTTTGGGTAAGAATTGGGATTGGAGAGCGCCCAACGGTTATGTTAAAGAAAGGTTTGAGTAATATTGTTAATTGTTGTTGTTTGATTTAGTAAATTTGTTGAGTACTATTTTTTATAGTGTATGAAGAGTTTTATATTGGGATAAAGTCTTAATGTACCGGATTTCTTCAAGAATGTGGTGTATGATTTGTTCTGTGAGTGTATTACTTCCTTAATTGATCATTGTAGGTGTTTTTCCCATTAGTGGAAAAACATGGAAAATGAGTACATCTAGGTTTATTAGATATGATTTAATTTTCTAGCCATGTTGTGGAATTATGGGGGTGGAAATATTTATGGTGGGTAGAAATGTCACAATTGTATTTTCAATTCCGTTTTTTTGTGAATTTCCTTTTTTTGGGTTTCCTCTTGGTTTCTGAGTGATCCGATTTTAAAATTATGGTTCCTCTTCTGTTATTGATACATTCTATTTGTATTGGGGGAATTGTGTGGTAATTAGCCTCTTTTTTTTCAAATTGGTGGTTTTAGGTTTATGGGGTTTGGAGTTGGATTTGTGACACTCATAGTGGCACCACTTGTGGGGTATTTGTTTGATATGATTTGTACCCATGATTTAAATGAGATTTATAGTGAAATCATGGTATTTATTTGGGTATTATATTCCCTATCCTTGGAAAATATATCCACCATGAATCCCTCATAGCCCCCCCTTTATTTTAGTAAAGAAATATCATTTTTTGGGTGGCAGGAACAAGCCTCACAGGTTTTCCGTACAGTTTTTAAACCCTACAGCCAAAATGTGTAGCCATGTACATCTCATTAAAAACAATTTATAATTACCATTTTTTCTTTGTGGAATAAATCCAAGTCCTCCAATATCTTCCATTATTCATGTCCTCCCTACATGGAAAATCTCCATGATCTGTCACTCTACCTTTGATATCAATTTTAAAGGAATATTTGATGGGGGAAACAACAAACTCATTCATTTAAGTCCTTATCTCTTGGATTTTTTCGTTTTCCAAAGGGGTTCTTCCACCATTTCATGACGTTATAAAATGTGGGAAACTAATATTTCGTAACTAGGGATTTATTTGGTGTCTTATGACCAAATATTAGGGTTTCATGGTTTTATTTCACTCTCTTGTGGTGAGGTGGGGGTGCAGTTGATGTTTCTCACAAAATATTGGGGGGGGGGGGTTGATAGAAAAGGCTTGTGCATCCATGTTTTTGTATCCTATGATGAGTTAGCAATGCTTCATTTATATTTTTATAATATTATTCTTAAATTATTTTTGGTGTGGGATCCAAGTTTGGTATTGTTGATTAAGTATTTAAATTCAATGTATCTTATTTTTTTGATAATGTGGGTTTTTCTGTTGTATATTTTTTAGTAATATTCTTGATAATTTTTTAGCACTTGAGAGGGGTTTAAAAATTTAGTGAATTGACCAAAGTGTTAAAATCAAGTACATGTAATGATGTACTGATTTTATTCACATATGAATTAATTCTGAAAGGTAATGTGGTGATTTAATATGTAAATTTTTTTTATAATGTTTTATAAAGTGCTTAAGTGTTTTATTAAATTGCAAGACTGGTGCGAAACAGAAATGTGGGATGTCTTGTGTGATAGTGAAGTGAAAAATAAATTTTGTTTGTGAAAGGAGTGTTATGTGACATTTATATTTTCTGTTTGGTGTATGTGTGACTTGAAGTGGTATTTTCATGTGAAAAATATATTTCAAGTATTGTTGAACTAGTTTGAGTACAAGAATGAAATATCATGTATTAAGGTGGGTGGACGTGTAGTAGTATGCTAGTGATCTTATGGCGTTTGGACTTAGTTTCACGTAGAATTATTTTCTATGAAAACCCTAAATACACTATGATTAGGATTATGCTGATGTTTGGGGTACCACTAGGTTATGGGTATTCTCTTTACTAGTTTCTCTTGTGAACAAGTACATATATTGTGATAGTTACTTTCACAGAGATATGAGGTAACTGGGACTAATAATGAGCAAGTGCCAAAGAGTTATTCCCAATTTATGGTTCTCATTAGATAATTTAGGATCACTGTTGTCATATGATATGTTTTTCTGGAAAATTTATTAACTTTTTAATTATATTTTAAATGTGTTGATTCCTTAATGTATCCTACATGAAAACTGTTTTTATATAATGTTACATCTCTTTAAAATTTTTAATAGCATATATATTATGAAAAATTCCAAAATTGTTGTATTTGAATGTTTATCACATGGAATATCATAGTTATAGAATCCAAATGTTATTTGGATCAAACAAAACTTACACCCTAACATGTAAGTAGACTATGTTGTTTTTGTCATAGGTTTGTATAATGCTTTTAGTGAAAATGGATCAGGTTTCTATTGGTACATCATGGTGATGTGTCCTGGAGATGGCTTGGGGGAGTCGAAAATTGCCATGAGGAGGTTCTTAGGCTGTACATTTTTGGTTTCTTCATAGGTTATAGTCTTTTATAATTGTTTTAAATTGTTAAATTCAATTCTAAAATTTTGTAAGAGTTAGTTTTTTTTTTGAAAAATCATGTTTATTCATTTGTTTTGTTTGTTGTTTTATGTTTTCCGAATTGGGTAAATCATTCAAAAATTTCATTATATGCTACCTATGCACTAGTTCCATCCCATGGAGATTAGGAGCACCCTATGGGTATTTCCAAGGGCCGGGTTTGATTCATGTTTTGAAGGCGACCAGATTCAGTTCATGATGATAACAATCCTATTAGAAAATTAGTCTCACAAGAATTTGAAAATATATCTTTTGTATGTTAAATAAAATTTTCCTTATTTAATTATAATGGTGTATATATATGTTTAATACTATCTTGGTTTTAGACACCATCATGTTGAGTCAATAAGGTTATCTTATGAATTCTCCATTCATTATGGTTTTATGTTCTGAACATTACAATCACTTTTTCTTAAGTTCTGAATATGTTATTTCGTTATACATACCGAATTTTCATTATGTTATACATATAGAATTCTCACTACGTTTACATACATAATTCTCATTACAATTAAATACAAAATTTTTATTATATTTACCTACAGAAATGTCAATTTTTTATACTTACATAACTGTCATGTTGTTATACTTATATATTTTTCATTATGTTTACATATATATTTTTCATCACATTTACTTATATATATTTTCTTTACGTTTACTTATAGATTTTTCATTATGTTACAAATGTCATACCATTTTTTATGGTACCTATATTGGTACAAATGTCTTGTTTTTTTATGATACCGATACTGGTACAAATGTCATACCATTTTTATGATACCAATACATGTACAAATGTCATACTTCTTTCATGAAACTGATTCCCATACAAATGTAATACCGTTTCCATTATATATATTCTGGTACAAATTTCATAATAATTTTATAGTAATGGTATGCCAAGATATTGCTAAGATGTTCTCAATCTGATTTTCATTTTATTAAGAATCAGTGTTCTTGTTATTGTTAGAATCGACTAATGTATCATTCCAATATTATTAGATTTTTGGTTTTATTATACTTAACATTTAACTTAAACATAAAATCATTTCTTATACCTGAAACAATGTCGTACAATCTAATATAAACTAACTAATGTCTTATAGACACATGTCTAGTTCCCTCTAAAATTTAAGGAAAATATGACCATTGGAGTGGAGAAAACCATTGAGATATTTTCCAAATAAATAAAATTTCACTTGAATGTGCTAGGCGTGATGATGAAATGAGTGAATTTTGATGATGAATAGTTAATATAAAAGATATCAAAGTCTGTGAAGTGATTTATAGAGAGAGAGTATCTTACATATCTTAGTGCTTCGTGCAGATGTCATGAACAACTTGTTTAAACTTGAACAACTTGTTCAGACTTGCTTTGTGAAGACTTTGATCGTGCCAATCATTGGCTTATGGGTTTGGAAGAAAAAGGTTCACATTTCCTTCTAAATCGATGTCTTGTGGGAATATCAAAACAGATTAAAATCTTTATATTTAGGGACTACCGGGTTTTCGATTAGACATCCTTTCATGAAAGTATAAATCAAGGGCCTTTTATCGATGGTTGTTGGATACCCTTCTCTTTGGGTTAAAATAATCTTATTCTCACTTATTTTCTATTTTGGGTTGTTTTTATTCTCCTTCTATTATAACATTTGTAATGATAGAATGTATAACATTGTTATACTTTCTAATTCCATTACTATGATTATATTAATGATTCAATACTCTTTAAGATAGAATCATTCCTTTAAGAAAATAATTCATATACAGTTATATTAAGGGTGGTAATTTTAAGAGAAGGTTTAATTAATAGAGTTTTTGAATTTTGTTTAACTTTATAAAACTATGGTTTCTTAATGTTAAAAGAAAATTTTAAGAAATAGATTTCCATAAGGTTAAGAAACATTCTTTAAGAAAGTCATATGACAACGTTAAAGGTCCAAATGGAAATTTTTAAACATACAATTCACCCTCTCTTTTATTTTAGAATCTCATTATACATATTTGATCCTAAAATTAGTATTAGAGGATGTCTCTGAAATACATATAATCACATATAAGTTTTCTTGCTTAATATTTCATTGTTCTTAACTCCATCATATATTTTTAATCATTGATTACAATCTTTTACATCTAACACGTTTTGTGGAAATAAATTTTCTTTTATGTTTGGTGGGATTTCATGTAGGATATTTGGACAATCTAAATCCCAATAGACCACCAATTGTTGAGGGAATTGACATTGAGTATTGGAGAGATAGAATGATGACATTAGTGATAATCAAAGGTGCTTAATACTACATTATGTTAACTAGAGATTATATGATTACATATAAGGAACAAAGAACCTTCACTAATCCGGAAAAGGTGGAATACCAGCTAAACATTAAGGTACGTAATACATTGCTTTGTTCCATGAATAGAAATATATATAACCAAATTTCATCTTGTGATGTTTGAAATAGAATAAGGAATAATGAAGAAGTAACCCACTTTCAATATTTTAAGGTAATTGAAACTAGAAGAGTCATGCTCAAAGCTAAAAATCATGGTTTCATTTTTCCTTAATGTGAACCAATATGTAAAGATCAACAAAGATTCCAGACTATTTTCATAATCTAACAATCAATGGGTGATAAAGGTTTAGATGATGAGGTTCTGGTAGCCAAGATAATAGATATCAATCCTAATGAATGGGAATCCAAGAGTACATATATATATGAGAATAGGAATGTTACATATATTTCTGTTGATGGGCTATTTGGAACTCTACTTCCACATGAATCTAGAATTAAGAGAGTTTCTGATAATATTTAGTAGAAGAATGGAAATGGTATTTTTGTTTTTTCATCTACATCGAATCATTTGAAATCCAAGACTCCTAAGAGAGTTACATGATCTAAATCTAAGAATGTTCTTATTCAATCTGAATCTAGTGAAAATGAAACTTTTGAAAATGAGTTATAAAATCAATCTCGGATAATGAAAAAGAAAGTTCGATAGAAGAAAATTCAATATAGATACATGAATAAAGATGGAAAATATATGAAAGATAGATATGTGGAAAGATATGAATATAGAATAACTGGTTATATTGTTCATGATTGTCTCTTGTATAAGAAGATAGATAATGATTACAAGAACAATGAAAGGAATAAGAAGAAGTTCTAAAGATCAAAGAAATAAGAATGTATTGTAAGCCAATGACTGTAGGAGTGTATGTTATAGAAATTATTCTAATGAATCGTTATAATATAAATCTCTTGAGTAAAATAATATTGGTTAAATAGCCTGAGCTCCATTTCAAAATTGATGTCTTATGGGTGTGGTACGAATTGATAAATCACTATTAGAAAATGAGGCTATAGACTCAGTTTTAAACAAAATCATGGCTATAGGGTTTAATTTCAAATGATATAGCCACGGTTTAGTGAAACCGTGGCTATGTGTTTTTTTTGAAATCTATATCCATGGTTTCACCCAAACCATGGCTATAGGGTCATTTTCAAAGCATTATAGCCACAATTTGTTTAAACCGTGGCTATAGGGTTGGTCAATAGCCACGATTTTGGAAAAAATATGGATATAGGGTATTTTTTCATGAACTATAGCCACGATTCAGCAAAACTGTGGCTATAGATATCCCGCCCTTGCATGGGAAAAAAATAACCCGCGAAAAAATGGTGGGAAGGATTATAGACACGGTTTACATGCTATAGCCACAAATTATAATAATATATTTAACAATATATATATATATATATATATCCGCAAAGACATCTGTGGAGTAGTGTAAAGGTGTCTGGTCTACATAGAGAAGGTATATAAATCGAATCTCGATGGGTGAAAATTAATTTTGGGCAATAGCCACGTTTTTATTGGGCTATAGCCACAGTTATAAACTGTGGCTATAACCCTATTGGTACAGGGGACAACCGTGGCTATAGACCAACTGCCACAATGGAAAGATATGGGGGTTATAGCCATAGTTTAGTGAAACCGTGGCAATAGGGATATACCCACAGTTTAAAACCGTGGCTATAGCCCAATAAAACCGTGGATATAGCTTTTAGATATAGCCACGCCAATACGTACCACAACTAGCTGGAATCGTGGATATAGGTTATAGCCACGGTTTTGACCCCTATAGAAATGGTTTTTGACTGTGCCTATAGCCTAATTTTCTAGTAGTGAATCCTTAACCAAAATGTATTTAAGTGAACATTTTCTTGATAATGGTTATTAATCAGATGAATAATATACTTAATTAGACAACAATAATGATTTTACTTCCTATGAGTAAGTTCCTATATTCATTATGTTTCCTGAAATGAAAACCTGTAAAGTCTGTAAGAAATGTGAAAAATAAAATTCAATATTATTATTTTAAACAAAAGATATTTTGGGTCATACTAATGATCATGATAAGAAAAATAATGTTATAGAAAATCATTTTAGGAAACTTGAGGAAGTTAATTCATTGAAGGATAACCATTCTATGGATCATAAAACACTGTTTTTATAAACAGATGCTTTAGACGATAAACTTAAATCTATATCTATTTTTCTAGAGGATAAGAATTTAGTCCAGAGAGTAAAATCTGAAATATTTTCTTTATATAAACTTATTTCAGATTTTTCTTCTAGAGTGGAAAAATTTGATAAGAAATATTCTCAGATCTGACCTCATGATAATATCCTTCAATTCCATATCCAAGAAGGTTTTCATTCTAAAAAAATAACTATTTTTTCATTATTATGATGTAATTACCAGGAACATATGGTACATGGATAGTGGATTTTCTCCAGACGTGACTGGTAACAAAGACTATTTTAAATTTATTTTAAAGACTATAGGAGGAAATGTAACTTTTGTGGATAACTCTCATGGGGAAATTTTTGGTGTATATAACATTATTCTTTTTGGTAATGATATTATTTAATATGATATTTTGGTAAAATTCCATATGCACAACCTCATTAGCATAAAATAATTATTTTATGAATGTTTCCTTGATAATTTTAGAAATGAAAAATGTTTGGTTAATAATTCCAAGGATACGTTTATTCACTCTTCCCATTGGTATGAGGAAGTGTACAAAATAAACATATAAAACCTTAAAAGTAATGATCTTCATTTCATTAGTGAATTTAAAGATCAGTCATGTCTTTGGTATGAAAGACTAGGACACTGTAACTTAAGGAATCTTAGTAGGCATTCTAAGAAAGAATTTGTTAAGGATATACCATAATATAGGTTTGATTCTTCCAGAGTCTATTATCCTTGTCAATATAGAAGAAACATAAATCTATATTTAAATATATATAAGTGATGTTAATGCTTCTATTTCCATATAGTTAGTGCACATAGACTTATTTGGTCCAACACAAACTGGAAGTATTGGAGACAAATACTATGTGTTTGTATTAGTTGATGACTACACTATATTTACATGGGTTTATTTACTTACAAAGATATTATATGCATTTTCTTATTTTAAAACCTATAAATCTTAAGTTAAAAATGAGAAAAATCTACCATTTATAACTATTCATAGTGATCATGGTGGGGAATTTGAAAATTCTGATTTTGAAACTTTTTACAGTAAGAACAGTATTACCCACAACATATCAGCTCCAAGAACTCCTCAAAAAAATGTTGTTGTTGAAACCTAAAATCTTTTCCTTCCTGAGAAGACTAGAACCATGTTGAGTGAAAATTCTATAGCTAAATTGTTTTGGGATGAAGCTATAAGTACTTCCTGTTATAATATAAATCACGTTTTAATAAGACAATTTTTCTAATAAAACACCTTATGAGTTTTGGAAAAGCCGAAAACCAAAAGTTCATTAATTCAATATTTTTGGTTGCAATGTTTTCATCATGAATACTGAAGATAACTTACATAAATTTTCACCAGAATCCGATGAAAGAATTTTCTTATAAAACTCCACTAACTCGAAGGCATATAGATTTTTTTAATATTAACACATGGACTATGGAAGAAAAAATACATATCAAATTAGATGAAATTGATCCTTTTGTATTCCAAAAAAACCTAAAATTATTTCTGATATATTTTCTAAAAATGATCACTAACCCTTGATAGAGGATCCTTTAGTTAATGAAAATGTACAAGAAGACATTTTTGAGACATTTACTTTTAAATATTTTCCACCCTAAGTTGATGAACAAGTGTTTCTAAAACCAATTCAGTTGTTAAATAGGAATCATCCCGTTTATAATATCATTCATAATGTTAACCGACCATTATGAACTAGATGTTTTCTAAGGAATGAAGTTGAACATGTTGCTTTTCGTTCCTAATTAAACAAAAGTCTTATGAAGAAGCCTTGGGTGATGGATATTAGTTAAAGGCCATGCATGATAAACTCAAAAAATTCGTATAGAATAATGATTGGTCCTTTATTAAAAATCCTATAGAAACATCTATTATTTGAGTAAAATGGGTTTTCATAAATTAAAGTGATGAAAATGGAATTATTGTTAGAAATAAAGAAATATTAGTTGATTAATTCTATAATAAAAAAGGATGCATAGACTATGAAGAAACCTATTCTCTAATTGCAAGACTTGAATCAATCCAAATCTGTTTATCCTTTACAGGTTCATTAATTTCAGACGTTATCAAATGGATGTGAAGTGTGGTTTTATCAATTGTTAGGTACATTAGGTGGTATATATAGATCAACCCTAAATTTTTTAGATACAAAATATCCTAATCATGTTTACAAAGGTAACAATGCTTTTTATGGACATAAACAAAACCATAGAGATTGGCATGAATTTTTTTTAGGATTTTGGCATAAAAATAACTATGTTAAGGGAACCACTAATAAAACCCTTTTAATTAATAAAGTACATAAATATGTTTTGATTTTTCAAATTTATGTTGATGACATCGTCTTCATATAAACTCAACAAACTTTATCCAATTCCTTTGCAAATCTTATTAAATATGAGTTTGAGATGAGTATGATGGGTGAGATAAATTTTTTTATTTGTTTTAAAATTTCTCAAAAACTAGATGGAACATACACATACCAATATAATTATATCACATATATTCTTAAGAACTTTGTATATGATAAAAATACGAGTATATGTACTCCTATCAGAACCTCTAATATTATTGATAATGAAGAAGTTGGAAAACCTCTAGATGAAACATCTTATATAGGAATGATATGAAATTTACATTACAGAACTGGTTGTCGACCTAAAATAATTTATTTAGTATGATTATGTGGAATATACTAAGAAAATTATATACAATCCCATTTAAAGGATAGAAATAGATTATTTTTAGTAATCAAAACAAACATTAGATTTGTGAATATTTTATTATTCCAGAAATGCTTTTGAACATAAATTTTTTTTCGAATGTTGACATTTGTGGTTGTAAAATGGATATAAAATGTACATCCAAAACTTTTCATTTCTTAGGATATTCCTTATATTCGTGTTATTTCAAAAAAAATATTCTTTACCACTGTCCACTGCTGAAGCTGAATATATAGAAGCTGGAAGTTGTTGTGTCATGTGTTGTGGATTAAACACACAACCAAATACTTTGGAATGGGTTTTATCAAATCTCAAATAAAGTGTGATAACATAAGCACCATTGACCAAAATAAAAACATGCAAATCACTCCAGTTTAGAGCACATTTATATAAGATATCACTTTATTAGGGATCACACACTTAGAGGAGATAATATTCTTCAATACATTAGAATGCAAGAACCACATTGATATATTTTATAAAAACTGTCACCTTAAAATAAATTTTAATACATTAAATATAATATAGGAATGGCCAATTCAAGGAAATCATATATATCTACTTCATTTTTAAATCATCACCTAATATTAAGACAAACATTATTTCAGGGGGAGTATATATGGTAGTATATTTTCCCTTCTTATTATATCATTATGAAAATTTATCTTTCAATTTTTTTTAAATCATCGTGATCTATGGAAATCCATAATATCATTCTGTTTAGAATTGAGCATGTCATAAATGAATTACTTAGAATTGAAATTCATTCAATTGAAATTCTCAAAATTGAAATTCACCAAATCAAAATCCACAGAATTAAAATTCCCAGAATTGAAATTCTTAGAATAAAAATTCAAAATTTCTAAAACATCTAAGAGATTTTTTATAATACCGATAAATTCTTCATATTATTCCAAAAGTTACATTTTAATACATTTTCTTTTCTAATTTTATGTTTCAATTGTCTGTATTTCAATATTTTAAATTCATTGTCTATCTTATCTTAAAAGATCCACATTCTTATTTTATACATTCATCATCAACTGTTAGATCAAATAAGGTTATTTTAAGCTATTTTATTATCATATGGGAGTTGGAAAGTTATAGCTATAACTATATATGGGGTGCTTCATTTATTAAATATCACAACATCTTCCATGATCTATGTGCCGATTTTCTGTTGCCTTTAATGTCTATAGTCTGATTCTGTGGTTTCATACACTTTGAATGTGTCTTGAATCCTCAGCAGATCAGATGATAATTAAAAAGGAAATAAATGATTTTCTTATCATTAGGGAAAGACTGGTATATACTAACATCTTTTCAATACATGACTCCCTCATATATAAAGTCATAAGAACTAACGTATGGGAAATTGTATGTGTGGATAAGGAGAAATCTCAGTATCCTGTTTACCCTTATTTACTCATACAATAATATGAATACATTACTTTCCTTCAAAAGTATTTCATATATATGTTCATGTTCAAATGTTATAAAAAGTCTTTTACTACTCCTTATAAAAAAGAAGCAAATTTTCTCAACATAATGTAACAAGGAGATGATATTTTGTTCTCTAACAGACTTACATCAAAGGAAGGTTATTTTGAAAAAGAAAAGGCACTGGATTTCCTTGGTCTTAAGTATGTTAATAACAAGAATATTACAAATCTTACAAAAAATAAAAAACTGGAAGCCCTATGGATGCATGTTTTTCATATAACAATGAAAGGGGATATGGAATCTCTAATGATATGTGGTATCTTTAAAATAAACTTGTTTGTAAAATTAAGGATGATCAACTTGATTAAGTATATATTTCACACCATCCATGCAGTAAAAGGAGGAACCATCAGATCATAGATTATTACGTATCTGAAAACTACGTCCAGAATAATTTTATGTGCCTTTAAGAGATGAATGTCCCTTGATAATCAATATCTATGAAATTTATGAATTTGCTTCTCAGTGATGAATCTCTTATGAGAATGATGGTAGGGTGTTTACCGGAATCCAAATATATTGATGAAATGGTTTCCCAGAACAAGGTTCATAATCCAGAATCATTAAAAATGGCACAAAATAAAAGGAAACATGAAAAACTAAGCTTAATATCACTAGTTCATGATGTTTAGGTATCATCGCCTCCTCTTATAATAATCCCAAAATCCTATTATGATGCAACAATTTCAAAATGGAGATAGATGGTAGCTACGAGAAAAGAATGTGATCCCTAAATTAGCTTAAATCATGCA